>CM069524.1:24673625-25873625 GCA_035773235.1 Eospalax fontanierii
CAGCATGGATTTGTGGGACCAATTCCTACTCTTTCTTTCTCTGGTTCTTGTTTGTTTAGTGGTTTTAAGATATGATCTCTCTATGTAGCTCAGGCTGACCTTGTGTCTCCATTCTTATGATAAACACCCTAACTGAAAAGCAACTTGGGGAGGAAAGGGTTTATTTCATCTTGCAATTCTCAAGTCACACAAGCCATCACTGAATGAAGTCAAAGAGGGCAGGAATCTCCAGGTAGGACTGAAACAGAAGGTCTCCCTGTAGTCTCAGAAGGCCGGGAACCGACTATATAGACCAGGCTGGCCTGGATTTTGGAGATCCATGCCTCTGTATTCTGAGTGCTGGGATTGAGGGTATGCACGCCCCACCCCCTCGGCCCCCACTCCAGGTAGCTTTCTTATACAACCCAGTCCCACCTGCCTGGATGACAGTGCCCGCCCACAGTGAGTTAGCCTAGCAATCACAACATTGCCCCACAGACATGGTCATAGGCACTTCTGATGGAAGTAATTCCCCAACCGCCGTTCTCTCTTCCCAGGGGACTGTAGTTTGTGTCAAGTTGACAAAAACTAACCAGCAGAGGAACTCGCCATCCCGAGTGCAGGGATGACAGGAGTGTGCCACCAGGCCTGGTTTTATACTTTTCTCTTGCTTGCTCCTCACTGGATTGTAAATTCTTTGAGAGAACTATTTCTTGCTCCTTGTGGCCTTCTGAGCCCCCAGTGCCTGGCTGCCCAGGTCACTGAGGTGTTTCCTCTACACCATCTATGGGTCAGATTCTACGGAAGGAGAAAACAATTCATTACTCATTTTTGTGGTTTCTGTGTCATCTGGTTATTCAGTGTCCCATATAAGTTTGTGGTAAATGGGGGACATAACTTCTAAATTCCTTTAAATCCGAGCAGCAAGTTTGAACTAATCTGATAGTAAACTTCTTACAGTATTTGAAAAGCCCTCTAAGTTTTAATGAAATTCTGTGGTAAGGGACTAAAGAGATGTCCCAGGGTTAAGAGCACTTGCTGCTCTGGTAGAAGCTGGAGTTTAGCTCCCAGGACCCTCCTTATGTGGTTGACAACCACCTGTAACTTCAGTTCCAGGAAATCCAACATCCTCTTCTGGCTACTATGTGTATTGCATGCAAGTGGTGCACATGCAGGCAAAACACTCACACACATAAAAAATATTAAAAACTAAAAAATAAAAGGTCTTAACAAAAAGTCTGTGGGGAACAGGGAGAAAATCACCTTGGTTTCAACTGCAAACTGTCAGCTTCTTTCTTTTTTTTTTTCCCCCAACAGGTCCCCAGGTAACCTTGAAGTCACTATGTAGTGGAGAATGACCTTGAACTCCGATCTTCTGCTTTTATCTTCCAAATGCTGTGATGATAGACGTGCACCACCACACCCCAGCTTATGTGGTATTGGAACTAGAACCCAGGGCTTTGTGCATGCTAAGCAAGCACTCTACCAACTGAGCTGCAACCCTAGTGTGTGTGTGTGTGTGTGTGCGTGTGTGCATGTTCATGTGCAAGCAGGTGTACGTGTGTGTGGTTGTGTAAACACTTATGTCTCATGGGTATAGAGGCTGGAGGACAATCCCAGACATGCTCACCTTGCTTAGTATTTTTTGTTTTTTTTGGGGGGGGGGTTGTTTGTTTGAGACAGGCTCTCTCTCATTTGCCTGGGACTCACCAGTTTGACAAGACTAGCTGGCTGGCCTGTGAGCACCCTGGGGTCCTCCCATTTCTGTCTCCCCAGCACTGGGATTAACAGCATGTGCCACCACATCCAGCTTTCTTAAAAATGGGTTCTGAGGGTCAAACTCAGGTTTTCACATTGGCAAGGCAAGCGCTTTACCAGCTAAGCCATCTCCCCAGCCCTTAAGAAGAGGCTTTAAAGCTTCCTCCATTTGTACACGTCACTAGGCTTGAAACTCTCCATCTGAAACATCCTGCCCCTAATGGCCACTCTCCCTGCAAACCATAGGTTCTATGTGTGAGTCCTCTCTAAAATGTTTTTACAGCTTGGCAACCATAACAGAGTAACTCACATCAGATGACCCTTTGACCTTGACCTTCCAGGTCCAGACCCAAAAGGTCACAACTGAACCACTCTCTGCCTAGTAGCATGCTGGATACAATACACAGGTTCAGAATCCTAATGTATCCTCATAATTCACCCTTGGCTGAGCCGCAGCCCCACATAGGTCACACCTTCAGAAGCAATTCATTAAATGATGCTAAGGACAAATAATTCCACTGTTGGATATTTTACTATTAATTACTAAAGAAGGCAAAATTGCATGTCAGCTTTGCATTACTGTGACAAAATACCTGAGCAAATCAACTTAAAAGAGGAAGAAAAGCTAAGAGATAGCTCCCTAGTAAAGTGCTTACCTTGCAAGCATGAGGACCTGAATTTAATCCCCAGAAACTCCACATAAGGAAGCCAGGCATAGTAGAGTATGGTTATAATCCCAGCCCCAGGACTCGACAGTCAGCCTAACCTACTTGGTGAGTTCCAGGCCAATGAGAGACCCTGTCTCAATAAAACAAGGCAGGTGACATCCTGAGGAATGAGAGTTAAGGTCCCCTGGCCTCCACGCACACTTACCTGGACTCACACATGTACCTGCATACACACGAACACACATGTGCATGCAAGACCAGAGCAGACTATCTGGTGTCTTATGTCTAGTGTCTTCCTCTATCTCTCTCTGCTTCATTGCCTTGGGTCAGTATCTCTCTTTCCATTTCAACTAGACTGGCTGGCCAGAGAGCTCTCAGGGTCCACCTGTCTCCACCTCCCAATGCTGGGTTACAGGCATTCACAGTCACGCATGGCTTTTTAATGAGTGTTGGGTATTTGAACTCAGATCCTCATGCTTGCAGCGCAAGCACCTCTCCCCACTGAGCCATCTTCCTAGCACCACATGTAGCTCTTCTTTAAGAAAACAAAAAATCTTTTCACTTTCCATCCAGGATGTAAAGGAGTCTCCTCTCTCCTCTCTCCTCTCTCTCTCTCTCTCTCTCTCTCTCTCTCTCTCTCTGTAGGTCAGATGGAAAATTCTGGGTGTTGTTCCTCAGGTGTTTCCACATTTGGTTTGAGACAGGGTCTTTCATTTTCAAGTAGCCTCCAGGGATCCACCTGTCTCCACCTCCCATCTTACCTTCACTGGAATTGCAAATGCATCCCACTGTGCCCAGCTTTTTACATGGGTCTGGTGCTCGACTTGGGTCCTTTCACTTGTAACACAAGTGCCCAGCTGAACAGACTCTCCAGTTCTAAGACCTCATGGTTCCTTACCTCCTAGCTCAACCTTCTTCCCCAGACCTCCCAGCCTGTTATCTCTTTCTTCCATCAGCAAGGTCAGCAGGCATCCTAAGTCAAAACTGGCTACTCTAGGAAGGCAGGAGGACTCTATGCTCTATGTCCCTCTCTTCCCTCACCTCAGGAGTCCTGGGGTCATTTACCTGTCACTTGGGACCCCTGGCTCACCTCTTTAAAATCCTATTGGAAACCTGTAACAAACACAAAATTCTTCACCAGGGAACATCCATCAAGGGCTGACTGTGGGTCCTGATGGTGTCCGGTGTTTTGGATTAACTGTGAACATGCAGCCGTAAATTCTGTTTGGGGATTTTTTTTTTTTTTAAATCAGGGAAGGAGCCATGTATTTGCAGACTGACACCCCCTGTTTTCTGTGTCCTTTGGAAGATTTTCTCTAGGTTTCCCATCTGTTTTAGCAGTTGCTTCTCAGCCTCCTGCTGCTCCCTGTGGGAAATTGACTGGGAGACTGAAGTCAGTAAATCAGGAATGGGGAACAAGCAGCTTTGTTTGCTCCAATTAAACTGATATTTACCCACCTCCCCCTTCCATGCTCCCCCAGTTCCCCGCCCCATCCCACCTCCCCCTCTACAAGGCTGATCTTTAAATAGCACAAAATACTTTGGTCCTTATGATGACAGAGGTGGGGGGATTTCCAGGATCTTCACAGTCTGCTGTGCATTTCATTGATCAGATCCACCGGTTCTCTACATCTCTGTCAGCGCCTCTAGGAGGGGCTGGCATTTCCTGCTTTGATGTTTCCTCAGTTCCCAGTCATCCTCTTTCTGAACAACAACAGGGTAGAGGCATGCAAGATTCCGAAAGCTCCAGTCCCTCTGTTTTCACTGGCTATCAAGGTTCAGGACACACACCTCATCAATGGAGTCAGTGACTTGCAGAAGGATGCTCTATCCCCATTGACAGAAAATGCAAAAGGGACTGGAGGGGATGCTGGGAGAATCGGGGGTTGTCCCTTGTGTCCCTGGAGCCACTGTTGCCTGGATACAGGGGAGAAACAGCGTCCTCTAGAGGGTTCTTATCCCATTCATAAAAGAATTTAAGAATGAACTCAAACAGAAACTTTAGAATAATTTTATTAGAATTTAAAGAAAAATCCTCAGGGCAGGCAAGCCAGGATTCTCAGCAGCTGCCTCGAGGAGGAGAATGGAGAAGAGAAGGAAGAAGGCCATGAAGCCATTCAGGTTTAGAGCCTGCACGAAGGTCAGACACATGGCAAACTAGCAGCCCCACGGCGGGGAGAAGGATGCTTTAGAGAAAAAGTAAATAAATATGAGATGTCGGGGGAGCCCAAAGCATTAGGGAAAACATGCTTAGAAAAGGAGAGAGATTACTTCTTCAGAAAGCAAGCAGGACTTGCAGAGAGCCACATGTCTGCAATCCAGATCCACAGGAGCTTCACTAGGAGGCAGGGATTCTGAATAGGAAAAGTTCACCATCTCATTAATGTACTAAATATTCTGCCCATCTCTTTAGCATAGCTTAATGTGAACCCACCTTCCTAGGGGTGGTCCTCTGAACAGGTGATTGATCGGTGAAACTAGAAGGGTGGGTCTTTTTCCAGACCAGAGGTTTTATAGTCTCCACCAGTTAATCTTTAAAAAAATTTATTAATTTTATTATTTTATTTATTATATTATTTACAGTATGTGTATGAGTATATCGCCTGTATGTATGTAAGTGCACCTGTATTGTACAATGCCTACAGAGGTCAGAAGAGGGCATCAGATCCCCTGGAACTGGAGTTAAGGGTGGTTGTTAGCTGCCATGTGGGTACTGGGAATCAAACCTGGGTCCTCTGTAAGAGCAGCCAGTGCTCTTGACCCTGAGCCATCTCTCCAGCCCTGGACCAGTTAATCTTATGGGGCTTCTTTGCTATGCTAACAGCCTGGGATGGGGCTGCTCAATTTGTTGGCAGACTGCAGCAAGGGATCCTGTGTAGGTTGAGCCTGATGCCACAGGACATTGGCAATTTTCAGATTTGTTTTGCAGACCCCATATTGAGGATAAAGAGGATCCAATGAGAAGAAGGAGGTCAGCTATGTCCTGAGCTTGTGTCAGTTTGGGTCCTTCTCCACCTTCTGTCTGTTTCTGTGGTCACGTGTATCTGCGTGAGCATACCTGTAGGGTGACCTCCTGGTAGAGGGGCAGCTGGCCCAAGGCTGAGTTCAGGTGCCCAGGGCTTTTCCTGGACTGAGCATTCTCTCCTAGGCACAAAGGAAGTATATCCTTTACTCTATGCATACACATTGTAGGGGTGTATGTGCACCAGAAACTCCAAGTACCAGGGTCCCTGGGAGACCTCGGCCCAAATGCAAAGACCGACAAAAGAAAGTGATCATTGGCTTTGAACTTCTAAAGACCCTTTTCAAGCATAATACCAACTTTGTATGATTTTTACTTGGCAGGTGTTGGGAATAATGCAAGGTGGGCCTAGCCAGGCCACCTGCTAGGAGGAATAAAGGAATGGCTCCTGTGGGTGTGGCATTCTGCTCTGGCTAGTTGTGAGACCAGCACCTGGAAAGAACCTGTCTACCTGGGGACAAACTTACTATTGGCTGTATTTGGGACCCCACCCCATAAGGTCATTGACTATCCGGGCCTATAAGAGCTTGTACACCTTTTGAATAAATGAGTTGGCAGTGACATGTACTTGGCCTGCTTCCCATCCAATTCCTGGAATCTGCAGCTTGACTCTGCGTCTACTCGCCCCCAACCCCTTGGGCTGGCCCCCCAAAGTCCATTCAGGCTGGCCCCGAGTGGTGAGACATGACAATAACTGGCATGACGATAGGCAGGATTTTGGAATCTAAGCTTCAGTGAAATACCATTCCACAATACCAAGCACTGATGATCACCTTGAATGCTGTGGATTTAGAGTGTGGGTTGCATAGTGAGATTCTGTCTCAATAAAACAAACTAGGGAGATGGCTCAGTGAATAAAGTGATTGCATTACAAGCGTGAGGACCTGAGTTCAAGATCCCTAGTACCCACAAAAAAAAGTCAGGCACAGCTGTGCACACCTGTAACCCCAGTACTGGAGAGGTAGAGACATGAAGATTTCTGGGACTTGCTGGCAAACCGATTTAGCTGAATCAGTGAGCTATAGGTTCAGTGAGAGATCCTAAGTAGTAGATTTCTTATTGCTGTGATAAAAATACCTGACGAGGACTGATTTAAGGAAGGAAGGCCATGTTCTGGCTCACAGTTCCAGGGGTTACAGCCCATCATGGTAGGAAAGGCATGTCTGCAGAAGCAGCTGTGTGGTCCCACTGTGGCCACAGTCAGGAAGCAGAGGGTGACTAGGAAATGGAATAGAACTATAAAACCTCACAGCTCACCCACGGTGACTTGCTTCCTCCTGTGTAGCTCCATCCCTTAAAGGTTCTACAGCCTTCCCAAAGGTGTAGACACATGAGCCTAGGAGGCGTTTCACATTCAAATCACATTACCCTGTGTCCTAGTTTCATTCTATTGCTGTGATAAGACACTCTGACATCAAGCAACTGAGAAGTGAAAGGGTTTATTGGACTTACAATTCCAGGTCACCACTCATCGTTTCAGGGAAGTCAGTCTGGAACTTGAAGCAGCTGGTGTGCTGGATAGCTTAATTGTCAACTCGATACACCTTGGAAGAGGGAGCCTTAGGTGGGGAATTTCCTCCTTTGGACTTTCAAATAATGAAAGGGCAGTACCTATATGTAGGCAAAACACTCATACACATAAACTAAAAATACATTTTTAAAAAATTTAAAAACTATAAAGAAAAGATTGAAGAACAATAGAAAAAGACATTTAACATCACACACTTTCCTCTTTGTGTAGGCATGCACCTGAATATACCCAAACATGTACACACACACACACACACACACACACATATGCATAGCAGCAAGTTTGCAGGTGTAGATAACATTCTTAGGGTACTCAAGCATTGCCAATAGTCTCTGGGCACTGAAGAAGGGCTCAGAGGTCAGGAGAGGGTGGTGGCTTCCTCTCATGATTCTCATGGTACTGCCCTTTGCATTGTTTGAAAGTTTTACTCTGTGCAAGCCCAATTAAATTTTTTCTTTCTCTCCATGGGTAGTAATGTTATTCTTGGCATATAAGCTGATTTTCAGTTTGTACAATTGGAGGATGAATTTGATGATTATTAAATGAAAAAGGGAAAAGTAATTTCTTGCAAATTGCTAGCTGTGGGGAGTGGGGTTGTTTAGGGTGGTTTAGGGGGGCGTTCTGTAGTGAAAACAGAAGCCAGCCATCTCTTTTCAGTGTGTCAATACAGGCCTTGCATGGGTTCCAGAAATTGCCCAGTGTGGGGTGCCCCGAAATGCTGAGATACCTGCAATTAAGCAAAGGGCGTTATCTTGAGTGGGCGGATCTTTGCTGCTGGCTGTGTGCATGCATGCTGTCCTCTGCCCCATCGTGAATGGGGGAACTCGGGTGATGAGTCGGCTTCACCCACAGAACTCCACTTCCTAGAACCTAAGAACATCTTCCCTGGTTCTCTTGCATCTCTGCAGTCTCATCTCAGTGCCAGCGAGAGAGGGAAAGCTGTTATGACCATCCCTACTGGATAGACAGGAAAACTGAGACCAGGAAGCTTAAGTGGTCTGTCGATGGGTTACAGGCTCTTAGTCTTAGAGAGGCTCTCCAAGCCAGGCATCCTCACAGTGCCTTTGTGTTTCTCTTCTGGGTTGGGATATCTCTCGGCTCTTGTCTTCTTGAAGGAAAGAATTCAGTCAAGAGACATAGTTTGAGCACAAATTTATTTAGCAAGGCTCAGCAAAACAAACACTCCAAAGAGAGAGGCTGAAACCTAGGGCAGCTGGGTGGGTTTGGCATTGTGGATTTCAAAGAAAATTTTATAAATATTTATAAAGTGGGTGGTATATTTATAGGATAAAATGAGCCTTTGTGTGGATCTTCCGTTTAGGGTATTTCTTCCCATGGTCTGCACAACAGGGCATACCAAAACCACAGCGTAAGCCGATGATGTCACAGTGGCATGCCTTGTGGATGTGGACCCTTGTGGATGTGGACCCTTGCCGGTGCACAGGGGGTGTGGGAGAAGCCTGTGTGCCTCGGCTGTAGATGTACCGGGGACAATCTCACTGCAGTGTCAAGACGGTTTAGCCACAAAAGGGCATCCTGATGGTCAGGAAACCCAGGTCCCACAATGCTGCACAGGCCTGCTTGCTCAACTCCTATCTAACTCCCTGTTTACTAGCGATAACTTTCTTACTGATCCTAAATGGAGCTGGGAGTCAGAGACTGGAGTAAGAACTCACTGAATCTGATTTTTAAAATACTATTATTTTGAGATAGGGTCTCAGTATGTAACCCTGGCTAGCCTGGAACCCTCTATGTAGACCAGGCTTCCCTCAAATTCACAGAGATCCTCCTGCCTCTGCCTCCCAAGTACTGGAATTAAAGGTGTGCACCATTATGATGACTTATTAAAAAATATAATAATAATAGAATATACAATGCTGGGGTTCAAACCCAGAACCTTGGGTGTTCTAGGCAAAGCACTCCTATTGCAGACCTACATCCCTAAAACCAATGTTATTTATTTTGGAGACACTGAATTCCTATGTAACCCAGGCTGACCTCGACCTCACTATGTAGCCCAAATTCTTAGCCTCCTTCCCTAGTCACCCAAGTGCTGAGATTACAGGTGTGTTCCATTGTGTTCAGATAGAATTGGATTATTTTTCTTTGGAATACTTCTGATTGAACCCAGTATCTCACACATGTGAGCCTCAACTTTTGCTCTTTTAAAATTATATTTTGAGACAGGGTCTTACTGTACAGTCAAGGCTGCCTTGTCTTTTTGATTCTCCTGTCTCAGCCTCTTCAGTGCTGGGATTATGGGCATATATCACCACACCTGGTCTATTTTTAATGCTATTTTAATATGTGCTCTGACACAAAATAGTCTTCACAGAGCATCTTTTAAAATGGGGATAAGAAACTGCAGAGATGGCTCATTAGTTAAGAGAACTGGCTGCTCTTGCAGAGGACCTGGGTTTGATTCCCAACAATCACATGGTGGCTAACAACCGCCTGTAACTTCACTTCCAGGTGATCCAGTGCCCCCTTCTGGCCTCTGTGAGCACTGCACACATGTGATGCACTTACATGCAAGCAATACATACACATAAACCAAAAATAACAAAGTATTTAAAGTTAATAAGTAGGCATCAGATCTCACTGCTCTGCTCTGAATCCCACAGCATCTCCTCGCTGCACAGTCAAACCCCAAGTCTACGTCCTGACCCCCAAGGCCAGCTGTTCTCCCTGCTGCCCTCAGCCTGGTTCTGCCTTCCTGGCTCCCTGAAACCCCTCCTTGAGTCCCTACATTCTCCTTGACTTGTGGCTTCTCTCCTTTCAGATGTCACCATTCAACAGAATCTCCCCAGCCACACCATTAAATCTGCAAGTCCAGGGGTTGGTGAGATGGATCAGTGGGAAAAGGCGGTTGCTGCTAACCCTAGTGAACCTGAGTTCAGTCCCTGATGGTAGAATGAGTGAACTGATTTCTGGAAGTTGTCCTCTGACTCCCACATGTACACAGAGGCACGTGCTTGCACACACACACACACACACACACACACACACATACACACAATGTTAAATGAAATCTTCAGATACATCTTTCACCTCTCACCCTTTCGTGCTGCAGCTTCCTGACAGGCTGGTCATTTGGCCGGTCTCCTGTCATCATCCTAGCTAGAATGTCAGTTCACAGAGGCAGGTGCAAATGCCCTCTGCTTCCTGTGCTCTAGCTAATGCCACTAACAGTACTTAGGAAAGTTTTCTAGGTTGCTGGTCCTAGTGACCCACAAATAAGTCTCCACAGCTTCTCTGGAACTTGAAGGAGGAGGACTGCAAGTTCAAGGCAAACCTAGGCACCCTAGTGAGACTCTGTCTCTAAAATAAGATAATGAGGCTGGGAGTATGGCTCGGTAGTAGAGGTTCTACCCAGAATTCCCCAGTGAGGGCCTGTGTATATGGATAAGTAGTAGAATGTCTGTCTAGAATCCCGCAGTGAGGGGTTCTAGAGGCATGGCTCAGTGACACCTGTGTAAACCTGGGTGTATTTGCCCAGCATTTACAAAACCCCAGTTTCCGTCTCCAGTCACCCCCTCCCAATACTCAGACATAGACAAGGAAGGGGAGAAGGACGAAGGGAGAGAAGAGAAGAGGAGGAGGAGGGAGATGAAGAGGAGCGAGGAAGGCAGAGATTTGGAGGTACGTGGCAAATCTGAATCTGATGTCACAAACAGTGTACGAAAGTTTTCTTCTTAAGTCTGACTACCATGGGGACAATGAGTCACAGAAGGCTAGTGACAACTGCTACTTTCCCATGCATCCTTCCTGAATGGTGTTAGGGAATGTGGCCCATGGCTGTGACCTGCTTTAAAGATTTGTCTCTGTGTTTTTGGGCATTGGAGTCTATATTTGAGTGGAACATTGTAGCTCTGTGTCACCAGCTGTGACCAGCAAGGACTTAAGTGCTTCCTAGGTGAACAGTGCAGAGTGGCCACTTAATCTGCAGGTGGTTCTGGTTCGTGTGTCCAGTGTCCCCACTGCAGACTCCATTTAGTTCCCAGCTCCCTATCCCTGGAGGAGGCGGCTTGCTCATGCTAAGCTGGAAACTTTCCTACCCCACCAAGTCCAGATAACAGACAGACATTTCAGGTCACAATGCATCTGACCCGCGATCGTTGCCACCATTATTTGTCTGTGCTCTGTGCTTTTCAAAGACCAAGATGTGTGCCATATGCCTGCCGATTCCAGAAGACTGGGATTCTATACACATCAGTGGCGTTCACACATGGGGGGAGGTGTCGTTGTCGCTGCCACCCAGAACCGCCTGTCCTTGTTGTATCAGAAGCTCCTCGGTCCTTCTCTACCACATGCAGCAGGCACAGATGGTGTTGACGGTGTCAGAATTCTAGACACACGGCATATGTCCTTGGAGCAGACAAGGCGCTAAATTAATTCTAAATGCCAGTTGTAAGTTTCTCGCCAAAACACTCCCTCCCTGTATAAATAGTGTCTGTGCTCTGCGTCTTCCCCAGCAGGCTCCACGGACGCCCAGGTAACCTGCTTTCAGCTTCATTTATAGCACGGAACATTCTTCAAAGCAGCCCCAGTTCCAGGAAAGGCAATTGGAAAACAGTAGTTAAAAACTAAGCAAAGACTAATGAACTAAGACTAACTGGGGTGAGCTTTCTCCTGCTGCTGGGATAGGAAGCACCTCCAGCCTCTGAAGGATGCTCTTCTGAGTCTCAGTTTTAAAAGTGGCATCTTATAGGCCTATTCTCCCAGCCGCTAAGGAAGCTGAAGTGGGAGGATCACAAGTTCAAGGCCTGTCTGGGCCACAGAGGGAGTTGGAGGCCAGTCTGAGCAACTTTGTGAGACCATGTCCCCAAATAAAATGTGGGAAGAGGGCTGAGAGTGTGGCTCTGCAGAGGAGTGCTTGCTTAGATCCCCCCCCCCCCCACCGTGAGGGACTGAGGTGTGGCTCAGCAGTAGAAGGCAAAGTCCCTCACTACCACTAACCACACCCCTAGCTCCTCACTGGGGGATCCTAGACAGGTGCTCTACCACGGAGTCACGCCCCCAGCACCTCACTTGAAGATTCTAGACTGGCACTCTACCACTGAGCTGTGCCCCAGCACCTCACCGAAGAATTCTAGGCACTGAGCTACATCTCCAGCCCTCTTCCTCCAGCCCCAGCGACTGTCAACTTTCCGTATATCCTTAGGGAGTAGGGAATGATTTTTCTGCCCTCTCCCTTTCCCCTGAGACAGGGTCTCCTTAATTTGTCCAGGTTGGTCTTGGACTAACTCTGTAGCCCAGTTGTTTTGAACTGACTACCCCATTGCCTCAGTTCCTGAATAGCTAGATGGCAGGCCTGCATCACAAGTTCACTGACTCTAACTTGGCTGTTGGAGTCCTCCTTGTCCAGACCCATCAGGGTGCAGGCAAGAGGACCCTGATAGCGCAGATGCTCCCTCACCCCGCCTCTCTGGTCACCGGGGATGTTCCCAAGCTGGATGAGGTCAGTGAGTGGACAAGGTAGCTTCTTCACTGAGCCTCATCTGTCCAGTGAGTCCTCCTACCTATAAAGTGAGTACAGTGGAGCCAAGACCCCAGGAGATGCCAGGTGCTGTCTCTAACACTACCCAGCATCAGGGCTGTGTGCAAAGTCATCCTCTGTGCTGATCATCTTGTGTAGCTCCCAAATACCCTGAGCCTTGAGAGGCATTCCTGTTTCTGATTGCCACCCTGAGTATGAGCATCCGCTCTAAGGAACCTCATCGTGGAAAGTGCTAGCGCCCCAAGTGGAAACACTCTCCACGGAACTTGGACAGAGCAGTGTCTTTCCCCAAGTGGACTCCACCTGTGTGGTCGCACTGTATGACTTTCTCTGGGGGAGATGAACAAATGTTTATTCACTCCAGACAGAGCAATGACAGACCAAATGAACAGTTCTGCTCGTGTCTAACTTGATTAAACAGTGAGTCTGATTGGCATAACTTAGAGGAGCACGGACAGGGACTGGAGAGATGGCACCGGCCGCACTTCCAGAGACTTGGGCTCAGTTCCCAGCACCCACACGGTGGCTAACAACCTTCTATAACTCCAGTTCCAGGGAGACTCTGTGTCTTCTTCTGGCCTCTGTGGGCATGACACACATGTGGTGAACTTATATGCATGCAGGCAAAACACTCATAAGTATGAAATAAAAATAAATAGTTAATTTATGGAAGCATAGGCAACTCATAGATAGGCAGCTACATCACTGAAGAAAAAGAAATCCTCTCCCCCAGCAACTGTCTATATGTCCTTAGGGAGTGAGTGGGGAATGATTTTTCTGCCCTCTACCCACTAGTGACTGCTAACTGTCTATCACTCCTTGGGGAGGGATGAGGCTCCTCCCCCTCCATGATGAAAAGTTAATGGGCCCAAGCTCCTGTGACAGCTGCTGCTGTTCAGAAGGCCGGGGGCCATGTCACGCCCAGAGGAGACCATTCCACAACATGCTGTCACATCAGTGTCCCTGCTCAAGGTTCCTGCAGGTGACCTGAGAGCTCCGTGCTACGGCCTTCTGAAATGGCTATTGGTGAGTACTTTGTCTTTCCTTGTAGCTGAAAGCCAATAAAAATGGCTCCTCCCACCCTCAACCACCCTCAGTTTTGTTTTCCAGCAAGAGAGAGACATCCGTGCTATTCATGAGTCAAGACTGGTGGAGAAAAGGTGCTGTTCCTGCTATGATCTGTCTCTAGATAAACACATTTGACTCAAAGAAAAGCAAAACAGAGCCCGGGAGATGGAATGCTCAGTCTGTAAAGTGGTTGCTGTGCAAGCGTGAGGACCCAGAGTCCGACCCCGGCCCCTGAAAAAAATCAAAGCAGGGTGAGCTGGAGAGAGGACTCAGTGGGTAAGAGAAGCACTTACTATGCAAGCACAAGCCCTACATTCCAACACCCAGCATCCACGCAGAGTGAGGCCCAGCCAGGAGTGTGCCTATCACCTCAGCACAATGGGGTGGAGACAGGGGGATTACTGGGACTTGCTGGCTTAGCCCAGCTCCAGGTTCAATGGGAAACTCTGTCTCAAGCGAATAAAACAGAGAGTTGTAGAGCAGGACCTGAAAGCCTCTGACTTACATGCCCATGCAGGAGGTCACACACACGTACACACAATACATATACACCCCTGTACTCACAAATAAATAAAATAAACAACAAAAGACAGGCGTGGTGGTGCTGTCTTATAATCCAGGAGCAGCCCTGGGGTTCTCCCAGATGGCCTGGCCTACATGGTGAGTCCCAAAGAGGGACCCCACCTAAAAAAACAGGGTAGACCTCGCCTGAGAGATGACATCTGAGGTTGGCTTTTAGCTTACACATACACATGCACACATGTGAACCTGCAAACACATGAACACACACACACATACACACAAATACACACAGGAAATAAAAAAATTTTAAATAGGATGCTGAAAAAAAATAATATTTTACTCTGTGATTTTTTGGGGGAAGGGGTGATACTAGGAATTGTTGCCCCATCCATGATAGAAAAATAATCCATCCCTGAGGTATACACCCAGCCCCCAATCAAACTTTTAACAGCCAGGTATGATGGCTCACATGTACAGTCACAGTGTAGAGGACGCAGGCATCTAAACATCTAAACAAGGTTGGTGGTGCTGTTTGGGGAGGTTTAGGAGGTATGGCCTTGCTGGAAGAAGTAGGTCCCTGAGGGTGGGGGTTGGGGGCTGAAAGCCTGGCCTCACTTCCAGTTTGCTCTCTGTGCTTGTGTTTGCCAGCCACCTCCAGCCATGATGGACCCTCCCTCTGGAACCCCAAGCCCAAATCAATCCTTTCATGGTATTTTTATCACAGCATCAGAAAAGTAACTAATACAGACATGATCCAGGAGGCTGAGGCAGGACGGTTATTACAAGATTGAAGCCAGCCTGGTCTCCAAAACCAAAATAAACACACAAGCAAGCAAATAAACAAACAAAAACCTTGAAAATGTTTAAATTGTATTAAATGGGTGTAACATAAGACTTGCTGTTTTAATTATGATTTTGTGATTAGTTAAGAATTACTTAATAATGATTTAATTCTCAGTTCAGGAGAGTTAACTGCCTTGACAGTGTGCAAAGCCATCACCAAATGGCACCCAGGAATAGAACATTTGCATATCCTTGGATGGAAATTGTACCATCTCCTCTTCCAGCCCTTGATCTCCCGATTCTACATTGTCTCTGTGAATTGATGAGTCTCAGAACTGCTTAAGTGGAGGCAGGCTTTGCCCTTCCATGACTGGCATGATTTTCCTCGATATTATGTCTCAAGATTCATTCATTCTGCTGTACCTGTCAGACTAACCTTCCTTTTTCAGATCAAGTAATATTCCACTGCACAGAGAGAGTCCATTGTGTTAATCCATGGAACGTTGGTGACAGACACTGGGTTGTCTCTGCCTCCTGTCTCTTGTGAATAATTTAGCTGTGAACAAATGTGAACACACCTCTTCAAGTCCCCAGTTTCAGTTCTCTTAGGTATTGACTGAATTTAGATCCCCTCCCCCATCTGCACCTTTATACTTCTGCCCAGTTTCATGTACTCTATTATATATGAGCATATGTGTGTATGTGTGTGCATGTGTGTGTGCCTACAGAGTTGAACTTGTGTCCACAAATGCCTTTTGGTGTGAGTCCATTCACTGGAGCCTGGTCAACCTACCAAGAGTCTCACCCTTAAACGAGACTGACTCCTACCACTGGCTATCAGTTGCCAAGGTAGTGCTATTGGAGGGGAGGGGCTGGGACTTCAGGGCCTACAGGAAAGTCTTTAGGTCATTGTGGAAGTGTCTTTGAAGAAGATTGTAGGTCCCCAGACCCTTGCCTGCTCTTTCTTTACTTCCTGGTGAGGAATTTTCTCCTGTCACATATCTCGCCACAGGCTGAAAGCAATAGACCTAACCAATCATGGGCAGAGACCTCCAAAACTGTGAGCCCAGACAAACCATGTTTCATGACAAGCATGTAGTCTCAGGTGTTTATTACAGGAACGGAAAACTAACAGAACTGGTAAGAGAGAAAGGTTGATAACATGCCCTGCTTGGAGGTAGGGTATCTGGGCCAGTGGGGTGGGGGTGGGTCGGTCTCAGTCACAGCTGGAACTGTGTTTGTTATGCAGCATTGTAACTGGACAGTATCTACAAAAATGCAAACACACACATGCTGTAAGCCTACTGATACCAGTTTGTTCTATTTTGTGGAAGCACCTGTGTCTACACAAAAGAGTAAGTAGAAGACAGCATTAATCTAGAGCAGCAATGACTGCCAAAAGCTGGAAACAGTCCAAATTGCTTCTAGGAGGGGCTTGGCTAAATAAATCATGAAAATCCTATACATTGTGGCTATGGATGCAAACAGAGAATCTAAGATGACAAATACAAGTTGAAGCCAGATACAGTCCATGTGGCGTGCACACCGATCGGGACCCCTACGTGGGTTTTCTGAGGGGCTGTGTTCAGAAAGACTCCAAGACTCATTCTGCTCATGGGTGCAAAGGATATTGGTTGCTTGGTGATGTCTGTCACAAGCACCCTAAGGGTGGAGTGTTGTTTCTATTCCTGGTTGTCCTTCAACTCAATATGTAGCTCAGGATGATCTTGAACTGCTAATTCTCCTGCTTCCACCTGCTGGAACTGCTGGTGTGACCGCTGTGCCCAGCTTGCGGTTCTGTGTGTGTATAGTGTTGTATGATTGTATGTGCACATGTGTATGTGGTTTGCTGACTGTGCATGCATGTGTGGAGCACAGAGGCTGACTTTGCGTGTATTGCTTTCTACTTTATTTTTCAAATTTTATTTATTTTTAATTTACATGTATGAGTATTTTGTCTGCATGTGTGTAACTGCACCCATGT
Source organism: Eospalax fontanierii (assembly GCA_035773235.1). NCBI lineage: Eukaryota > Metazoa > Chordata > Mammalia > Rodentia > Spalacidae > Eospalax > Eospalax fontanierii. The sequence goes on from CM069524.1 coordinate 24,690,441, forward strand.
TGTACAGTGCTCATGGAGGCCCGAAGAGGGCATCAGATCCCCTGGAGTTGGACTTATAGATGGTGTTAGCCACCACGTGGATCCTGGGAATTGAACCCAGGTCCTCTGAAAGAGCAGTCAGTGCTCTTAACCACTGAGCCATCTCTCCAGCCCTAGCATTTTTTTTTAATGCAGGCTTTTTATTTATTAGTGGGAAAAGGGTATGTGAGTGCGTGCACAGTCTACATACACGTGTGTGCAGGTATGCATACCCGTGCATACACAGAGTCCAGAGACAGACGGAAGATGTCCGGCGTCCTGCTTTTCACTCTCAACCTTTCCCTTCGAGACAAGGTCTCTCACTGAATCTGGAGCTACAGCCTTGTCCTGTTGCTGCCCTCCATGGCACTGGGCTATGAGCACGAGCGACCAGTCCTGACTTTTTGTATGGATTCAGGGGGTTTCAAAGCAAGCACTCTTATCTACTAAGTCATCACCTGTCACACCTGCTCCCCCAACCTTATGTTTTGAGACAAGGTCTTGTTCTGTTTCTCTTAGGCTGTTTGACAAATGAGCCCTAAGATCTTCCAGTCTCTCCCTTCCCCAGTGCTGGGGTTACAGGCACATGCCGCCATGGTTGTGATTTTATGTAGGTGCTGGGGATTGGAACTCAGGTCCTCATGCTTATGCTGCAAGCGCTTTATCCACTGAGCATTTCCCTGGACGCTTGTGGTTTATTTTAAACTGAGAAGTGTGAAGATTACTTGCTCAAAGGCTAGTATCTGAACATTTGATGTTGCTTCTGAAATTCTGCTTCTCTCTTAATTCCCTAACTCCTTAGCTGTCCTAACATCTCTCCATGCCTTGACTGTCCATCTGAATTAATAATGATGCCAAGATAGGCCTACCAGGCTCCAGTGGATCAGTTCACACCAAGGGACATCTGCGTACACAAATTTGACTCAACAGGTCTTGACATATATGACAGAATGCATGAAATCCTGCTGGCAGACAATGGGAGGTACAGATGAGGAGGGGTCTAAATCTGATTAGGATGCATTACACAAAATGCACAAAAATTCAGCAAAAGTATACATTGAAAAAAAAAAAGAATGACGTCAAGTGTGGTGTTACAGGCCTTTGATCCCAGCACTCAGAAGGCAGAGGCAGACTCATCTCTGAGTTCCAAGCCAGCTGGGGATACATAGTGAGACCCGGCCTCAAAAAATAAAAATAAAAAAGGTTTAAAAGAATGAACCACCAAAGTCAGGGAAATTGTTCAAGGGTAAAGAGCTCTCTACAAGTGCAAGAACCTGAATTCAGATTCCCAGAACTCAGGCAAAGCTGGACACAGCAGCTCAGACCTGAATTTTGGCTTTCCTGCAGGGAAACGGAAGATAGAGACAGGAGGATCTGTAGACGCTCAAGGGCCAAAAACAGGCAAAATCGTGAGTGACCCTGTCAGAAACAAGGCAGAAAGCAAAGGTGACCTGAGGTGACCTACACATATGCTGTGACACACATGCATTTCAATTCACACATATGTACACACTCACACACATATACAAGCAGATTTCAAAGATTAAAATTGAAAAAAGAATGAACTGAGGCTGGGGAGGTGGCTCAGCAGTTAAGAGCACTGGCTGCTCTTGCAGAGGACCAGGGTTCAATTCCCAGCACCCACATGGGGGCTAAAAATTGTCCATAACTTCAGTTCCAGGGAGTCTGATGGCCTCTTCTGGCCTCCACAGACATTGTACGCAGGCGGTGCACATACATACATGCAGGCAAAACACATGAAATAAAAATAGATTAAAAAGTACAAAAAGAATGAACCACCAGTCTGAGATCTGTATTTCCTGAGTATAATACGGCTATGACAAGGAATGTTTTCTGTGTCCCCTTTGCTGTAGGTATGACTTTGTATGTCACTGGAAAAAGCAGAAGCTGAATCTCAACAAAGCAGAGGCCCACAGACAAGAAAGAGCAAGAACTGGTCAGTCCATGAGCTGCAGCCTGAGGCCCGCAGGAAGATAAATGGGTGGGCGCAGGGCCAGGGAGCTCCCCTCCCCTCCTCTTGACTGACTTCAGCAGATGGGGGTTGTTTGGAAGCAGCTGCCATGAACTGGATGGGAGATTCACGTGTTTCCAGCCCTGTCTGTGCTGGGAATGCCTTCCCTGGCTGTGGTACTCTGGTATTTGCTTTAGCACTTTTTATTTTATTTTATTATTTAATTTTAATGTATGTATGTTTGCCTGCCTGTATCTAAGTGCACCTGTGCATGCAATGCCTGTAGAGACCAGAAGAGGGCGTCTGAATCCCTGGAACTGAAGTTAGGATGGTTGTGAGTGGCTATGTGGGTGCTGAGAATCGAACCCCGGTGCTTTTCAAGAACAGACAGTGCTCTTAACCACTGAGCCATCTCTCCAGCCCCTGTTTTTAGCAGTTTTCAGCATGAAGCAGCCTAAGTATCTTTAGTTTCTCAGTAGTTCCTGAGTAGGTAGCAACCAGCACAGGTTGGAAACATCTGAAATATTTGAAAACACAGACCCAGAAGAGCTGGAAATCACTGTTTATATTCTCCCCAAACAAACTGAACTGTGGTGACTCACGTTTGCCAGTGACCTGAGGCTTCTTCTCCTATCTGGATAGAACAGCAGCAAGGTGGAGCCAAAAAGGGACGTGCACAAGAGGGACGGTTAGCATTGGTAGCCGACTTGACAGGACCTACCTTCACCTAGGAGACAGACCTCTGGGCACCGAAAGGGATTATCTCCATTAGGTTAGCCTCTGGAATTATCTAGATTATGTTAATGAGGTGGGAAGACCCACCCTAACTGTGAGCAGCATCTTGTGACCTGAGCACCAGGATCCATCCCTCTCTGCTTCCTGATTGTGGGTGCACTGTGTGTCACACTTCTGCCACCATGCCTTCCCAACCATGATGGACTGCACAAAATTAACTAGACTGTGGGGACATACATACCAAATTCTGCATCATTTCCTACTTGCTTATTTATTTATTATGCATGGGGAACAGGAGAGTGCCGAAGCACCCCATGTATGTGGAGGTCAGGGAACGGCTTGCAGGAGTCAGTACTCTTTTCCTATCATGTTAGTTCCAGGGGTGGGACTCAGGTCTTAGTGGCCAACACCTTTATCCAACGAACCATCTTGGCAACCCTGCCATTTCTGCTTTAAGGGATTAAGAATGTAGTGGTGTGGGGGAGGGGCAGGAGAGATGGCTCAACGGTGAAGAGCACTGGCTGCTCTTGCAAAGGACCTGAGTTTGATTCCCAGCACCTACATGATGGCTAATAATCTGTAACTCCAGTTCCAGGGGATCTGACACCCTCTTCTAGCCTCTACAGACTTTGCACAACATTGGTGCACTTACATGCATGCATGTAAAACACTCATACACATAAAATAAGTAAACAATTTAAAAAATAATGAAGAGGAGCTTTTTTCTAAAAGTTTTATTACTATTATTATTATTTGTGAGCACATGTGCTTGAGGATGCTCTTGCATTCATGATGGGTGTGTAGAAGCTAAAGACCTGACTTGGGTGTCTTTTTCAATCATTCTTCACCTTATTTATTTTGTTTATTTTTATTTTTATGTGTATGTGTGTTTTGCCTATATGTATATAAGTGCACCATGTGCATGCAATGCTGGTGGAACCCTGAAGAGGGTGTCAGCTCTCTTGGAGCTGGAGTTAAGAATGGTTGTTAGCCACCATGTAGGTGCTGGGAACTGAACCCAGGTCCTCTGAAAGAGCAGCCAGCACTCTTAGTTGATGAGCCACCTCTCCAGCCCCTTTCCACCTTATTTTTTCAGACGAGGTCCCTTTGTGCAGCTGGAGCTCACTGACTGGCTTAGGCTAACTGGCCAGAAAGTCCCAGGAATCCTCCCGTCTCTGCCCACCAGTGCTGGGGTCACTGGCACATACCACCACAGTCAGCTTTTGTGTGGTTCTAGGGCTTGAACTCAGGTTCTCACATTTGCACAGCAAGAATTTTACCCACTGAGTCATGCCCCCGGCCCTAGAAGTTTCTTTTATTAAGAAAAACGTTGTAGTAGGAAGGACGAAGTGTAACTCAAGGGACAAACCGCTGATGTCTGAATTTTAATCCACAGACGCTCGGGGAAAGGGTGCACGCCTACCGCCTCAGACACCAGAGGACGTCCTTTAACTCTCTCACTTTCCTGTTACTGCCGGGAACATTCTGTCAGTTTCCAGGTGAAGTTGAACATTGTGTATGGAGGACTGCCTCCACCAGGGTGAGCTCCCCCACGTCATCCCTGCTTCAGCCCTCGCAAAGCCCACAGTCCCAAAGTCACAGAATAGGCACTCAATGAATGTTTATTGATCTAATCTAAATTGCGATTCTATCTAACACCCCCTGGGAACCCAACTGGAAACCAAGTTCACCCTATCCACTGCTGAAGTGGACTGACTACAACCCACAGGGGATACTGTTTGGCCTCGAAGACTGGTGAGGTGTGTGTCTTCCAAAAGTTATATAAACATATTCACGAGAATCTGAGACTTACATAGTGGTCCAGCTGCTGTCTGTATTAGCCTGAGAGATTGGTGACTTGTTCATTTTATTTTATTTTTATCATGTACAATGCATGTGTATGTATGTGTGTGTGCATGCTGGTGTATGTGTGTGTTTGTGTGCCTATTTACGTGTGCTTGTGTTTGGCTGTGTGACTATATGTGTTTGCCTGTTCATGTGGCTATTCATGTGTGTTTCTATACCTGCATGTGTGCCTGTTCACATGTGTACTTGCATGTGTGCACCTGTTTATGTGTGAGTGTGAACAGAGGCATGGCCTGCTGCAGCTCACGTATAGAGGTCAGAGGGCAACCCAGGTGTGGTTCTACCTTTGCCCTTGTTCTTCAATGCGTTTGCTGTGCTAACTGGCCTGAAAAGTTCCGGGAATTCTCTGGCCTCCACTCCTAGATGCCTGAAGGACTCCTGAGATTATAGATGTGCAGTAGAGTGTTACATCATGAAGGAATAAAGGACATAGTGATGCAGCATGGCTGGAGGAGTAAGACAAGAGTCCCGACTCCTGCACAGATAACACGGCCCCTACTCTGGAAGAGCAAGTGCTCGCAGGCTTTCCTGGCTCCCGGGTCAGGGGAGAGCATGGAGAGCCCAAGACTTGCAGCCTGCAGCGGAGAAGGAAGGAGGGAGGAAGCTGAGCTCTGTTACTAGCAGAGTGACTGTAATGTGCTGGGGTGCCCACTTCAGGAGCTTAGAAATGGAGGGCAGGAAACAGATGTTGGTTAGGGTGAGGAACAGGGACGGAAATCACACCACTGTCTTACGGTAAGTCTCTGGAAGTAGAAGGGGCTGCCTCTCGGAACAGCAGAGGCAGCCTGTAGAGGAGCAGGACAAGAATAGACGCACACTGGGGGGGGGGGGGGGGCGGGCAGGAGGGCAGGGCTGAGTTCACCAGCAGCTAAGAGTCGAATGATGGGCAGTCCTGAAGATTCTTTCAGGAGGTTTAGCAGCAAGAAAGAGGAGGTAATAGGATTTCCTTTCTTCCTTCTTCTTTTCGCTCCCTCCCTTCCTCCCTCTTTCCCTGCCTTCCTCTCTATGAATCCTGTCCCCATAGATAGTCACATCCTCAATACTGGGAGTTAGAACCTCAGCACAAAAATCCGAAAGGGTACAAGTGAGCCTCATGACAGGCCCTGGGCTGGGCCAGTACCTGATGTGGGTATCACTGGAGTTGGTAGGGTCAGACCCTAGCAACCCTAACAAGCCAGACTCAAGTCTGCTCCCTCAAAAGGTCAATTAAACAGACAAGTAATAGTAAAAAGCAGAAAAAGAAGATTTATTCAATGTAGCCACATTGGGAAGAGGAGCATACAGGCCCAGTGATCATCTTCAGGGTCTTAACATGAGACTTCAGTTTAAATAAGGGGCAAGGGTATACGTGACTGGCTAAGGACACGGATCAGTGGGTAAAATGTTTGTCACGCAAAAGTAGAGACTAGAGTTTGTAAATGCTGGGCAGGCAAATGAACAGGGAGCAGGAAACAGGGAATCCCCAGAGCAAACTGACTGGCTAGGTTAGCTGAATCCGAACCAGCAAGTTCTGGGATCCTGCCTCAATATATAAATGTGGAGAGTGTTTGAGAAAAGTACCCAACATCAACCTCTATCCTCCACAAACCCTTCCATACATATACGTGCGCACTTAACCCACCCATGTAGACATGTAAAAACTTAAAGAGGTATGTACAGGTAACCAGTCCTGGTCAAATTGTGGCCTTACCCATCACTGACCCATCTTTATCTGGGCTCCAGTCTCTCTTGCAAGGTAGTCTGACAGGTTATCAGAACAGTGTGAAACCTCCTCCTGGGAGACCAGATCCCTGTCTGGCTGTACCAGGCCTGGGTATTTTCTTTCTCCCAACATGAGATTTGTGGGAGAATTCCAGTTTCTTGGGGTTCTGTTAAGTAAGACAATCCTCCAGCCAGCATGCTATGGACAGATAGATGCTTTCTTCCCAACCTGGGCTGCACTCATTTGCCTAGGATCACCACAAACTTGCCTGTGACAGGGAGAGTCAGCCACACCTCCCAACCAACCAGTTGGCTCTAGTTGCACAAGGGGGAGGGACTAAGGGTGTACAAGCAGAGGAAGCTGTATCGAGTCTCTCTCTCACCATTTTGTGTGCGTGCTGGGAGGTCATGATTCGTGCCTGGATGGAGACTTTCCAGTGCAGCCTTAGTGGGGGGTGACCCACACTCCTGTGAGTAAACTCTCACCACTGCTCTGTAAGGAAGCCCAATAAACTCACTGGTTTCCCAGACTGTGGTTGGGTGAAATAGTACCTCAGTTTGCTGTAGGGACCAAGGGAGGAGGGAGCTGGACATTGTTTGCGCCTCCCAGGAGGAATTTTAGCAACAGGTTCATTGTCTCAATAGACGGATAGCTGAAGAGAGCCATACAAGTGTCTCCTTAGATGGTCTCCAATCCTGCCAGGATGGTTACTCCAGAAGAAAGGAAGGAGAAGCCACATCACGGAAAAAGGAGTGTGGGCCTCAAAGTCTCTCTGCCTGGGCCTTCAGGTGCCACCCAGCCAGGATTCCCAGAGCTGTTTTACACTGTAAAATTCCACAGAAATCAATCTCCTCAGGGGCAAGATTCTATCCTGTTGACGGCATCCCTCCCCGATGGCTCGCAGCAGCACAGTCACCCAGGTTAAGTGATCAAGCTGTAGTCCAATCAACGCTTCTGGCTCCTCCATAAACCCTGGCCAGAATGTGATTCTGGCTCACCATCCTCTCTCACCCCTGAAATGACCAGTTCAGAGGCTGGAAGGTTCACGATGGCTGGGTCAGGAGCTGATCACAAAAATGTTAACTCATAGAGACCAGATCTCATTGCAGCTCATCTGACAGGCAAAATGTGTTATGTCTTTAAAAAATGAAGATTGGGATAGGGACAAGCCTGGGAACACGAATCTAGGAGCAGGAACCTGTGTGCTGCATCTCACAGGGGCCCGAAGTCTCTGATGTGCTGAGCTTTAATTTTTGCTGAGGGCTAGGCAGGCCAATCCTTTACAAGGCTGGTTCTCAGTGTAAAATCTTGGTCTGTACCAGTTCACGGGGAGTATCATCTGTGGAACAGTGACACAGCACCTGTTGGGGGACAGCATGTTTTCCTCCCGCACTCTTTCCTACTTCGTACACACAGGTACCAACTTGGACCTGGTGAGTCAAGGATACCGGCTTCAGGTGGCAGGGAGAGACCCCAGGAGAAGACACTGTGGGGCTGAGCAGTAAGAATAAAGCAGAAGGTTGGTAACACAGTCAGCAGCCCAGTGCTTACCCGGAATCCCCCAATGAGGAGCTGGGACGTGGCTCAGGTAGAGCACCAGCCTGGAATCCCCCAGTGAGGAGCTGGGATGTGGCTCAGTGGTGAACTCCTTGCCTAGCATACACAAGGCCCTGGATTCAAGCTTTAGTGCCACAAACACACATACAAAAATCCTATCAATCAGTCAATAAGAGGAGGACAAAGTGTGCCCAAACCTCAGCCCTGCACCAAAAGTAAGTTCTATACTATTGATTATCGAGAGATGTGGGAAAGGATGGAATTGACATCGAAATGAAAAGCGACCCAGAAATTGGCTCTGCTAACCCTGAAGCTGCCTGGGCCACAGTGGTAGAACCTTGATAATGGCCTCATTCACCTGCCTCAGGTCATCCCAGGAGAGGATCGGGGGAGGAGGAGGCACAGGGTGTATCCCACAGGGGCTTCAGTGCTATGTCTGGGGAAGCATAGATTTCCTTGGGTGATTCTCTGTCTGCCATTGTCTAGTAGCCTAAGACCCCAGAATCTTGCAAATCTGGTATACAGAACAGATGACAGTCAGAGACCCACAGTCTTGTCAGTAACCCAAAATGGCTGTGATGGAGAGAGACGGTTGGGGAGGCTGGAAAGGTGAGCAGGGCTGTGTCAGGAAGGACTTTGCCTTGGGCTAAGTTATGGGATTCATCCTGTGCATCTTGAGGGTGTTCAATTTACCTTTGAGGAAGTGAAGTCAGGCTGCAGTGTGCACTCGAGGCCAGGCTTCCTGCTCTTCCAGCTCCATTCTTTGTGTTCTGAGTCTTTAGTCCTGACCCTGGGGTGGCCTGTGGGCTGTTCTGCGTCTTCACAGAGCTCTGCTATACACCTTTTACCCTGAGCACTGGCCAGGCCAAGCCATTTCTGGAAATGCGACCCCTGGCTTGCAAACTTGTGTCTGCATTTCTTTGCTCTTTGACTGTGAAACTCTTTGTCTCATTAAGTAAGACTCGTTCTTCACTGCTGGTTCTGTGGCCCACATTGGACACAGAGTGTGTGGAAATGCTGCCTCGCCAGTTCTGAGAGTCAGCTTTCCACTGCCCAGCCTTTATGAGAGCATTTACCAGTAAAATATTTGGAAAATGCTACTTTACCCTTCATTTTTTGTAGGGCACAAGACAGGATGGATCTTAGGCAGGTCACCTGCTATGAGGATTAAGGGAGTGCTCCTGTGGGCGTGGAGCTCCACTCCAGCCAGTGTTGACACCAGCTCCCCCGCTGTGTCTGGAGAGAACCTGCATGGAGATGATCCAGAATACTACTGGCTACAGTAGGGAACCACCCCATAGGGGGTTGGCTAACCAAACTCATAAAATCTGCTGCACTTCCTTGAATAAACAAGTTTTGCTGCAGCTTGCCTTCTGCATGCTTCTCATTCAGCTCCTGGAGTCTGTGTGTTGATTCTGCACCTACTAACCCCCTTGCGGCAGAGACCCTGCATTAGCTCCAGCCGGCACCCCAGCACAGGGACCCCAACAATTTTTCTCTCTCCTACCCCCTTCTTCTCTTGCTGTCTTTCTCTGTGTTGTATGTCTGTGTGTTTGTGTGCATATGTGTGTACACACACAAGTGTGCATGTGACTGTGGAAGTGAGAGGCTGACATCAGGTATATTCCCCAGTCACTCTCCACTTTATTTTTGTTTTATGTGTATGAGTGTTTTGCTTGCATGTATGTAATGCACCCATATCATGCAATGCTCAGAAGACAGCGGAATTGGATCCCCTGAACTGGAGTTACAGACAGTTTTTAGCTGCCATGTGAGAGCTGAGAAGCAAACTTGGGTCTTTTGTAAGAGCAGCCAGTACTCTTAACCACCGAGCTATCTCTTCAGTCTTCCACTTTATTGTTTTGAGGCAGGATCTCTGAACCTGGAACTCACTGATTCAGCTAGACTGGCTGGGCAATGAGCTAGAGGCGCATCTTGTCTCTGCCATCATTCCCCAGTGCTAGAGTGGCAGACACATACCGCTCACTATGCCTGGCTTCTCACACGGGTGCTAGGGATCAGAATTCAGTCCAGCAGTACTTCGCTGACAGACCCATCACCCTAGTCCTTGCCCTGTGTTTCAGAAGGATATTTTCACTAGACACAGAATTCCCAGTTAACAGCTCTTTTAGCATGGAAAACATCAAACCTCTTCTTTCTTGTCTTTACAATTTTTGAGCAGAATCCTGCTGTCATTCAAATGACTGTTCTCAGATCAGTAATATGTGGATCTTGCTTCCTTCTGGTTACTTTAAATCTTTTTGTCTTTAGTTTTCAGAAATTTAATTATATTTAACATTTAATTATTAACATTTATGCAAATCTTTTAAAATTTAAAAATGTAATTATTTCTTCTTTTCATTATGTATATGTGTGCGTTGGGTGCATGTATATATGTGTGTTCCCATGCGTGTGCATGTGAAGGTTTGAGGCTGATATCAGGAATATTCCTCAATCGTTCTCCACCATATTCTTTGAGGCAGGTCTCTACTTGGACCCAGAGCTCCCTAGTACAGCTAGTCTAGCCAGCTAGCTCAGGGAATCCCCTACCTCTGCCTTCCCAACACTGAAAATGCAGGCAAGTTGCCATGCCCACCCAGCATCCACAGCATTTACGTAACTGCCGTCTTCATGCTTGCTGTTTGTGCAGTAAGCACTTTAACCATTGAGTCATTTTTCCAGACTCTGGGTCTTTTTATTGCTAACATTTATTTTAAAATTTTTATTTATTTATTTATTTTGTGTATCTGAGTCTTTTTGTCTGCTTGTATTTAAGTGCACCATGTGTGTGCAGTGCTCGCAGAGGCCAGAAGAGAATATCGGATCCCTTGGAACTGGCATTAAGAATGGTTACTGGTTGCCCTGTGACCAAACCAAACCCAAGTCCTCTACAAGAGCAGCCAGTGTTTTTAACTGCCATCTCTCCAACCTTATCATCATCATCATCATCATCATCATCATCATCATCAACATTTAGCCTGTTTGGGATCCCTTAGCTTCTTGAATCTGTAAGTTTATGTCTTTCTCCAAATATGGCAAGTTTCCAGTAATTATTTCTTTGAATGCCTTTTCAGCCACATAGTCCTCTCCTCTGGGGACTCAGAATATTTGAATGCCAGCTTGTCTGGTATCACCTCACAGGTCTCTGAGGCTCTTTCGTCCATCTGTTTTTGATTATCCAGAGCAAATTCTTGCTGGCTTCTGAGGTCATTGGTCCTCTATCATGTCAAGTCTACACTTGGGCCCATTGACGAGAGACGTTTCCTCTCCCCCTGCTGTTGTCCTTTCAGTTCTCCAATTCTCCCTACTTCTTTGCTTCCTTTTGTTTCTGTGCTTTCTTTTTAAACTGAAAATGTCTGCAGTGCTTTTCATTTGTTTCAAGAGAATTTGTAGTTACTTGTGGAAGCTCTTTCAAGTTGGTTGTTCTGCATTTGTATGTGAATGTGTGTGGAGGCTAGAGGTCACCCTGGGAGTCATCTACCATGGTTGCTCTCAGCCTTGTGTTTTTGAGGCAGGATCTCTCACTGACCTGGAGCCCGCCAAGGAGGTGAGGCAGTTTGGCCAGTGAGCCCCAGGTATCTGTGTCTGCGTTCTCAGTGCTGGAATTAAAAGTGTGCACCTCCATGCCTGGCTTTGTACGTGGGTACTGGGGATTGAACTCAGGTCCTCATGCTTGTGCGGCAAGCACTTTACAGACTGAGCCATTTCCCCAGCCTAATAACTGCTTTTAAATCCCTGATAATTTCAACTTTGGTCCATTCTCAAATTGATGCCTATTGATTTTTTTTCTTTTGATTAAATTGCAATTTCCCCAGTCCTTGATATGACAGGTGTTTTTCTGTTTTGCAATGGACATTTTGCATATTATATAATGAGGCTCTGGATCTGGTTTGACTTTTCATTTACCTCAAGCATTATCCAAGGAAATGTCTTCACCTTAGCATGAGGATGGGAAGGGAAGCGAATGAGGAGCTTGCTCTTTTCCCTGTTGGCCCCATCTTGGTGGAACTGCAATACTGACTCACACTGCATCATTATGACAGGTAGGTAGCAGTTAACCCCCTTCTCACTCCAGTGACACCATCCTGATGATGTGGAACACCTGCTTACCCCACCCTGGTCTCGTATCTGCACCCCCTCCAGCCTGTCCTGACCTGAGTCTAGAAGGAGAATAGAGCTGAGTCCCACTGTTTTGAATTTGCAGAGCAGAAAGGCACTCAGCTCCTCAGTGGCCTCTTGATATTCACCTTCAGGATCTTTGCTGTGTTGAGTTCAGAGAATTCTTCTGTGTATGTGTGTATGTATATGTGTGTGTGTATATGTGTATGCCTGTGGAAGTGTGGTATATGTATATATGTATGTATGTATAGGTGTGTGCATAGTATATGTGTGTGTGGTATATGTGTATGTAGGTGTGTGTCTAGATGTGTGTGTCTAGATGTGTGTTTGGTGTATGTGTATAATCTGTGTGTTTGGTGTGTGGTATATATGTGTAGGTGTGTGTGTGGTGTATATATGTGTGGTATGTGCTTGTGTGTGGTGGTGTATGTGGTGCATGATATGTGTATGTAAGTATGTGTGGTATGCGTGGAGGTGTGTGTGTGTGATGTATATGTGTGTGGTGTGTGCTAATGTGTGGAGGTGTGTGTCCATAGGTATGTGTGTATTGTGCGTGTGTGGTGTGTGAGCTGTGCATGGAGGTGTGTGCAGGATGTGTGAGTGTGAGGTGCGTGTGGCGGTCAAAGGACCACTGCAGGCGTCCATCTTCAGGTGCCTTGTTTCATTCAGCGGCTCTCCTCGGCCCAGAACTTCTGCCTGAGCTTCCAGGGATTGACCTGTCTCTACCTCCCACTCACCACCACTGGGATTACAGACACATGCCCACCATTCCCAGCTTTTTATGAGGGTTCTAGGGAACCAAACTCAATTCCTCATAGTTGCAAGGTAAGCAATTTACCCTCTGAGCCAACTCTGTAGTCCCCAGACATGTCTTTAGCTGTGAGAGTGAGGGCCTGGGTGGAGTGGAGTTGCTCCATCTTGTCCAGAGGTAGAAGTTCAGTTGTAAACTTTCTGTCCTCTTTTTCTTTATCTGCAAATAGATGCAATGGCAGTCACTCCATCTACACCACAGAACTGTCCTGTGGTTGAGCTGTGAGCTACACGTACTTGAAAGTCCGCTGTGAAAGCTGTACTCATAGAGACTTTTTGTCACAGTGGTTGTTATTTCCCAGACTGAAGCCTGGGGAGACGTAGCTTAGGAGAGATGGTAAGTGACAAGGCTGCTCTGTGCTCATCCATCAATTTAATATTGGCGACAACAAGCTTGACGGCAGGGGCCAGCCCTCGGCTGCCTGTTTCCCTGTTTCTTTTGAGTCTGTGGTGACCTTTCTCTTGCGGAGCAATGACCCTGGAGGAAAACTGGAGGAAGGCGGAGATTGGGTTCATGATAAGGAGAGAGCAGTAAAGTTGCTTTAAATAGCCCAATAAACCAGGATAATTGAATGTAGAAGGGCTGCAGCAGGAAGGGATGGGGGGTCTCTAGCCCCATTATCAGAAAAGCAGATGCAAAGGAGAAAGACACTGGATCTGGAGGGCTGAGGATAAACTGAAAGGGATGCTAGAGTTGTTGGGGACAGAACTGCAGGTGGACAGTCCCAGCCCTGACTCACATAGCGGCCACAGGGTAGAGAGCTAGAGAGCTTCCAGGACTCTAAAAATAGACACTGTGAGGCCAGGACTAGGAGATGGCTTGATGGGTAAAATTTGAAGACCCGAGTTCAGATCCTGAGCTTCTACAGAAAAAGCTGCATATGGGAGAGTTTGCCTGTAACCCCAACAGCAAGGGTGTGTGTGTGTATGTGTGTGTGTGTGTGTATGTATGTGTGCAGGTACGTCCTGGGAGCTGGATGCTCAGCCAATCTAACCAAAACAGGTGAGCTCCAAGTTGAATAATAGACCATGCTTCAAAAAATAAGGTGAACAGTGATGGAGAAAGACACTCTGGTCTCCACATGTACACACACATGCACACACACACACATACACATAAACATACACACACACACACACATACACATACACACATACACATACACACACGCGCACACACATACACATAAACATGCATATACATACACATACACACATACACATACACACATACACACACACATAAACATATGCACACATACACATACACACATACACACACATACACACACATATACACACATACACACATACACATATACACACATACACACATATGCACACATATACACAGACACACACACACAGACACATACACACACAGACACATACACACACAGACACATACACACAGACACATATACACACATACACACACACATGCACACACACACACACACATACACACACACAGATGCCATGGTCTCTTGTGTCCTGTGTCTTTAATCCCCTTTACAGGCAGGAAAAAATGCCCTGAGGTTGAGCATGGGAAAGTCCCTTGCTCCTCACCAGTCTCAGTTTCTCCTTTTGTAAGAAGAAGCTGCAAGCATACAATTCCCATCAGGTTGTCAGAGGGTTGGCAGTGAGTGGCATGGGTTATTCCATTGGGCCTACCCACAGCTAATGATCCAGATTTACAGCAGATCCCTTCCTCTCAGTCCAGACGTGGTCCTTGCTGTGCTATAGCCGAGGAAGGTTCCATTTCCAGGGCTTATGTGTGCTCCATTTGGTGGCCCAAAGGTGGTAAGGCCAAGGTTTCTCCCTTCCAGTCTCCTGGCTCCTCTTCCTCCCTTCCCCAGGGAACTCACTGGGTATGGACCAGGCATCTGGACACCTGGGTCTGACACTACAGTAGGGGCATTGGGCCAGAATGGGGGGCCGAGGTAAGCCCCAGAGCAAGTCCTATCTCCCATACCTCTGCTCTTTGCCCAGAAGAACCTGGGTTTCAGTGAAGGTCAATAACAACGTAGCTCAGGATGCAGGAGCCGTGTCTGTCTAATAATCGGTGTGCCATATCTGCTCCCTCCATCACCATCACAGTGCTGTGTGGGAGCCAGCTCACACCAGCTTGGGAGAGCCAACTGGGCATCACCTCCAGCACTGCAAACAAAGAAAAATGAAACACAACTAAAGTTCATTCAAAAACACAAATGCTGGGCCAGACTGAGGCCCTGGGACAGAATTTATTGACCCCTCACTTTGAGGGTCTCTCACTGAACCTGGAGCTCACCGATTCAGTTAGGCTGGCTGGCCAGTAAGCTCCAGGGATCAGCCTGTCTCCACCTCCCCAGTGTTATAGACAAATGCTGTTGTACCTGGCGTTTACAGGGGTGTTGAAGATCTAAATTCTGTCATACTTGTATATCAAGTGCTTTACCCACTCAGCTGTCTCTCCAAATCCAGGTGGCCAGTTTTGAAGGCGAGTCACAGTCAGGACTTGGGGTGCATATGTGTATGTACAAAGTAGTATCCTTGTTTGTATGTTGGCTCAGATTAATAAAACACAACCCCAAATCCTGTGCAGACGGAGTAAAAGTTGTCCACACATCAGCTCCAGTCCAACATACTGCCAGTTTAGAACCTCTGCTCCCTGGAAACTACAGAAACAACACTGCATTTATTAAGTAATAATTCATTCGTTTCCCCATATTTTATTTATCAAAGACCTCAGTAACTGTAAAACAGAACTTCTTATCAGTAGGCACTGACCAGTGGACAAGTGTTACCTTCTAGCCCAGTGATAAATCTCAGCCGACCAGAAAACCGTGACATTTTAATTAGCTGGAACATTCTTCTCAGCAAGTCAGTCCTGAACATGCCATTTCACATTGTTTCTGAAGCCCTGATTGGGAATCCCTGATGGGGTCTTTGCAGGGTCACCTCCGTCACATGGGCTCGTCCTGGTTATTTTACCTTTGCAGCTGGCCTCATGTTATTCAACAGACAAGAGAGCAAATGCACACTTCTCAAATGCACTTGTGGGGTTGCATGCTGGAACGCGGAAACTGGGAAAAGAGAGTTCTGTGTGACATAGCCCTAGTTGTGTGTGTGTGTGTGTGTGTGTGTGTGTGTGTGTGTGTTTGAGCGTGTGGAAGCTGGAGGTTAATGCTGGATCCTCAGTCACACTCCACTTTATTTTTTGAGACAGGGTCTCTCACTGAACCTGGAGCTCATAGGTTCAGCTAGACTAGCTGGCCAATGAGCCCCAGGATCCCAGTGCTGGCATTACAGACACATGTCACTGTGCCTGACTTTTAGGATCTGACTCAAGTCCTCATGCTAGTGCAGCAGGCACTTTACCCCCTGAACCATCCTCCCAGCCCTACATTTTTTAATGTGTACGAGTGTTTTGCCTGCACGTATGTAAATATACTATGTACATTCAGTGCCTGTGGAGACTAGAAGGGGCTATCCCTCCAGCTCCCAGCTTTTTTTCAATCCAAACCACAAAACAATCATACCAGATTAAGTAAGGCATAGACAGAACATGGTCTGTTATTTAAACTTCAGAATCCTGTTGTGTGGACTGTAACTACACAAAGACACTCAATTATTCTCCAAGCGATATGTCACCACTGGCAAAGCTGATGCTTCAGAAAGCGAGGATTGAACAAAGTAAGCAACTGGGGCTGGATTCACACTGGTTTCCAAACAGTCCATTTTTAGTGGATTCAAAATTTAAGTGCTTTTTCTCAGGCCCTGCTTGAATGAGTAACTAATAAGCTACTTTTGTGTTGCTGTGACCAAAATACCAGCAACAGCAACTTAAAGGAAGAAAGATTTATTTTGTTTATGGCTTCCAGGGGTGTCCAAACTTTGGACACTGTTACACAGCACAGTTATCTACAAAGTTCAAAAGTGAGAAATGCATGATTAAATTACAAAAAAAGGAACCTCATAATTTTTTGAAGTATATTTCTGTGCATATGTGTTTGTGGTCATACTGGGGGTGGACATGTATCCATGAGGGTGTGTACAGAGCAGGAAGACCTCAGTGTCCTGCTCTATCACGCTCTACCTTATTCCCTTAAGACCATCTCTCACTGGAGCTGGAGCTAGACTGGTAGCCAGCAACCCCCCTCCCAAATTCTCCAGTGTCCGTCCCCAGAGCTGGTGTTGTAAGGTATGTGGCAGCTGTTGTACAAGTCCATTCTCTGAGCCAGACCAGTACCATCTTCCAGAGTTCAGCTGTGTCTGCTTGCAAAAGCCATCATACCTGGGCTTGTTGAGTGAAAGGGTGGGACACTGAGGGTCTTCCCTGACTTACGTGTCCAGCCACTCCCCTACCCTGTTGCATGAAATTCTGACTTAATTGCACTTGACCTTGGGCTCTCAGGGAGGGGCTAGAGCCTATGGACTGGGAAGGACTATGGGAGGGAGTGCCCTCTAGGTATGCAGGGAGAGTCATTATTCAGGCTGGTTGAAGACCATCCAGTATGACTGCTTTAAGGTCAACCACTCTCCTGCCCAGAACCCCTCACCCACTGTTCTGTAATAAACTCATTGGTTCCCTAGGGTGAAATTTGATGGAATCATGCCTCAGTTTGTCATCGGAACCTCAGTAGGAGGGGGAAGAAATTATTAGCATCTCCCCCAGGGAAGAAATTTTAGCAACAAACAGCAGCCATGCCCAATTTTTACATGGGTACTGGGATTTGAACTTGGGTCCTCATTCTTTTGCAGTAAGTGCTCTTAACCGATGAACCATCTCTCTGGCCTATCATAATGTTTTGAGTAACTTTATGATTGTTAGAAACCATGTCTCAGAAACAAAACAAAAAACCAAGGTGGATGCTGGGCATGGTGGCACATGTCCCAGTACTCAGGAGGCAATGGAAGGCAGATCTTTGCAAGTTCAAGGCCAGGAAAATCTACATATTGAGTTCCAGGTCAGCTGTGGCTACATTGTGAGACTCTTGTTTACACACATAAACATATATTGTATATACATGCATATATATATATATATATATATATATATATATATATGTAAAAAACAATGATAAACTATATGTTTCAAAAACATACTATGGTCAACACCTGAGGAATACAAGAAGTTGTCTTCTGGCCTCCACATGCATGCTTACGTATGTGCAGACACACCTGCATGTCTACACATACACACGGAATAAAAATAAAATAAATTTTAGGGGTGGGAGAAATGATTCAGCATGTAAGAGGACCTGGGTTCAGTTCCCAGCACCCACATCACAACTAACAAACATCTGTAATTCCAGTTCCAGGAGAGATTCAAGGCCATCTTCTGCCTCTGTGATCACTGCACACACACACACGGTGCACTTACATGCAGATAAAACAGTCATACATATAAAATAAAATGAATAAATAAATCATTTCTCTGGAGGCAGAGGCAGTGGATCTCTGTGAGGTGGCAGACAATCTGAAATGGTCTACATAGCGAGTTCTGGATCAGCTCAGGCTACATAGTAAGACCTATCTCAAAAAGCAAAATGTAAATAAACAAATAAATAAACAAGATTTTAAAATTAAATTGAAAATAAGAAGGATTCCTGTATAGTCCACAGAGAAAGAAGCTGTCAGTGGGGGAAGCTTCTGGTTGGAAGGCCAGGTGAAGTGTGGGCCCCATGTTCTCCTTGAAGCCCCGAAGCAACAAAAACCAGAAAGAACCAGAGTCAAGTGAGGCCAAAGAGGCAACAGTGGAGGAGAAGGTTCCAGAGGCTTCCATGTGAAGAGAAAGCCTGGTGTCCCTTAGCCTACCTAGGCTTCATTCAACCAAAGGTGCATGTTCTGCAAAGACTGCTGTGCCGGAGCTTGGGAGTGGTGGGTACTTTGTTAATGACCCATAAGAGGCCACTGTCGACTTCACCTCAGCCCTTTTCTGGCATCCTGGAACCAGGCCATAGACAAGGCCTGGCGCACCTCCAAGTTCCTCTGTGCCTCTCTTTTAATAAACTTCGTTTCGTGTAACTCTCCACATGTCTGTCTATGATTCATTGTAAAGAGGCACAAGTACCTGGAAACTTCAGTGCCCGCCTTCCAGACTCAGATCCATGCCTGGTTCCTGAAGAGGAAAAGATATATATATATACCAATTCACTTAATGTTACCGTGTGTGCGTGTGTGTGTGTGTGTGTGTGTGTGTGTGATACTGTTTTATGATTGATTTTGTAGTTTATGACGTAGTACTCACCTAATAGTGGTTTTACGAATGTTTATTAAAAATTTTGTTGATAAAGGAATCAAAGCTAAAATGGAGAAAGCTGTTTTGATGAATGAATGCTGCAGCTATCTAGTGGACTGTCTGTTTGTGGCCACCTTGCTTGACGCCTGCAGGAACTCTGTTGTTAAGAATGTCTTCACTCCTGCCTTTGATATCTTCCTCTGTGCACATGCCTGCAGAAGGAATTTCCCCTCAGCGGTCTTAGGGCACATAACCATCTGTGGTTAACATAGGTTGTAATTTAAACCCACCAATATAGTAATAAGAATGATGTAGGGAGATCTGTAAAAGACTGTGAAGGAACTCGTCTCAGGGCTCGAGTATTTAGGGCAGAAACTCTGCTCAAGTCTAGCTGCATGAAACCTTTTTCTGATTTCTCCAGGTGAGTCTCTTGGTACCTTCTCCATGTGTGGCAGGTTCTGTGCTTCAGTTTCCTTTAATAACAAGGGGAGTGAGAAAAGAGGATGGAGATGTGCTAGGACAGAAGGAGGGAGCGGCAGTTCATCTCCCAGGAGACTCGTGTTTAAAGTGCTTCCTGCATGGAGCTCCTTTTCTTGAGTTCGTTTATAGAAGTTTTGTTCCTAGTTCTTATGAATTGAGAAAGACCTAGGAGCAGAAAAAGATTCAAAGACCACAACCTTTGGGAGAACTCATATGAGGTATTCCCTTGTCAAATAAAAACCAGATTCAGATTTTATAAAGAAAGTCTCTACATGGCAGGCTGGTTGGTAGGGGGAAAGGTCTCTTCAGTGGGGGTTGAGGAAGGGACTGCAACAGGAGTAACTTCCCAGGAGGAAAGAAAGTATTCTATAGAGAAACCTGTGTCCCTCCCTATCTATCAGATCATTAAAACAATGTCCTCCAAGGAACTGTAGTTTCCTCCAGGAATTTCACGCTAGAAGAAAGAAAAGGTTAGAACCTGGTGCCAGTCAGAGGGGACCTTGTCACCGGAAGAGACTCCACAGTGGTTCTGAGAACTTGTCAGACCACTTTGCAGGAGAGACTGGAGTAGAGACAGTGATGGTCAGTGATGGGACTTACCTTGACCAGATGGCTCAACTGTACATGCCTGTATTTAAACCTAAACTTCATGTCTGAACTGATCCTGTGTCAGAATCTGGGGAAGTCACTGGACTTCTTCGTTCCTCTTCCCAACATGACCACATTGGACAAATCTCCTCTCTCTGCTTTTCATTATTATTACTTTGTGAATTTATTTGGCCTATTGAGGCTGGGTGGCTGAGCCTAGGTTGTTAGAGTAGCCAGGGCCACAGCCAGGGCTGAGCTCTTGTTAACATCAGAGAGATTGCTTGCTATGT
The DNA here is from genome assembly GCA_035773235.1 of Eospalax fontanierii. Taxonomy (NCBI): domain Eukaryota; kingdom Metazoa; phylum Chordata; class Mammalia; order Rodentia; family Spalacidae; genus Eospalax; species Eospalax fontanierii. The sequence goes on from CM069524.1 coordinate 24,710,801, forward strand.
GCTTTCGGACTGGAGACAGGGGAGAGGGGGCAGGGAGCAGGGAGCAGGGAGTGGGAGGGATCTCCAAGTGCCTCTAGCTTAGGCTTGTTTCCTGAAGGTAGCCTGCCCTGCTGAGAAAAGCTGGGAGAGCTGCGGAGTCCTGCTTTCCTCCTAGGAAGGGATTAATGAGTATCTGACTCCTCTTCATTCCTAGGAACAAATAGTTCTGTGAGTCTGTGAAGCAAACCATTGGAATTTGGAGGGTCTGTGTGGCCTTGACCTACACAGATCGGAGGACATCCTGTCTTCTGTAAGCCCTACGAAGGAAGGACGCTCTTCCCCAGAAGTCAAAGTTTGGATGATTGTTTTGGTATGTGTATGTGCATTTGTGCACACACGTGTGCATATACACGTGGAGACCAGAGATCGACACCAGGAATCTTCGTGAATCTCTTGCCACCTTAGATTTTTAGACAGGGTCTCCCACAGAACCTGGAGTTCAAGGATTCAGACAGAGTGACTGACCAGCCAGTCCCTGGGATCTTCCTGCCTTGGTCTCCTCAGCTCTGGGATTATGTGAATATGTCTCTTCTTTTTCACATGGTTTCTGAGAGATCTAACTCAGGTTCTCATGCTTGCATGACAAATATTTTACCAACCGTGCCATCTCTCCCAACTCAAGTTGGCAGGATTTTCACCTTGCTCCCCCACTCCCCAGGGACCCAGGACTCTGGTAAAATTTAACCTTTTCGTCCCATGAGAGTCCCCCAACCTGAATTATTAGCTCCTTAGACTAGAGCCAACTGCCACATCTTCTGAGTTTTTCCTTTCTAGAACCTTCTGCTCCTCACAACAAGGAAATCCCTCAAATTCTGGAGGAGTTTGGCAGAAGGAAGCAAAGGCTGAGCAAAGAAGTTAAGCAGGCTGCTCTAGCTGCAGAGGATAGCTTTCCGGTCTCTGAGCCCCAAGCTTCAGGTCCTACTGCAGAGGTTTTGAGGCTCCTCAGGCATGCAACCCCTTTAACCCTTACTCTCCTCATCCCTAACCAGTGACTTTCCTATCGCAGACTCTGACTCTATATGCCAGGCCCTGCCATAAAACCCCAGAACTTCTCAACTGAGGGAATCTACCTGCAACAATAGTATCAGACCACTTGAATCAGAGAGTTCATGCTTATTTCCATTTCACAATAAAATAGTATTTATTGTTATCAGTATTATTACACTTAGCACAGCTACTAAAACTCCCCTGGTGTGACTGTCTGAATCATGTTATAAAGATGACTTGATCCATCTGATCCGTGCAACAAACTCCACCAAGGCAGGTGGTTTATTATCATTTCAAAAAAGAACAAATCTGAGGCCCAGAGAGGTTGGTATATTGGCCAAGGTTACAGAGTTACAATTTTAGCCCAAGTAAAATAGCCTGTGCCAGAATCTTCACTGCTGCCCTTCTCCACTCTAGTTACCAAAGTGACACCATCTTGCCATTCCTAGATGATGGTTCCTCTGTCTGGGTGTCCTGGTTTGAATAAGAATGTCCCCCACCAGCTCTAAGTATTTGGACATTTTGTCCCCAGTTGGTGGGGAGGTCTTAGAAGGTGTGGCCATGCTGGAGGAAGCATGTTACTGAGGGTGGGTTTAGAGAGTTATTAAACCTTGCTGGATCTCCAGTCACTCTCTGCTTTCTGTGCCTGCTTGAAGATGTGAGCTCTTAGTTTCTGATCCTACCCCAGCCAACTCTGCAGCCATGTCTCTCCACCATGATGGGTTCTCGCCCCTTTGGAACAATAAGCTAAATAAACCCTTCCTTTTATAAGTGCCCTTGGTCAGTGTTTCTATCACAGCAACAGAAAAGTAACTAATACACTGGGCCAAAGTTAGGTGGAAACAGGACCCTTGTGGTGAGGATGCTTCAGGAAGTGACTGGGGCTGGGGAAATGGTTCAGTCAGTAAAGTACTTCCGTGTAAACATGGGCCCTGAATTTGATCCCCAAGCACCTAAATATAAAGCCAAACATGGTGGTACATGTCTGTAATCCAAGTACTGGGGAGGCAGAGCTGGGCAGATTACTGGAATTCCCTGGTCAGCTAGCCTAGTCTAAATGGTGAGCACCAGGTCTCAGTGAAAGACTCTGTCTTAAAAGCAAGGTGGATAGTGCCTGAGGACTGACAGTCAAGAACGACCTCTGTCTTCCACATACACACATACACACACACACACACACACACACACACACACTCACACACGTGCACACCCAGAGTCTTAATAGCTGTCTTGAAGAAGGCGTGTCTGTTTCCTGAAACACCACTGTAGGGAAGGGCCACTGACCTCCATCACCCCAGACCTACCAGCTGTCTCAACATCAGTTTGGGAACGCAGGCCCCTTTCCTTTAGGAGGCTCTCAGAGTAAATGAACTTGAGATTTCATTAAGATAGCTACAGAGCAGGAAATCAGGGCCGTCTGGGATAGTTTTTAGAAGTCTTTGTGTTAAAATAAGATTAAGCTGGGTGTGGTGACACATGCCTACAATCTCAGTGCTCTGAGGTAGAAGCAGGAGGATCACAAGTTCAAGGTCATCCTTGGCAACATAGTGAATGGGGTAGCAGCCTGGATTGCAAGAAAACACAGCTCAACAAACAACAAGAAAATGAAAACAAAAGCAATAATAACCAAACCCACACAAACATACAACAAAAAAAAATAAAAAATAAAATAATAAATAAATAAAATAAGATTAATATCCAGCTGACCATGTTCTCTTGGTAATCAAGCGCCTCTCTTGAACATAATGTCCCCAAAGATGGGACAGGGCCAGTGTGAGGACCTATCAATAACTGAGCCCTACTGTGTGCTGGGCTCCAGAGCAGGCACAGGAAAGACAACTCTAATTCATTTTTCTTTTTCCCTTCTTTTTATTTTCTTTGCTTTCCTTTTCTTCTCTTCTCCCTCTCTCCTTTCCTCCTCTCTTCCTCTTCCTCCTTGCCTGCCTACTTTCATTCTTTCCTTTCCCAATCCTTCCTTCCTTTCTTTCATTTGTTCGTTTCTTTCTTTCATTCTTTCTTGGCAGAGTCTTGCTATATAGCCCAGGCTAGCCTACAGAAGCTCACCACCCTCTTCTGTCAGCCTCCCCCAGGCTGGAACCAGAAGCCTGCAAGACCTATACCCTATGCATACCTTAATTCTTACCTTGGAGGCATGCTATGTTTAAACTTTGAGCACTGGAGTAATCTCCAGTTGGGTCAAATCTCATTGTGTGCTGAGCTGCTATGCAAGCTTCGCTGGGTGGCAGTTTCCAGTGTAGATTCTGGCTTCCTTATCAGAAAATGCCATTTTAGTCAGGGCATGCTGGCACATGCCTTTAATCCCAACACTCAGGAGATAGAGGCAGAGGATCTCTGTGAGATCCAGGCGAGCCTGCTTTACATAGTGAGTTCCAGGTCAGCTAGGGCTACAGAGAGAACCTGTCTCAAAAAAGCAAAAAAAAAGAAAAGCTGCATCAAAAACACTAAGTAAATATTGTTTTACAATAGCTTTATTGGGGCTGGAGAGGCAGCTCCAAGGCTAAGAACGCTGGCTGCTCTTTCAGAGGGCCTGGACTTGATTCCCAGCACCCACACGGCAGCTAACAACCATCTGCAACTCCAGTTCCAGGGGAATCCAATGCTCTCTTCTGACCTCTATGGGCATTGCATGACACGGGCGCACTTACATACATGTAGGAAATATATTCATACACAGAAAAAAACATTTTTTTTAAGATTGCCATAATTGGGGCTGGAGAGATGGCTCAGCTGTTAAGAACACTGGCCGTTCTTGCTGAAGACCTGGGTTTGGTTCCTAGCACCCATCCAAAACTCCAGTTCCAGGGGATCCAACGCCCTCTTATGACCTCTGTGAGCACTGCATGACACAGGTTTACTTTCATACATGCAGGCAACACATTCATACAAGAAATAAAACAAATAAAAATATTTAAAACAGTCATAATTGAGCCAGGTGTGATGTCATGAGCCTGTAATCCAGTCACTGTGGAGACTGAGGCAGGAAGCACATGACTTTGAGGACAGTCTAGGCTACAGAGTGAGTTCAAGGTCAGCTTGGGCAACTTCTGGAATACTATCTCAAATTTTAAAAGTGAAAGGGGACCTAAGCAATGTAGCTCAGCAATGGAGTCCCTGCCTAGAACTCACCAGTGAGGGGCTGGGGGCGTGACTCAGTGGTAGAGCATCTGCCTAGAATCCCTTAGTGAGGGGCTTGGGGCGTGGCTCAGTGACAGAGTATCTGGGTTACAAGAGGCTTTATCTTACACACATGAAAGAAAGAAAGAAAGAAAGAAAGAAAGAAAGAAAGAAAGAAAGAAAGAAAGAAAGAAAGAAAGAAGGAAAGAAAGAAAGAAGGCAGAGAGGAAGGGAGGAAAGGAAAAGGGATATTAGCAGGGAGAGCCAACGCCAGTCCTAGCTTAGAACTTAACTCTATCAGTTCCTAGCTGGGCCACTTTAAAATATTTATTAACCTCTCTGAACCCCACTTTCACTAGCCATAAAATAAAGTCAAACACAGTGCATACTTTACAAAGTTAAGATAAGGGTGGACTAAGATCCGGTTTGGAAAGTGCTTGGTATGTAACAAACCCTCTTGTAATATTTAGGAATTATTTTTATTGTCGCACAGTTCCTGCTGTCCCCACTGCACACTGCAACCTTGGATCCACACCCCACCTCTCAGAAAGAGAGGAAATGAAGACCTGATTTGCTCCACAGGAAACCAGCCCTCTGTGGTCACCTTGCCTTTGCCCTTCACTCTTGGTCTCCTCCCAGCATATCCTTGACCTCTCCCTCCAGTACATTTCACTTCTACTACTGGCTAGGGAGACAGACAAGTTCTTTGCTGTGGCATTGACCTCTTTCCTTTTGGTTGAAAAACAGAATGATAGGGAATATTCCTCACGCATGATGCCCTGCATCTCATCAGTTTCTTAGGAGTGAAATCACCCGAGATATAAATAACACACTCTAAATAAAGCTCAGCTCCACTGCAGCATAAGACATATCTGTGTACATATGTGACTATCAGCCAAAATAAATTAACCTCCAGTGGAAGTCATTCTCATGTAATTAATTATTCTCTTACTGGCAGACAGAAGCAGGTGTTCCAGTGGCACGCTTGCCCCAGCCACTCTTTGAACTTTCAGAGAAGGCTGTGCTTCACTCTTGCCAAGTAACTGCTGCCCAGCAATGGCTTTTGTCCCCTTCTATAGCTCCTTCATTTGAAATCTTTATCTCTCAATTACTGCAAATGGAAAAAAAAAATTAGAGGAACAGACATCAAAGGCATTCTGAATACAGGAGACATGCCGTACAGTAAGGAAAGCCTCAGGAATGCTGGGGTTTGTAGAGGGTTTTTTTTGTGCTCTGATTTGGGAAAGGGGCTTAGGTTGTTTGGGATTTTATAGAAAGTCTGCTATTAGCAAGATACATGTCTGTATCATGAAGGTCAAAGCCCTTGCAGGTTAAAATGTCTGGGCATCAAAGGGAAAAACGATAGGATGAGAGAGACTGGCCAGATGAGCTTGCGACGGCAGACTGAACTTCACCCTCCTCTCCTGTCCGCCCTCTTCCATCCCCTGCCCTTCCTTTTCTTTTCTTTTGGTCTTCTCATTTTCCAACTTTCTCTGGTGTTGCGTGTGCCATGTACGTGTGCAGGCTAGAGGTTGATGGTGGGTGTCTTTCTCAGTCGTTTACTACCTTTTATATAGTGAGGCACGGTCTCTCACTTGAACCCAGAATCTGATGATTCTGCTACTCTACCTCGCCAGTTTGTCCCTTAGGGATCTCTCCTGCCTCTGATTCCTGAATGTTGGTATTACAGGTAGGCCACCAGAGCATGCCCAGCTTTTATGTGGGGGCTGTGGATCTGAACTCTGGTCCTCACAGTTGCATGGCAAGCATTTTATCCACCGAGCCATCTCCCCAGCCTGCACAGAAGATTTTTAAAATCTTTTAAAATTATGCGTACGTGTGTGCATCATGGATGTGGGGTCCCAGGGGGAGTATGTGAATTCCAAGTGAAGGAGCCTGTGGAGGCCAGAGGTGTAGGATTCCTTGGAGCTAGAGTTAAAAGTGGTTGTGAACACGGGTGCTGGGAACCAAACTCTGGTCCTCTGCAAGAGTAGTACATGCTCTTAACTGCTGAGCCATCTCTCTAGTCTCCAAGGAGACAGTTTCTTTAGTTAATTGCGACTGTCAGCTTGGTTTGAATTGTGAAATGCCTAGGAAATCAGGAAAGCGCACTTCTAGATGTATCTGTGAGGGAGCCCCCAAAGAGGATGGAGAACTAAGGCAGGAAGACCCACCCTTAATGTGGGTGGGACCATCCCAGAGGCTGGAGCCAGGATGGGAGAAAGGGGAAGAGGAGGAAGTCACGAGTGCCGGGATTCTCTCTGCTTCCTGGCCTCCAGGGTGGGAGCTCCTCCACTCCACTCACCCTCCTGAGACTTATGCAACTTTCCCCTTATTAAGAGATATAGATTTAAAACCACCTGGAGAAATATAAATGAAAACTTTTCGTTATGAACTTGAGTAGACTTAGAATCTCCTAAGACACTGGTGAGGCCCACCTGTAGGTGTTTGTGAGGGTGTTTACAGAGGGGATCACCTGAGCAGAAAGACCTACCCTGAATGTGGTGGCACCATCCCAGAGGCTGGAGATCTGGGTGAAATACAAGGGAGGGGGAGGAGAAGGCCAGCTGAAGGCAGGTATGCGCCTTTCTCTCCTGACCCCTGTGACGCCAGCAACTCCTCCTCACTGCAATGAGCCCTCTATATATTTTCCTTCCTCAACTTCTGTCGGTTATTTTGGTCATACTGATACAAGGTAATTAATACACTAATCTTTTATTTTGTCAAAAAAAATCATCGAGACCTTATGCTTTGGTGGAGGGGTATCCCATAAGCCCTGCTGTGCCCTTCTGATAGTGGTGCAGGGGAAGAGTTCTTGCAGAAGCGGGGACCTGTGGATATCCAACCAGCAAGAAAGCATTTGTTTTTGACCCTATCAGTCCCACTTTGAGGAATTCACTCTGAAGATACCCCTCCACAGTATGAAATATGAAGCAGTATACAAATAAGCTAGCTTATGCCCCTGGTTGTAACAACAAAGTATTGGGAACAACCCAGGTACTCATCAATAGAGGGTTGATTTTCTCAAATTGAGATATATCATGCAGGTTATTATGATACACTGTGAAGAAGATCTTCCATCCAAATGGCCATAGATGGTGAGGAAGATCATAATTTAAGAATTATGCTGGAATGATTTCCAGAAGGAATAGATTAAGTGAAGAACGCAAACTCACAGAAGAGGATTATAGTAACCTGCCAGCCTTCGTGAGTATTTGTTGTGTTTGACTTTGTCGTGATGAAGAATGCAGGGGATAAGCCAGGCATGGTGGTACACTCCTTTAATCCTAGCACTTGGGAGGCAGAGGCAGGCAGATCTCTGTGAGTTCCAGTTACACAGTGAGTTCCAGGCCAGTTGGGGCTACAGGAAGACCTGGTCTCAGTCTCCCCAAATAAAAGATTATAGGAGATGAATTAACAAGAGCTATTATTATCTGTAGTTTAGGAGACTGGAATGAAGGAACAGGGATAGAACCTCGGTAGCTCTGGACTGGATGCTTTAGGGCCGGGCTAGAATCTTCTCTGTCTGTAGCTGTTTTCTATTCAGAATCTCATTCTTTACATCCCAGGTGTGGCTTTCAGCACCCCCATGGCAGCTAACTCACATTTGTAACTCCAGTTCCAAGGGCTCTGATGCCCTCTTCTGACCTCCACAGGCATTTCATGCATGTGGTATATTTACATATATGCAGGCACAACACTCATATGCATAAAATAAAAATAAGTAGGTAATATTACTTTAAAAGAGCAGAGAATAGGCACATGCCTGCTTGCTTGCAGTCAGATTGCTTTTTCCTCTCCTGTAAGGTTCAGGACCCTTTGCCTAGGGAATGCTGCCACCCACAACTGGCTAGATCTTTCTATATCAATCAGCAATCAAGACCATCCCCACCACACAGACCCACCTGATCTGGATGATTCCTTATTAAGAATCTTATTCAGTGATTCTCGATCGAGTCAAGATAACAGTTAAAACTAACCACATATTTCCCCTCCTCCTTCACCTTGGTCTCCTCCTCTCTCCCCGTCCTCATATAGGTTTTTATAGCACAGTGTTCCCAGTGTCCCCCAGACCCTTATTATGTTGAATCTCACTGATCTGTAAGTTATCCTCATCCAATACTTTGTTCTCATTGTGAGCAAATTATTATTTATCACATCGATGAAGGACAGACATTAAACAACTTTTATCTTTAATCCTTCCCAAACTCTCATCTTTCTTTACATAGTGAGTCCTTCACCTGCACCGCAGTCCTTCTCTCCCACGTATTTTTAACATTTCTTTCAGGAAGTGTCTTAGCAAGAAATCCACCAAGATAGTATTTCTTCTCTACTTTTAAAGGACAATGTGCTAGATACAGAATTCTAATTTAGTGTGGTATTTCATTTCTCTGTCTGTCTGTCTGTCCCTCTGTGTGTGTGTGTATAAAACTTTGTAGGTCAAGCCTTAGCTGTTCATCCTGTTTTTTAAGACAGGGTCTCTCATTGGCTTGAGGCTCACTGATTAGACTGGACTGGCTGGCCAGGGAGCCCCACAGTCCCCTGGTCTCTACTTCCCGCGTGCTGGGATTACAAGCCTGAACCACCACACCTGGCTTTTGTTTGTTTGTTTTTTGAGACAGGGTCTCCCATAGTCCCAGGTGGCCTGAAACTCGCTATGTAGACCAGGCTGGCCTTGATCTCAGAGAGATCTACCTGCATCTGCTTCTCCAGTGCTGGGATTAAAAGTGTGAAGCATGATGTCCAACTTTTGTACTTGGACCTTGGGGATGAAACTCATGTCTTCATTCTTGCAAAGCAAGTGCTTTACAACTGAGCCATCTTTCCCAATGTGCCGTGTCCTTTTCACACTTTATTAAAGGCCTCAATCTACCTTCTTTTGCCTCCCACAGTTTCTAAAGAGGAGTCTGATGGGCTCTTATTCATATTATTCTCTAGGAGAGATGTTTTCTTCAGGTTTCTTTCAAGATTTTCTCTAGTTTCTGAAGTTTGGCTGTGATATGCCTAAATGTTGCTTTGGGTTATTAGTCCTTCTTGGCTCCTCTAAGTTTGCTGAGAGTGTGGCTTATTATCAACGGTTAATTTTGGAAAATTCTCAGGCATCAGTACTTCCCAGTATTTCTTTGATTTTCTTTTCTGTTTCCCCGCCGTTTGGTATTTCCATCGCTGTGTAATAGCATTTGCAGTTGTCCGCCATTTTGGTCAGTCTAGTCTTCTTCCTTTTCTTTCTCTCCATCTCACTGGCTCTGCCTCCTGTGCCTGTCAAGAGCCTCCTTCACATATGCTACAGCCTTTTGGGTTCTGGAATTTCTTTTAATTCTTCCCGACTCTGGTCATACTCTCCATCTGTCCCCTCAGGACGATGCCCTGGTCCTCTCTTCCCTCATCAGACCCCCTTTGCACGGCAGTCACATGACCACACTCTCCCAACCCGGGCCCAGGCTCTGGCTACTTCCCTTCACACTTGGTCTGCCCCCTTGCCTCTTAGCATGCTTGTAATTTTTCAGTTAAAAGTCAGTCCTGATCTATCAGGTAGTGGGGATAGAGGCAATCAGGCTTTTAAGGTGAGGTTTTATGTTTATCCTTTGGGGCGTCCAGCTGTGTTTAATGTGTCCTGGAGCGACGGGTGTCAGAGGTTTCCATTTCCTCTCAGACCCTGTTTTTTTTTTCCTCCTCCATTGTCTTTGGGTTTCCCTGGAAACTTCTTTTTGAAGAGTCTGTGTCTTGCAGAGCTCTCAGCTGTAATCCACTGTTATCCTGGAGTCCTGTGGATGTGGTGGTGAGACACTGTGGAGGGGAGGCAGCCGGTAATCTTATGATTAAATCTTGTTTTTGTTTTTTGGAAAGCAGATCTGAATCCCTGTGCAATGACTTTTCAGAAGATTCGTTCTGATGAGTGTTTTCCCATCTCCTTGTGTAAGGGAGGGTTGCCAGAATGGGGTCCAGTTATCTCAGTTTCCTTAACTCTCAGTCAGAGAAGTTTTTGAAAGTCTCTCTTGACTGCAGAACCTTGTGACTGAGAATATAAATACTTTGAGTATATTTCAAAATAATCATTTGGGGTGGAGGCTGGGCTGAAGGCTCAGCCAGTAAAGTGCTTGTAACACAAGCATGAGGACCTGAGTTCCACCCTCTAGAACCCATATAAAAAGTCAGGTATGGTGGTCCCCTTTTGGGGTGTGGGGTGGCGACAGGTTGATCCCTGGGAGTCACTGCTCAGCTAGCCTGGTTCGGCTGATAAGGTCTGGGGGAAAGTGGGAGACTGTCTCAAAAGAGAAGGAATGACACCTAAGGTTGGCCTCCACATACACGTGCATACAAGTTCATGCACAAGTGCACCCACACCTATATGCACACACTCCCCCCACATACATACATACATACACACATTGCTTTTTGCTTCTGCCTGTGAAGGAATTTTCCTGTCTACTAAGAGAGGCTATTGAGTCCTCCCGATAAGTGTGTGAGCTTCTAAAGCTGGGTTCCCAGGAGCGTTAACTCCCCAGGAAGTTGGTACTCTATTTCAACCCATCAGTCACTTAAATTTTCAGTGTTTCCACCTGTTACCAGCTTAGAGCCTTCTTCTCTCCCAAGGCTGAGCATTTGTATTCACCCGTCTTCAGGTCTTGAGGCTGTGTTTTGTCCTGTGTCATGGATACTTCTAATTGTCAATTGGTTACTACTTAGAATCCTGTGGGAAGACAGTCTCAGTGAGGGAGTGCCTCAGTCAGATGGTCTGTGGAAATGTTTGTGAGGGAGTGTCTTGATTGCCTTAACTGATGTAGGAAGACATAGCCTGAAAACAGGCAGGGCCATTCTCTGATTTTGTGCCTTAGACTGAATAAGAATTGAGAACATGGGACTGGAGAGATGGCTCAGTGGTTAAGAGCACTAGCTGCTCTTACAGAGGACCCAAGTTCACTTCCCAGTACCCACATGGTAGCTAAAAATCATCTGTAACTCTAGTTCCAGGGGAATTTGATGCTCTCTTCTGACCTCCATGGGCGTTACATGACATAGATGCATTAACATACATGTGAACAATACGCTTCTACACATAAAATAAAAATAATAATTTTTTAAAAGCCTGGTACAGTGCTGTGTGCTTGTAATCCCAGCAATAAGGAGGTAGATCCCTGTGGCTTTCTGCCCAGCCTACTCAGCCTAACCAGTGAGCCCCAGGACCCAGTGAAAGACTCCATCTCAAAATACAAGTTGGACAAGTCCTGAGGAATAATAGCTGAAGTTGACCTCTGGCCTCTACACGTGTACACTGACACAATTGCTCCCCCCCCCCAAAAAAACCAATTTTCAGAAGCTGAATGACTGGAAACAACACAAATGCACCTGTTATTATCCAGGAAGCCAGAGCCTGTGGTCAAGGTGTCAACAGCGAGCCTGGAGAGATGGCTCGCTTGCTATAATGCTTTCTCTCCAAGCCTGAAAACCTGAATTTTGATTCCAAAACCCTTGTAAAAGCCAGACACAATTGCCCTAGCATCTATAATCCTAACATTCCTAAAGGAATGTGGAAGACAGAGCAGGAGAATTAGAGCACCTGGCTAGTGCTGAAGTACACAGCTGCAGTGAACAGGAGAGACCCTGCCGAAACAAGGAGGAAGGTGAAGACTGACACCGAAGGTGGTCTTCTGACCTCCACACACATGCCACGACACATGTACAAACACATCGTACAACTCCCACAAGCTGTTCTTTGACCTCCACACAAATGCCGTGGCACGTGCACCCCCATAAACACAACAGATGAGTAAGTGTTAAAAAAACTGCCTTTTTTTATTTGTTGTTTTTTCCATCTTGATCTTGCTCTATGGATGTTTTTCTCTTGCTTAACTTTGAGGATCTTTTCATATTACTCTGATATTTGAATTTCCTTGGAAGTGATGAATTTGTGGGTTATTTCTATCAAATTTGCTTTGGAATTTTAGTTTGAAAACTCATCTTGAATAGAAGATTTTTGTATAAGCATGCCTCTGTGTGTGTGTCCGTGCGTGTGTGTGTCCGTCCCTTCCCTGCATCACCCTTACTTAACCAGCAGAGTTCAGCTACCTCCATCTAGTTCAAGCTCAGGTTCCCAGTCACTAATCTTGACACTGGTGACTCGGGGGTTGAGGCCCACAGAGACATGACTAGGGTGTGATATGGTACAAGCTCAGCCTGGTATCTGTGTTGACTCCCTTTATCTCACACAATTGCTCGGGCTTCTGTTATATCTCTGTTCATGGGTTGAAAAAAACCTCCCAAACCTTCAAAGATTTAGTCTTGGAATTCATAGAGGCAATTTTATTCTGTCTACACAAACACCTAGCGTAAGCTAACTTCCAAAGAATCCTCATGGTTTTTCAAGGGCAGTTAAGTCCTATTTGCATGCTTGATGTGTGTGTGTGTGTGTGTGTGTGTGTGTGTGTGTGTGTGTGTGTGTGGTGTGGATGTGTGGATGTGTTGTCAAAACTGGTGAATGAACACAGGGCCTTGTACATGCTAGGCAAGAATTCAGCCACTGAGTCCCACTCCTAGGCCTTCACTGGCAGGTGCTCTACCACTGAGTCACACCCTCAGCCCCTCACTGGGGGATTCTAGGCAGGTGTTCTGTCACCAAGCCACGCCCCAGCCCCTCACTGGGGGATTCTAGGCAGGTGTTCTGTCACCAAGCCACGCCCCTGGCTCTTTATTTTACTTAAATTTTTTTTTTTACTTATTTCACTCATTTTGAGACAGATTCTCAGTTTCTGAGGCTAACCTTGAACTTACTCTACAACCTGAGGCTAAGCTTGAACTTACTTACTTACTTTACAACCTGAGGCTAACCTTGAACTTACTCTACAACTGGACCTTAAGTTTCCATCCTCTTGTCTCAATCTACCAAGTAGCTGGCATGACAGGCTTGTCACTGTGCCTGAATTACACCACATTTTTATGCTTCGTTCATTATTTCTGTGATTCAGGAGGTAGAAAGAGGAGAATTTATGTGAATTCATGATGTCATCACTACAAGAAGTGACGTCTTCCCAAATGGCTTTGAGAAAGAAGCCCCTTCCTGGAGCAGGATTGTCTCCACATTTTGATTCCTTTCTTCATTAGCTTGCAGTCAAGCATTTCCATGATAACAGTGTTAAGTTTGGATAATGATAGCAATTCTTCCAGAAGATTATTTATCTGTGTTTTAGATTGGCCAATCAGAAACCTTAAATTGCAAAATTACATATCTCAGGTATGGATTAACTTGGGTAACTAAAGTAAAGAGGCACTGAGAATGTCAGAACATTACCAAACGTCCTAATCTGATGTGCAATTACAGTGTTTTTGTGAAATCACAAAGACAAGGCCGATGGCTCAGTGGATAAAAGCACTTGCCATACAAGCCTGATTACTCCAGTTTGATCCCTGGAATCCATGGTGGAAGAAGAAAAGAGACTCCTGCAAGTTGTCCTTTGACAGTGTTTTCTCTCTCTCTCTCTCTCTCTCTCTCTCACACACACACACATTTTTTTCTTGCTCACACACATACACAGATACACACTAATAATGCTTTTTTTTTTTAAATTCAAAGAAAATAAGAGGATGTGATATTTCTTCTCCTAAAGGCACTTTTCTTTTGTAAAGTAAAAACTCAAGTCTGCAGTCCCTGGAGCCAAGCAGGGTGTCTGCTACCCATTTGTCCTGATTGCTATTTGCATTGAATCCAGGTGATCAGCTAAAATACATTTGGATGAAAATAGCAATTTTGCCCACCCCCCAATCCACTTCCTTTTTTGTCCCCCTTCACCACTTCAATTTGGCCATAATTGCACCGTTCCCATAACAACAGCCACATAACTGGATCTTTGTGGAGGGCTTATAACGGGGCTGTCCACAAAAGCCTCTGGCAACACTGCATAGACCCTGTATGTCAGCGTCTCACAAAAGGTACAGCTATCAGCAGGAACGGTGCTTCGCAGCCTCAAATCAAACCTGCTGCTGATTACAGCTGCTGCTGTAGGGAACTGTGACCTGCCCCCTGTATTTCTCCTACTCTCCTTCCATGCACTCAATCCGGGACTGTTATCCCCTCATGGCTTGCCTGGGACATTAAAAAAATGCATACACAGAGAGAAACTCTGAACAAAAACTTTCCCTGTGTAGATTGCACAGAACCGCAGCCAAGTTCACAGAACAGCATCCTTGATGAGGTCTCAAGGCTGTGCTTTGGATTATGCGGAGAAAGTACTAGTGCCAAGAATCAAGACACTTTTCCAGGTGTGTGTGCATATGTATGTGTGCGTGTGTGCATTGTGTATATATTTATGAAGCTTCATATTCACAAATTTCAAGTAAAGTAACATATATGTAATATACTTATATATTTGTGCCTCCATTTAAAAAAATTTTTGCTGAGCCACTATGTGATTTTAGGAAGCAATTTTGCTGATCAGGAGAGAAAAGCAAGCTCGGTGGGAGGCTGTCTTTGGCATAGCTGGCAAGCTATGCCAACCCAAGTTAGATGTTTCCCTACCAACCTCTCTTCTGATCTCTCAGTAACAAAAAAGACAACCACCACAGGTAAACTGGAGTTGGGTACCAGGTTCATTATGAACTTAGGATGGGAGTTTGCAGTGAGCTGTCAGCTTACAGACTGGCTTCCATCAAAGTCCCCAGGAGGGAGAGACGGGAGAAGGGAGGAAACTGGATGTCCTGTTTAGCTCAGGCAGACTCCTGGAGGCTGCTTTTGACTGCTGTGCTGTTGGTGAGGCTGCAAAGGTGGCAGCCTCGAGAGAGACCATTTAGTGTGGAGCTCAGCCTCCCTCCAGTAGGAAGAGGTCATTTCCTGTGTCCCCAGAGGCCACGGGGGAACCCAACACCTAGCAGCAAGGTGGGCCCTCACACCTGTGGGTCTTGCTGTGGGCCCCTTAGAATGAGTTTCCAAATGTGTCCCTTTGAATGAGAACTATGTTTTCATAAATAAGCATGATGTTTTCAGTTTGATCAGGGATAATGTCCTTTATGTGTCCAGGAACTGCTCTGGTTTTCTAAGCAAAGTCTTCTGTTTTACTAATACCTTGATCAGTCTCACACATGTTACAATATCTTCTGCTGATTGGCTATTTACAGTGTGATTTGCCCCAGCCAGCAGCAGCATCGCTCTTAGCTCCTGATGGACTTGGACGCCAGGGCTCTCCGAACATCCCCGGATGGCTGCACGCACCGCAGTACTGATCCGGGTGTGCCCTCTTGTCTTATATTTCTCTGGCAGATGATGCTGTTGGTCAGCCCCTCTAAGAAGTGGTCTGGGACTGGGATTGTGTTTGAAGGTTCATCTTGAGCAAGAGTGTATGTGCGCTTGCATTTGTGCATGTATACGTATACATGTGTGGTCACAGTCATACATGTGCATGTGTACTTTTGTGTAAACATGCACATGCGTGCACTTGTAAGCATATGTACTTGCATGTGCTGGTGTGTGCACACACATATATTTTTCATGTGTGTGAGTCTGTGCATGCATGTACTCATGCACATGTTGTGTGAGAGACCTTTTCTGGAGAGATTCAACACACACATCTATACAGTCTAAAAAGGGAGCTCAAGACAGACCAAAGTAATGATTACACCAGAATCCAGCTTGGTGAACCAATGGGTTTTACCTGGGTTCCTAACAGAAACATGGACGAGGAATGACTTAGAGCAACAGAAACAACAAAAGGCAGCTGTATCACTAAAGCAACACCACGGCACCTCACAAAACTGCACCCAGGAACACTCTGCACAGCTTGGAGCCCGCTCAAGCAGTCTGAGAGCCTCCTCTCTGCAGCTCTGCTGGTCAGAGTCTCTGCCCCAGCAGCTATTTGCTGCTTCTAAAACCCCAGGAGGCGCCTTCAAGAGTCTTCCAAGTTTCATCTTTCCTGTACATGTGAAGTTCGTTTACCTCTGCGGTCTCACGAGCCTCTCCCTTCCCTCCCAGAGGGAGTGCTTCAATTCAGAGAAAGCTGCCATTCAACAACAGGGAGGTGTGTGCTGCGTCACACATACATTTACTCATTCACATGTTTGAATTCATGTGTAGACGTGAGTGCATGAATGCATGTACACATATACATGTGTATATGTATATTTTTTGTATGTGCTTGCCTTCATTCCATGTGTGTTTACATGTATCACTTCTGAGTGTGCATGTATCCATTCCATATATATGTTTGCATGACTGAATGTATGTACTCATTACAAATGTGCATTTTTGTGCATGTGCAGGTGTGTGTTCATATACATTTTTGTGCATGTGTGTGCTCATGTACATGTATGTGAATTGTGTATGGGTATGTACTTATACACATACATGTTTGTTTGGCTCTGAAAAGGTAAATAGAAACATAGGACTCACAGTCCAATGCACATGAGTTTGACCCCTGACTCCAGAACTGACCAGCAAGTTGCTTTATCTTCTTCAACCTCTGCCTGCTCATAGGCTCATTAGGACAAACACGATGGACATAAAACTCCTAGCCTAGTACCTGACAAGGGAGTGTTAATACATTTCCACATCATTACACCACATCATTGTCATTGTCTTTTGTTTTCAGGCAGTTACAGCATAACACCATAAAGTGTTATATCAGTTACTTTCCAACCAAATAGCTGACAAAAAACAACTTAAGGGAGGAAAGGCTTTATTTGGTTTAAGGGTGAACACTGTAATAAGAAAGACATGGAGTCAGGTAACTCTGGCTGCAGGAATATGAGGCTGCTTGCTCACATCTCGGCAGATCAGGAAACAGAGAAAGGGGAATGCCTGCTCCACAGGCACTGTAGCATTAAGAGCAAGGGTGTAGGAAGACAGAAACCATAGAAACCTGAGAAAGGCTGTTAGGGTGAAGAACTCTCAACTAGCTACCTTTGGAGGTGAGGCAGAAATTCTTCCCCTTCCCAGATAAAAACCCTGAGCATTAGGTTCATGATAAGAATACTGAAGAGGGGCCAGCAAGATGGCTAACAGTGCTTGAAGCCAAACCTGACAACCTGAGTTCAACTCCTGGGACAAATATGGTGGAAGGAGAGAACTGACTCCCACAAGTTGTCCCTTTGATCTTCACAGACACACTAGGATGTGCACACAAACAATAAAACAAAATGATAAAGATATTGCAGAGATGTGACTGGATTTTCATCTTGTTCCTCATCCTTACTTTTTATGTGATTATTAGAAAAGATGGTCTATTCAGCAGGTTTGCAAGACAGGTCAAGAGATTTGGGGCTGCTATTCAAAAACCCTTACATAGTCTCATCATGCGTGCAGGAGGATGGTGGCGTCATAAATAAGTTAAGGGGAGGCTTCCTGGAGAAAGCAATACTGGACATTATTTTTATTTGTTGAGATAGGATATTATGTAGAACAGGCTGGCCTCTAACGCTCCATGTAGCTCAGGATGACCTTGAACTTCTGATCTTCCTGCTTCTACTTCCTGAGTACTGGGATTCTAGATATGCACCAACACTTCTAGTTATGTGGTGCCGGAGATGGAACCCAGGGTTCCATGCACACTAGGCAAACACTCTACCAACCAAGCTATAACTCAAGCCCTTTGGATATAGGTATTGATGGATGAGGAAGAAGGATAAAAGATGACAGAAAACACCTTCTGTACACAGATCCGTCAGACCTGTCTTGATGGAAATCTTGATTTAGATCTCAACACACTTAGAATCTATGGGTGCAAACAAATTTAAGCATTTGGAAGCCTTGGATAACCATTAGATGGGACTTGAATACTGTGGGATAGTCAAGGCCAAGGGCAGTGTGTGCTGTTAGGGTTATGTGGAAAATGTCAGGACCAGCTTCTGCACTGCTGTTCCCAAGCAGAACCAGTCCAAGGTGGGCAAACTTCCACTCAAGGGGACATCTGCCTGAAGGCATGAGAGGATATACTTCTTCCCTTGAGCTTCTCAAAGCCAGTGAAGACTTCCAGTTGTTTGCCTAGATGCAGCCTGAGAAAACGGTGGCCAACATTAAGTAAATAAAATGTCATGAGTGCCCATTCATCCAGTTCAGTCCCACAGACACTTGGAGGTCTGCCGAGCAGAGCACAGGACTCCAGGCCCAGGAGGCAGCTGGAACATCACAGAGTCCCCACCCCAACATCCACGCTCATTTTCAGAGTCCTTGATGGAAGATGCCACCTAGCCAAACACTTGTTGGCTCTCTGGTTCAGTTATTCAAGTATTTATTGAGCACCAGCTGGTTTCCAGCCACTGAGATGCGCTTCAAACGAGGCTGGGCTGCCAAATCACAGAGAAGATGGGTGACTTCTTCAAGGAGAGGAACAGATGTGAAGTCTCAGTCTTCCAGAACATTTTTGTTTGGTTGTGTACGTGTGATGTACACGTGTCAGCGGAGCAAGGGCAGCACGTGTCATATGTCGTGTGTGGAAGTCAACGAACGACTTGTGGGAGGCAATTCTCACCTTCTACCATGTGGGTCCTAGAGGCTGAAATGGGTCCTCGAACTTGGCAGCAAGCACCTCCACACACCGACCTTTTTAGGCACAGTTTTGCTGTTACGTGCCCCAGCGTGTGCCTAAACTCATATCCTCTTCCTCCTGCCTCCTAAGCACTGGGATTGCAGATCTTTGTTTTTAAAGGATCAAATAGAGGCTGGGGTGATGGCTCTGCAGGTAAAGCACTTGCCATCAAATCATGAGGACTTGAGTTCCGAACTCCAGAAACCACTTAAAGTCAGATAGAGTGGAGATTGTTTGTACTTCCGTGGTAAAATAGGACGTGGAGACTGGAGAATTACTGGAGTCTTGTGGGCCAGCTCGCTTGGTATAAACAGAAGCAAACAAGAGACTGCCTCAAACACGGCAGACAGTGAGGACTGACACCAGAGGTGTCCCCTGACCTCCACACTTGTATCATGTCATGCACACACCCTCACTCACACATATGAACACAAACTTCACGTATCACACACTTCACATATATGCACCACATATCACACATACATGAACATACACATCACATATCACACACATCCTCATTCATGCACATAAACATATGCACATCACATATTACACATATAAACATATACACATCCTATCTTACACACATCACATACCACACACATGCACATACATCATATATCACACATATCACATATTACACAGACACACACATGAACCTACACATATATCACACATCACATACATATATGCATGCACACATTAAAATTATTCATTTATACTTTTACTTATTGAATGTGTCTAAGTGTTTGTGTGTACATGTATGCAAGTGCTCCTGTGCATGCAATATTCATGAAAGCCAGAAGAGGGCTTTGGAGTTGCTAGAACTGGAGTTACAAATGGTTGTTAGCTACCATGTGGGTGCTGGGAACTGAACCTGAGTCCTCTGCAAGAACAGCCAGTGCTCTGAACTGCAGATCTATCTCTCTAGCATCACAGACATATTTTAAACAGAACCAAATAGTAACTATTTCAGTTTTCCAAATACTCAACTCTGATACTGCAGTATAAAAGCAACTTGTATTACTTAATTTTTCTTACTATTGACAACAAACAACTTAAAGGAGGAGTTCTGTTAGTTCTGCTTTGAGGACAGTAGAGTCCAAAGTACATGACTGTGAGCATGAATGTGAGAGGCTAATCATACTGTGCCTGCAGTCAAGGTAATGAATTATGTTCATCTCACTTTCTCTTTTTTTCCTCCTTTTTATTCAGTCTGTGACCCCAGCCTGTGGGATGAGTCTGTGACCCCAGCCCGTGGGATGAGTCTGTGACCCCAGCCCGTGGGATGATGCCACCCATATTTATAGTGTGTCTTCCTCCTCAAACTTCCCTAGAAACTCCTTCAAAGTGAGTCTCCTAAGTGATTCCATGTCTTGTTGCAAGTCTACCCCTTGTCTTCCTAAGACCTAAACAAGCTCCTTCAAGTCATAACTTTCCATCTCTGATCCTCAAAGGTTTGTGGACATCACACAGTGCTAAATTTATGTAGTTCATTTATGAGTCCCTAATGTCTTAACAGTTCAAAAGTCTGAAGTTCAAAGTCTCTTCTAAGACTCAAGGCAATCTCTTAACTTTGAATCCCTGTTTTAAAAAGGTAATATATTGCCAGTATGCAAGCATTCTCATTCCAAAAGGAGATACGGGAAGACAGCAAGGAAGTAGTGGACCAAATCAAGACAAAACCCAGCAGGAAAACACAGAACCCCGCCGTTCCAGGTCTGCGTCTCTTGGAGGCATTGCCTGGACTTCAACAGCCTTGCTCCTTCAACTCTGCTGCCTGCAGCACAGCCTTTTGAGCTGGCTCCCCTATTTGCCATCAGCCTTTCTTGGCAAATGCCTCACAGTTCTGACATCTCCAAAATCCTGGTGTCTCCACTGCAAGTTAGGTTTCACACGACTCTTGCAAGAATCTGACCCTGTCCTACATAGCCCAACTGGTAGGTTTCTGGAACCTTTGTGTAAACTTCAGTGACTCCCTCACCCTTGCATGCATTTTGCATGCCTGCAAAGGTAGTGCTGTGAAGACAGTGGTGCCAACTTTCTGCTCCCACCATGGTTATAGGGTTCTATGCATCTTGGTGGCTGGACCTGAGAAAGGAAGGCCATTGGTGATGCTTTCAAGCAGGCAATGCCTCAGCAGTGCTCATCTCGGGTTCTCTAATTTCAGATGAATTCACAGTTTCACAGGCTAAAGCTTTAGATGGCCAGGTCTTGCTCTCAATGCACCTTTCCTGTTGTTCCAGTGAAAAGTGGTGTTTCTCCTGAATTGCACTAATCTTTGTGACAAACACTGTTGCTTTGTCTGCACTCTCCTTGTCTGGAACTTTGAACTTACTCATGATCCTTTGCTCATGATCCCTAGCCAAACCACACATTTTTCTCACCTGCTCAGTTTGCTCATCTGTCACTGTGAACCTGGGTAAATGCAATGAGCAATAACTATGCCACACCTGGACTATTATACAGTCTTGAAAGTTCCTCCTCCAAGCAAAGTAGTTCCTTAGTAGTTTTGAATGCAGCCTCACTCCACTGTTCACAACATGATATTCTTTCCCAGAATGTGACATTAATGACCTCTCTTCTAAACAATTTCTGACAGAGTCCTCATTCCTCTCTAAAATGAGCTGGAATTCACTGTCTGCACTTTGGTAGATATTCTAGTCTTCCACACTCATGAATCCCAGGATCACCTGCCTAGGGATGGTGCTGCCCACATTAATCATCAAGACAGTCTCTCACAGACATGATCAAGGGCCAATCTGATGGAGGTAATTCTTCAATAGGGGCTTCCTCTTTCTGGGTGACTCTAGGTTATGTCACGTTGACAATAAAAATGAATCAGCATGGATATTAAAAGTGGGTCTTCTTTCCCAAATTAGAGACTTTATCCTTTATTGTGACTGATTGTACTAATAGAGAAATAAACAGAGATATAGAACTGAGATATAGAACCACCCAAAACTATAGTTGATATATTGAGAAAACAGCACTCACCAACTGCAGAATGCACATTTGCAGGAGCATGTGGAAGAATCACCAAAAGAATCTATGTCCTTACCACAAGTAAAATAATTTTTGATCAATTTAAAATAATTTAAACCACACAACTTATGTTCTCTGATCATAATATTGGATTAGAAATCCAATCCAGTCACTGGGAGATAACAAGAACTTTACAAACACTTAGGAGCACTCAACACGCTTATAACTAATACACATATTGAAGAAATGTCCACAATAATAGAAAAGGTCTGCGACTGATGGAAATGAAGATACAGCACATTAAAACGTGTGGGATGCCACTTGAAGCGTGCTTAATGGGAGCTGCAGATCACTGAAGCTGGGAGAAAGAAGCAAGTGTGGTGAGACAGCCTGGGGTTCTGACACTCAGGAGACTGAAGCAGAAGATTGTGGTGAGTTCCAGGCCAGACAAGGCTACAGAGTGGAACTCTGTCTCCAAAAAAAGAAAAACTTGTGTGTGGTGGTGCATGCATGCCTTTAATCCCAAGAATTCAGAGGCAGAGGCTGATAGACCTTTGTGAGTTTGAGGCTAGCCTGGTGTACATAGCAAGTCCCAGAACAGACAAGTCTACAGAGTGAGACTCTGTTTTAAACAAACAAAATAATAAACCAGGCAGTGCTTATAAACCAAGCCACCGATATGTAGCTTTCTCTAAGCCTGCCCATTTTTCCTTCAAAGTGTAGCCTCTTGGCTTTTTTTTCTATCTCTTTCCCTAATGCATTGGGATGCCCCACATTTCACACGTTTTTACTCTTTCTCTAAAATCCTCCACTGTGCAGCTGCTAGTCTACCACAGGTCTGACCTCCATGCCTGCCCTAAACCTGTGTGGATTTATGGCTTTTTTCTTCTCCCCTCCATTTTCCTGCTAAGGGAAGCTGCTGAGATTTACAGCTCGCCTGCACTAAGGATTGCTCACTCAAACTCCAATAAAATTATCTTAAAGATGGGCTGGAGAGATGGTTCAGTGGTTAAGAGTACCAACTGTTCTGCAGAGGACCCAGATTTGGTTCCCAGCACCCAGATGGTGGCTAACAACTGTCTGTAACTCCAGTTCCAGGAGAATCCAACCCCTTCTGAATCTGAAGGCATTGCACAACACAGGTGCACTTACACACATGCAGGCAATACACATAAAACACACATACACATAAAAGAAAAATATTTTTTAAAAATTATCTTAAAGCTTAAAAAAAAGACCCCATCCCCCAAATCTTAAGCAACAACAACAAAAACAAAAAGAAAGAAACTGAAGAAGAATAAAAATAAATTTAATGTTGGAGTAAAGAAGAGCATAATAGGGGTTGGAGAGATGGCTCAGCACTTAGGAATGTATGCTGCTCTGTAGAGGAATCAAGTTCACTTCCCAGCGCCTGCATAGGGCAGCACACAACCCTCTGCAACTCCAGTTCTTCTGGCCTCTAAGAACACCAGAGTACACATACATCCCCAACACCTACATACATGCATAATTATAAAATTAAAATAAAAAAGAAGAGTATGATAAAGAGCAGAAATCAGATAAAAACAAAAAAAAATAAAGTCTCATATTGGTTCTGGTAAAGATTAATTAAGTTGATGAACATCTAGTAAAGACTTATCTGGGTAAAAATTATAAAGGACTAGAGGACAAATTAATATCAGGAATGACAGAAGGCATGTCACTCTGGACCCTCAGACATTGAAGGATTAATAAAATTAAAAACAACTGCAGTGAAATGTGGTGACTCACATTTGGAATTGCAGCACTCAGGAGATAGAGGGGAGAGGTCACAAATTCAAGATCAATCTGGGCTATACAGTGAGTACAGTCTTAACCAACAAAATCCCCAGGCCAACTAGAACAACAGAGTGAGATTCTGTCTCCAAAACCAACCAATACAGCCTGGGGAGATGGCTTAGCAGCTAAAAGCACTTGCTGCTCTTGCAAAAGACTTTTTGGTCCCCAGCACCCTGATGGAGCAGCTCACAACTGCCTGTAACTCTAGCTCCAGGGCATCTAACACCCTCTTCTGGTTTCTGAAGGTACTGCACTACACTGTATGTGTAAATATACAGATCACACATATATACATATAAATTAAAAAAGTATAGAAATCCAATCAAACAAAAACAAAATTCTTATGCATATATATTCAAAGGCTTTCATTCAGGGAAGCAATTTTCCCAAACAAGATGAAAAACCCACGAAAGACCAAAGCACACCCAAGATGAAGCTGGCAGCCCGAATACTTCTACATTTAGGGCAAAAGAAAGTAAAGAAAGCCCCGCGCTCAGACGAATTCACTGGTGACTTTTCCCATATCCTTCAAGATGAAGTAACACCAATTCTAAGCAATCTCTTCTAGAATATAGGGAAAGGACAGAACATTTCCAAACTCATTTTATGACCTTATCATCACACTGTTGACAGAGCCAGAAAAGGGGCGCTACAGGAAAAGAAATATTCCTTGTGCAGGGCTGGTGAGAAACCTCATGACTAAGAGCACTGGTTACTCTTGCAGAGGATATGGGTTTGGTTCCCAGTACCCACATGGTGGCTGACAACCATCTTTAACTCCAGTTTCAGGAAATCCAAGGCCCTCTTCTGACCTCCATGGGCACTGCAACTTGGGTCCTCTGCAAGAGCAGAGTGTACTCTTAACTGCTCAGCCATCTCTCCAGCCCTGCTGACGTTAAAGTTGTGTAAGCCTTCTATTCATAGTTTATATCATGAATTGATATTGATTTTGCCATGTTTTTTGTATCAATTGACATGATCATGTGATTGTTCCTTAATATGTTCATCTGATAAACTTTAATGATTGATTTTGTTGACCACCTGTATACTTGTTGCACGAATGTGTGCTTGTACTAACTTTAAGGGGTTTCTACAGAGGAAAAAACCCCATTCCATGGTATGTTAATTAACGCAAAATCAATGGAAAAAGAACAGCCACTGAATACAAATGGGGAAAAGTGTGAGGACTTGTGACTTTTTACATGCCCCCCCAAAGAATGTTTCAGACTATAACCTGAAATAGGCATTAGAGGCATTAAAGGGATTGAAAAGCTAAATATGAAAAGTATAATTTTAAAACGTATTAGAAAACACACCTCTTGGAAAATCTATGAGAGTTTTTCTAGAAAGATTTAATTAACCTGAATGTAGGTGACACCACCCCATGGGCTGGGGTCCTGGTCTGAATTAAAAGGAGAAAGTGAGCTGAGCACCAGCATGCATCTCCCCGCTTCCTGCCTCATGCTCCTGCTGCCTGGCCTTTCTACTTTCCTTAAGTTGCTTTTATTGGGTGATTTTTCACAGCATTTGGAAAAGTAACGAAAACAGAAAGAACAGAAGAATGTAAAGGAGGATATTTATGTTACTTCACAGTATGGAAGAATTTCTGGGGACCAGACCACATTACACTAAGGATAAGAATGATAATGTGACTCCATTAATTGGAACCTTCCTGTGCTACTAGACTAGAAACCAGATAAGCCACAGTCTTGGAGAAGGCATGGGAATCATGAACAATAGGCAAAGCATAAGTCTGAGAGAAGATACTTGTAATATATAATATTATATACATATTTATTATATATTATATATATGTTATTATATTATATATAATACAAAGAATCAACATCCTGAGTGTATGAAGATAGTCTTCAAATGAATGTGAAAAATAAAAAATGAATCATGAATTCAAGATAGAAAACCCTATCACCACCTAATACATTAAAAATAATTGACCTTCCTAATAATCTGGAAAATTAAATTTTGATTCTATATTTCACACCAACCAGGTTAATAAAACAAACATATGAAGAGACTGACAATATCAGTTTATGAAGCTGTAGAGAAACTCAAGCAGAGATTGTCATACGCTGCTGGTGGAGGGTAAACTGTGGTATTTATACACGATGAGATAACAGCTTTGAAGTAGTCTGACCTAGGTGCAGTGACACACGGCTATAATCCCAGGATTCAGGAAGTTGAGGCAGGAGGGTCACAAGTTCAAGGCCAGTCTGAGCTGTATAGTGAGTTCAAAGCCAGCCTAGGTTATATAGCAGGACTCTATTTTTTAAAAAAAACTACAACCTCATTAACAAAATGAATCAATCAAATGAAAGAAATGTTCTGAATAATACAGAAAAGATGTTGCCTTTTGCAAAATTTTTACAGTGCATCATAACAACACCACACGTTATTTATTGTTGCACATATACGTAGAGAAATATATAAAATATATAAAACCAAGAATTTAATGAATTTACACTAAATTTATGATGGGAGTTAGCTGCCTCCAGGGAGGACTGAGAAATAATGGAACCAGAGTTGGGACTAAAGCTAGTTTTGTTTTCACTTATAATGTTTTATTTCTTTATAAAGTTTTGAAGAAAGAAGAAAAAAATAAATTTACAGTTAAAAATGGCTGTTGCTTAGTTTCTGTCATCAGCAAATGCACAGGGATTATAAAAACATTCAACAAATTCTCACATTTAGTTGAGACTTTTAAAAATCCTTATTCAGTTTTTAACCGTGTGTGTGTGTGTGTGTGTGTGTGTGTGTGTGTGTGAGTGTGTATGTGCACATGAATACAGTGCCTGAGGGGGCCAAAAGGGGGTGTTAGATCCCCTGGAGATGGAGTTTCAGGTGACTGTGAGTTATATAACATGGGTGCTGGGAACTGAACTCTGATCCTCTACAAAAGTAGTACACACTCCTAACCACTAAGGAGTAGTTTAGTATAGTCCTGATTTTTTTTAAAATTGTTTTTCATACAGCATCACAATTTTAAATAAAATGTCCTATGGTTAAACTAGGTATCAACACAGTGTACGTATTATCAGTGAAACTGTCACAAAGCGGGAGACTGAATGAAGACACATGCTTTTTCCAGCCGGAAGCACATTTTATTTTATTATTTTATATTTATGACTTGTGTGTTATTGTATGTATGTATGTGTCAGTGATGATGGTGAAGGTGGTGATGATGAGATGGAGGTGGTGATTGTGCAGGTAGAGGTAACAGCGGAGGAGGTAGCGATGTTGGTGATAGTCGTGGTGATGGTGGCAACAATAGAAATGATGGTAAAAGTTGTAGCAATACAAAAAGTGGAAAGCTACAAAATATTTTGAAAGTAAAATGGACAATTTAGTGATTCTTGGAACTAGAGAATAAAAATAAAGGATAAGTCAACTTTATGCTCTAGGCAGCCTAGTTACTATCATAACTTATTATTAGCTTAGTTGAGCATAAGCATTTGTCAGCCTCTCACTGCAGTTTAGCAGTGTACCTCAAGTAGGGTGACATTCAGTTTCCACATCCACCTCACCAGAGCCTGTGCATTTGTTCCTTGTTGTGGTGGTAGATTCAGATGACTACAGATTCTTTTGTGGTTTTGATGGGTATATGTATGTATGTATATATATATATATATATATATATATATATATATATATATGTGTGTGTGTGTGTGTGTGTGTGTGTGTGTGTGTGTGGTGTGCATGTGTGTGTGTGTGTTCACATGTATGGAATAGTGTGTAGTCACCGGGGTTATTCAAATTACTCATTTAAATCATGATGTCCACCTGGAAGTGATTAAATCTTAAGTAACAGAAAGATGCATGAGCAGCAAGAGACAGAAGTCTGTCAAACTGCCCTTCCTCATCAACCTGGGGCCACCAGGAAGGTGACTTTTCAGTGACTGCTCAAACTGGCAAGGCATATGCAACTTAGAGTTGCAAGAAATGAAGGATATAAAGGCTATTATTGTTTTAGTTTTTAAAAATTTGTCTGTTTGTGTGTATATGTGAGCGTGTGCACACGTGTGTGTGGATGCGTGTCCCTATGCCTGTGCACAGGGGCTGGAAAAGGATGCTGGTGCCCTTCTCTATCACGCTGCCCCTCTTTCCTTAGAGGCAGAACCCCTCTCTGAACCTGGTCATTGTCTTTTCTAAGCTGGGCTGGAAAGCATCAAGCCACGGTGATCTTCCTGTCTCCAGCCTTCTCCCTTGGAGCTGGGGTTACAGGAATGTATGAGATGCCTGGTTTTTTATGTGGATGTAGTCCTCATGACTATACAACAAAAGCTCTTATCTGCCAAGCCATCTTTCCAGTCCTATTTTAGTTTTTCGAGACAGATCTCAGCTCTTTAGCCCAGGCCGGCCCAGAACTTACTATGTAGTTCAGGCTGGTCTCTGACTTATAGCAATTCTCCTACCTCAGCCTTCCGAATTCGAGGATTATAGGTCTAATCCATGCTATCTAGCTTGGTTTGGTTTGTTGCTATGACAGGGTCTCACTGTAGCTAACATTTGCCTCAAACTCACTATATACTCTAGGCTGGTCTTGAACTCAGTCTTTCTTCCTTTCAATCACCCAAATGCTGAATTATAGGTATATACCATCACACCTGGCCAATTACATTTTTTTTAAATCATAAAATGGCTTTTTTTTTTTTTTTTTGCTGGGACAATAGCTCATTAAAATGAACTCTTCCTTGGATTATATTTACAAACTTCACACTGTGCCAATTTTATATCTGATTAAAACTTAAATGTACAAAATCAACCTTCAAGGGCTGGGAGTGGAGCTCAGTTAGGTGAGTACTAATCCGGTATGCTTGAAGCCCTGAATTTAACTCCAGCACCATGTGTGCCAGGTATAGTGTGACGTGCTTACAAAGCCAGAACTCAAGAGACTGAAGCAGGAGGATCAGAAGTTCATCTTCAGCTATATAAGGAATTTGAGGTCAGCCTGGAATGCAGGAGACCTTGACCCAAAAAAGTAAAAGCAACCTTTGAAAGCTGAGTGTGGTGATGTACACCTGTAATCTCAGCATTCCAGAGGCTGAGGCAGGAGGTTCACAAGTTTGAGGCCAGCCTGGGCTATAGATTGAGACCGTGTGTTAATCAAACAAATTCATCACCAGGGCCATGAAACTCAGTGTGTCTCAAGAAATCAGACATAAGCATTTGGGAATAGGGAACTGATGTGGTATTGTGCCATTTCCCAATCATTTAATTGCTGAGCCCTTTCTCCAGCCAATTTTTAAAATTCTTTTTTCATTGTTATCTGTACCTGCATGGGAGTGTGCCATGTGTGTGTGTGCAGGTACCTGCAGAGACCAGAAAAGGACCCCGAATCCCCTGGAGCTGTTTGACATGGGTACTGGGAACTGAACTTTAGTCCTTTGGAAGAACCATAAGTGATCTTAGTCACCAACAATTTAAAAGAAAAAAAAATAATTTGGTTTTCAAAGGGTGTGCTGCTTCATCCGGGCTAGAATAAGGTATATTCTCTTCTCAAAATAAGTGTCCTGCTCCTGTAAGGCGAGTGTATGAAGTTCAATTTATCTCTGGGCTGTTGGGGGGAAAGCAATCATTTAGAGGGATTCTGCAGTTGGCTGGGAAGGGAGTCTTCAAGACAGTTTTGATCCATTGACGAGGGCTGCCTAATCTGCTCCCCAAGGTACAGTTTCCCTAAATCTATTAGACTTTTACAGTCTTCCAGGATCTGCAGCCTGGAGATGCTCCATCACCTTGCATTAACTTGACAACGTAATGGACTGCTATCTTTTATTTTCATAGGAAGTACAAGCTTTGACCTTGAAACTCTTAACCATACTTCCTCATCCTCAGCCCAGCCCAGCAAAGAGGGGTTCCCCTTAAAAACACCCTGCCTGGATTTGAGTCTATCAAAACTTGAATTGGAGCAACTGCATTCGGAGATATTGAGAGACTGGGAGTCCTGGCAGCTTTGTCTAGACCCTCAAGGGCCAAAGAAGTGGAAACTCAGTCAGAGTTTGCAGAGTTCTTTAATATTTATTTGCTTATTTATTTATTTATTTATTTATTTATTTATTTATTTATTTATGTGTGTGTGTGTGTGTGTCTGTGCCCTCATCTGCCATGCTTCACATGTGGAAGTCAGAGGACAACTTGGAAAGTTCTTACAGTATAGAGGAGCTCTGTTCATTAGATGGACTGCCCCGTTCACTCCTTGGATTAGTCACTTTTCTGTTGCTGTAATAAAATGCCGTGACCAAAGGCATCTTATAGAATCATTTATTTGGGCTTATAGTTCTACAGGGATGAGCCCATCATAGTGGGAAGGCATGGTGGCAAGCGGCAGGCATGAGCAGGAAGCTGAAGCTCACATCTTCAATGGCAAATGTGACGCAGAGAGAGTGAGCTGGAAGTCGGGGAGGCTACGAATTTTCAGAGCCCACACACAGTGACGTGCTTCCTCCAGCAAGGGCAGGCCTCCTAAAAGTTCCATGACTTCCTCAAACAGCACCACCAACTGAGGACCAAGTGACATTTCTTCTTTAAACCACCACATTCCTCATGAGATGGAGGCTGTTCGTATTTTATATTTGATGAAGCTGAGGTTCAGAGAGGTTAAACAACTTACCTAAGGTCACCCAGAGAGTATATGGTTGAGATCAGTGTGTATGTGTGTGTAATCATGTGTTTGTGTGGGTAAATATGTGTGCACAGAAGAATGTACACACATGTGCACACACATGTGGAAGCCAGAGTTCAAGCTTCTTCCTCAGCTTCTAGCCATGTTTCCTTTAATTTGTTGGATCTTTAAAAAAAATTTTTTTGAAAATTTCATGCAGTACATATTGATCGAGTTTAGATCCTCTTCCCTAGCTGCTCCCCTTTTACTGCTCCCACTCAATTTTATGTAATCTAATATATATTTTTATATATGCCTATGGAATTTAACTTGTGTCCCCTAATGTCCTTCAGTGTGGATCCATCCACTGGAGCCTGCTCAATCTACCAAGAGTGTCACCCCTAAATGAGACTGATTCCTTCTCTCCGAGTAGCCATCCATTGCTAGTACTCCTCAGACAAGGTTGGGGTTTCTTGCCTTCTTCCCCACATCTATGCTGGAATTTAGTGTCTTGAGCTTATGTGGGACATGGGCATACTGTCAGCATTGCTGTGAGTTCCTATGAGTCACTGACCAGCTGTCTGGAAAACTCTGCCTCCTTGTGGTCATCGACCTCCTCTGACCCTTACAATCTGTCCTATCTTCTACAATGATCCCCAAATCTTGGGAAGCAGAAGTTTGATATAGGTGTTCTATTCGGGAATAAGCAGTCTTCAGCCTCTTATTCTCTGCACATTGACCAGTTGTAGGTCTCTGTGTTAATCACCATCTACAGAACGAAGCTTCTCTGCTGAGAGTTGAGAGATGCATTAATCTGTGAATTTCCTAGCTGATTTGCCTATTTTTATTTTATGTGCATTGCCTGTCAGTGTGCCACATGTGTGTAATGCCTGTGGAGACCAGAAGAGGGCATTGGATCCTATAGAACTGGAGTTACAGAAGGTTGTTAGCCACCATATGGGTGCTGGGAACTGAACCTGGGTCCTCTGGAAAAGCAACCAGTGCTCTTATCTGGCAAGCCATCTCCCCAGCCCCCATTCACCTTTCTTTTGAGACAGGGTCTCTCATTTTTACCTGGAGCTCTCTAATTCAGCTAGACTGGTTAGCCAACAAGCCCCAGGGGCTGTCTCCTCTCGCCCTCTCCCTCTAGCACTGGGTTGCGATGTGTGCCACCTCAGCCAGCTCTTATGTCGATTCTGGGGATCCAAACTCAGGTCCTCACATTTGGGTGGCAGGCACCACTGGGTCATCTCCCCAGCCACTGTATCTGTTTCATAGATGATAAAACTGAGGTTCAGGGAGGCTAAATAACTTAGCCAAGGTCACCAGCTAGGGTATGGCAGAGCCTGCAATGGTTCAGTCAGCTCTTTTTGAGTCAGGTCTTAAGTGTACCATGTTGGCTTACTTCAAAGTACAACATGTGCTTATACGAAAATGTAACAAAATAAAGAAAAGCAAACCCTGCTCCTGAGAAAAAGAAATTGCCTGACTGTGTGCATCTCTTTGTGATGCACATCTCTGGTTCCTCTTCATTTGTCAGAAACCCATGGCTGGGGGCTTTCTTTCCAGAGTCTTTCTCTGGAGGGCCAAGGGCAGTGCAGCAGGCTTTCTTTCCCACTCTGAGCTCCCTCATGGGCCTCCAGAACAGAAGTGGGAAGGAGCTGAAATGTCTGCTCTGCACAGGCCATTGTAGAACTCAGTCCTTCAAGCAAAACAGCTGCCATCCTTCCTTAGAGCAGCTTAGAGGAGCCCTTCACCATTGGGCTTGCTCCCTCATAGGAGAGGACTGGAAGGTCATTAGACTTTTACCCGAGACACCAGTCTCTCCTCCCAGACATTTGTGTACTATATTCTGTCCTAACTGCATGTGGCCTGGGGTCTCTGGAGATGCTAGACTACACAGACTAGACAGGTTGACTGAAGGGGCTCCATCTACTACAGTCATGGGGACGCTGTCCTCCATGCCAGGTTCAAACTTTCCAATGTGACTGCTTTGGGTCACCCACACTGATGCAGGAAACCCCTCACTCATGCTCTGTAAGCTCAGTATATTCGTTGGTTCACCAAGGTGAACTGAGTTGGAACCCTACTTCTATTTGTCATCGTGAACATAGAAGGAGGGGGAAGACATTGCGTGCTCCTCTCCAGGGAAGGGATTCTTACCTCACAAGCCTTCAAGTGATTTCAGCTTATTTAGAAGTCAGCCTTGAGTTTCTCTAGTAGACCAGTTGGTCTGGTTCCCAGGAGACATCTGAAGGGGCCTGACCCTGCAGAAAGCAACCATTTTTCAGGGCAGAATTGTGAGCCCTGGAGACCAAGGAAAGGTAAACAGACACTGAAGCCGGTGACAAAATCCAATCAGTTGGGAAGAGACTGAGCAGCCTTGTAGTGGGTGCTCTGGGCTTTTCCTCCTCTACAAGCCATAAGGGCTTTTAATTATTGAAGAATGATTCTTGCATCTGGCTAATGTATCAGCCTCTGGCAAGAATAAAGAGTCCACCAGCCATGAATCCTGTCTGATTACTAATAAGAGCTACATAAGTGACACCAATGCTGAGCAATGCCCTCGGCTGGGCTCCTGCCAACACAGACCTGCTCACAATGCACCAGGTTATAGCAGCTGGCTTCTCCAGTGGCTCTGCGTGGAGGCAGAAGGATCTGTTCGCTATGGAGGCTCCGAGGGTTGTAGCAGGATGAGGAAGTGTGGCACAGAGTGGCTTCTGTTATGTCCTCAAGTGTCCTTATCCCTTCCACTCCTTCCATCCCACTGCCTGCTCCACGCATCTCCACCCAGGCCTGGTATTCTGCAAGGGGAC
Organism: Eospalax fontanierii; assembly: GCA_035773235.1. Classification (NCBI taxonomy): domain Eukaryota; kingdom Metazoa; phylum Chordata; class Mammalia; order Rodentia; family Spalacidae; genus Eospalax; species Eospalax fontanierii. Next base: position 24,743,704 of record CM069524.1, read on the forward strand.
TCTAAGCCAGAACGCAGGAAGACATCACTTATGCAAGAAGTCACCACCTATGGAAGACATCAACCCTGTAAAGCCCCATCATCTGTATCAACTCACTGGTTTCCATGGAGCCTGTCCCCTGGTAGGAGCCCTCTCAACTGTGCAGGAACCCCTTCTTTCTGTAGGGACCCTCATCAACACCTCATATTTCCTGCCATGCAGTGCACAAGGATTGACATATTTTGGATGTTATGTATATGTGTTTCATGAGTGTACTAGTGTGCATATGTACAGGGTCACATGCATGTGTGTGCACACATGTAGAGGCTAGAGGTCAACCTTGGGTGTCTTCCTCAGTCATTATTCACCTTATTTTTTGAGATAAGGTCTTACCAGTTTTGAGATAAGAACTTACCAATTCACACAGACTGCCTGGTCCAAGAGCAGAAGGTATCCGCCTGTCTCCACCTCTCCAGAGTTAGGATTACAAGTATAGCCTACTACACCTGACTTTTTACTTGGGTTCTCGTGACCCGACTCTGGCCTTCATGCTTGAATGGCAACACTTTTCCAACTAAGCCATTACCTTAGCCAGGTATAGACAAGTGTTCACCTCTGTATTTGCAATCTTCTGACCATCCTCCCATGTTGAGAGATAAGGGCAGGTCCTGGATCCCACCACACTTCTCCATTTGAGGGAGGGGAGGAGGAAGGCCTCAGGGAGAAATGGGGGACCAGGAGTAGCATTTAAGAATTAACGACAGAGAGTAGGAAGTGAGATGAACAGTTCCCTTAGGGACAGGGGCTTGGAGGAGAGATGTAGGGAAAGTGGGTTTATAGGGTGTCTTATATGTGTGGAAAGGTCTTCCATAAAAAATTGTCAGTAAGTGTGTTCATTGCAATTCAATGCTTTGAGGGATGGATTTCATGTTGTTCGCTCTGCTGACTATGGGAGGCTGAGTCTTGCTTGAGAAGAGAAAGAGAACTGGTCTAGCTCAGCTGGTAGAGTGCTTTCCCAGTATGTAGGAAGCCCTGGTAACCTTTAGTTCCACATAAATCAGGCATGGGGGTGCATACCTGTAAGCCCAGCACCAGGCAGGTGGAGGCAGGAGGATCAGGAGTTCAAGGTCATCCTCAACTATATAGTGAGTTCAGGGATAGTCTGGGGTACATGAGACTCTGTCTCAAAAAATGAAAGGAGAAAGGAAAGGGAAAGATAAGGAGAAGAAGGAGGAGGAATAAGGGGAAAAAAAAGAAAAGGAGGAAGAGGAAGAACAGGAAAAAGAAAAATTTCATGCAAGTTTCTTTTGAGTTATAGAGGGGCATAGGGTAGGAGAGAGAGGAAACAAGTCAGATGGGACCTGGGTGGGGGTGGTCAACAAAAGAGAATCACGAGACTAGAAAGGAGACTTGGGAGATGGCTCGGGTTACCCTAACAGTTACTTATTCTGTAAAATTAAGTACCAGGTATGGCTATCCCTGTAGTTTTGTTTTGACCATTACATAAAAGCACATGTGTGCATAGACATAATCGGGTTCCTTTATTGAATGCAGACTGCACATGAGTGATAACTTTTATTGAATCCAGATTGCTTTTCCTCACTGAATCTCATTCACTTAACATTTTTTCCACCTAGTGCTACCTTTCCTTTTAGATGGATCCAAAGTTTTCAGTCCCACATCTGTGAATGAGCACCAGGAAAAGATCGTGGTTCACAATAGCATCTATTCCTGAACCCAAAGAAAGGGGCAAGGCAGATATTTTGGTGGACAGAGGAGGAATAGACATCTAGTGTATTACCTAAGCTCATCTTTATGCTGGTCAAGACCAAGGGTTAAAATAAGAAACAAAGCCAAGGGTAGAGATGCAATAAAGAATAACAACTAACATCATACGTGCTCACTCTGCCTCTCCCTTCGGCTGTACCGCAGCCTGGTGACACAGGCACTTCTTTATGCTCCCTTTGAACTCAATCTAAACAGAGGTGATTTGCCCCAAATCACATATTTAAGAAATGATAGTCCCAAAGATTGAATCTAGGCTCTTGAATTCTAATTCTCTCAAAAAATAAGGAAGGTTCTTTGCAAATCTCAGTGGACCCCAGCATGTTAGACATGATCATAAGCATGTCCTGGGGCTGGGGATGTAGCCAAGTTGGTAGAGTGCTTGCTTAGCAAGCATGAATCCCTGGATATGAGCCCCAGCACTGCATAAAACCGGGAATGACAGTGGGGTGCCTGTAATCCTAGCATTTGGGCAGTGGAAGTAGGAGGCTCAGAAGTTTAAAGTCATCCTCAGCTACAGTTTTAATTCAAAACCAGCCTGGACTTGATCTGAAAAAAAGAAATTTAAGTTAAGCTGAGGCCAGAAAGCTAGCACAGTGGATAAAGATGCTTGCCACCAAGCCTGAGCAACCTGAGTCCAGCCCTCAAGCCCCACGAGGTGGGAGAAGAGAATCAACTCTCGCAAGTTCTCCTCTGATCTCCACATTTGCACCATGGCACACACAGGCATGTGGGTACACAGAATCAATCAATCAGTAAAATTAAAATGTTTTTAAAGCTAAGGTGTGGTGATACATACTTGCAGCTCCAACACTCTGAAGATGGAGACAGGATGATCAGGAATCCAGAGCCAGTCTTGGCTACATAATGAACACAAAGATAGCCTAGGTTATCCTGTCTCAAAATTCCAAACGAGAAGTGAAGAACAACATAAAATGACCAGATAATTGGATTCTGTAGGTTTAACATCCAAAACCTAAGCAAAAAGACTTTATATGTCTACCCTCAATCTCAATGACATTTATCCATTCACATAAATTAATAACTCTGAGTCCTGCAGAGAGGCAGGCAACCACCCTGAATATGTTGGCACCCTCTAAGGATGACTCCAGGAGAGGCTTCCAGTGGCCAGATGACGTCCAGTGTGACCACTGACAAATGTTGGAGACCAAGTGACCTCTGTCTTGCCCTTCTGCAAATGTAACATCCTGACACTTGTTGATACCAATTATGTAAATCAGTCTCTTAAGTGCCTCTTAGAGTTTCTTATTGTCTACCAAACAAGTTCCCCACCTGTAGCCGTCCTTGGCTACACATGCCCTTGGCTCCTGGTTCTTCCAGTGATTTGTTTCCTAGCAACCTTAGTCCACGCCCCACCTAGCCCCTGCCTCACCTCTTAGTGTCTTCTTCCTGATATTCACATAACCTTATGATGGGCTTTTGTCTCTGTTAATTACCACATTGCTGTATGGATGTATCTGCATTCCTGATTCCCCAAAACTATAAGTATCCCCTGAAACAATAAAGCACGTGGCCTGTCTGAAGAGCACGGGTCGTCCTGTGTGTCTGTGTTCGTCTCTGTCTTGTGTATCTGCAGCCTGAAGAGAGACATTTTCCCAGGTCCATCTGTCCTGCGTGTTCGTCTTTGTGTGTCTGTTCTGTGTGTGTGTCTGTTTGCCCCCACTCATTCCAGGTTTCTGGAGGAGTCTCATGTCCACACTGCCCACTGGATGGGACAGAGAAATACAAATAGGATTACGGGTACAACATCTGTGCTCTGCAAGACTGCACTAACACAACACAAAAAGTCACTTAGTGACTTTTGCTGATGGCTGGTGACCATCTGGGCTGGGTGTTGATTAGAAGAGACCTCACCATCCCTGAGACCCAGTCCTCTGAGTGGAAGAAAGACATATGAACAGCTCTATAATGTCAATGTGACTCGGAGACTATTCTGTCTTTTTTTTTTTTTTTTTTTTTTTCTTTTTGGCTAAAGTTAGTGAGTTGGTTGTCATGACACCCGCCTCCTGGGAAGATGGCTCAACTTGTAGATCAACTCCAGATATGCACCTCTGTTTTATTCACAGGTCTCGGATCCCATACAGGGCTCTGAACTTCAAAGTTGGCTAGGATTTGATCCTCAAAGGAGATGAGGCTGCCCCATCAAGATGCATACAGGCCTAAAGCAGAATTTTTTTCCTTATGGTCCAAAAAAATCTCATTTTGTAGGGATAAAAAAAAAAGAAAGAAAAGAAAACAACTTTAATTAGCAGCAAATGAAACAACTCTCAAAGCATATGGTTTTTAAGTTTGGCCAAGATTGAAGGCCAACTTATTACATTATTATTATTGCTGTTGTTATTCTTCTTTATTTGAAAGCCACAGAAAGCTCCTTGGTGGGTCCCTTTCTTGAAGACACCAAAGCTGTGGCTGGTCTGAAAAGGAAAACAGAACAGTAGATTCCTGATCAGAAGCGCCACGTGAGCCACACAGAGGTAAAAACATTTTTGTCATATATCGACATTAAAGGGTGACTATAAAGTGGACTCCAAATGCCTTTTTCCTCCTTTCTCCCAACAAAGAACCAGCACTCGGCTTTGTTTGGAAAACCGACTTTGATGCTTCAAAAAATAATTTGCTTTTCTCATTTTGCATTTGTTCTTGTCCTTCGGCAACTATGTCCTGCCTGTCACTGAACCAATATTTGGAAGGAGTGTTTGTGTCTGTTTACGCTTCTGTGAGTCAGAGTGGATGGCGTGGTCAAGGGAGAGGCAATTTGCAAAGTGGCCTGTTCTCTGAGGGCCAAGAAAAACAGATTTCAAACTCTGGCTGATACATTTGCTAGAATCCTATGTGCATGTGTGTGTGCATGCGTATGTGTGTGTGTGTGTGTGTGTGTGTGTGTGTGTGTGTGCCTGTGTGCTGGTGTGTGCATGTTCTGTGTACAGGTGTGTATGGGTATGCATGAGCACAAATGTGTATACATGCATGTGGAGGCCAGAGTACCTTGGCTGTCATTCCTCAGGCATTCTGTCTGCCTTTATTCACTTTTTATTTTATTTTGTTTCATCTTATTTTATTTTTGAGACAGGTTCTCACTATGGAGCCCTGACTGGCCTGGAACTTACTACACAGACTAGGCTGACCTCAAACTCAGAGATTCACCTGCTCTGCTTCCTGAGTGTGGGGATTAAAGGTGTGTACCACCATGCCCAGTTCACCCTGGTTTAGCTTTGTTTTTTTGTTGTTCATTTGTTTGAGACAGGAGCCTGGGGCTCCCTATGGTAGCCAGGCTGGCCTTAATCTCACGGAGATACACTTGCCTCTGTCTCTTGAGTGCTGGGATTTAAGTTGTGCGCTACCATGTCCAGCTCTACCTGTCTCCACTTCCTCAGTGCTGGGATTACAAACAGCACCACCATACTTAGCTTTTTTTTTTTTTTTTTTAGTGTGAGTTCTATGAATCCAACAAATTGACCTATTGGAGCTGAAGAGATGGCTCAGTGGTTAAGAGCACTGACTGCTCTTGCAGAGGACCTGGGTTCAGTTCCCAGCACCCACATGGCAGCTAACAGCCATCCATAACTCCAGTTCCAGAAGATCTGATACCCTCTCTGATCTCCAAGGGCACTGAATGTCACAGGCATACTTACACACATGCAGGTAATACACTCATACATATAAAATAAAAACAATTAACAAAATTTTTTTTAAACCAAATTGATCTATCACTGAAGCCCTTGCTCTGTACCTTTTTATACTCATTTTTCCCCTCACTTGGGGATTGTTTTCTCCCTAACAATGCTGTCTGTGAGTTGTACTGCTTTGCAAGTGGCCCAAAGCCAAGGTATACCTAGCCACCAGGCCATCAGTTGGCAAACAATGTCTGCTACAACAATATTCCTGATGTTATCCACTTTTAAGGGGGCTTTGTGATCTGGCCAGAGAGCCACACATATCTAAAATACCGACCTGAGTGCCTCTAGTCCTCGCTACTCCAGAGGGTGAGGAAGGAGGTGTGTAAATTCAAGGCCTGCCCAGGCTGCAGAGTGACTTCAAAGGCTACCTGGGCAACTTGGCAACTTAGTGAAGCCAATCCTTAAAATCAAAAGTACAAAGAAGACTGGGGGTGTGGTTCAGTGTCAGAGGCCCTGCCTAGAATCCCCCAGGGAGGGGCTGGGGGTGTGGTTCAGTGTCAGAGCCCCTGCCTAGAATCCCCCAGGGAGGGGCTGGGGGTGTGGCTCAGTGGTAGAGCACCTGCCTAGAATCCCTCAGGGAGGGGCTGGGAGTGTGGCTCAGTGGTAGAGCACCTGCCTAGAATCCCCCAGTGAGGGGCTGGGGGTGTGGCTCAGTGGTAGAGCTCCTGCCTAGAATCCCCCAGTGAGGGGCTGGGAGTGTGGCTCAGTGGTAGAGCTCGGGCCTAGAATCCCCCAGTGAGGGGCTGGGAGTGTGGCTCAGTGGTAGAGCTCCTGCCTAGAATCCCCCAGTGAGGGGCTGGGAGTGTGGCTCAGTGGTAGAGCACCTGCCTAGAATCCCCCAGGGAGGGGCTGGGAGTGTGGCTCAGTGGTAGAGCTCCTGCCTAGACTCCCCCAGTGAGGGGCTGGGAGTGTGGCTCAGTGGTAGAGCACCTGCCTAGAATCCCCCAGGGAGGGGCTGGGAGTGTGGCTCAGTGGTAAAGCTCCTGCCTAGAATCCCCAGGGAGGGGCTGGGAGTGTGGCTCAGTGGTAGAGCTCCTGCCTAGAATCCCCCAGTGAGGGGCTGGGAGTGTGGCTCAGTGGTAGAGCACCTGCCTAGAATCCTCAGTTGAGGGGCTAAGGGTGTGACTCAGTAACAGTGCCTTTCTAAAATCTCCCAGAGGGACCGGAGGTATGGTTCATCAATGCAGCACTTGCTTAATATTTGTTAGGCCCTGAGATCCATCCCTAGCACCTCTTAAAATGGAGTTGATGGAGGAAACAGGCCTTTAATTTCAGCCACCTGGAGGTGGAAGCTGGCGGTCAGGACTTATCAGGCTCAAACTTGGCCTCAGCCAGTTCCAGGCCCACCTGGGCTACATTAGACCCTATCTAAAACAAACAAACAAAAAATCCTGACAACAAACAAAAACCATTCCTCTTTAGGGTCCTTTGAAAAACTGAGATGGCTCAGTGGGTCAAGATACTTGCTGTCCAATCCCAACAACCTGAGTTCAGTCCCTGGAACTGAACATGATGGAAAGAGAGAACCAGCTCCCATAAGTTGTCCTGTGATCTCCACACACATGCTATAGTATGTGTACATGCACCCTCCCCCACCACATATACACACACAATAAATGAATGTAAATTTTAAAATTCAAAATAGAGAAAACATGCCAGGGATGGTAGCCTTTAATCCTAGTACTTGAGAGGTAGAAGGATCTCTGTGAGATGGAGGCCAGCCTCGTCTACATAGTAAGCTCTAGGCCACCTGGGGACACAGGGAGACCCTCTCTTTAAAAAAAGAAAACAAAGAATGTAAACAAATAAACAAAACCCCCCAAACTTGCCCAAATTGGGATCTGGGTTCTGCCTAGTATCAGATCAGACCTTCAGTGGAGGCTGTTATATTATATCTGAGTGGAAAATACAGCAGCTATTATAAATGACTGACTGGGTTTGGGGACTTTATGGATGTACTTTTTACTTTGTTGACATTCAAGTGCACGCTGTATCCTCTTAAATGGTTTGGGCCAGGAATCTTACCCAAGCTTTATAAATGACCAATTCGAAGGGCATCAGTGTTCTCAGGGGCTACGGTTTTAAATGCCTCCTGAATACTGGGCCTCAGAGGCCTCCAACTTCTTCCTAAATGATCTTGCCTGCAAAATCTGAAATCTCTTCCTCTTGCAGAGCCTCAGCTGGCTCAGTGGTGCCATGCCAGATTGCAACATGGCTGTCTTGGAGACCACACCAGCCACTGTAGTCTATTTTATTTTTGGCTGTGCCTCTCCATGCAGCCTGATCTGCATGTCACCTCTCCTCTTGTGGTACCAATGATGCATCCTGGTCTGTTTAGAAACAGAGACTCAGGCTTAGAGTGATGGCTCAGACAGTAAAGTGCTTGTCAAACAAGCATGAGGACCTGAGTTTGATCCCCAGAACACATTTTAAAAGGCCAGCGTGCCCCTGTAATCCCCACGCTGAGGCAGAGCCAGGAGGATCTCTGCAGCTTAATGACTAGCTAGTCTAGCTGAATCAGTGAGCTCCAGGTTCAGTTTCAAAATAATACTGTAGAAACAACAGGCACACTGTAGAACCATACCTTTAATCCCAGAACTCGAGAGGTAGAGGCAGGCAGATCTCTGTGAGTTTGAGGCCAGCCTGGTCTACCTGGTCTATATATCTATATAGTGAGTTCCTGGTCAGCTGGGGCTCCAGTGAGATCCTGTCAATAATAACAGCAATAGTAATAGTAATAATAATAATACTGAGGAAGAGGAAGAGGAGGAGGAGAGGAAGCAGAGTAATCAAAGAAGACATCAAACATTTCTTCTGGTCTCCATACACAAGCATGCACACATACACATACACATGTCCACACACAGACGGAAATGGAGACTCAGCCAGGCTCAGAGTGAAGGTGGAAAACATATGTTTTCTGGAACAGGTCTCAAAGTTTTGCACGTAGTGGGAAACAGGCACATTCTGAAGAGAGCTTTGTTCTCATGAAAGTGCCTAGCCTCTTTCGGCCAACCCCAAGAGAAAAATTAAAACAAATGTGAACTGAGAGAAGAGGACTGCCTTTTCAAAAACACTGGTTCTGAAGCCAGCTCCATGCCGGTCCATGCCGGTAATCTCAGCACACGTGGGAGGCTGAGGCAAGAAGACTGCTTCAGATTTGAGGCCATCCTGGACTACATAGCAGATTGTGGGGGAGGGGGCGGTGCGCACCCATGTGGTGCATAGGCTCAAAGTTGACCTTGGGTGTCTTCCTCCATCACACTTCACTTTATTGTTAAGGTAGGATGTCTCATCAAACCCAGAACTTGCCAATTCCAGCTAGTGTACCCGCTTCATTTGTTCCTCGATTCCCCTACCTCTGCCGAGAGCCAGCTGGCCACTGTGTCTGCCCAGGTTTTAATGTGGATTCTAGAGATTCAATCTCTGGTCCTCATGCTTATATGGCAAGCTTTATTCACTGAACCATCTCCTTAGGCTACCACACCCATCCACTCACTTAACATTCATTTATTGAGTGCCTTCTGAATACTTTTGCACTGTTCTAAGAATAAAGCACAGTGGATAAAGCAAGCAAGATTAATTCTGGTGGGAAATGAGCACTTTTCAAACAATCACACAATGTTTCTATTACAAAACTTGATATTCACAAGGAAGAAATAATTATTTTATTTTTAAAATGTTTATTTATGGGTGTCTGGGTGGATGTATGTGCATGCAAGTGCTGTGCCTATGGGGACCAGATGAAGGTGATGAATTCCCTAAAGCGGGAGTTGTATGTCACCTGATGTGGGTTCTGGGAAAGCAGATGGCTTAATTGCTGAGTCATCTCTCCAGCTCTAGAAATAATTCTTTAAATGCTTCCCTGGGACGGAGAAATGGCTCAGTGGTTAAGGGTGCTTGCTGCTCTTGCAGAGGACACGAGTTCCATCCTCAGTGCCCACATCAGGCAGCTCACAACTGCCAGTAACTCCAGATTTAGTGGGATTAAACACTTGTGGGCACCAGCACTCATGTGCATATTTCTGGGCATACACATGCACACACACACACACACACACACACACACACACACACACACACAGTTTAAAATAAATCCTTAAAATGCCTTTCCCATGGCTAGGTTCCTAAAGTTCCAGCAACTTGGGAGAATGAGACAGGAGGATCATTGAAGTTCAGGAGTTTGGGGTTAACATGAAAACATATAAACACTATCTAAAGAAAATTAAAAAGCTTCTTCTGTGATTCTATATCCAGCTGAACTATCATTCACTACGAAGACAAAAACAGAAACATTTTCAGATTAACAACAAGGACAGTTTGTTACCAGCAAATAAGAAGAAAGTGAACACAGAAAAATGAAATAAAAAACAAGAAACAAGGAATTGCACACAGTTTCATGGAATGTACGGATGAGTGCAGTGAACTCATCTTTAAATGCAAAGAACTTGCATTTAGTTTTGTTTTTGAGAGAGGATCTTACTGTGTAGGCCTAGCTGATCTCACACCTGTGATCCTTCTGTCTCGGCTTTCCAAGGGCTGGGATTATAGGCATGAGGTGTCATGCTTGAGCAGAATCTTTTAAACTGTATTTTAAAATACTATTGGGAGGGCTGGAAAGATGACTCAGCAGTTAAGAGCTCATAGCTACCCTTGAAGAGGACCCCAGTTCATTTCCTCGCACCCACATTAGGCAGCTCACAACCACAACTCTAGTCCTACAGGATCTGATGCCCTCTTCTGGCCTCTAAGGTCACCTGAACACATATGGTGCACATAAAATTATATTGGCCCATATACATAAATAAATATTATTTAAAGAATATTATTTGCAGGTTTTGAGCAAAAACGTTAATGAATGAAACCAGTGAACTGCAAAATGCAACCAAGATAAAGAAGGAATGTTTAAAAACTGTCTCTTTTACTTAAAACAAATAAGCCTCTAGCAAGATTAACTTTGAAAGGGAAGTAGAATAGCGATGGAAAGGAGTAAACAGAGATGCAGGTTGCTTTAGCTTCGTTCTGTGGATGTGATAAGCTACCCTGCCCCTTCCCCAAATCCAACTTAGGGAGGAAGGGGTTTTCACTCACCGTTCCAGGTTACAAGCCCCTTATACCGGGGAAATCAAGGCAGGAATTTGGAGTAGCTAGCCCCACCACATCAACAGTCAAGAACACAGAAGAATGCATGTGTGCTTAGGACTGAGGTCACTTTCTCCACTTTTACAGAGTCTAGGGCACAAAACCCCCAAATGGTTCCACCCACAGTGGACTGGGTCTTCCTATATCAGTTTAGGTCCTCAAAGCAATCCCCTACAGTTGTGCCCACAAGCCAACCTGATCTAGGCAATCCCTCATGGAGACTCTCTTCCCCGATGATTCTAGACTGTGTTAAGTTGACAGTTAAAACTAACCAGCACACAGGCCCATATGGATTTTCCTTTATACCCACCTTCTTAAACTGTGGGTGACTGAATGTGTAAGTCTCTAAGTGTTTGGCAGCCATAAAGGTTTCTGGACACATGATAACCAAAAAATGAATTCAAAATCAAACGCATAATAAATCCAAAGCCTTTGGGCAGTGCTCCCGCCTGTTGTATCTTTGGGCTCCACTGCAACCTTGATTCTGAACACACAACATGAATGCTTTGCACATGTCATTACATATTTCTGAAGAACTAGTGTGGCCCCGTTATTGGTGTAGGGGTCTTAATTGGGATCATTTTTTTTGACAATGAAAGAATTTAAAGGTAGTAAAAAAATCTTAGACCAGTGGAAAGTAACAGGCAAATAGGCTTTATTGACAGATACAAAATCACATCCATATATACGCTCACAGAGAGAGATAAGCTCTCTTGAAGTCACGAGGGGACTTGGATATCCAAAATGCCCCAGTAAGGCTTGGGCCTTTTAACAGCTTTTTCGAGTATGAGGCTTGTCCCCCTCCCCTAAAGTTGGATTGGTCAATTTAAACAAAGAAGAAAGAGCCCATAGGTCATAACTCCAAGCTTCTAGTTTTGGACCAGTTAGCCCCAAAAGGGACTCTGCAAGTGAGAGAGAAAGCCTGCCAGGTCTTTGCCTCAGACCAAGAAGAAAGCAGGAAGTGTGTCCTCTTTATAATTCATTAGTGACACTGTTTGTTTATTAGGGATTTAGTCCCTTACAGAAGGCTGCCTAAAACACCCTCACTCAGATTCGAGACTATTATATGTGACAGATTGCAGGGTTTCTATTGTGTGTACAAAAGTTTCTGTGCTTAATGAAACATAATGGCTTAATTACAGAAAACAAAGACTTGATATTTTCTAACCATCATTCCACAACATCACATTACTTTATCTGGGGCTGAAGAGATGATCCAGTGAATAAAATACTTATTGACCAAGCACATACCAGAGTTCAGATCCCCAACAGCTACATAAAGGCTGGGTGGACATTGCAGCCCAACTGTAATCCAGAGTCAGGAGACAGAGACAGGGGTTTCCTGGGACAAGATGGCCAGCTGGATGAGCTGAATTGACAAGCTCTGGGTTCAGTGAGAGATCCTGGTTCAATAAATAAAGGAGAGAGTGACTGAAGAAGACATCAGTTATCAACCTGTAGCCTTCATGTGTTACAGGAATTACACCTGGCCTGACAAAGGGAGAAGACTAAATCTAAACTCAAAGAGCAGATCTCATCCTTTGGCAATAATCGTATTGGTAGATTGAGGCTTGCAGCACAGATGTGTACTTGCCCTTTAGGCTATTTTTGGAAATTTAATTGATTAATATTTTACAAAAGCAGCTATTGTAGGCAAGTGTGGGCAAGGGTTGTGACATTCTCAGCTTCAAGATATAATGCTGATGCCAGGACAATCTCAGCCATTTTAACAGAGACACATCAGAGGAGATGTTTGCTTAAGATGATTGAAAGAGGCAGTGTTTTTCACACACTCACAGACTGTGGTTGGTGTCTGCTCATCTACCACACAGAACAGAGTTATTCTGAAGTCATGTGGCATTAATTTCACATTAAGTTAATTTTGCCTCATCACGTGCACGTAGGTATACACATAAGCCCACAAACATAGAAACATGCCTATATACATACATGCCACACACACACATATGCAAAAGAAGGAAAAAAATATATATATTTAGATTGTGTTGTGTTAGAATGTTTGAGTTTTATATAAAAAACAACTCACTAGGAATGGAGAAACGGCTCAGCTCCTAAATCTTGCTGTTCTTTCAGAGAACCCAGCATTCACATTGGGCAACTTATAACCACCTGTAATTCCCGCTCCAGGGGATCCAGTGCCCTCTTATGGTATTAAGAGATACTTGCAGACACTTTGGCCTACAAATTCTCACCCACATACATATAAATTTAGTTAACTAATTAAGTAACAAAATTTAAAAACTCATTAAATGAAGCTTTTGAGCTGGTTCAGTGGGTAAAAGCACTTGCCCCTCAAGCCTATGATCTGAGTTTGATCTCCAGATTTCATGAAAAAATTAGAAAATTGGCTTGAGAAAGTTGTTCTCTGACCCCCATCTCTGTGCTGTGGCACTGATGGCCCACACCCACATACATATATCACACCACATACATACTTAATAAGTGAAATGAAATAAAATAAGGGCTGGAGAAATTTCTCAGCAGTTACGAGCACTGGGTGCTTACCGCAGAGCACTTGGGTTCAGTTCCTAGCACCCACATAGCAGCTAGCAATCATCTGTAACTACAATGCCAGGGGATCTGATGCCCTTTCCTGGCCTCCATGTGCCTTGCACACACATGGTGTACTTACATACATGCAGGTAAAATACTCAGACATATAAAATAAAATAAACGAATCAAAAAATGTTTAAAAATCATGAAATGAATTTTGGCTTCAGGTTAGGATAGAATTCCTAACAATTTCTAAAATGGTGCTAAACACATTTCTGCTATCTTATATGTATTTACACAAAGTTGAATTCTTAAACATTGAGGAGTGTAAAATATAACATCAACCAGCTCTGAAAAATGTTCAGGAGGATCTGTGCTCTATAGTATCCAACATTTAGCCAAGATCTAGTTATTAATGTGAAAACAAAGAAATGTATCAATCTCATTAATATTCAAATTTATTCATCTTTAATAAATGATAAAACTCCGTGTTTACCCAAGAATTATTTTGAAATAAATGCCTATGCTTTATTATCAGTAGATGTTTGATTTTGTAAAAGATTTATTATATTTTCATTTATGTGTGTGTGTGTGAGAGAGACATGTGTGCCAGCACCACAGAGGGCAGAAGAGGGCATTAGATCCTCTAGACCTGCAGTTAGAGGTGGTTGTGAGCTGGCTGACATGGATTCTGAGATCTGAACTCTGATCCTCTGGAAAAGCAGCAAGTGCTCTTAACCACCGAGCCATCTCTCCAGTCCTGATCCATGTACTTATTTTATACACCTATTGTTTTAGTTTCCTTCTCTGTTGCTGTGGTAAAAACTCTGAGAAAATCAACTTAAGAGAGAAGGAGTTTATTTTGGCTCTTAGGCAAAGATACAGTTCATCGTAACAGGGAAGTCAAGGCAGCAGGAACTTGAAGCAGCCGTTCATGACGCATTCCTAAGTGGGAAGCAGAGAAGCCTGCAGGCTTCTGCTCAGCTCCCTTCTCCACTTATATAGTCTAGGACCTTAGCCAGGGTATGGTGCCACCCATAGCAGGTGGGTCCTTCTGCATAAATGAATTCAAGGTGCTCCCTAACTGGCATACCCAGAGGGCCAACTCTCAATTGATTCTAGATTCTGCCAAGTTGACAATGAACATTAATCAAAACACCTATGGAGTAGATCTGAGCTAAAAATTTATCAGGCATAAAGGGATCTCGAGTGGAAGGTGTTTAAGCAGCTCTGCTTTGGACTGTGTTGCATCCTTCGGTTCACTGAGCTCAGCCACCACACATAATAGAATTCAACATAGTGGTTAAAATGAAAGAAACAGGACTACACAAACTCATCTGGAAAACCCTCTAAATAAAACCTCTTGCCTGAAAAGCAACAGTGATTCCAACTGTAAGATACCTTTTTTATACAGTTTAAAAGCCAGCAAAACAGCACAACCAATTTTTTATGGGTATATATATTTATGTAGGGAAGGTATTAAAATGTGAATGAGAATGGAAAATATTAAATCTGGATTGTGATTTCCCCTGGAGAGGGAGCAGCAGTGTGGTTAGAAGCAGATCCATTGAGGTTTCAGTTCCACTGGTACCGTTGAGCCTCAATCTCTGTATGTTTCTGCAGGGTGAACATTTTTCAAAGTATATGAAGCTTAAGAGAGAAAGGGAGATTAAGAGCATAGAAAATACCAGTATGTGAGACTGGGGAAGTGGCTCAGTGAGTAAAGTACTTGCTATACAAGCATGAAGGCCTTAGTTCAATTCCCAGGACGCCCTTAAAAAGCTAGACATGGTAGTATGCATGCCTGTAACCCGGCACTGTGGGGGGTGGAGGTAGAGCCGAAGTAACGTCATTATTGGAATTTCTGGCCACCAGCCTAGCTCCAGAGTCAGTGACAGACCCAGTCTCAAGGGAATAGGCTGGAGAGTGATAGAGCAGGATACCTGACATCTTCCTCTGGTTTCCACATGTGCATGACTAGGTGTGCACCCCCCACCCCAACACTAGAAAAAGAAATAAGGTGGAGAGTAATTAGGAAGACATCCAGCTTTGACCTCTGGATATACACATACACACACGCACACACACACTCATCTGTATAAAAATACATGCATATATATAAATACTCATCTATAGTAGTGCATACATATTATCTTAGTACTTAGAAGGCCAAAGCAGAATCATGAGTTCTAGGACAACCTGGGTTACATGTTATATCTGTTTTGGAAACAAGGTATAACTCATAAGAAACTTCCACATGGCAAATGTACAACATTATTATTATTATTATTATTATTACTGTTATTTTGAAACAAGGTCTCATGTACCCCAGACTGGCCTCAAACTTGCTATGTAATTGAAAATGACTTTGAGTTCTTGATTCTTCCATTCTCACAGGTGTGAACCACCACGCCTGGTTTTATGCAGTGCTGGCAATCAAACTCAGAGCTTGCTAGGCAAGGACTCTACCAACTGAATCACATTTCCAGCCAGCTGGACGAATCTTTACAAGCCAAACACATACAACCAGAGCACAGTATGAAATCCAGCATTTCAGAAGGTTCCTCTCAATGAAAACCAGCATTGTGACATCTGCTACTCTTAATTGTGTTTGATGCTTTATGTTTCACATGAATGAACTGTACAGAATCCAACTTTTTCTCTGTAATGCCTGGCTTCATTTTCTTAACAGTCTGTCTATGAGAGTCACTCAAAGAGGCAGAATTTGTTTGTTTATTTGCCTGTTTGAGACAAAGTCTCACTAGAGACCAGACTGGCCTGGAACATGCTATATGGCTCAGGCTAACCTCAAACTTTCAGCAGTTCTCCTGCCTCAGCCTTCTGAGTGCTGGGATTATAGGCACAAGTTACCATTCCTGGCCATAGAACAGTCTTTAAATCTTCTTCAGCATTGTTAGCCTCAGTTATCAACTTGGCACACCTGAGAAGGGGTAACTGAGGCATTTCAAACTCCATCCAGTTGGCCTGTGGCCTTGTCTGTGAGGCATTTCTCAATTACTAGTTGATGTCAGAGGACCCAGCCCTCTGTGGGCAGTGCCATCCCTAGGCATGTGGGCCTGGGCTGTATAAGAAAAGTAGCTGAGCAAGCCAGAGGAAGCAGGCCAATAAGCAGCGTTCCTCCATGGTCTCTCCTTCAGTTTTGGCCTCCATGTTCCTGCCTTGAGTTCCTGCATTGGCTTCCCTTGACCATGGACTGTAACCTGTAATCCTGTAAATAAGCTCTTTCCTTTCCAATTGCTTTTGCCATGGTGTTTAATTCCAGTAACAGAATGCTAACTAGCACGAGTGTTGATTGTATCTGAAGAGTGAACCCTTTAGCATCTCAACTCTCCAACCCCTGCAAAGAAGACAGGGAGGAGACCCAAATTTGGGTTTTCTATGCCCATGGCTATCTGGGGAGCTAGTGTCCTGCTGACAGCTGTAGGTGGATTTGACAAAGCTGCCAAATTCCCTCCTGGCCCTCAGTTTCCCCTCCCCTCCCCTGCCTCATTCCTGATTTAAATAAAGTAACAAGTCAAGTATCAGGGGCTGCAGGAGAGGCTCTGAGGAAGATTCCCAACTCAGCTTGTAGACAGCTCACCAGGGGTGTTAAAATAATTAAAGCTGAGAAGAGAGATGTAAGTATTATTTTTAGACATATGTCCAAGGTTTGTCTCTTTAGGAGACTTCATTCCCAGCCCTCATCTGGTACCATGTTCTCCATCCTCCATTAAACACAGGAAAATATGTTCTAATTTTAGGATGTCAATAATTTTTTAAATGATATTGATTTATTCTTATTTTATGTGTATGAAGGTTTTGCCTATATTTGATACCCAAGCTCCTCACACTCTGTTAAATAGAGCAAGACTATGCTCTAATTTTATGATGTTGATAATTTAAAAAAATTTTATTGATTTATTTTTATTTTATATATATGAGGGTTTTGCCGGCATGTAAGTGCACCGCATGTGTGCAATGCCAGTGGAGGCCAGAAGAGGGCATCAGATCCCCAGGAACTGCAGTTATGGGTGGTTGTGAGCTGCCATGTGGGTGCTGGGAACCAAACTTGGGTCTTCTACAAGAGCAGCTAGTGCTCTGAACCACTACATCATCTCTCCAGTCCTTTTAAAAATGTTTTAAATTGTCTTCACAAAGGATTTTTGGAGCTGGGCGTGGTGGTACTTAACTGTAATCCTAGCACCTGGGGAGTAGAAGCAGGAGGAATGCCATGAATTTGGGGCCAGGCTGGGCTACAAAGTTAAGCTCGAAGCTAGCCTGAACTACATAGTTAAAACCTTGTCTCAAACAAACAAAAGCAAAAAAACATAAAGGATTTGTGCTGCATTGCATCAGGGATTTAAAAATAATTAATTTTAGATGTATGTGTGTGCCTACATGAGTTTATACGCACCAAATTCATGGAAATGCCTAGGATAAGAAGAGGGTGTCTAATGCCCCAGAACTGGAGTTATGTTGTAAACTGCCCAGTTCAGGTGGTGGGATCTGAACTGGGGTCCTCTGGAGTGGTACATGCTCTTCACCACAGAGCCATCTCTCCAGCCACAGGATATTGTCTGTTTTAAACTGAAATTTATTTTTGAGGCAAGTTCTCATGTATCCCAGGTTGGCATTGAACTCAATATATAGCCAGAATGACCTTGAATTTTGTCTTCCACCTTTCAAATATCAGGTTACAAGTGCATGCCACCATGCTCAGTTTTATGTGGTATTAGGGTTCAATCTCAGGGCTTTGGGCACTCTAGGCAAATACTCTGAAAACTGAGCTCTACAAGACTGTTTCTCAAGCAGTTTTAGGTGCATAGCTAAGTGAAGCAGAGGACACAGAGAGTTCCTGTCTGTCCCCTGTCCTCTGACATGTGCACAGCTCACTAATGTCAAGAGTCTCCACCAGAGGAGTACATGTTATAACAGCTAAGCCTGCCTGGACGTATTATTGTCAACATTGTCACCTACAGCCCACAGCTCTAATGAAGGTTCACCCTTGCTGTGCATTTTACGGATTTGTACAAGGGTAATAACACAATTGTGGTATCTATGATGATGCCATACACAGTGGTTTTCTGCCTTTAGATTCTTCCATATCGGGGGCTGGAGAAATGGCTCGGTGGTATACTGCTCTGGCAGAGGACGCCCCCCGCCCCCGCCATTGATTCCCAGCACCCACACTGGGTGACTTATAGCCACCTGTAACTACAGCTCTTGGGGATCTGACAACCTCTTCAGGCCTTCATGAGCACCTGCTCTCATGTGCACATACACATGCTTAAAATCTGAGAAAAAAAAAAGCTCCATACAGACTGGAGAGATAGCTCAATGGCTAAAATGCTTGCTGGACAAGTGTGAGGACCAGAGTTTAGATTCCCAGCCTCCACATAAAAACTGGGCAGGCTCTGGTGACCTTCCTATAATCCCAGGACTCAAGAGGCAAAGACAGAGGATCCCCCTGGGACAAGCTGGCTAGCTAGACCAGCTGAATCATCAAGCTCCAGGTTCTAGTGAGAAAACCTGCCTCAGTGTACACGGTGAAGAATGATCAAAGAAGACACCCAACATCAACCTCTAGCCTCCACATGCACATGCATATGCATGTGCACCCAAACACCCATGTAGCCACATATTTCCAGACACACATATACACATATGTAGACACATTAAAAAAATTCTGTGTGTTCCTTGCCTGTGTTTTATGACAACTAGTCCTTTATGCTGTCCAAAATGTTGATGTTCAGAGAAGAGGACACAGAAAGACCCCACAGGAATGTGACCACTGCACTCCAAGGAGACAAACCTTAGAAGAAACCAGACTGCTTGGTCTTGGGTTTTCATTCTTCAAAATTGTGGGAAAAGAAATCCCTGTTGTTTAAGGCCCTCCCCTCTTGCCCCAAGTCAAGTTACCATTATGCTGTTTCAGTCTGCGTGTTTAATACTCCTCCTGAGCTCATGAGTACGAGCTTTTGCTCTGTAGTAGTGATGCTGCTTTGGGAGGTTGTAGAATGTAGAAGGTGTAGCCTAGCTGGAGGAAGTGGCTTTTGTGTCTGTCTGCTATCTGTTCTGTCTTGATATGAGGTAAAGAGTCCCAGCCTCATGTTCCATGGAAGGACCTGTTGCTACCCATTTCCCACCCGATGAATTTCCATCCCCTCAAACCATGAGCCAAGATCGATACTTTCTCCCCTTAAGTTGCTTTGGTGGGGTATTCTGTCCTAACAAGAAGAAAAGTAAGTTACTGTTGTGTGACATAAAGAAATGTCAATTTACTCCAGATAGAGAGGACTCAGAGAGACTAAAGAAAGGATTGCATCCAAGTATAGATAGTCAACTGGTGAGTGTGCTGGGGTTTCTTACCAGAGTGTAGACAATTCACAGGCAGTTAGACCACCGGGAAGACCCCTGTACAATTTACCACAGTTACACCAAACCAGGAGTCCCACCTGTGGCCAATTATTATACAGTAGTGATTGGAATCTCCAGGAGGGGAGGGGACTGTGAGGAGCTTGGGAGTCTGGACCCTGTCCCCTGACCCTTCTCGTGGCTCCATGAAGGGATTCTAATAGCACTGACCTGGGCTGAGGACATGGCCTAGTGAGTAAAATACCTGCTGCATAAGCATGAAGACTTGAGTTCAGATCCCAAACACCCCCTAGAAGTCAGATGGGGCAGTGTTTCTGTACCCTCAGAGCTGGGGGGTAGATGTGGGTGAATGGGGCAGGAGTTCTGGCTAGTCTAGCTGAAACAGTGAGCTCCAGGTTTAATGGGAGACCCTGCCTCAAAATAAAAAGGTGTGGAACAATGGATAATATGTGATATTGACCTCTGGCCCCGAGTACTCACGTACAGAGTAGCATATCTGCACACACATGCACACACGGACACATACATCATACCAAGAAAAGAAAGGGGAGAAGGAAGAAGAAAAGGAGGTGGGAGGGAAGGAAAGAAGGAAAGGAAGAAAGGGAAAAGAACGAGGGAAAAAAGGAAAAATTAGAGCCAGTGTCTTGAGGGTCATGTGAGGGACAGCACAGGTGTTCTGCCTCGAGGGGCAAACCCCAAGGAAACAGCTATCCTGGAGGTATTAAGCAGAGCACGGAGATAGGTCATTATAAATGGTGACATCTTCAGACACATTCTGGTGGAGTCTCTCTGCTGTCCTGGAAGGATGTAGAACTCAGTTTCCTGACACAGGATCTGCTTCCTGTGTTCAGTGGTGGTTGATTCTACCCTTCTGTTTGCTCCTACACAGGTGGGAGCTACAAGTTAGGCTGCTGGCCCTGGCCAGACATCCTACTCCGTCACACATTCCCAGTGGCTGCTCACAATTTCCTGGGATCTCAGCGACATCAATGGATTGATCCCAGCTACGGAAATATCAGCCTGGGAGCTGGAGAGAGAGACGGTTCAGAGGTTAAGAGCACTGGCTGCTCTTGCAGAGGACCCAAGTTCAGTTCCCAGCACCCACATAGTGATTAACAACTGTAACTCCACTTCCAGGGGTCCAGTGCCCTCTTTTGGCCTCCACATACATCACACAGCACAACTGCACTGTGCACTTACATACATGCAGGCAAAACATTCATACACATAAAATGCAAACAAAAATATACCAATCTGGTTTGAAACATCCATGCACACACTTCATGGAAGCTCAGTAGGATTCCATTTTAAATCCAGTTTCCTCCAGTTCTGCTCACTCCTCTCATTGATCTTCAATGGTCGGAGCGGTCGCCATTGCTGGGAGGGTAATCATTCCTGCATAGTCTCTCCTGGAAAGATAGATCCTGGAAAGCAACAATCTAAACTTGACCTCCAGAGCCATTTGCCCACACTTTTGACTCCACTGCCCCGTTCTACCAGGGTGGTGTTGGTGTTTGCACTATTAAGAGAAAGACACTAACTATTCAAGGCATACAGAAGCTGGGAGGATGCCCCAGGGAGGAACACAATTCCTAGTCCCTTCTGTGAGAGCAGAACACAGACTTGGGATACTGACTTCCAGGAAAGGGGTGACATTTGTTTCATTTGTGAAGCGAACTCGTTATCTGTGCAGGGGAGACCTGGAGCTTATTTCTACCAAGAAGCAAAAATGTGGTAGATTTCATTCCCCGTTCTGTTTAACCTGAGCAGCACTCAAAGGTAGCGAATGTCTGTGATTCCCCCTGGACTGCAGAAGGAAGGAAGGATCACAACTGGAGGAAGGAAGGATGGAGAGGCAGCCGGGAGCCGATGAGACACTAGTTGAATTATGAAGTGTCTGTCCAAAAAGGAGGAGCTGCTGCACTTGAGGACTCAGCCAAGGAGAACCACGGAAAGCAATAAATTATTTGGGCTGCTGAGAATAAGGGTTTGTTGGTAGTAAGGGCTCAGAACAGAGTGGCTGGGAAGGCAGGAAGGGAGTATGAGTTGGGTTTTGATTTCCTGCCAGTCTCTCTAAAGTTTTTAAAGACAGCTGGTGGGGCAGCCTCACTCTCCTCTCTGTCTGCAGCTCTCTGGGGCCACACAACACTGCTCAGCTTTCGTCTTGGCCACCTGGAGTTAGGAGAGAAAAGTGTCTTGTTCAAACTTGAGCCACTTGTATATTTATTAAATCTCAGATCTGTGAAAGTGTGTCAGCTCTAGGGATTAACACACAGCTAAATGTCACTAAGAGTACAGGACACACACACACACACACACACACACACACACACACACACACACACAAGCACCCCAGTTCCTCCAAATCTCCTAACCACCCAGGTTGCTTTGTGTAATGAGTTCTCCCTCAGCCAAAATCTTTGGACTTCCAATCTTTGTCAAAATCACTCGTAATTAATACTTTTCCACTTCCCACTGAAAGGAAAACAATTTACAATTAAGTCAAGCCGCCTCCGTGTAATCACTCTAACACCTTCTATGTATGTTTTGAAATGTGCACTCACATTTCATGATTCGTTTATTTTACAAGATGAGTAAACTGCAGACAATTACAGCGATAACACGGCTGAGGTGTTTGGTTTTTATCTCTTTGCAGTAAATCGTGGTTGTTCAAGCCCTCTGTAATGGTTTCCATCGCTCTCTCGATTTCTCCCCATCAACTGGCAATAAATAGGATTTTCTTTTTGGGAAAAAGGAATGTTAGTTTATTATAATTAGATCACCTATTCAACTGGTAATATAATTAAATAATTTCTTGGTAGGCATGGCTCAATTAAATTAATTACACTAACAGATATTCTATGGTACATGCCTCAGAAAATGTAAATTAAGTATATTAACTCTGTTGTATGTCATTTTTTTCTCTGCATAGGCAAAGGGTACCGTCTGGATAATTGAACAGGCAATTTTGCTTTTGAAAAATGCTATCAAAGGATGCAAGGATTTCATTCCAGAATTTTTATTAGCTGGTAGTGCAGGGCTAGGAGTGGGATTCAGTTGGTTCAACGCTTGTCTAGCATGTACGAAGCCCTGTGGTCCATCCCCAGCAGGACTAAACTGGGAGTGGTGCTGCACATCTGCCATCCCAGGACTCAGAAGACGGAGACAGAAGGATCAGAATCTCAAGATCATCTTCAGCTACATAAAGGGATTGAGACCAGCCTGGGCTGTTTTTGAGATTTTGTCTCAAAAATTTGAAATCCAAATCCAAAAACCAAAACAGGAAGAAGTGCATTCTGCATGTGATTCTGAGTGTAAGACCTGCAGCTGAGGCATTCCAGCAGTTCAAGAGCATATAGCCAACACCTGGGAGGCAGAGGCAGACAGAATTCTGTGAATTTGGGGCCATCATGGTCTACATAGCAAGTTCCAGATCAAAAGGGCTACACAGTGAGACCCTCTCTCAAAAATAAAACAAAGAAACAAAACCCAAGATGAGCAGATAACAATAGAGAGGCAGGGAGAGAAGGCTCCATCAAGCTCACTGTCCAGCTTAGCCCTGTAGAACCAGAGAGCTCCAGGTTCGAGGAGAGACCCTTTCTCAAAAATAAGGTGGAGAGCACTCGAGGAAGGCACTCCTTATCAACCTCTGGACTCTACAGCAGGAGTATACACATGTATCCACACATACACATGTATACACAAATAAACACACATTACATACATATACACACACGGACACAAACATACATGCATAAAATACACATTTACACACATGTCCACACATATACATATATGCACACATGCACACATATACATATATGCACACATGCATGCACTCACACAAACACACATGCACATATAAATACATTTACACATATACACATGTACAACACATACATACCTACAGCCATGCATACACTCACGCATGCACACACATACACACAAACACACATACATACATGTCCACACACATATATATACATACACTCACATGTATACACATACATGCACACATGCACCGTATACAAAAACACATGCACACACTCACATGTATGCACATACACATACGCACAAGGCACACATACACGTGTACAAACATACTAAAATGCATGCGCATATATACACACATGCACAGACACATGTAGATGCACACATGTATACACATACAGAGAAATATATACACAGTTACGCACACACATGCACATACATGTGCATACATATTCACACATCCACATATCCACAAATGCACACATACACTTATATCCACCTATATACACATTCGTGTATACACATACACACATATGTGCACATATATGCACACACATATATGCATGTGCATACTCACCCCCACATATAAACATACACACTCATGCATACATACATGCACACATGCACATAATATACATCTACACTCACACAAGTACACATACACACAAATATGCACATGCATGCACATTCACACACACAATGCACCCATGTGCACACATTCACACACACTCATACTCACATGCACGCAATGCACTTATGTACACACATACTCGTGCATACATACATTTGCCATGTGCACACAGAGTGAACAGCAGGAAGATAGGATCAAAGCACAGACAGTCCCTACGCGGCATCTTAGCCTCTGGGATCTGCCCCTTTCCTTGCTCTTTCTTCTGAGTAGTCATCAGGTCACCTTGGCAGGAAGCATTCTTGCACTCATGAGGAGACACCCCTGGCAGGCTGCTTGTGGAGGTCTAAAAGGATTAAGAGGTAGCATCTCTGTTAGGTTATCTTCTCCCCAAACTCTCTAAAGAATTTACGATATAAGTTCTCAGACCCTCTCTTCCTGTTGGTTTTTCAGGGGGTGATCAGAATGTGCTTCAAGGAAATATTTAACCTGAATGTGTGATTTCAAGATTCCTCCCCAAACCCTCACCTTTGCGGAGCTTTGTAGGGAAATATGGAGTGAGTGAGCCTTTCTCTACAGTCACACAAGTGGCCTCCCATTAATTAGGCGAGGGACATGTGCAGCTGAATCGCCATTTGGGGAAAGCAAAATGAAATGGGCTTTTTAATTTTTCCACCTTTGCCTCCTGAGTTTTGAATTGTTGGACTATAACCATCTTCTGACATGCACAAGAACAAAATCTGGGGCTTGACTCATTTTAACTTTGTGTTTGTGTGTGTGCACATGCGTGTGGCATGTGAGTGCACTTACGGAGTTGAGAGGCCAGCATTGGGTGTCCTCCTTTCCTGCTCTGCACATTAGTTTTGAGACAGGGTTTCTCCCTAGACCTGGAGCTCACTGATTTGCTGAGGCTGGTGGTCCAGTAAGCTCCTGGGATTCACTTGTCTCTACCTCCTACATTGAGATTACAGACATGCACCATGGTGATGGCTTTCCTGATGTGAGTTCTGGGGAATCTAACTCTGGCCGTCATGCTTGAGCAGCAAGTGCTTTTACCTTCTGAGCTATCTCCCCGGCTCTCTAGAACTTGACTTTTTCCTAAATCCCTTCTTTCTTCCCAAAGCAGTTTTGTAAATATTAGCTCATTTGTTTGTGAGCCCAACATCCCTCGAGTTTGGCAGAGGTCCTAGTGGATGGGTGAGGAGTATGTCTGGCTTGGTTTGCTCCTTTAAAATCATAACAGGGAATGGGGAAATGGACCAGAGTTCAGATCCCCAGAACCCACGTAAAAGCTGGGCAGACATGGTACCTGAGTCTCATTCCCTGAAACTCCATAAAAAGGTAAAGCCTGGAAAGGTGGAGACAGACAAATCCTTAGGGCTCTCTGGACAGTCAGCCTAAACTACTTGGTGAGTTCCAGGCCAATGGGAGAGCTCATCTCAAAAAACTGGTGGGCTTGGGCTGGGGAAATGGCTCAGTGGATAAAGCATTTGTTTCATAAGTGTGAGAACTGGAGTTCAGTTCCCCAGAACCCACATAAAAGCTGGGCAAACACAATGCCATCTGTAATCCCAACACTGGGGAGGTAGAAACAGGGACTATGGCAAGCTAGCCAGTTAGTCTAAGCCCAACTGCCAAGCTCTGGGTTTCGCTGAGAGACTCTACCATAGTAAATCAAGCAGAGAGCTATTGAGGGCATCAACCTTGGGCCTCCACATACACAGACACATATGCATCCAAATGTGTGGAAACATGTATGCATGCGTGAACCCACACATGCCTGCACACACAAATGCACACAATGACAATAGGAATCCAAGTAGAGGCGGATGTGATCATGCCACTTTAGAGAACTCTCTGCCCACCTTCTCTTCCCTTTAGGTGGAACTCGGTACTAAGTAAGCTCCGTGAGCCCTGGTCAGATTTGAGGAACATTTCTTTTTCACCAATTTGCTTTCTGCAGCAGCTCAGAAGAACCAAACAATGCCAGGAGGTAACCACATCCTGCCTTTGGTGGGGGGGGGGGTGTCTGTTCTGAAATGTGATCTGCCTCCATCTTTCTTCGATCCTATTTCTGATGGTTTATGCTCCATAGCCAGCACAGCTGTTCCCTGACTCACGGGAATATCATATTTAGCGTGTGTTTTCCCCAGTGAAACGTATTTATTTAGATGACACATACTGCTGCTTAAAAGCCAAGTCTGCTTTGCTCTTAAACTCAGCCTCCTGGAAGAGACCAGGGGGGAGGAAAAGGCAGAATGAGTTCATCTGAAAGAGCCAGCTGCTCAGAGAGGCCTTCTCGGGCCATTCACGCAAGGAGTTCTCACTGGAAATCAGAACAATGGAGAAATCAACCCTGGGTGTTGCACTGTGAAACAGAAGAAATAGGAAGTCGCCTTATATAACCAGCCCATCACCAGCATGTGTGGCTTAGAAATATTGCCACAGGGCCTGGGAGACCACTGATGAAAGATATGCATTCGTACAGAAAAACACCATCATCGACCAACCACTTGAGTTGAGGCAGCATCTTGGGAGTTGACAGTGGCGTTATGGCTTTTATCATCTCTGTAGGTCATCCTCCAAAAGGTAACAGGGCCATTAGTCCTAGAGCAAGCCAGATGGTCCACTCATCTGAAAGCTGGCTTGCCCCTTGATGCCCTCCCCCAATTTGTTCTCAGACCTGGTATATTACATGGGTCTCACTGAGCTAAGGCTCAGAGCATCACCTCAAATATAGCAAATTGGGAGGGAAGAATGTGCTACGATGAAATTAATGTTTAAGAGCTAACCAGGCTTTAATTTTGTGTGTGTTTGTGTGTATATACATGTAAGTGGGGATATGTGTACCGAGGCAGGAGGATAGCCTTGAGTGCCATTCCTCAGGTGCTGTCCATTTTGTTTTCTGAGATAGGGTCTCTCATTGGCCTGGAACTCACCAAAAGTAAGACTACCCGGCTGGTAAGACTTGGGGCTCTGCCTGTCCCCACCTCCCTCTCGAGCATGTGTCACCACACCCAGCTTTTTTCTTACCTGGGTTCTGAGGCTGGAACTCAGGTCCTCATGCTCACAAGAGAAGCACTTTATCGCATGAACTGTCTCCCCAGTCCTCTCCCCACATTTTGTTTCTCATCTTCATCTTTCTTATGTCCAAACCACGTGATTTGGCTAAGGCGCCATGCTGGAGGGATAGTCCCCAAGGATGCTTATTTTATGAAGCATGACCCCTTGTGCTTGCTCGTGTTCGATCCCATCTTCCTCCTTCCTGCCCTGCTTACACACTTTTTAGATGTTCCTGCTTTCTGGTGGACGTCCTGCCCCTTTGTCTTTTCGTCTATAAACCCAACACCTTCCTTGTTCCTCCCAACCCCACCTCCTCCAACTCTTTAAAAGAATATTAAATTAAGCAGGCTGGCGCAGATCTTCCATGAGCCTTGCTCCCCACACCTCCCTGTAGTAAAAGGGCGAGTCACTTTGTTTTCAGCATTTGCTCCCTGCTTACTAGCCCTGTTTCCTCTCTATCATGCCACAACTGGACACAGAGAAGTTTGAGATGTTACCATCTGAATGTGAAATATGAGTCCCCCACAGGCTCATATGTTAGAAGCTTGGTCCTTAGTTGGTGATGTTATTCTTGGAGTTTCTAGAAACTTTAGGAGACAGGGTCTAGCTGGAAGGAATAGATTGTTGGGGGAGCAGGTCCTTGAGGATATGTTATCTCTGGCTGCTTCCTGTCACTCTCTGCTTTCTGACCACTGTAATGGGAGCTGCTCTGGCCTGCCACGCCCTCCCCACCAAGATGAACCAAACCCTCTGAAACCCTGAGTCAAAATCAATCCTTCCTTTTTAAAAGTTGTTCTCTCTGGTATTTTGTCACAATGACACAAAAGCAGCTGTTAAGGCAGGCTAGGGGCTCCGTTGACTGGCAGTTGATTATGAATAGCAACAGAATCGGAACGGTGACGATAGCTTTTCCTTCTTGGGCCACCCTTTAGTTTTTGAGAATTGGCCTCAGACACAGGCTCTAGGAAATCCTGTTTTCTACCAGCTCTCTTCATATTTCTCCCCACTTGTAAACCAGGGTCCTTCCTGGAGCCAAGTTCTGAGTTTCCTATGCAAATCAGGAAACTTTTAATTAATTCATTAACTTAAAATTTTAAAAAATTATTTTTATGTGTATGAGTGTACTGCCTGCATGTATGTAAGTCCGCCCGTGCCATGCAGTGCCTGCGGAGGTAGAAGAGGGCGTCAGATTCCCTGGAACTGGAGCTATGGATGCTTGTTGGCCACCATGTGGGTGTTGAGAATTGAACCTAGATCCTCTGCAAGAGCAGTCACTGCTCTTAACTGCTGAGCCATCTTTCCAGCCCCTAATTATTTCTTAAGAAGCTTACACACTACCAGGTTTCTTTCTGGGTTTGCATACATATTGAACTTTGGTTTACTCCCTCTCCTCCCTCTCCCTGCCTTCCCTGTCCTTGCTGTGCCTTCCCATGCCCGATATCCCCCCTTACACTCCCTTTGCCCTCCCCTTTCCATTGCCCTCCCCACTAGCCCTCCCTTAAAGTCTCTTTTTTTCTCAACTCACAGGCCCCTCCTTACTCCCACTAAATGTACAATTTAACTATAATAATATGACAACTCAGAGAAGTCTGGGTTTATTGTTCTGCCCTGGTAAGAAGAGAGATGGCAGTTTTCTGTGGGTATAGCGATGATGATGGTAATGATGGTGGTAGGGGTGGTTATGCTGCTGATAATAATGTTGGTGACAATGGTGATGGTGATAAAGATGGTCAAGATGAGGGTGATGATGATGGCAATAATGGTGGCTGATGATGACGATGATGATGATGATGAAGGGGGTAAAGGGGGTAAAGCGGTGAGAGTGATAATGGTTATGATGGTGATGGTGATGATGGTGATGACAGTGTTGTGATGGTAACAGTTTGATGATGATGATGTGATAGTGATGATGGTGATGGTGGTAGTGATGGTGGCAATATGATGATGATGATGATGACAACCATGGTGGTGAAGATGATGATGATAATGGTGATGACTACAAAAGTTAACAGTCAAAAGCATCATTTTAGTAATTTGCATGTATTAATTCATTCAGTCCTCAGAACATACTTATGGACTAAGCAGTTTTTAGAAGTTTCTTATTTATTTTTATTTTATATGCATGAGTGCTTTGTGTGCATCTATGTAAGTGCACCAATGCATTCAATGCCCTCAGATATCAGAAAAGGATGTCAGATCCTCTGGAACTGGAGTTACAAACTATTGTTAGCCACCATGTAGGTGCTGGGACCCAAACCCGGGTCCTCTGTGAGAGTACCTATTGCTCTTAACTGCTGACAATTATTGCTTAATTGTTAGGACGGCTTCATGAGGCTGAGGTGCTAGAGTGGAACCCAGGGCACTGTGCCTGCTAGGTAAGCACTTTACCACCTCCCTATTTTTTTCAGACATGAACTTGCTATGTGATCTAGGCTGGCTCAAACTCATGATCTTTGGATTTCTGCCTGTGAAGTGCCAAGATTGTTGGTGTACAACATTATAAAATGAGCTGGTGGTTCTTATGTTCCATTTATCAGAGGAGAAAATCAAGGCACAGAACTACTAGGTAACATGCTGAAAGTAACTTTAAACAGCTGATGAAGACAGAACTAGAATTTAGACCCAGATGCTCTGACTTCAAAACTGCTGCACTGAGTCTCTCCACACTGATACAGGTGTCAGAATTTCCACAGAGGAAAACCTAGAAGCAAATCAGCTTGTTCAACCAAGTAAAATCATTAACTATATTAAATTACACCCAGCAGAAGCAATAATTGGTTAGAGGATGAGGGAACAGAGACTTTTATCAGGCCATGCATTTTCTAAAAAGGAATTTTGATCTGGGGACATGCCTTAGTCAGTAAGCCTTGCCACACACGCATGAGAACCTGAATTCAATCCCCAGAAACCACTCAAAAAATGCTGGGCATTTTAAATAGTGGCATGCACTTGTAAGTTTAGTGCTGGGGAGACAAACCCAGCCTAGCCTAATCAGTAAGCCCCAGATGCCTGTGAGAGACCCTGCCTCAAAACAACAATGTGGATAGCACCCGAGGAATGACATTGAAGTTAACCTCTGACAAATGTTGCACATGTGTGCATATATATATAACACACAATTTTAAAAGGTACCTATGAAAATAAAATGTTATAAGCAGAACTGTTTGGGAAAATAGGCCAGAGGGTCTTGAGCCTTATTTCTTGATCTCAAAGACCCACCACAGGAGTCTCACAGAAACCCCAGGGCTTTCTAGAGTTCTGCTGGAAAACTGGTTGGTCCCAGATGTCCGTAGATAATACTGTCCACCACTTATTTCCTACCTGCTGCCCGCCCTGCCAGGCACTTTTCTTATCAGTTTTAATCCTCACAACTACCTTCGGAGGGAGGTGTAATTACCTTCATTTTGCAGTTGAGGAAATTGAGGCTCAGACGAGCTTTGCAGGCAGCCCAAATTCACATCATCTAAGCTGGTGACAGAGCTGGGATTAGAGCCAGCACAGCGTGACTCAGAAAACCCACTCTTTTCCAGATCTATTGCCTGCTTGGTGCACATTGCCCCTTTGGAAATGAGAGCCACTGGTTTCTCTTTGTCGGCAGCTCTGACTCATTCACCCTCCCAGACCCAGAGGCCTCACACAGACATCAAGTGGGATCTCTTTGGCAGCACCTGTGTAGCCGCTCCTGCCCCTTCGCCCCATTCATTTTCTGCCCTGTAGGCTATTTTTAAGTCCACTAGGCTTCTCTTCTTGTATTCAAATGCTACCAGCTTGAACCAGATGGAGGGCATGGGCTGACTCATCTACACTGCAATTTCTCAGGCCCAGCTGAGGTCCTCTGATGGCTAGGATCACAGCTGTGGAGTGACACACTCGCCAGCACTGTAACCATTTGCATGGACAGGTCCCAGACTTTTGCCAACTAATCACCACCACTTTATCTACAAGGACCCTCTGTTCTCTCAGGTGGATGCCATCTGCTCATAGTGATTTATCTGTGCCTCCATCCTCCCCATCTGGCTTAGAACATGCTGAGGTTGACCATGGTTTGATCTAGTACCTGTCTGCTATAGAAACTATCTATCCACATAGCTTTGTAGACCAAGGCTGAAAGTCTATGCAATCCATTAACCATGTTCTTTTCGTCCTTTTCCTGTAGGGCTTGTCTATGAGTCATGATATGTCTTCCAAAGATGGAATGGCCTCCAAGCTGCTGGACTGTGATCTCCTAGTAGGATGCTGACCTTGTGCTGTGATTAGAAAGATTTTGCTTACTGATTGAGAGAATCAGAGGCAAATGAGACTGAGCTGAGGCCCTCCATCTACCACCCATAGTGCTTGTCTGGCTTGTATCTCTCTCTGCTCCCATGCTCCATCAGCATAGAGCTGCTGGGGAATCCCCAATCACAATACATAATCCTGTTGGCCCCAGACAGAGGTACAGTCCCCTCCTGGAAACTTTTCCAAGTAGAGTCCATGAGAAAACCCCCTTCCTATTCTTATAGACAATTCCAGAGGTTCTAATGTGCCATCCCACTTCCCTCTTTTCCAATAAAGAAGCCACATAAAGCAGGTAAGATGAAACTGAAAAAAAAGCACATGCTTTGTACTCCCAGGGTAGGGGAGACAGAGACCCCAGGGCTCACTAGGGACAGCCTAGCTGAGTCAGTGAATTCCAGGCCAATGAGAGACTCTGCCTCAGAAAAACAAGGTGGACTACACACCTCAGGAACAACACCTGAAGTTGACTTCTGGCACGCATATGCATATACACAGGTAAGCACCCCTACATGAACACAAACACACACACACAGACACACACACACACACAAATGAATAAAAAAAATCTGGATGTGAAAGCACTCACCTGTAATCCCAACACTTGGGAGGGTGAGATGGGAGAATCATGAATTCAAGGTCAGTCTCGGCTACATAGCAGGACCTTGTTTCAAGAAAAAGTATGATAGCAGTAAGCATAAAGAGCAAACATCAAGAATAAAGGAGAAGACTGAGGACATAGCTCAGTTGGTAGAGCATGTGCCTAGAATGTATGAAGCTCCAGGTTCCATCCTTAGCACCACATAAACTAGGTACAGTGGTACATGCTGGTCATCCCAGCATTTGAGAGGTGGAGGCAAGAGGATCAGAATTTCAAGACTTCATCAGCTACATAGCCAGTTTGAGGCCAGCCTGGGATATAGGCGCTCCTGACTAAAAAATAAAGACAAGGAGAAAGAAAGACATAGAGATTAATTAGGAGTGTTGTCATCTTTAGCTGGCACTTCTGTGGTCTACATTTTTGCCTTTCCAGTCCCAGGAACCAATAAATCCTTCCTCTTTTGCTGAAACTAGTGTGAATTGGGGTCCTGCTGATGGCCACCAGAGTCTAGGATCAATCCAGCCCCCAGCTGAGCTTCCTGCTGAGTCCCTGGAAGTCTTTTTACTTTGATATCATTGAAAGGTCTTTTATCATGTGACTTGTTTGAGAGTCTCTTGCTAGCTACTTGAAAAGATTTGGCAGCCCAATTGTGTCTGGCAGCACTTCACAGATTATCTATTTCTGTTTGAACATTTTTTTATTAGTGATCTGAAGTCTAAAAGTGCCATCCTACTGTGTGCCTCTGCAAGACTCTGAGACGGAAGTCTGTGGAGTAGACCAGCAGTCCTACTATGTGCCAGTGTTTGATACTGACACTGGGAATATATTGATGTGTAAGATGAAGCTCTGACTCCATGTGTTTTCATTCCAGGGGGAGTAGACAAGTGGGAGAGTGGACACACAGTACAGCTCCAGATGGGAGTCAGTCCCAGGAGGACCCCACAGTGGGCGGGAAATTGGGTGCCACTGTAGAGCATCAGATGGTCACAGATGATCCTCAGGGACTTTCTGTAAAGGTGACTTTCTTCTGACTCCTCATAATCATGGTGTACTCTCTTTAGCTAGGATGCTGTTGTTGGGGGATGAACATGTGCATGTGTGCATGTGTATGCGCACATATGTATACATGTATGTGTGAAAGTCAGAGTTCAATCTCTAGTACTGTTCCTCAGGAGTCAACCTTTTATTTTATTTATTTAATTAATTAATGTTTTGAGAAAGGGTCTCTCACTAAGCCTGGTTAGTGAGACTTGGTTAGTCTGGCTTGCCAGTGAGCCCTAGACATCCACACATCTCCACACATACCGCAGTGCTGGGGTTACAAATGTGTGCCGTCATGCCCAGC
Source organism: Eospalax fontanierii (assembly GCA_035773235.1). Classification (NCBI taxonomy): domain Eukaryota; kingdom Metazoa; phylum Chordata; class Mammalia; order Rodentia; family Spalacidae; genus Eospalax; species Eospalax fontanierii. The sequence goes on from CM069524.1 coordinate 24,776,880, forward strand.
TTTGTACATGGATGCCGGAGATACGAACCCAGTCCTCATGGTTGCAGGACAAACAGTTTCCACATGAGCCATCTCCACAGCCCCCGATATTTGCCAACTTTAAAAAGTCTGTCACTTGTGGTATTCTTTCCCTTCATTCAACATAAATATCTACTTTCATTTCATCTTATCTTATTTATTTATTTAAACTGACATTCATTTTAAATTAAATGTTTGCAGTTTTCATATAATTTAATGGTACTTAGGTTCCCTCCCCTATCCTCACCTTATTTATTTTTGAGACAGGGTCTCACTATGTAGCCCACACTGGTCTCAACCTTCTGATCTTCCTGCCTCAGAGCCCCACACACTGGAATTGCAAGCATGTGCCACCACACCTGGCTAATTTTATTAATAATCTTTTTTCTTCCTTAAGGAAAATCCTTCTGCTCCAGCTTTTAAAACTCCCAACCCATAAGAATCAGGGCCAGCCTCTGCATTAAAGTAGCATTGGCCTACTCTAAAATTAGAAAATTAAGTAGGCATGGTGGCCCATGCCTTTAATTTTAGCACTTGGGATATAGAGGTAGGAGGGTCAAAAATTCAAGACCAGCCTCAGCTACACAGCAAGTTAGAAGCCAGTCTGGGCTACATGAGTTCCTGTCTCAAAAAAGACTAAATAAAAATAAATAAATAAACTCTAGTTTTATAGTTATTAACTCTTTAAAAATTATTATATTCTAAATGATGTGTATATGTGTGTGTCTGCATGTGGGTTTGTGCATATGAGTCCAAGTGCCTATGAAGGTCAGAAGATGGCATCAGATCCCCTGGAGCTGGAGTTACAGGCGGCCAATGAACTGGCCAATGCGGGTGCTGAGAATTGAACTTGGGTCCTCTAGAAGAGCAGTAGATGTTCTTAACTGCTAGGCTGTCTCTCCAGCCCTAGTCTCTCTTCTGAATGTCCTTTTCATGTCTCTAACATCTATTTTGTACTGAATTATCCTTCTAAATGGAGCAGGTACCAGGTAGGTTCAACTTTGTATGTATACGTTCCCCTAATTGAACTTGTCCTGTTGCTGGAGGACAGCTGACATCTAGTGACATCTGGAGTCACAGTATGGTGGTAGATGTTTGAAGACTGGTTCTGCCACTAACATGCTGTGTGACTCTGAGCTGTGACTCTATCCTTCAGGGAGTCTTATCAGCAAAATATGGTCAGTAACACCTGCTTTGCAGGTGTATATGAGAATTAAGTAAGATGCTTCATGTAATGTCAGTCAGTTGCCTAATCCTTGTAGACAGCAGGCACTCTAAGGATATCATTGTTATTGCTATTTTGTAGACTTCCTGGTCCAGTTATTTTAAATCTAGGCCAAATTCTAACCTTGCACCCAGTGTAGAAAAGAGTCTTATCACCCATTCTCCCTCGAGCAAACCTGCTCTGTACAGCACCCTAATCAAATGGCCAAACTTAGCCTCATCAGTAGTGAGTAACAGACAAGCACTCCCAGGCCCACCCAAGTGAAGTACAGAGAAGGCCACACTCCCCTATGGCATATCAGTCCACTCAGAAAGAGGGACATTCATGGAACAACTGGTCTCTTAAAAGCAAGTTGGTGCATAAGCATAAGGAAACAGAGGCTTTCAGGTCACTGGGAACTTGCTCATAGGAACTTGCAACATTGGTGACAATATGCACAAAACCCATGCTGACTCAAGTAGACATAAACCCAGCATAGAATGAGGGAAATGGGCCACAGGCCCCAACCCTAGCCTAGCAATTACTGGAAACTGATTACTGCTGGATAAGGGAAAGCAGAGCTTCTTTAAGGGAGAGACTCTAGATAGGCTGACTAGACTCTAGGGAATGAACTCATATGGAAGGATATCTGGGTACAAATGCTTGACGAGGTCTTAAAATAATTGACAGAATGCATGAAAACTAGTGGGGGAGCAGGGGGGATGTGGATGAGGAAAGGGGTTTAAATTTGATTAAGATTTATTATATGAAATGCACAAAATTAAAAAAAATGTTTTAAAAAGACATAAAAACAGGGCAGAGCCATTCAGTCTAAAATCATAGTATAGCTAATCACAAAGACAAAGCTGAAAGGGTTCCTTATATCCATACAACAAAATAACACAAACACTCAGGGAAAAAATAGGAGACTATATTAGATGATGATGACAATGATGGATGACGGCTGACTGATTTTGAGGATGGAGCTCAGAGCTTTGCTCATGCTCAGCAAGTATTCTCCCACTGAGCCACGCCCCCAGCCCTTCACTGGGGCATTCCAGGTAGGTGTTCTACCACTGAGCCATACTCCCAGCCCTTCACTGGGGGATTCTACATAGGTGTTCTACCCCTGAGCCACATCCCCAGCCTCTCACTGGAGGATTCTAGGCAAGCATCTTATCAATGAGTTGCATCACCACACCAATGTTAATTTCTACGGGTGTAAGATTGTCATCATATCTGTTATTGATAAAACATGAACTCTGTGTAAACGCCTATGCACTTATGAAGACTAAGGATGTAAGTCAGAGAGAGAGAGAGAAAGAGAGAGAGAGAGAATATGAATAGTAAATTTAAGAATGTCCTTAGTTTTAGAAGAGTCAACGCAATTAGGAGTGAAGTGATGGACCATGAGAGGAGAAGGGGAGAGGAAAAGAGAGAAGTGTCACGGGAGGAGGGAGAGGGGAGCAGGGCTGGTCGTCAACTCTCTTGGTTTTAATTCATTAGCACTAGGGAAAGATATGTGTATGCCCCTCCTACTAATCTTTTAACTTTCCATGAGTTTGAAAAAAAAATGTCAAAGCCACTTGACTTTTACTTCCCGTTCTATGAACTGATTGGTTTACCTGTAGCCGGTGGTGGTAATAGTTTCCACCAATACCAGAAATCCTGTGTCCAGTTGGATAATACCAGTTATGATGGCTAATATTGTCAACTTAACAGGATATGGAATCACCTAGGAGCCTCTGGGCATGTCTGTGACAGATTTTCTCGATTAGACTAATTGAAGTTGCTATACCCAGTGTGGGTACCACTTCATAGGCTGAGCTCCTAAACTACATTAAAAAAAGAGAGAAATGGAGCTGGACATGATGGTGCATGCCTTTAATCCCAGCCCTCAGGAGGAAGAGGAAGGAGGATCTCTGTGAGATCAAGGCCAGCCTGGTCTACATGGGAGTTCCAGGTCATCTGGGGCAACACAGTGAGACCCTTAAGGAAACAAATAGCAGGGCTGGAAATGGCTCAGTAGTTAAGAGCATTGAGTACTCTTGCAGAGTACCCAAGTTTGGTTCCCAGCCCCTACATGAATAATACCATCCTCAACTCCATTTCCAGGGGCTCTGACTACCTCTTCTGGGCTCTGTGGGCATCAGGCACACACATGGTGCACTTACATACATGCAGGCAAGACACTATATATATAATAAAAATAAATAAAATCTTTAAAATAAATCCCAAAAAACAACAAAAAAGAAAAAAAAAGGAAAGTCTGCTGAACACCAGCATTCACCTCTCTTGACTATGGATATAATGTGACCAGCACACTCATGCTCCTGCAGCCATGCCTTCACCACCATGATGGACTGTGACCCTTGAACTGTGAGCCCAAATAGACCCCTCCTTCCTTAAATTGTTTCTTGTCAGATTTTTCACCACAGCAAGAAAAGTCACTAATATACTAGTCAAAGCATTCCTCTTGAATGAGGTGTGACAGTGTGGTTGACCAGTGTAGGGACAGACTTTTATTACATTGCTGTTTCCATTGCTGGGCCTGCCAGTTCATCCTTTTCTGGAGTGTATCATAATGAACAGCCACTCTCTGCATCCTCTTTTTCCACCCAAGCTTCCTCCATGCACCCTCCTGTCTCTGCTTTGCATAGTCTCTGGTGTAGCAATCTGTCTGATCAGCTCTTCCTCTGCAACCCATCCTCTCTGATGCCAGACATGAGAAGGTTTCCAAGTACTGCCAAGGAAGGGACCCTGTGAGCCACCTTATGATTCAGTCCTTATTCCCCCACCCCCGAAATGGGATATGTAACCCAGCTTGTGTGGATTCCTCTCATTGGATGGGTCAAGTTCTGTCTATTCCATTCTATTATTTGTTTACAAGTTTACAAGTTTACAAGACTTTCCTCTTAGCAGAAGCATCACCAATCGTGATGCATACTTAACCCACACTTACATGTAACCTTCCTGGCAGACTGCAGTGTATTCTAAAGAGAGACAATTGTGCCCCTCCCTTCAGCTATCAGACTCTTGAAATAATGGACTCCCAGGAAGCTCATGCTGGGAGAAGGAAAAGACTGAGGGGACCTGGTGCCAGCCAGAGAACAAACTTGTCTCCTAGAAAGGAATTCCACACAGCTGTCAGACCACCTTGCAGGAGACTGTGGAGCAGAATCAAAGATGGTCAGTGATGGGTAGGATCTCAGCTGGACCAGAACTGCTCAGCTTTGCAGACCTGCCCTCTTTTAAAACCTTATTCTCTCTTCAGGAGCCTAAAGATGGACTTTCAGTATGTGTATGATGGTGTGGTGTGGTAGGAGCTGGGAGGTGTCACAGAACCTGACCCATCTGATAAGATACAGGAGAGGAATCCACACAAGCTGGGTTACATATCCCAGTTGGAGGGTGGGGGGATAAGAACTGAATGAGGTTCACCAATTAGAGGAGGCCGGCCAGGAAGCCTCAGGGATCCTCGTCTTCACCTCCCCGAAGCTGGGCTTACAAATGCACAGTACCATGCTTGGCTTTTTTCTGTGGGTTCTAGGGACTGAACTCAGGTCCTCATTCTTGTAAGGCAAGCACTTTACTGACTGAGCCATCTCCCTAGCCCATAAATGGTAGATGTTTTGAAACTCTTGTTATGTAAGCTTTATTGAACTGCACAAGCAGAAGAATCACTTGTGTTATAATTCATTGTTTCTCTATGTGTATTCTCCCTTAAGCTGTAAGTTCTTTGAGAACAGGGACTTACTCTTTTCTTTTTCTCTGACCCCTAAACTGTGTCTGATCCACAGTAGGAATGCAATAAATGTTCATTGTATAAAAGAAACATCTCTGTTACTATAACCCCAGCCCCTTGTTAATTGGACCATCTTTCAGAAGGAACAAGCCATTTCCCAGGAGACATCAGATGGTTAACAATTCATAAAGACCTCCCTGGCCTCCTAAGTCTTCAATGTCTTTGTTATTCAAGGAAGTGTCTACAGGAGTCTGTCCTTGCTCAAAGCAGCAGAAGGCAAGAGGGAGAATTCAGCGGAACTTGAGTTCCTTGAGCTACTGCTTAAGCCCTGTTCCATTTACTGATAAACTCTTTTCTGGAGACAGACTCTCTTGTAATCCAGGTTGGTCTTGAGCTTTCTGTATAGCTGAGGATGGATTTGAATCCTCATGCTCCTACATCCACCATTCCAGAATGGGGGATCACAGGCATGAGCCGTCACATCCAGATCCCTTTTCTTTTATTGGGAGCCACGAATAAGGTTCTGCACCGAGGACAAAAGATAAAGGGCTGCAGTTAAACTGTTTTGAGGAACTCTCAGCATCTTGGGAAGGAAGACCCATGTACACAAGTGACCATTAGGCAAAGCAGAGGAAAAAACCAGTGTAGCAAGATGTATTAGTCACTTCTCTGTTGCTGTGATAGAAACACCATGATCAAGGGAACTTATAAAAGGAGGAGTTTATTTAGCTTACCATTCCAAAGGGGCAAGACTCCACCATGGTAGGGAGGCGTGGTGGCAGAGATGACTAGAGCAGGAACAGAAGCTAAGTGGTCACATCTTCAAGCAGGCACAGGAAGCAAGAGCTACTGGAGAGCTGGCAAGCTTAAGAACTCTCTAAGGCCCGCCCCCAGTGACATGCTTCCTCCAGCATGGCCACACCTTCCAAGACCTCCTAAAACAGTGCCACCGACTGGGGACAAAATGTCTGAATACTTGAAGCCTATGGGGGACATTCTCATTCAAACCACCACATAAGAAGAGTTGAAAACATGACTCAGGGTCCCATTTCTGAAATGATCTAGAAGGCCCTTGGATTGAGAAATTTTTCGAAATCATAAGAGCAACATATTGTGGAACTTGGTACAGTCTCTAAACATTTTGTTAGGATATATGCTGTCCAAATGTTCTCTTTTTTCCATAGAGACAGAAGCAACAGCTTATCCAGAGCACAAATTCCATAGTCAGGTGATGGATGAACTGGAATTCCAGTGCTTCTATACTGGGTGTCCCTCTGTCTGGAGAGTTGGTGTGAGTCACTGGTTTCTCAATACTGGTTGACAAAATCTTCCCAGCTCCTCTCAGCCTCTGACTCAATTGTCCAAGGGTCACTCTTTGTGTTGTATAACACTCTTCCTGGGGAGATGAGAACAAACATCTACTCACCCAAACAAGGAACCAACAACAGACCAAAGTAAGAACACCACCAAAGTCCAACAAGTGAACAATGAGTTTTATGGGGTCACTTACAGGAGTACAGGTGAGGGATCGATTACTTATAGGAGTAGAAATGACTCAAAGACAACTGCATCACCAAAGCCCACCCCAGCATGGGTGACAGCTCATGAAGGCAGGAAACCTGGAGCACTGCACAGCCTGCAGACAGCTCAACAGATTGGAGTGCCCTTTCCAGGCAGCTCAGCTGTCTAAGACTGTCTCTCAGCATTCTGAAGGGCTTATATATACTTGGGGAGGATCTGGTAAACCTGGTCAATTTTAGGGACTTCCAGAAGCTATTGAGTTTACTTCCTGAACTTAAGGATCTTCCCTGCAAGATGGAATGTTTCACCTCCGAGTAGACATGAAGACCTTAACAGGATCCCTCAGAACCTGTGAGAAAAATCTGGGTACTCTGACACATACCTGTGATCCTCTCTCACTGTGGAGACAGGAGAGAGATTCCTAGGGCTTGCTGGCCAGTCTGTCTAGCTGAATTAGTGAGCTCCACGTTCACAGAGAGACCAGGCAGAGAAAGATTGAAGAAAACACTGAATGCCAACCTCTGGCCTCCACACATGCACCTTGATCTCATTTATTTTCTGTAACAAATTTGAAGACAGGATCTCACTCTCACGTAGCCCAGGGAAACCTTCAACTCACTATGCAACCAAGGATGACTTGAATTTCTGAACTTCCTGCCTTCATCTCTTAAGTGCTGGGACACAAGCGTGTGTCATCATGCAGTTTTATGCAGTGCTTGGTATTGAACCCAGAGCTTTATATATGCTAGGTAAGCACTCTATCAACTGAGCTACAGCCGCAGCCCTTGTTTCTTTCCTTGAACGCCACTTATGCCATGGTTTCCTCCACTTTCCCTGGTCTTTTGTCTTTTGTCCATTACATTCATTATGCCTATTCTGCCCTCTCTTGTCTACTCCTTTCTTGCTCTCCTGTAATTGCGCAGTTCCAAAGACTGAGAGCTTTGGTCCCCTGATAAATTCCAAAGACCTACAAATGTTCATAGTACACAATAAGTGTCGAAATAAATACTCGTGGGGCTGGAAAGATGACTCAGCGGTTAAGAGCACTTGCTGCTCGTGTAAAGGACTAGAGTTCGGTTCCTAGCACCCATGTCAGGTGGCTCACAAACTCCTCTACAGGAGATTTGACACCTGGCCTCTGCTAACACCTGCACACATGTACACACACATATACACACACTCACACACAATTTAGAATAAATCTTTAAAATGCTTGTGAAATGAATATATTTCCGTATAAGATTTTGTGGAGCAAATGTTCTTTTGCTAAAAGAGAATTTGCAACGTTTTTGCTTAGGCCGCTTTGGTCCTCTTTATACTGAGGACACAGTGTACCTTTAGAGTGCCTGATGTGAGAGCAAAGGACATCGGTAGGAATGAGCCTTGGGGGAACATTGTCCTGCAAGGACCCTGAGAACAGCCATGTGGATGTCACTTGTGTTCTGGGGAAGATGGTGACTCAATAAATAGCACAATCATCCAACTCTAAGAGGAAAGAGTCATTAGTCATTATTTTGATGGAAGAAGTCAGGCCTGGTGACAGTTCTTACAGGGAATAAACAGCCAGTGGTCGAGAGGAAATAATGGGTTAGTTATGCAAAGAGCCCTTGGCAAAGATCTCCTAAATCTGCTACTAAACCTGTAGTTAGAATAGTGTAGCATGGGCAGTGGGGATGCTGACTTAGATGAGAAGATGACATAAAAACCAGGAAGAGGAAGTGGCAGCTGGGCTGTATCAGCAGCAGGGACCAGAGAGAAGCTCTGCAAATGTTCCTCACATATTTTTGCAAATGATCTGGAAGAAAACGTGCCCAGTGAAGTCAGCCTTGCAGCATGTAACCTTGGACCTTCCTGGGTGGTAGAAGTCCAGGCCGATGGAGGGCTGAGTGCCTGGGCAAGGAATTGGTAAATGAGTTTCTCTCGGGAGTATACCCTGACAGTTCATCCAGGGGAAAAAAATCACTGGGAGGTGTCAGCTATGAACCAAGGACAGGACTGAAGAGGAACCGTGCGCTTCTGCTGGAACGCATCAGCCCAGAAGAGTCATCAAATGACAGCATGTCATCTCTCTGGATTCTGAAATTCCTTGCCTTCCACCATCTTCTCCACACCCAGCACCTTTCCCCTTAACTCCTCAGTTTTCTTTTGTAACTGTGTTTGAATATCATCTCGATCTCCACTGTGGTCACCACTGTCTCTGGAATTGGCTGCTTTGTTTAAATCCCAATTCAAAGATCTCCTTCCTCAACCACACACCCGCCTGGGCTACTCAGTGTTATACCAACTTTCTGCTCAGAGCTCTGTGGCCAGCAAGTTAATGGGATCTGTTTCATGCCTGGACAGTGTGCTGGGAACTCCTTGAATGCAAGAGATGTTAGGGCTGGGGAGATGGCTCAGTGGGTAAGAGCACTTGCTGTGCAAGCATGAGGACATGAGTTCACATCCCCGGCACACAAGTAAAAGGCTGGATGTGGATGAGTGCCTGTAACCCCAGTGCTGTGACAGATGGAGACAGGAGAATCACTGGGGCTTGCTGGTTCCAAGCCTAACTCCAAGTTCTGTGAGAGACCTCAGGGGAATAAGGTGGAGAGTGACAGAGCAGGACACCTGTCTTATTCCCATGGCCTCTACAAAGATAGGGGTATACACTCCCCCATACACATAGATGCATATCATACACACAATACATACACACACACACACATACACACACACACACACCCTGTTCACAATGAACACTCAGTGTTCCCTGTAGTTATGGGCTACATTCAGCGAGAGCAGGTGGGCTCTGTATTGCCACACAGACTGTGGAGGGAAAAGTCCCAGGTCAGCCAGGGTGACCCTGGAGAGGGAGGGGCCACTATAAAGAGCCTCTTCAGTCTGGAAAGAAGAGAACAAATGCTACACTTTGGAATTCTTTCAAAGCATACAGAAGGCAAATGGAGTCAGGCAGGGAGGCAGGGACAAGAGATTCAAAAGTTGAATGTTATCCTTGGGTACATAGAGTTGGAGACCAATCTGGGCTACATGAGATTTTAAAAGAATAGAAATATACTAATAAGTATATATTACTTTTTATGTATACAATGTATATTCATTCATTTAATAGTGTATGTATGTGTATGGTAGCATATGTGCCACAGCACACATGTGGAGTCAGAGGACAACTTGTGGGAGTTGTTTTCTCTCCACCATGTGGGGCTCAGGAATAGAACTTAGGCCACTACCTCCTTAGAGGACCACCCTGGGAACCAAGTATTTGCCACAGAAACCTGTAGGGGACACTTCAGAGGCAAACTGTAACAACAGGCAAGTTCATCAGTGTTGGAAAACAGATCAGTGTTTGCTGAGGTGGAAGATGAAGCTGCTTGTATTTTAAAAAGACATCAAGGGATGATGAACCTGCTGCAGATCTATGTAGTGCTGATGGTAGCCTGGTACACAGAACTGTCAAAACTACATACCACATAGATGCTTCTCATTGCTTTGAATTTTACTTCAAAAATAAGGATTTAAATATCTATACATACACATGCCTACATATATACATATGTGAACATTCATATATACATATTCGTATGTATATACACAAATATATATCTATACATAAATGCACATAAATATACACATCTATCCATGCTTATACATATATATGCATGTACATTGCTATAAATATCCAGCATACATACATGCATATAGACATATATGCCTATAAATATACACACATGCATGCATGTACATAGTTATACACATAATCTTAAATATACAATCATTTATATGCTTGTACATATGTACAAGTAAATATATACATATATACTTATATATTCTCATACATATATGCATCCAGATATATAGCTATATATCTATAGTACACACATGCATATGCATGAATATATATTCATCTACATGTGTACATTGCTATACATACACAACATATATCATGCATACACATACTTATATATGCACACACATGCTTATGCATACATATGCACACCCATAATTTTACATATACTGGTACATACATGCTTATACATACATACACCTGAATATATGCAAATATATACCTGATTCTTCATATGCTTTTACATTTGCTATACATATATAACACACATTTGTGAATGTGCATGTTTATAGACACATGCGCATATATTTCTACAGATGCATGTATAAACATGTGTATACATGCTTATATATGTATATTGTGGTGGTTTGAATGAATGTCCCCTATAGGCTCCAAGTATTTGAACACTTGGTTGTTATTATTTGATGGCAATGTTTTGGGAGGCTTGAGGAGGTGTGACCATGCTGGAGGAAGCACATTATTGGGGGTTGATTTTGAGAGTTCTTAAGCCCTTCTGGACTTCCAGTTTCTCTGGACTTCTTGCACCTGTTTGAAGATGTGGTGAGTGCTCAGTTTTCTGCTCCAGCCACCTCCTGCCACAAGTGCCTCTCCACCATGATGGATTTTTACCCCCCTGGAACCAAAAACCTCATAAACTATATTTTCTATAGGTGGCCTTGGTCATGATGTTTTATCACAGCGACAGAAGAGTAACGAATACATACACATGATTATTAATATGTACTTATCATACATGCATATGCATACTTACACATATATACACTTGCATATATACATGCACACATATGCACATACATATGTACATGCATACATATGCTTATACATATAGACCCATACATATCCATAACTATGTATCTATATTTATATACCCATGTGTGCATATGATTCTGCATATGCACATGTACATATATACATGCACATGTAGATATGTATAAATATCTACACATACACAATTATACATATGCTTATATATTCAACATAGTTATGCATATATACATGTACATATATATACACATGCATATGTATGCACATATGTGTAAGTGTATGCACACATATGTACATATATAACACTGAAGGATGTCTGGGTACTCTAACTTGACTTGATAAGCCTTAATATATATGACAGAATGTATGAAATCTGGTGGGGGTGATGCAAGGATGCAGATAAGGGAGGGGGTCTAAATATGATTATGTATGTATATATATAAATATGAATATATATGTGTGCATATATTCAATAAATATATGAAGTACACAAAATGCAAAAAAAAATTAGAAAAAATTAAATAGTAAATAAGAGTTAGGACCTGATGGAAAGTTCTTAGGCCCTTGGGAGTGTCTTTTAGGGATACTGTGTGACTCCAGTCTCTTCTTCCTTTTGCTTAGCCACTTTCTCCCACCGTGGTGTGATGCCTGGCTCACCTCAGGCTCCACAGTAGCTGGGCCACCTGTTCATGCACTGAAACCTCCAAAACTGTGAGCTCAAAGAAACCTTTTCTCTTTACAAGTTGAATGTCTCTAGTATCTGTTATAGCACTGGAAAACTGACTTCTGTGTTTATCTAGAGCCTCATAGGTACATTTTGGTGTCTGGCCCCTTTCCCTCAGCATTGTGTCCTTCAAATTCACCTCTATGGTTGTGTACACTGGTATTTTTTATTGCTGTCTAGTAGTTCACCATTAGACTATGGTCCATCTTACTCATTTACATGTGGAGGAAATTTCAATTGTTTCCATTTGGGTCTATTATGTTGAAAGCTCAGTGAATATTCCTGTACAAATCCCTGTGTAAATTGTACATAACTTTAATTTTTCTGATTTATTTATTTTTATTTTATTGCCTGCATGTATATAAGTACACTCATATCATACAATGATAGAAGACAGCATTGAATCCCCTGGAACTGGAGTTATGGACAGTTGTTAGCAGTCATTTGGGTGCTAGGATTTGAACCCGGGTCTTCTTCAAGAACAGCCAGTGCTCCTAACCACAGAGTCATCATCCCAGCCTCCATAATACATATATTGATAAACTTAATAAAAAGATAGCATCTCAGAGTTGGAACAGAGACCATAGCTTGCTGATCCCTGTCCTTGGCCTATGCTTTTCTTTGTCTTTCATATCCCTGACAACTGGATATATGATCTCCATTTGCTCCACTGATGGAGAACTTATAATCTCCCCAAATAGCCTATTCAACAAAGCCCAAAAAAGCTAGAACAGAGGTGTCCAACTCTTTGGCCTATCTGGGCCACATTGGATGGAGAATTATCTTGAGTCACTTACTAAATCCAAGGGTCAACTGAGCACACATACTGGTTTTGTGTGAGGCTATGACATAATGTTGTCTACAAAGTTCACGCTTGAGAACCAAGCAATCAAGTTTCAAGCAACTGCAAAAAATATTCTCATAATATCTTAAGTTAGTTTATGATTTTGTGTTGGGCCAAATTCATAGCTATCCTGGGTTACATGTGCCCCAAAGAATGTAGGTTGGACATGCCTAAAGTTCTTTCTAAAACTGTATTGCAAATGCCCATTGAAGAGAGCTCATCTACAGATTCCATAGTGAAATTTAGAAATTTATCTACACAGATGAGTGTTTAAGAACTGTCCCCAGGGGTAAGAGTGCTTGTTAAGAAAGCTCAGGACATGAGATTAAAAGCCTCTGGGACTGCACACATATTTATAACCCCAGCACTATCGGGAGCAGAGACAGGAGAATCACTGAGGCTTGCTGGTTGTCAGCCTAGCTTCTGGTTCATTGAGAGACCCTGTCTCAAAAGAATAAGACAGAGAGTGACAGAGTAGGACCTGGTCTCGATACACAGGCACATGCATCTGTACACACACGTCATGTCACATCATGTCATACCCCACACACACACACGCACGCGTGCACACACACGCACACACGTGCACACGCACACACACTCATGAATAGCCTCCAGATGCATTTCAAGTTTGTCCTTAATTCTACCGGCCACATCAGAGGAGCTTTGCTGTCTTCTTAAACTCAGCCACCAGACTCTGAACACGTTGCTATAGTGAGTAAGGCTGGTCCAGTGCTGACCAGTCACCCCTACCCTGCTACCACTTTTGCCTGGGACTGCCACCGAGGGCTCCTCCAGAGCTCAAAAGCCATATGAGGGCAGCCATGACGCTTTCCCTATATGAGTTTTTAATAAACCCTGTCACACAGCCTGGGCCTCACACTGGGGGTGGAATTTATGGAAATGGTACAGGCTAGAAAATACAAACAACTTCAGAAATGATTTGGGCAACTTCATGGATGAGAGACCCATAATGGCTTATCCTGGCGAACTGGAATGTTCTGCTGTCTGTTGCATACTTTTCCGGCTGACATCAGGATAAATAACTATGCTGGACTAGATGATTTCCAAGACCCCTTCCGGCTTTAAATCGTTGCACTTCTTTGTGCTCCCACCAGGTGTTCTTGTCACTGTAAGTCTGGCCGGCTTCATTCTGGAGTCAGCCTCGGCAGTGGTGTTGTCTGAGAGGAGGAGGCAGGGGAAAGGGCGGAAGGAGGGGTAGAAAGAAGCATCAATAGCACCAAAAATGACAAACACCGCTCAACCAGCATTGCCAAGGGTCTGCTCAGCCTCCTCTGGGTGGGACCACAGGTTCTGTCATCATCCCCACACAGAAGCATAGCATCTCATATAATTTACTTATGTAAAGTGAAATGCACTCAGAATTTATAGAAGCAAAGGAAATATGTTTTGTTTTATTTTATCAGAACAGGATCTCACTATGTACCTCATGCTGGCCTTGATCCTCCTGGCTCAGTTTCCTGAGGATGGGATTACAGGTGTGCACCACCAAGCCTGGATTAGAAAGTTTCTAAAGAAAGAAAAGCTGCCTATAATCCTGTGTAGAAAAGAATACCTGAAAATAAGAAAATTACTGTTTTGGTGCATTTCTTCCCTTTCACTCATCCATCATCCTCTCTCCAACCATCACCTTCCTAACCATTCATTCTCCCATCTATCCTCCCATTCATTGATCTATCTGTCCAATTTCCTCCCATCCATCCATCTTCCCACTGATCTAACCATCCATCCATCCTCTCATCTACCTAACCATCTGTTCATCCTCCTATCCACCTATTCTCCTATCTATCTATCTATCTATCCATCCATCCATCTCTCTATTCATCCACCTTCTCATCCATCCTCCAACCCACCAATCATCTTCCCGTCTATCCTTCCATCTAACTATCCATTCATCCATTCTCCTATCTATATCTATCATCTATCTTCTATCTAATCTATCTTTCCATCCTCTCATCATCCATCCATCCATCCATCCATCCATCCATCCATCCATCCATCCTATATCCTTTGCATATCTGTGCTCTTGGCATCTCAGCTTTGCTAGGAACATTTATCATGTGGATTTTTCAATTATGGCAAGTTTACCTACAATTTTCTTTCTAAGTGCTCATGATTTTTCCCTCACTTAAGGGCCTTGGAGTCCTTGAAGATAAATTTAGATTTTTGGATTTTAGGTTTTGCCTTTCACTCTTCCATGCTATATTTAATTAGGAAGCTGATCTATTCCATCGTTCTTAAAAGTCACTTACTGAATGAAGTGTGTGACTTCAGGGTCACATAGAGGCTACAGAAAGTAATTAGTATGTATGTGTCTGTATGTGTGTGTATGTGAAAAACTTTAAAATGAATCACATTCTTTGGCCCAAAATTGTATTTCAACAAACAAATAGTGAAAATAGCTACAAGTATGACAGTCCATGTGTACAAGAATGGTTGTCTCTGCATTGTAGTAGCAGGGAAAAATAAGCAAGCAAAATGTTAATTATACAGAGTATGAAAATAATTAAATTTATATTTTCAAAGGATAACTAATGGCACGAAAAGATGATCAAGATAGTGTTAAATGGTGGAACTTGTGCCATTTTTTCTTTCTATTTAGAATACATGTGTATGTATTTGATGGATGGATGGATAGATGAATGGATGGATGGATGGATGAATGGACAGGTGGATCAATGGATGGGTGGATGATGGATGATAGCTGGATGGGTGGACTGGAGGATGCATGGATAGAAGACTGGGTGAATGGATATGAGGAAAAATGGATG
The DNA here is from genome assembly GCA_035773235.1 of Eospalax fontanierii. NCBI lineage: Eukaryota > Metazoa > Chordata > Mammalia > Rodentia > Spalacidae > Eospalax > Eospalax fontanierii. The sequence goes on from CM069524.1 coordinate 24,792,355, forward strand.
GATGGAAACATGGATGGATGGATGGATAGATGGATGGATGGATGGAGGATGGATGGATGGTTGGAAGGATGATAGATGGATGAATGGAAGGATGAATAGATGGATGGTTACATGGATGGATGGGAGGATGGATAAATGGATGAAGGATGGATGGATGGGAGGATGGATAAATGGATGAAGGATGGATAGATGAGTGGTTACATGGATAGATGAAAGGATGGAGGAAATTGGTGGATGGATAGAAGGTTGGGTGGGAGGGTAGATGGTTGTATGTATGGAGGGATGGATAGACGGGAGAATATATGGATGGATGAGGGTGAAGAGATGGATGGATGGATGGATGGATGGATGGATGAGAGGATAGACGAATGGATGGGAGGATGAAGACATAAATGAATGTATGTACGTATGTATGTATGGATGCATGAATGCATGCATGCACTGGAGCACAGGTAAGGTAACCAAGAATTGTAGGCCCTATATTATTCATGCATGGCAGTTTTAGGGACTGTGCCCACATGGCAAAAGGTACTAGTCCTTCTTGGTACCATTTTGCTAGGACTGCCAAAATAAAATACATAGGAGGGTGGTGGCTAAAACAACAGTTATTCTCTCATAGTCCTGGAGGGTGGAATCCTATGGTTAAAGTTAAGGCATAGATAGGACTGGCTTCTCCTGAGGCCTCTCTCCTTAGTTTTCAGATGCCATCTTCTCTGTATGACTTTGTAGGGACTTCCTTCGCAATTGCTTCTTCTTACAAAGACACAAGTCATATGGGATTAGGATCCATTCTAATGACTTTATTTTAACTTAATTACTTCTTCAAAGGGCCTGTTTCCAAATGAGGTCATATTGAGCTACTAAGGATTAGGGCTTCAACATTTGGATATTAAGCGATGCAAGTGAGCTCATCATCCTCACCTGGTGGGTGGACTTGACTTCCTTTTATAATCTGATTTCACCACCCTCTAATGCAGACCTCAAGACCTTGTAAAATAACCTTCCTCCAACGACTCCCTAGAGTCTTAAAGGGCTATCTACTGAGGTGAGAGTGTGCGTGTGTGGCAGATAGTATTTTCTAAAATGGGCTGCAACCTTGCTTGTTCTTCTGCAACATGACTTTGCTTTCCTCCATATTCAAGAGTGAAGTCTAAGGGTTGAAGGATAGTTAAGCAGTTAAGGACATGTAACTGCTCTTCCAAAGGACCCAGGTTTGGTTCCCAGCATTGACATGGCAGCTAAAATCCAATCTTAGCTGCATTTCCAGGGAATCTGATACCCTCTTCTGACTTCTTAGGCACTAAGGCACACACATGATACACATACATACATACAGGCAAAACATTCATACACACAAAATAAAAATAAATACAATCTTTTTAAAAAAGAAAGTAAAGTCCAAACTAGCATGGTGGGTTATACCTGTAATCTCAGCACTTGGAAGGCTGAGTTTGAGGCCAGCTTGGGCTTCATAGTCACTTCTAGGCCAACTTGTGCTGTAAAGTGAGATCTGTCTCCAGAAACCACAGGCTAGTGAGGTAAAGTGCTTGCTGTGCAACAATGATCACCTGAGTTCGGTCCCCAGGTCTCATGTAAAAAGGCACATTATTGTAATCCCAGCACTGGGGAGGTGGGGACAGGTAGATCCCTGGGGTAACTGGCCAGGCAGTCTAGCTGAATCAGCCATCTCAGTAAAAGTGAGAGACCCAAAATCAAGGTGGATGGCGTTCCTGAGAAACCATAGCTGAGCTTGACCTTGCCTCCACATGCTTATATTTTATACATGCACACGCAAAATTGGACACACGTGTACAAACATACACACAAAACCAACCGAAGAAACAATCAAATAAAAAAAGAGTAGCACCTAGTCACTCTTCCTCCTGCATCTGTGCCAGTCTCAGTGTCTTACTTACAACCAGCAGAATGCAACGGAGTCAATTATCTGACTTCTAGAGAAAGTCAGAGAAAGCCAAATGCTCTGTCAGGTATTGCCTCTCAGATCCCAGCCATCATATCATGGGACTTTCCTCATTGTTGTGACAGAATACTCAATAGAAACAGCTTAAAGGAATTGGGGTTCAGTTTGACTCACTGTCTCATGGGTATCAGTCTACCATGGTAGGGAAGGCATGATTGCTACCACAGCCTGTCTGTGCAGCTTGCATCAACTGCTTTTCACATCATGTCCTACCAGAAATCACAGACTGCCAGCAGGAACCAGAAGCAGATATCAAGGCCCAGCCTCAATGACCCACTTCTGCTAGCTAGGCACAACCATAAAGGTCCCACAAGCTCTCCAAACAGCACCACCTGCTGGAGACCATAAGAGCCTATGGAATGTGTTTCACAGACAGCAGCCTCACAACCTCCCACTGGTTAGTTTCCAAGGACCCTACAAGTAAAGCAGTCCAAGTGCCAGGCATATGTGTGAAGAAGTTCCAGATGATTCTAGTCTTCAGCTGTTCCTTCTCCTTTTGATGTCCCCGATCCTCAGAACCTTTGTGTAGAGTGATTGACATCACATTCGGGGGATGATGAGAACTGAAGCTTTCAGAGGGACTTAAGCTTATTCAAAATTGGTGAATTGTAGGCTGGATTAAAATTCATTTTAGGGCTAGGGAGATGGCTCAGTGAGTAAAGTGCTTGAATCACAAGTGTGGGAACCTGAGTTCAAATCCCTAGAACCATGTAATATCATACATAGTAGCTCCAGTCTATAATTCCAGCTTTCCTGTGGGAGGTGGAGACAAGACTTCTCAGAAGCTTATAGGCCAGCCAGCCTGGCATACACAACAGAACACAATAAGGGACCCTGCTTCAAAAAAGATGTCTGTCCTATGACCTTCATATGCATATCCTCACATACATCATACACACAAAGATTAACAAATAAAATCCTCAGGGCTGAAGAGAGAGCTCAGTAGTTAACAGCACTTGCTGCTGTTGCAGAGGACCTGGGTTTGGTTCTCAGCACCCACATGGTAGCTCATAACCATCTGTAATTCCAGTTCTAGGGGATTTGATGCCCTTTTTGGCCTGAGGGCACATGGTACACATGAATACATGCAGGCAAAAAGTACATATAAAATTAAAATAAAAATATTTTTAAAACCTCCAGTTTAATGATGAAGCTGGTTAAAATAGAATGAGAATGTAGCTCAACTGGTCGAGTGCCTGCTTAGCCTGCATGAAGCTGTGGGTTTTATCTTTACTCACCATAAAACTGGGTATGGAAGTACTTGCCTCTAATTCCAGTGTTTAGGAAGTAGAGGCAGGAGGATCAGAAGTTCAAAGTCATTCTTGGGTACATAGTAAGGGTTTAAGGTCAGCTTGGGATATATGAGACCCTGTCACAAACACAAAATCCAGTTCTCATAATTCGTTTTATTATTTTTGATTATGTATATGTGTGTTACGTGGGTGTAAAAATAAGTATGTGAGTGCAGGTACCACAGAGGCCAGAGAGGGCATCAGATCCCCTGGAGCTGAAATTAGAGGTGGTTGTGAGCTGCCTGACATGGATGCTGGGAACTGAACTTGGGTCCTCTGTAAGAGCACTTTGTCTCTTAATCGCTGAGCAATCTCTAGCCCCCGTTTCTAATAATTTATAATGAGAGATCCTTTCACCATTAACCCTGTCAGTGCATGCTTATTGTCTTCGGTGCCACATATAATGTTTTGAGTTCCAGAGGACCATCACCAGAGTACTGATGAGGATCACTGAGTGGATGCTGCAGAGAGACTGGTTACAAATAAGTGTAAGCAAGACCTGGGCTCCGGGGATCTGAATTTTGGTTTCTTCGCTTGTGCTGCAGGCACATCACTGACTAAGCTGTCTCCCCAGCTCCTCCCCTGATGTTTTTGCAATGCAGCTGTGTCCTCTTTGCTGTTCCCTTTGCTTAAGGCCAGACTTCCACCTCATAGACATCCCCAGACCTAAGATTCTCGGCCTCTTCTCTTGCTCCTTTCTGTAGGAAACAAACCCTTCTTGCCATCTGCCTTATTTTCATGTTATGTCCCTTACAATGTCATCCCTGCCTTTGGATCGTTTTTCTCCCGCCTAGGGTTGGCACAGTCTTCTACCAACATTACTGTCCCAAGTTCTGCAAGGACATCCTTGTCACTGAATTTAGAGGCCACTTTTCAGCTTTTAATTCTGTTTTGGCTGCTGCAGAGACTGTGAACTTATTTTCCTCTTTCCTTCCCAGTTGTACATTTTAGCATCCACATGCCCAGTGATCCTATCTGTATGCAGATATCCCACAGATACCTAAAGCTTGCATGATTCATGGCTGAGGGGTAGTTCAGTTGTTAACGTGCTTTTCATGCAAGCATGAGGACCTGAGTTTGGGCCCAAGCTCCCATGTGAAAAGCTGGGTGTTTTGACTTACACCTGAAGTCTCAGCATTGGGAACTCAGAGACAGGAGGGCCATAGAGCTTGCTAGGCAGCCGTTTTAGACTAATGTGTGAATTCCAAGGTGAGTGAGAGATCCTGTGAAGAGTAATGAGGGAGAGAGCCGATGCTGTCCTCTAACCTCTGAGTGCTCATACATGCATACATGTACACATCACACACACACACACACACACACAAAGAAAAACGTAGATTCTTTTTATAAGCTTAACAGATTGAAAAGCAAGTCCTGTTCTGTTCTGTCTTCTGCTTTCTGGTATCCGTCATAGTTAATTTTTGTCAACTTGACACAAACCTAGACATAACTGAGAAGAGAGAATCTCAAATGAAGAATTGCCTCCATTAGATTGGCCTGTGGTCATGTCTGTGGGGCATTTTCTTGATTGCTAATTGATGCAGGAGAGCTCAGTTCATGACGGGCAGTGCCATCCCCAGGTAGATGGGCTTCGGCTGTATAAGAAAGGTAGTTAGGCAAGTCAGGGGAAGTAAGCCAGTGAGCAGTGTTCCTCCACGATCTCTGCTTTGGTTCCTGCCTCCAGATTCCTGCTTTGAGCTCCTGCCCTGACTTCTCTCAGTGATGGCCTGTGACCTGAGCTTTGTTAGGTGAAGTAAACCCTTTCCTCCCCAAGTTGCTTTTGATCATGGTGCTTTATCACAGCGACAGAAACCTAACTAGGACACCGTCCCTCCAACTCTACCCCTCTGCCTGTGTCCCCTCCATTCAAAAATGAAGCAGCCAGTTTCTAGCCAGGAAAACAGGATGCTGCTAAGCCAAAATATAACACACTCTCCTGAACAGTACTCCTTAGCTGTGGATAGTATCTCTTCAGTGGGAGATGCTCCCTTTTCATCCCAGCAGTGACTGTTAGCTGCTAATTAATGACAACAATGGACTCCTAGCAGGTGTCCTAGCTTCCAGTTTGTCCAACTCCAAGCTAATCCATGGCCTGAATGATTAGCTAGAATCATTAGAATTAGCTAGACTCCTAGAAATGTGTCTGATTATGTAGTTTAAAGGCTCTAGGGCTGGAGATGTGTGTAACTCAGGGGTACATCTCTTACCTAGCAGTCTTGAGGCTCTAGGTTCTATCCAGCTGTGATTCTTCATCTTTTTCATGGTAAGATTCAAACTCTAGGCTTTTGCATGGAATATTCCTTCCATCTAGAGCCCCTTTGTACTCTTTTATTAACTTTCTTTTTTATTTTATTTGTTAAATTTTGTGTATGGAGCTGTAGAGATGGCTCAGTGGTTAAGAGTACTGGCTGCTCCTGTAGAGGACCTGGGTTCAGTTCCTACATGGCAACTAACAACCATCTGTAACTCCAGTTCCATGGAACCCAAAGCTCTCTTCTGGCCTCTGCTAGGATTGTATGCATGTGGTACATTTACATGCAGGCAAAGTACTTATAAACATAAAATAAAAATTAATTAATAAAAGTCTGTACGTGTTTGTGTTCCTGTATGAGAGTACCTGTGTACTTGTGGAGGTCAGAAGTGATCCTTGGGTGCCATTTCTTAGATTCTTTTCATTTGTTTAATCACAAGGTTTCTTCATTGACCTGGAGTTTGTTGATTAGGCTAGGCTAACTGGCCAGCAAGCATCAACAACCTGCCTGTCTCTGCCTCCCCTGTTCTGGGATTACAGATGCATGCCACCATGCCTGGTTTTTAAATGTGGGTTTAGGGGATTGAACTCACATCCTCATGCTTGTAAGGCAAATCCCTTACCAATTATGCTATCTCCCTAGTCCTTCTTTTGGCTTTTTGAGAAAGTTTATCACTCTGTAGCCCAGGCTGACCTCAAAGTTTGAGCTAATCCTTTGGTGGCCTCCCATGAACTGGTCCAGGTGTGACCCACCATGCCTGGCTGATTTGGTTTTAGACATCCTGAAGGTTTCAATGTGGATCTTACTTCCCTGGGAAATTTGCCGGCTCCCTTAAGGCTGTACCCCCTTTTTAGAAGAGCCCTGAGTGCTTTGATTTATCATATTAATTACATCATTTGTCTCTTTGTGTGGACTGGGGCTGATGCCAATTAGATGTCTAATAAAAATTTTCAGGCACAGGATACGGTGGTGCACACCTTTAATCCTAGCACTTAGGAGGCAAAGGCAGATGGATCTCTGTGAGTTCCAGGCCAGCCAGGCTTACATAGTAAGACTCCGTCTCAAACTAATTAACTATCTCCCTACCTAATTCTCAAAAGAATCAAATATAAACTTTCTGGAAAATAACAATGGAAGAAATTACTTTTCATTTGCCGAAATCAAATTTAAGGGAGTAGTGGGATTGCCTGGAGGGCTTGCCAAGCCACAGGCTGTACAATGCTCTTGCCCTGAGTTTTGGGGTCAATAGTTCATGTGCTGCTGATGAGGCTGGCCAAGGAACCTTGCCATTAGAACCTCTGTTTTCTAGAACTTGAGAGGCAGAGGCAGAAAGATCAAGAATTCAAGGCCAGCTTCAATTATATAGGAGGTTTAAGGTCAGCCTGGGTTGCATGAAACCCTGTCTCAAAACAAATGAAGAATATATTCAAAGGAAGCAGGGTGGCGGGAGGTGCATTTCTGGTATCTCTCTTCTTCATAGCTTCTCATGGGAGACTTTCATGAGGTTTTAGCTCCTGAAAATGTTGGAAGGAAATTGGGTGGGCTCTAAGGTAACCAGAGCACACACCCCATTGGGACTCAAAGACAGCACCTGGAGCTGCTCCCTGCTCATTAATGGGTTGCCAGGCAACGGAACAAAGGTGAGGCTGAGCTGGGATTAGCGATTGGCAGGCATCTGAGAGAGAGCCACAGAGGGTAGCCTCATCAGGAGGACCACAGGCGCCAGGTGGGAAGACCTTCAGGATGCCACTGGGGTTTTGATTTGCACAGGGAAGGAAGAGGCACAACATGGAGGTGTGGACACGTTCCTGTTGTGACTTGCCTTCTAATAGGATTGGGGATTATTTTTCTCAGAAGAACCACTGAGAACCCATGAGGACCATTTCTTAATATAGGTAAGAAATGACTTACTGGGTTCCTCACCATGTGCCTCTTAAAAAAGCTTTATTAATTCATTAGGAAATATACATTCACATTTGAAAACATTTAAAGTACAGAAAAACATAAGTTTATGTGCCTTGAAGGAAACCCTATTTTCTATGCCTTTAGTACTTACTCTTTTAGAAAAAAATAAACTTTGTTGGGATATGTATGCATATATGTACATATATATCTCCTAGAATGTTGTAAGAATAGCTTTACCTGTCTATAGTGGACATTTCTATATTGATGCTTTTAACTATTTTTTTTCAAAGATTTATTTGTTTATTTAAACATTTTATTATTTTAAGTGCCTTTATGTGTGTAAGTGCCCCCATGTCATGCAATGCATGCAGAACTGGAGTTAAAGATGGTTGTTAACCACAGTGTAGGTGCTAGTAACTGAATCTTGGGTCCTCTGCAAAAACAGCCAATGGTCTTAGCCACTAGGCCACCTTTCCAGCCCCTATTCTTATTTTTTGTGTATTAGTGTTTTACCTGCATGGTTGTAAGTGTATGCAATACCCTCCAAGGCCAGAAGAGGATGTCAGACTCCCAGAACTGGAGTAATGCATGGTTGTATATAGACAGTTGTTAGCCACCATGTAGGTGCTTGGAACTGAACTCAGGTCCTCTGCAAGAACAACCGGTGCTCTTAACTGCTGAGCCTTCTCTCCAGCCCCTGCTAAGACTGTTCTTTATCAACACTTTTAACTATTCCTTTAGCAGTCATTGAGATTTATTAAGTAAATGTATCATACTATATACTTTCAGGCTATTATTAACAAGGTTGCAATGGACAGCCTTGTATATGGGTAAGGTGGAATGACTGTAAGTTGGTTATAAGGTAATTCATATTTAAACTTTAGTGACTGGAGGCCGGAGAGATGGCTCAGTAGATAAAGTGCTTGCTGTGCAGTGTGGGGACTGAAGTTTGGATCCTCAGCAGTCATGTAATTACTGGGTGGGAATAGTGACCTGCCTATAATCCCAGTCCTCAGGAGGTAGAGACTGGGAATCCTTGGAAGAAGCTGGCTAGCTAGACCAGTCAAATTGGCAAGATTTGGGTCTGAGTGAGAGACCCTCCTCACACTATATAAGGTGGTATTTGATCAAGGAAGACACCAGATGACAACCTTTGCCCTCCACATGTGTACCCACTCACACCCACACCCACACTACACACATACACACACACACACACACACACACACACACACACTTCCCATAAGTTTAGCTATAGATAGACTTGCAGGGGAGCAGGGAGAAGGGGGAAAGGAGTGGAAGAGGATGAACAAAACAGGTGTGTTTGAAATGCCACAGCAAACCCATCATTCTGTATGCTAATTTAAGAATCAAATAAAGCATAATAAAGTTTAGCTACAAATGACAAATTTCTCTCCAGGATGGGTGTTCAGTTTTCTACCAAAAATATATGAACATGCGTTTCCACAGACTGTCCCCAACACTTGCCCTTCCAGCCTCTAAATCTTTTGATATGGCTTTTGAGCTTTCATTAAAAAATAATTTATTATTTTTGTTTTATGTTTATGAGTGGACTGCCTGCATGCATGGAAGTGTATGTATGTCATACAACACCCACTGAGGTCAGAAGAGAGCATCAGTTCCCTGGAACTGGAGTTATAGACGATTATTAGCTGCCATGTGAGTGCTGGGAATTGAACCTGGGTCCTCTGCAAGGGCAGTTAGTGCTCTTAACTGCTGAGTCATCTCTCCAGTCTTGAGCTTTCATTACTTTGAATCCATTTGTGTTTCTTCAGATGCTGTTTTCTTGTTGTATTTCTTCAAGACTTGCCTGGTCATGTCCTTTGCTCATTTTTCTTTTTATTTGTTTTTATTTTTAATTTTGTGTATATGTGTGTATCTATGTGTGGGTCTGTGCTCATGAGTGCAGGTGCCTGTGGAGGCCAGAAGAGAGCATTGAATCCCCTGGAGTTGTAGTTACAAGCTGGTGTGAGTCACCCATTATGGGTGCTGGGAATCAAACTCAGGTCTTCTGAAGAGCAATCTGTGCTCTTAACCACTGAGCCATCTCTCCAGCTCATCATCTTTCTACTGCTATGCTCACTTATTTTTCTTGAGGAAAAAGTATTTATACAGATACTAATACTTTATCCAGTTTCCTCCCTACAGTGCCATAAAGATATTTTCCTTTAAAAAATTTAAATTATGCTGGGTGTGGTGGCACATGCCTTTAGTCCCAGCACTTGAGAGGCAGAGGGAGGCAAATCTTTGTGAGTTCAAGGCCAGCTTGGTTTACATATCAAGTTCCAGGCTAGCTGGGGCTACAGGGAGACCCTGCCTCAAAAAACCACCACCAACAACAAAATAAAATTGTAACTCCAACATTTACAAAAGCTTTTTTTTTGTTCCGTCTCATGAGAAGAGGCTGAAAAAGAAGATGAATTAGAATAAGAGAAAGAGAGGAACAAGAGAAGAGAACAAGAGGCAGTCATGTTTATCTTTTCACTTAATCCCTAAATGGCTGGCTGTTGGGGGAGGCTTAGCAGTAATGTGCTTGCCTCAGATCCTCCAGTGACAGGCAGGAGGGTGTGTTTCAGAATGTTTGCCTAACACTAACAAGACCCTGGGTCCATTCTTAGTACCAAGAAAGAAGAAAAGAAACCACAAATTCCCTGACTTCTAAGAGACATAAAAGGAATAATTAGTGAGACCCCAAAGCAATGGAAATCAGTTGGTGGTCTTGTTCAGCTTGTTTCTGATTCAGTAGCTCAAGGGCAGGGCTGAAGAATGTTTTGGATCTGCTCCCAGGTGAGACTGATGGTTTCATGGAGCACACCCACAGTAGTCAATCTTTAAATTATAACAAAGGTAAGCCAGATGTGATGGTGTACACCTGTAATTCCAGGACACTGAGGCAGAAGGATTGCTTTGAGTTTAAGGCTAATGAGTGAGTTCAAAGCTACTCTGTTGGACTTCATATATGCAAGAAAATGCACTACCATTGGCCTATAGTACTTGGCCCTCTTTCTAGCTTTTATTTTGAAAGAGGGTCACAAATTCTAGGGTTGGCCTTGAATGTGCCATCTTCCTTAGCCTCTAGAGTAGCTGAGGTAATAGGCTTGTACCACCAGGCCTGACTCATAGCTCACTTTAAAAAAGGAAAAGTGAGTCAGTTTTCAATGTGGCCTTTTAGGATATATATGACTAAAGAAATTTAAAGGAGAGCCTACAAAAATAAAATGTTCACTTCTTGAGGACTTGTTGAGCTGGGTAAAATTAAGTGATGTTTTGGGCAGAAATATTACTGCCCTACTTGGCTATCTACCCTCTCTAGCACCATAAAGGGGGGCAGGGGGCTTTTGTATTATTTTGGAATTCTTTTAGATCTTATTTTATTTTACTGTGTGAGTATATATATGGTATATGTCTTAGTTTGCTCTTTGTTGTTGTGACAAAACACTGACCAAAACCAAACTTGGGGAGGAAAAGGGTTTATTTCAGCTTACAGCTCAGACAGCTCATCATTGAGGGAACCCAGGCAGGAGGACCTGGAGCAGGAGCTGAAGCAGAGATCACGGAGGAAGGCTGCTTACTGGCTCGCTCCCCGTGATTTTCTCGGCACCCTTTCTTTACGGTCCAGGCCCACCCGTGTAAGGATGGTACTGTCCACAGTGGGCTGATTGTCCTTCATTAGTAACTAAAGTGCCTCACAGACATGGCCACCAATCAATCTGATCTGGAAAATTCTTCAGTTGAGATTTCTTCTCACCAGGTGACTCTAGTTTGTGTCAGGGTGACAAAAATGAACAAGTCCAGCATATATGATGAATCTGGAGCCAGGCTGGCAAGCTGGCAGCAATCTTCCTTTCTCCACTCCCCACCACACCCAGGCTCTCAAGACCATGTCTGGCTTTTTACTTTGGTGCTGAAGATTTGAACTTAGGTCAGCATGCTTGTGTAGCAAGTGCTCTTATCTAGTGAGTCACCTGCCCAGCCTCTATTTTGGATTTATTACTTATTTTTATTTTATGTGTATGTGTGTTTTCCCTGTATGTATGTGCACTACATGCATGCAATGCCTGTGGAGGACAAAAGAGGGCCTAGGATCCCCTGGAACTGGAGTTACTGACAGTTGTTAGCCACCATGTGGGTGCTGGGAATGGAACGTGAGTCCTCTGCAAGAGCAGACAGTGCTCTTAACTGCTGAGCCATTTCCCCAGGCTCTCTATTTTGGATTTTAATGATAGGATTTTGCTCTGTAGCCCAAGTTTGCCTGGATCTCATGATTCTCCTGTTCCAACCCCTGAGTGTTGGGATTATAGGCGTATACACCATGCCTGGCTTTCTTCATCCTTTTTCTTTCTTTCTTTCTTTCTTTCTTTCTTTCTTTCTTTCTTTCTTTCTTCTTTCTTTTTTTTTAGAAAGCCTAGCTATCGTTCAGACACACTCCTCCAGATAGTGACTAATGGGTCCTGTAAAAGGCACATATTCTGGCAGGGAGGAAGGTCTTACAACAGGACTCTGGAGAGTCAGATTCCTGTTCTGGCTTCAGCACGGTTGGTTTGCATATATTAAACCCTTCATTTCGTCGACTGCAGAATGGAGACCATAATAGAACCTTACTTTCCCAGGGTGATACTGGAATAAAAAATTTCCCCGAGGGGTCCCCAGACCTTCTCTGATGGCACTGATGCCTTAGCTCTTGATCTCTCATAACCTACCATCTCCCGACCGGCTTTCTAATTTGCAAGCGAGTTCGCATGAAGCTTTCTGCTAACTGCAAACTAAATCACAGCAAAAAGAGGCTGTGGATATTTTTGGAGTATGCAAAACTGGTATTGGCGCCTGTGTTGTAAGGGTATATGGGCATACGTTAGTATGCAATATGAAAGGCTTAACTGGGTAGCAAACTGCTGGTGCACAGAGCAAGGGCATTTTGTGACCAGCATTGCCGCATGGGAAGGGAGAAAGAGAGAAACATTTATTGAGTGTGGATTAGGTCACTTTCTTGCAACAGTCCTGCGAGATGGGAATTATTCCTAACTCTTTCCAGAAACTTAGATCAGCAATTTGCCCAAATTTCACAACTTGGAAGAGTGGAGCTAAAAGCACCCAGCCAAATCTGCTTCATGGGTACATCCTCACCCTCTTGGCCCCATCTCTGGACAAAGTAGAGGAGTTCCGAGGTGGAGAGGATAGGATTTGCGCCCCTGACCTTGGACAGGTCACTTCCCCGTCAGTAGTAGAGCCGGCAGTTTGGTGGGTGTAATGGTGCCGTTGGCCCGTGGCGAGTGCTTTGTGCTCAGTAGAGTGCTTTGTGCTCAGTAGGTGCTGTTCATTTGTCCATGTCCCAGGCTTTTACATAAACTTGTAAGTTTATAGAAGCCCACTTGGTTACAAATAGCTCCTCCTTCCACTCCCAGTCCTAATCCACATGTCCTCAGGATGCCAAGGCTGAGAACACACTTCTGTTCTCTGGCAACTGTTGCCCCCTTAGGAGCTTTCATTGTTCACAGAGAACAGGATGCCTTTTGGCTACACTGTAATTCTTTTGTTTTTTTCCTAGCTGGTGTGGACAAAGGGCTAAACCACCGGTCAAATATAGGTCCTAACCCTCTTCTCCATTTTGCTGCTGTTCTTCGGTCTTAGTTTCCCCATGTCCCTTCACTGTTAATATGTAAAGACCCTTGTCTAGAATCGGCACAACTCCGGGGCTCTGCAAACAGGAGCTAGCAGTCACTCACAAGCCTCTCACCTGGGGGATCTTGTTGGCAGGGACGGTAAGCACTACCGTACTTGTAAGTTGACATCCATTTTACGGACTTTTTAGAGCGTCAGCTCCGTGCTGGGCACACTCACAGGGCTTTGGCCTTTGGCTCTTACATGACCTCACTCCATCACCATCACATGCTTCTAGCCAACTCCCAGCAGCCCTGGACTGACTGTCACCTCCCAGCTCTCCTCCCACAAAGATCTCAGTGCCTCAGCTCCAGTGCACTTAGTTCACCCTATAAACTCAGCTAATGGTTACCACATGCTGCCGAGGGTGCGCGCCCATCCCTACCCCTCCACCCCCGCGGACTCCCCCAGGCCCTGGGCTGGCAGATCCTTCTCCCATACGGGCTCTTCCTGTAGATTCTCCCATTACACGGCGCGAAGCGCCAGGTTCTGTGGTCCTGCTGGCCATACATGACCTTGGATGCCTCTCCAAAGCCATGTCCACTCGTTGGAGCAGGCGGTGGAGCTTGCGCCCCACGATGCCTCTTGTTGCTAGGACTTGCAAACCCGATAGCGCGCCTTTCTCCTTTGCAATGACAGTAACTTGGCTCGGAACCACCCCCAGCACCAGAGTCCCTTGCTGGATACAGGGAAGCTCCTGGGGCGCTTGGAGAGGCGTGCCCATATGCCCTCCACCCGCGGATCCCCCGGGATCAGTGAGTGCATCCCACAGCACCTGGGACCGCCGCAGCTGGCCCGGTCCCACCGGCCGGCAGTGCAGCACATCCCGGGGGAGTCCCGGGAGGGAGCCAGGCACCGCCCTGCCAGCGCTCCTCTGGCACAGCAGCCGGCCGGGAAAGCGCGTGCAGAGACGGCGCGCCGGCTGCAATCCCCACCGCGGGTCCCTAGGGGGCGCAGCGGGCGCGGGAAGTCGCTTTGGGCCCCGGCACGAAATTGCAAGCGGGCGGGCGCGGCGAGTTTGAAAACAAGCGAGCGCCAAGGGGGTGGAGTCCAGGCGCGGGAGCCGCGGGGCTCGGCCAATCAGAAGCGGGAGGCAGGCGCAGGCGGCGCGTGCGGCCGGGCTGTGAATGGGGCGCGGCGGTCGCGGCTGGAGCCGGCGCGCGGGCGGGCGCACTTTCTCCTTAGCGCCGGGCGGGGGCGGCGGCGGCGGCGGCGGCGGCGGCATTTTCCTCGGCTCCCCTCAGAGAGCACTGCGGGCCCGGCGCTCGGCGGCCGCGAGCCGCGAGAGCTGCGAGAGCCGCGAGGACGACGTGCCCAGGCTTTGCGCCGCTCGCTGACAACTTCTCCCCGGCCCGGCTCGCCCCTGACCGCGAGCCCGGACGCCGCCCCTCAGCGCCCGCCGCTGCCTCGGCGAGTCGCGCGCCCCCGCGTGCCCGGCCCGTCCCGCGGCGCCCGGGGTGGCGGCTCCGCGCCATGGCCCGCGCCCGGCCCTCGGCGGCCGGCGGCGGCGCGGCGTCCCCTGAGCGCGCGGGCCCCGGGCGGCCGCCGAGGAGCCCGGCCAGCCGTCCCCGCCTCCCCGAGCGCCCCGGGCTGCGCCTGCCTCCCGGGACCCCCGGGCCGGGCGCAGGCCGGCGGGCGGCAAAGTTGAGCCCGGGCCGCGGGTGGTGGGCGCTCCTGGCGCTCCTGCTGCACTTGCTGCCGGCGCTGGCGCAAGGTAGGTGCGGGCTGCGCGGCCGCCGTGTGGGCGCGGGCCTGGCTCCGGACACCCCTGAGGGGCACGGCTGGGATGGACTCGGACTTGTGGGTGCTGTTCCCGGTGGGCGAGGGCGAGGGGTGCATGCTCCTGGGCTGGACTTTGGGGTGCACAGTGCTGAGGTACACTTTGTGGGTGGCACCTGGAATGGGCGGTATGAGTGGACATCCTTAGGGTGACTTTGCAGGTGGATTTCTCTTGGCCGGTTTGGGGGTGCACGGTCCTGGGGTGACACCCCGGAGGTGCATTTTGTGGGCCACGCCTGGGGTGACTATGTGAGTGGACAGCTCTGGGGTGACTTTGCAGGTGGATGCCTCTGGTCTTTGGGGGTGGTGCACGGTCCTGGAGTGACACCCCTGAAGTTCATTTTGTGGGCGCCGCCTGGGGTGGCTGCATGAGTGGACAGCTCTGGGGTGACTTTGCAGGTGGATGCCTCTAGATTGGTCTTTGGGGGTGCATGGTCCTGGGGTGACACCCCTGACGTGGACTTTATGGGTACCACCTACGATGGGTTGTATTATGAGTGGACATCCGTGGGTGACTTTGCAAGTGGATACCTCTGGGCTCGCTTTGGGGGTGCACAGTTTTGTGGTGACACCACTGAAGTGAACTTTGTGGGTGCCACCTGGGGTAAGCCTGGGTTGTGGGTGATGCCCAGGTGGGCTTTGGGGGTGCACAGTTCTGCGGTGCACACTCCTGAGTGGACTCCTTGCGAGTGCTTGCCACCAGGGTTGGACTGTTAAAGTGCACACTCCAGGGATGGACTCCTGCAGTGGGCTTCCCTGGGTTGGACCTGGGGGGGCGGGTGCTATCCGTGAAATGCCTGGAGGGTACAGGAAGCCTGGAGTAGGTTATGGGTAGACATTCTTGGGGTGTACTTTGTGGATGGACATTCCTGGGATAGATGACCTCGGGTAGGCCCTGGATGTGCGCTTTACTTGGGGTGAACTCTGGGGATGAACGCTGCTTGGCATGGATACCCCTTGGGTGTACTAAGGGGATGGACACTCCTGGGATGGATTCTGGTCTGTGTGCTGCCTGTTGTGGACACCCCTAGGATAGATTTTGTGGGTGCTTGGAGTGACCTCGGGGCTGTGAGCGCCAATTGAAGAGCGCAGCGCTGGGAACTTAGGGAGCGTTCAAGGCTCCCCACACTCTGAATCACTGGTTTAGGACTGCGGGGATTGCGAGGTCTGGAGGCAGCTAAGGGGTTAATAGCCTGTGCCCTGTAATTAGAGCACAGCTAAGAGAGGGGAAACTGAGTAGCTGGAGAATGCTCCCTGTGCCTTGTTTGTTGTGAAGCCCTGGGAAAACCTTTAAAGTTGAGACCGATCCACTGCTGCTTCAAAGAACGCCCAGCGAGTCCTGTGCACTGATTAAACACGAGCTGATTTGTATCTGAGTCCCACCGCAGAGTCTTGTTAACTATGAGTGACATCCGCGGTGGACTTCAAATATCAAGTGCCAGTCACACCAGCCGCCCTTTCCCTCCCTCCTCCCAGGGTCTGCCGTTCTTTCCTTCCCAACCCCAAGTTCAGAGGCCTCAACCCCTAGTGGATACTGTATAGTCAGTGGAGCAAACTTTGAAAGTCCAGAGCTTTGCTTCTAGGCATTGATTCCTTTTCTCCGTTGGGTTCTGTTTAGAATACCGTGTTCTCTAAAATAAGGACAGGATCTATCTGTCTATGATTCCTGATGACCTTTTGAAAACCTCAATCTGGATTTCCCTCCCTTAAACCTGAAGCATGCCTTTAGTGACCTGTTCCACCCGAGTTGCTGGTTTGAAAAATAAAAAAGGCGGAAATAATCATGTTACTACACTTTTTGATGAGGTCTTTAAAACAGGCTAGTAAACCTGTTTTGCTCTTGATGGCTTAGAAAAATTAACTTTGGAGTCATTCCCTTGTATCCTAGATTCTACCACAGCAGGGGATTGGGCATTCCCAGACTGCAGGAAATGGGAATATTATACTTAAATCATTAATAGCTGTGCTGTTTGTTATATGAAGATGAATGATGTGTGCTAACAATAATGAATTAAATGTAATCACACTTAAGGCCTGAATTAAAAATTATGATCAGTTAGCCTAACAACTCGATAGTGGCTTTTAAATGAATGCTTATCGAATGCTCTCTGGGTTCTGCCCACCCCTCTTTTGGTTTTCATAGCAGCCCCCTTCAGGTTTCACTAGTTGGAAACAAATGGCAGTATTTATGATTAATTTAACTCCTCCAGTATCGTCACGTTTTCATTTCTCTTGTTTGCGCTGCTTTTTGCTTAATGATTTAGTCTGGAAGAAAAGCATTTATTAAGTCACTGCATAAAATGGAATCTGTAGCCTGTCAGAGAAGCCAAGGTCAGGTGAAGAAATCGAGACCACTTAGGATGACCTTTAGAAATGTAGCTTCTCTTCTCAAACAGAAAAGTGACTTTGACTTTGCAGTAACTTTTACATTTGAAGATTTGTGCCCCAGTTTGAATGCAGGGGAAAGAAAACCCGCCAGAGCCATTGTTTTGAAGTACACTGCAGTTTTTAGTTGCACTTTGAAGACCATATAAACAGTTGAACTTTTGCAATTGAAATGGTGTTAGTGGAAATCAGCAATTTCTATAAATAAATGTCCTAAAGCAACAGCCATACTTTATTAGGAAGAAATCTTTTATTCCTTCTTGCCAGTAAAAACATTCATATGGTTCAGGAAGGTGTGCAGATCTCTTAGTGTAAAATTTCAAATAGGTTGTCACAAATTTAAAATTCATTGACAGGTTTCTGTTCTTTGTGCCCTGTGAAATGTGTAATATATCCATCATTTTTTATATCATATTGAAAATTCATATTACAGAAGAGATGTCACCATTTGACAAACCCTCATGTATCTTGGAAATGAAAATGCCGGTGCTGCTATGGAGGTTTCTGATGGGAGGATGAGTTGGTCATATGCACAGGAATGGGCTCTTTTGAATCTTAACAGATGAAATGTAACATTCTGTATGCAACAGTTACCACTAAGCTGAAACTGTCATAATGCTGGATTGATACTGTGTAGTTAGGTGAAACTATTCTTAATTTCTCTGTAAGCTTTTTCTTCTTAGGATACTTCACGCAGGTCAGTTTGGTCATGATTTCTAGTGGGCAATAACGAAAACATGTTTAATAAAAGTTACATATGTTATCTCTGAACTCAGAAGTAGGGAGCATGTAGCTGGCCATTATGTGAAATACCAGGTGTGGATCTTGCAAACATAACTTTGGTATGAATTCAGTTTCTTCTCCGTACATGGTAATGGAAATTTCTATTATATACTTTGCTCATCGGTGTGTGTTTAATTGTTCATGACTTGTCTGGATTCCTAAAAAGTCCAGTCGTTAGTTCTGGAAGGCAGGTGGCAATGTGTGCTTTCTTTATGCTGTGCACCATGGAGCCAAGTATGAGTAAGGTTTATAAAGATGACTTCTGAGGCAAGGGGATATGTCACAAGTATTACAGGTATGAAGCCCTGGTGCCTTTAGTTTTACTGCTGGGCCTTTTATAGGCTTATTGATTCTGGTCACATCCAGTACTCCTCATAGATTGAGCTTGTATTTGTAAGGTGAGAGGGATGGGATGTCTTGGGGTATTAAGAATCCTTTTTCTCTGGGATTAGGGAGATGACTCAGTTGATAAAGTGCTTGCTTATGCAAATATGAGGACCTGAGTTCAGATTCCCAGCACTCATGTAAAAGTTGATGAGGGATCTGTAACCTTAGTGCTCCCAGATATCTGGAGCTCCTTGGCCAGCCAAACCTAGCAGAATGGCTAGGCTCCAGGTACAGTGAAAATCCCTGTCTCACAAACTACAGTATAGCTGGGTTCAGTGGTACATGTGTTTAATCCCAGCACGCAGGAGGCAGAAATGGCAGATCTCTGTGAGATAGAGGCCAGCCTGGTCTATATAACAAGTTCCAAGTGACTCTCAAGAACCCTGCCATTTGACAAACACTGACTACATTGCTTTGTTTTCTCACTCTAGCCCTGGCTTTCTGAAAACTCCCTAATCTACTGTTTTAGAAACTTAGAATCAGCTAGGAACTTTAAGGGACTCAGAATCTCACTTCTAGAGCTTGTTGTAACTGACCTGGGGCTTTGCTTAGGCAGTAGGATATTGAGACTTCCTAATTGATAACTTAGGTGTGAGAACTGCTCTTCTAACCCATTCAAATAAGATCACATGACTTACCTTTCACTCTTGCCCTGGGTGGGGACTCCTCCCCACACTTCCAGATTCCAGGGGCTTTTGTGCTCCTGTAACCTCTGTTTACTCATACCTGATCTAGGTTTCTGATCTCACACTCTAGCCAGCCTTTTAAAGCCCATATTGTGTTCATTGCCACTGAAACTGTTCAGCTCCTGATTTGTGCTACTCTTGGGGTTACACTAGAATCACTAGTGAAATAAATTTATTCATTGAGACAGGGTTTCCAGTGATTCCCCTGGCTCACCACAAGCACATTGTATAGCTGAGGATGACCTTGAACTTCTGATTTTCTGGCTTCCACCCCCCAAGTGCTGGAATTCTGTAATGTGTGTGCTATCACACCCACTTTGTAATTAGTGAAACTAAAGAATATAGTTTCTGGGCCTTACCTCAAAGCCTCTAGGTCTCAGAAGCATGCATTTAAAAAGGCTCCATGGGTGTTCTTATATGCTCTCATGTTTCTGTCCTTGTGTTGGCCAATCCCATAATGTCACTCTGTTCTCTGCCACCTTTTTCTGGATTTCTTGTGGTGAGCACCACTTTCCAGAGGCCATTTCCCAGCTGTGGGTTAGGTCCTTTCTGTGACTTGTTTGATGGAGGAATAACAAAACTGTGTTAATTGAGGTCACTGTAAACTTAACCTTCTTTGGAGCCCTTTCTGTTTTCTCCTAACCCAGAAGTGCTTTGTGTCCCCTTCTTCTTACTTACTGAACTAGAACTTGGGTTCCAGACCACCCTGCTTCGTCAGAGATTTGTACTTAGTGCTCAGATACTGGATTAAAGTTTCTTAGCATTTAATGGATGACTGTTAGTCACTTGCTTAGTAACTGTTGTAGTTTGACCTCTATGATAAAACACCCTGACGAAGATCAACTTGTGGGGGAAAGGGTTTATTTGGCTTACAAATTCAGGTCATAGCTGACGGTAGGAATAAAGGCAGGAACCTAGAAGTAGCAACCATGGAGGCAGGCAGGCTGACTGGCTCTATTGGCTATCTCTGGGCTCCTGTTCAGCTAGCTTTCTTATACAGCCCAGGAACACCTGCCTAGGGATGGTACCACCCCCAGTGGACTGTTCCTCCCTACATTAATTAATAATCAGGAATGTTCAGGCCAGTTTGCTGCAGCGATTCCTCAATTGAGGCTTTCTTCTCAGATGACTCTGGAATATGTTAAGTTGACAATTAAGGCTTACTAGGACAGACAATAACTGTCTTGTAAATTTAATGGTAAACTTTTGTTGCCCTCTGTATACCCTGAGTGTCACCACCTCTAGCTCTCCTTTAATGAGCCCTTATGAACCAAGCACAAAGGACTAGTTTATTCTTCACAGTACCTCCTTTTTTCCTATTTATTTAATTTATTTGTTGTGTGTGTACAAGCACATGTATGCGTGTGCCATGGTGTGCTTGTGCAGGACAGAGGACAGCTTGTAAGAGCTGATTTTGTCCTACCATATAGGACCCAGTGATGGAACTTAGGTTGTCAGGCTTGGTGGTAAGCACTCATAGGGCTGAGCCATCTCCCTGTCCCACTTCATAACAGCTCTTGAGGGTTCTCTTTCACCTTTGAGGAAATGGAGGCTCTGAGATATTGCATGATTTACCCAAGACCTGAGCTTGAGTGCTCGCAGAGCCACAGAGGAAAGCCTGATCTAGTCAGTATCTGTGACCATAACACTGGTTCACAGCCACTGCACCCGGGTGTTGCCCACTTTAGCCTGTGCCTTTGAAAGGAGGGGATAAAGGATGGAGCAGTCTGACCCACACCAAGATGGTGTTTGAATTTCAGGTTATTGTACAATCATGATTGTGAGCCAGTAAAATTTATCCTAGAGAATTTGGAGAATAGAGGAGAGATGTGCAGACCATCTTCTGTGTGTACCTGCCTCTTTCCCTTAAGAAAACCGACTTTTACTTCTTTCCTAGTACCCCTACTTGACCCATTTTTCATCTTAATATTATAACTTGATGTATTAGTTCCTTTTCTCTTGCTATAATAAAACACCGCGACCAAGGTTGCTTACAGAAGGAAGAGTTTATTTGGCGTACAGTTCCCGAAGGATAGTCCATAATGGCAGGGGAGGCATGTGGCTAGTGGGTGGCCACAACAGAAAGCTGAGAACTCACATCTTCAGGCAGGTACAGGAAGCAGAGATCATGAAACTGGCAGTGGGACTTGGCTTTGAACTCTCAAAGCCCACCCCCAGTGATGCCCTTCCTCTAACCTGGCCACACCTCCTAAGCGTTCCATGACCCTCCCCAAACAGCACCATGAACTGGGAACCAAGTGTCCGAATGCTTGGAGGCTATAGGGGACATTCTCATTCCAACCACTGTACTTGAATTCCAGTTGAGTGGGCAGTCACTTGCCACCTGAGAATAGATCAGTTAGGTGTAATCCAACCACTTGAGAACTTTTGGAAAATCCTTTTTTTCTAGACTCAAGTACATGAATTTAAGGCTTAAAGAGGTAGTGAATGTAGACATAGATCTTTCCTTTCTGACTTACTGTAGCATGTGTGTTTTCTAACAACAGTTCAAATCAGCTACCTACTGGGACTATGCCCAACTGGGCAGTTTCCTGTGTCATCTTGACTGACTGCAGACAAAGTGGGGGCTGAGTGAGGCTGGCACCTGAGTGATCTCAAGCTTTGTAGTTAATTCTGTCCTCCACTTTTACACTTTGGTCCTGAGTCCTCGTGTCTCTGCTGCCGCATGGGATTGGAATTTGAGGTGCGGTACCTTTCTGCCTTCTGAGTTGTTTAGGTTTCCCAGAGATCAAACCAGAGCACGAACATGAGAGCATGGATTGGACACAGAGCGAGGAGGGAAATGGATGCTGGGATGTGTAACCTTGGCTTAGGTTTTTCTAAGAAGACAGTGGTAGTGACAGGATCTGTGACAACTGAGTAAAGCCAAGGATGGGGAGTGAAAATAGGTTAAAAGTTGGTATATAAAGAAGCAAAAAGATTACTTAAAAAAAAAAGTGCTGATATAAGCCTTATTATTTGTCTAAGTAATCCCAGGGAGCAGTGATACATTTCTGTTCTATGTGATTGAGCATTTGAATTCATAGTTCCTTTACTATAATTAGTTTGATTTCAGCATTTCTACATAAGATCCAAAGTTTCCCCTTAATTTTGCCATCTCTTTTAATGAAAGATTATACATATTTGTACCCATAATTCTGAGGGAGAATATATTTTATTGATTAGGACTGTAAGTATGGCACCTCCTGCCATCCATGGTAGCACTTACAAATCATAGTGATGTTTTTCAATGGATTTCTGAAACAAGAAACCTGTCCCACTTTGGTAGGTACCTGCCTGCCAGTTACTGCTTCTGTGCCTAATACCTGTTCTAGAAAAGGTACTGGTTTACAGCTCTATTACATTAATGCTGTTTTTAAAAAACTATGTCTAAATATAAAAATAAAAAATATTAGGGGAACATTGCTGTGTGTTTATGCCTTTGCAGTTGTAGTAAGTGCAAAGTTTTGGCTCCTGACAGGCAAAGACAGAGACTATGACTTCGAGTCAGCTTGGCCCCGTCTCTGTGGGCCTCATGGGGATGAGAACAGTTTCTCTCAGGCTTTCCTAGAAATGTGGCTGTGGTTGGTGGAAAGGCATTGATCAACTGTGGGTAGCCCTGTCTTTTATCTCATTTTGAAACCACCTTTGGGTGTGAGTGACTGTTATCCTCTCATGAGTCTGTTTCCTTACCTGTGAAAAGTAGAAGGCTTATACTAGCAGATGAGGAGGGGCTCAGAATCCTTCTGCTCTGATTCTCTGCTTTTCTGTGTGGTGTTTTCCCACTCCCCAATCCCACTTGAGGTTCTCGGAGTGTACATCCTGTTTGGGGCTCTGTGGCTCCACAAGTCTTAGCCCTTATGAACTACTTCTGTTCAGTTTGCTTTTGTCAGGGTCCGTGAAGCGCTGTAGATAACTGGTGCAGTGTAATATTTCTTCTTAGGTGCTGCCATCCGACACGTGATGGATTTACTACAGCCTGAAAATGGCTCATGCTCAAAATTTTAGGTTCTGTAAAACAAATTAGTGCCGTAATTTATCAGTGTAAGCCTGAAGTTTAGAGAAATAAATATTCTTAAAACAGGACACATTTATTTATCTAAAGGAGTAGAAGAAGAAAGGGCATGACTAATCAGAATCTGGTTTCAATTAATGCAGCAAGAAATTTAAAAAGGGATGAAATAATGATTGTTATGATTAGATTTACTGGACAGTGACCATCAGTAATTTAAAAATTATTTAAAATTAGCTCTAGGCTAATTTTTCACTTTTAACAGTATTAGCTGCCATCTTGTTGATATACAATGTTGAGTGAAGTTAATAGCTATCAATTAAATAATTCAGTTTCTTGACAACTTACATGTCAGTCAAGTAAATCTGTTTATTTACTTATCTTTGGGGATTAGTTTGTTCAACATGGGTTAAGGCTGTGATTTTTGTAACCTTCAAAAATTATTTACCTGGTATTGTTATCAGGGCCAGGAACTTGTGGCTAGACAGACACAGGCTTTATCAGAGAACCTCCTGCTATTATTCTGCTAAACGGATGTAGTATTAAACCAACTTCTGATAACTTATTGTTATATTCATAGATTATTGCATCTTTCACCTCTCACTAGAGAAGCTTCTTACCGCAGATGGTGATTAAACAAAGATCTACAAATGGTCAACATGCAGAGAATAAGAGAATGTGGCGTGCTCAGACAGATTGTAAGGGCAGAGATGTGGATAAATACAAGGAAACCATGTTTTCTGGACACAACAAGGCAGTACCCATAGAAACTTATGGTACGTATGACAGCATACACAAGATGTGTGTAAGCCCAAGCCAGACAAAAACCTAACTTGGAGTCGGGAGATGGGCACGAAGCCCCAGCTGGACCTGAGGAACTACTGGCAATTGATAACTTCTGGGAGAGGAAGAGTCAGTTTTTGTTAAGGGTGATGATGCTGGGTAGGTTCACCAGGCTCCAGCGGATAGATCCATACTCAGGAGTATTTGGGGAACAGAAATTAAACTCAGTAGGCCTTTAAAAAAGCAAAACAATAATAGAGGATATGAAATCGGGGCGGGGGATAGTAAGCAAAAAGGGGGCAGGAGATTCATTTTGTGTGTCTATGTGAGAGCATTTGTGTGGGGGCATGTGCATGCACATCGTATCTGGGGAGATCAGAGGACAACTCATAAGAGGGTCTGTCCTACTGTGTGTTCTAGGGATTGGACTCAACTTGTCATGTTTGTATGGTAGGCACTTTTACTGATTAAGCCATCTCTCCATGAATTTCATTATATGTGTTCTTAAATATTATTTTGAAATTGACAAGGCCACTTTTCCATGATGTAGGCTTTTAGATTGTTCCAGCAACCCTGGAACTAATTATCACAGAAGCTAGAATGTTTTGTTGCCTTTTCTTTCTCTGTATTCTATACCTGATTCTTTAACTAGGAGAGATTTGGAAACTTAATTTTACAGAGGTGAATAATCTACAAAATAAAAATACAAATAGAAATAACCAAAGAGTGGAGGTCCTCTGGGAGGAAGATGGCTACCTGGGGAGCTCCAGTACTTAATTGTCTCTAGTAATAATTAGTGCTGGTAATTTTAGCTGCCGAAGCCAGCTAACTGGGAATATTTTTCAGGTTTGGGATGAGGTACATGGGTATAATTGATTCCATTTAGATCAAGGTGACAATCTCCAGAGTTATTTTGTGTGAATTTGTGGTTTTCTTTAACGTCTTACAGATCATCAATGCTTAACACCAGAAGCTATGTAAAACTGAGCATAAGGTTTGTTTTCAAGGTGAAGGCAATTGTATCTGGACTCTCTCCAGGTGTTGGATGTGATGCAAAACAGATGTAGATTCTGTCTGGCCAACACTTTCTATACAATGCATATCAACATCGATTTTGTATGGGAACCACCAGATGGCAACAGAAAAAGTATTTATATAGGATACGATTGTGGTTTCCACAGCAGTGTTTTTCTTCTGTGGCACTACATCTCTCAGTGTACTTATTATATATAATTTTTTGGTTTTCCTAAGAACATTGTGAGTTGACAGTATCTGACGATGTAAGACCACAATCAGGAAAGTGAGTAGTGGTGCTGTGTCACTAGAAAAAGAGATTGTATTTCCATGAGCATAGGTATTAACTATTCCCAAAGGACGTGAGTTTCCAGGGATGAGGCTTGATCGTCTCTGCCACTGTGTAGTCATGCTTCTGTGTGCTCAGCATTTATACAGCTCCTGGAGTTAGCTGCCATGATTTGTAGAGCATTAAAGAAAACATAGCTCATACCCTAAAGCATTTTAGGTAACACTTTTGAAAGGATATCATGAGTTTACAAACATTGAGCATATTTATATATTTGCTGGCTGAAATACTTTTACTTTAGGTAGAATTTGTTTTTGCCTTATAGGCTTGCTCTTCCTATACTCCACTTAAGTGTGTCTTCTTGGCTCTTCTAGAGCCTGTTTCTTAGCTAAGTCCCCTGCATGCAAACTGGAAACGTAGTCTGAACTCAGAATTTCATTGGAAGAATCTGAGGTGTCACAGTGTAACCGGTGGGTTCCTTGACACTTGGGCCTATTTAGGATTTATCCCTGTATCAGGAATGAGAGTCCAGGAGTAATGCTGGGATGTATGTGAGTCTGAGTTTGACTCCCAGCAGCACACAACTACGCACACCCATGCCTCAAATACTGTCCTTTCTCACGTGTTTGCTTCTTTCTATACAGTCATTCCTTTAAAAATTTTTATTTTTATTTTATGTGTATGAGTGTTTTTGCCTGTGTGTATCTAAGTGTACCTGTGCATGCAGTACCTATAGTGACCAGAAGAGTACAATGGATCCCTGGAACTTTTATGAATGGTTGTTAACTCACCATGTGGATATTGGGAACCAAACCCTGGTCCTCTGCAAGAACAGCCAGTGCTCTTAACTGCTGAGCCATCTCTCTAGCACTCACCTTATTTTTTTTAAAACAGTTTGTCTCTGAACCTGTAGCTCACCATTGTGGGTAGGTTGGCTAGGCAGTGAGCACCAGGTATTTACTTTCCTAGCTGGAATTACAGGTATAAACCTCTATGCCTGCCTTTTTATGTGGGTTCTGGGAATACAAACTCAGGTCTTTATGCTGTGTGGGAAGTACTTTTCCAACTGAACCATCTTCCCAACCCCTTCATCTTCTTTACTACCTTGTTTTTCTTGTACCTGAAGAATTATATAATAATTCTATTTCATGTAGCTGTGGTGAGGATCAATTGATATGATCACAGGTAGGTGTTAATACCTTACCTAGTACATGGGATGCAGCCAGTAAGTGTTAGGTGTTATTGCTATTTACACTTCAGTGGACAGGAACATGCCGTATTTACTCCCTGTCCCTGTAGTACTGGGAATTGGTGAGCCACTGCAGTACAGAGTGCAGCGAGGGCAGCTGAAATGATTAGAGAAGTATTATCTGTAACCAAGGGGGGAGAGTGTGGTGATGGGAATGGCTGGGATAATATGGGAATAATAAATAATTGACAGGGTAATACTGAGATTGAACATCCGGAATAGTTAGTATTGCTGTAGGGAGTGGTGAGAAATACTGAGCCTGAGAAATAGTTTTTGGATTTGCTGACTGGGTGGGAAATGGTGATCTCTTTGAGACAGTATTGCCCAGTTATAAGAGTAGAAAGATTGTAGAGTGAACATGCAGGGACAAAGTGGAGTTGAGGTGTGCTCTTTTACGGAGGAAATTCTCAAGAAAAAACTGCAGGGGCATTTGGAATGCATAGTAACAAGATGGTCTTAAAACACCTTGAGAATACTAATTTTTTTTTTTTCTAAGTTTGAAATCTGTTCTTGAAGCTGAGAAGAAAATATGGGTTGTTGTCATCCCAGAAAATGAGAAGCATTATCTCAATTCTGTAATGGTATTTCAGTTTTATATTTTGTGACTACTGGAAGTTTGTAGAAACATTGCCACCAGAGTGAGTGTAGAGAACTCAAATCCCTACCCTGCTATCAAGACAGAGATATTGTGGACAAAATATAACAAGAACAAACAAAAACATTAGTCTTTGGAAAGACCAGGAAATTCCCAGGTGCCAGAAATGAGAAGAGAAACTTCATAGTAGGGCGGTAGTCAACACTTTGCTGTCTGTGTTTCAGATGTGAGAATAGGCCCCAAGGGCTTGCTTAAGAGTAATGGGGATTGGGGGATGTTTCCTGAATGAGTCAGAGAATCTTAGATTCCTATAAAGTTGAAAGATGAAGGACTATACTACCTGTGAAGAGACTTAAAAACTGCTGTCTTCCTGGGGTTGTGTTAATTAGGGAAAAAAAAAAAAAAAAGATACCTTAAACCCAAGGCAAAAACTCTTAATCGGGGTGAGTGGGTTCAAATTTAGCTTTTGTTTTTCTTTTAAAAAATAATTTTATTCATTTTTTGAGAATTTTATTTAATGTACTTTTTGATCATATTCATCCCCAGCTTCTCCCCTAACTACTCCCAAATCCATCCTCATTTCCCAACTCCCCCACCCTCCCCTGCCTCCAACTTTGAGTAATTTTTTTTTAAATAACCCATTAACTCCAAATTTAGCATTCTTACAGTGCAATTAACCCTCACACCAAGAAATTTGCACAAAATCTGGTTCAGAACTGTGGAAACTATCAGAGTCCTCAGAAGTAAGTGAGAGACTGTCTTGTAGAGCAAATGAAATGCTGTGATTCTTGCCATATGGGTGCACCCAGCCACACAAGGAAAGGAGTCACTATGAAGGAAAGCCAGCAGGTGATAAAATAGCAGTCAGTTCTCCAGGAGATAGAGATGATAGGAACACTGAAAGAGATGACTTTATTTGAATCTATTAGAGATATAAGCAGAACAGATTAGAAAATGAACACACAGATTTGGGAAGGAACCAAGTAGGACTTCTATAAATGAAAATGATGGTCATTAAATTTTAAAAAGTAACCTCAATGGACAGGTTATACAGCCAAGTAGATATAATTGAAGAGAAAAGTATTGATTTTTGAGAAGATATGAGGAAATTGCTTGGAATATAGCACTGAGGGATAGAGAGACAGAAAATGAGTGGTAAAGATTCATGAACTTTAGAATGAGAAAGGTCAATATTATCTCCCATGAGCTTCCCAAGAGAGGAAATAGAGGAGAGGCATGGTTAGAAGGTATGATGGATGGGAATTAATAATCATTATTATTAGTGTGGATGACGTATGCATGTGGGCATGCATGTGCCATGGCACATGTATAGAAAGCAAAGGACAACGTTGTAGAGTCAGTTTCTATCCTCCACTGTTATATGGGTTCTGGGGATCCAATCCAGGTTGTCAGGCTTTTGTGGCCAGCACTTTTAGCTCCTGAGCCATCTTAGTAGACACCTGGGAAGTTTTCATTATGAATTCTTAGGTTCCAGAAGCACAGTGAACTCCAAAAAAGATAAAATAATTCCATTGTTGATTAAGCAGTAGAGAACAAGAGAAAAGCAACCTGAGGTAAGCAGATGTTTAGACTGACAGTTGTCTTGCCAGAGAAGACATTCCAGTGCATTCAGAGTATTGAGGAGGGGAAACCACCAATCTAGAAATCTGAATTCGTACCATTAACATTCACGTGCAAGTGTGAAGTAAAGACTTTGTACGTAAAGACAGAGTTGATCATTCATAGACTTTTGCTAGAGGAGCTGTTAAGAGATGTGCTAGGAGAGTGAGATGCAAGCAGATGAGTGCTAGAAAACAGCATGCCCACGGCAACCTTCACTTTGCCCATTTGTCTTAAGGTTTGAGAAAAGTGAGTGCAACTGGCTGCCCGTACTGGCAGACTCCACATCCCTGGGTTCAGCCAAGCACAACCACAGATGGAAAATCACATCTTTACCAAAGCATGTATACACTTTCTTTCGTATTTCCTAAACGATATAGTATTAAGAGCTTGTTCCATAACATTTACATTGTGTTGGGTGTTGCAAATAATATAGTGATGATTTCAAGTCTGTATAGTTTTCTAGAAGGGACTGGACTGTCAGTAGATTTTGGCATCTAGTTGTGAGTAGGGAAATCCTAGAACTGATACTGAGAGATGACTGTATTAGCATTTCCACTACTAAAACTGAGTGTGTAAGAATGCCTAAGGAATGTAAGGGGTAGGGAGTTGGAGAGGCAGGAGGAGCAGGGAGATGTTGACCAAAGTATAATTTTAGCAAAAAGGAGCAATGTATTCAACAGACCTATTTTGCAGCAGTGGTGACTAGAGCTAGCAACAATGTATTTTATTCTTTAAGATTGCTGAGCAGATTGCAAGTATTCTCACCAGAAAAATACTGTGTGAAATAATGCATATGGCAATTAGCTCATTTGCTCATTCTACACTGTTATCCTTTCAAAACACATTGTACACAGTAAATAATACAGCTGACTCTTAAGCAGTGTTTGAGCCCAGCCCCTGAACTCACTGCTATAGAACTTTGAGGTGGCTACCGACATTTTGTAGTCATGTCCCATGAACTATAGTTCATTTTATGCAGGTAGGATTTTTTTCCCTGGTGTTGGAAATTGAACCCCAGGCTCCCATACACCCAACTCTGTCCCCAATAGTATGATTTAATATTCATTTTTTACATTTGGTCACAAGTGGTTTCATATACTCTGTAATTTTGCACATGTGGAGGAAAAGGTGGTGAGGAAGCCAGTGGACAAGAGTCACAGATGCCATTTTGTAGCAACTTGATATATCCATCTGACTGAGTCTCATTAACTCCTGACTTTGAGTTTTCTTAAATCTCCTATTTGTGTTGGAATGCCGCAGACCATATGCATCTGTAACTTAGCAGTTCTCTTTAGACTCAAGAACATAAAACATGTAGATACTTTAAAAGTTTTAAATTATGTTTTGAAATAGGGTCTTGCTATTAGTTCAAGCTGGACTTTAAGTCTAGATCTTCCTTCCTTAGTCTCTTAAGTGCTGGGATTACAGGTTTATGCCACTTGCTACTATGTCCAGCTCCTTTATAGTAATTTTAAAGTTGTAATTTGACTCAAAGCTTGAGTTTGTATTTATCTTTCTTTAGTACTTTTTTGCATGTGTGTGCAGTGTGTGTATGTGGTATGTGTATATGTGCATATTTGCAGTGTGTGAATGTGTGTGTGTGTGTCTGTGTGTGTCTGTGTCTGAGGTCAGAGGCTGATGTTGGATTTCTTTCTTGGTTCTGTCTGCTTTATTTACTTAGGACATTCTGCTGAACCTGGGCCTTGTTATTGATTCTGCTAGAGTAGCAGCCAGCTTGCCCTTGGTTCTTGTCTCTGCCTCCTGAGTTGCTGAGATTACAGGTAGTTCATTTGGCTTTTATGTTGGTGCTGGGATCTGAACTCCAGTCCTTACACTTACTGCAAGTACTTACCCATGGAACAATCTCCCCTTGACTTTGTTTTTATTTATTTTTAATTTTTATTTTTTGTGTATGAGTGTACTGCCTGCATGTATATAAATAAGTGCACCCATGTCAGGCAATGCCCATAGAGGTCAGAAGAGGGCATCAGATTCCTCTGGAACTGGAGTTATGGATGGTTGTTAGCTGCCATGTGGCTGCTGGGAAGTGAACCTGGGTCCTCTGCAAGAGCAGCCAGTGTTCTTAACCACCAAACCATCTCTCCACTTTACTTTTTAGTCACAATTGCTTTCAGCTGTTGCTTGGGTGAATGGGCTGAATTACATCATAGATTCTGCTGGCAACAAAACTTTTTTTTTTGTAAAGCAAAACTTCATGTGGCTTGAGGATTCTCTCAGGGATTGTCACACAGCAACTAGAGAGGGCATATAAGGAGTGCTGACCTGCTCTGACTTCTGGGGAGGAAGCTGGTGCCTGGCCTCCTTATCCTCTGTGCCTCTGTGGATTAGTCCACATCAGGTCACCCTGCCCAGGAAGATTAGGCTTTGACTTTTCTGTTGTCCTTCATAGTGGCTTGTGCAGCACATGAGAAGACTACTACACTATGCCACTATTAAAAAATGCCTCCGTAGAAGTGGTTCTAATTGATAAGAGAAGATGGTCTAAAATATTAGGTACAAACTCAGGTTATGGGTTGTGTCTTTAAAGTAATATAGCATGCTTTTGTTGAGTGTTCTTCATGCACTGGACACTTTGTTTGCAGTCCTTTGTATCTTTGTGTGTGTGTATGTGCATGTGTGTATGCTGGTGTACATGGATCCATGCTTGTGGAAGCCAGAGGCAAACACTGGATTTTCCTTAGGTGCTCGCTACACTCTTTTTTGAGACAGGATCTCTCAGTGTCCTGGAACTTGCCATATAGGCTAAGCTGGCTGGCCAGTGAGCCCCAGGGATAGTGTAAAGGTCAGAGGACAACCTCCGGTGTTGGCACTCATTTTCCACCTCTTTCATGAATATCAGTATGCATGCCAAACTAACTGTTCTGTAAACTTTCAGGGATTCTTCTGCCACTTTCATCCCATGGAAGGAGCACTGGGGTAACAGACTCTTGCTACATGTCTGGCTTTTATGGGGCTGTTGGGATCTAAACTCAGATCCTCATACTTTCAAGGCACTTTACTGTCTCTCCTGTCTCCCCAACCTATGCCTGACTTTTTTACATGGATTCTGGGGGATTGAACTCAGGCCTTTATGCTTGCAAGGCAAGCACTTTACTGACTGGGTCATCTTCCCAGCCTCAGTATCTTATATCTTTACAGCTCTTTTTCGTAGATGAGGAATTGAGGTATGGAAATGTTCAGGTCACCGGACATAATAACAATGGAACTGGGTACTGCAGAGCCAGCTGTCTCCAGAGCCCCTTCTCTTTTCTGTGCTGTGTTGTCCCCTGTGTGTGACCTGAGCCCCTATCATTGGAGCCTCCTGCAAACACAGGCTTCCTTTCCACTGTCTCTTAGAAAGTTGAATTAGGAGTGTCTTATGTCCTTCCACTTCTCTCTTCTTATTTTCTGTGATGAACTTAGATTGCTTTTGTAGTAAGAATGTTAAATCTCGTAGAAAAGCATGGAGATTAAAAAAAAAAAAACTAATGAGAATGTAATATTAAGTGAAAAATGACAGAGACCATTGGTTTATAAAATGATGAAGAGGAATGAGCTAGCCTGTTTAAAGTGTTTGTCTGCATCCCAAATATTCTAAGATTCAAGCACTAAGCATTTATAACTTTTTAAAATGCAAAAGCAATTAGAATATTTACCATAATGCAGCACCTGTGGATTTTAAGGACTGTGACTCACTCACTTGAGAGTGGATGAATGGGAAGCTGGGGTTTTGGTTTTTCTGTTTGAGGGTATTTAAATGATTTGGGAGAGCTTATTTTGTTCATCTGCTTTAAAAAGGCTCACAGTATCTTAAGTTACAGGCTCTTTATAGGAACAGAAATCTCCTTTGAAAGATGGATTGATAAACACATTTGTACGATTGATTTCTGGTTAGAGCTATTTAATCTTTTTGATTCTAGTGTCAAATTCTCACAATAACAACGATGATATCGAACCTATCCAACACATTCAAGTTTTTTATGGGAGTATGCACAAAAAATTTGAAACATTACATGAACATTAGGAATGAATTTAAATTTTGCTGTGTGTAAATGTAATACTTAAAAGTTACATTGAACTCTACCAAGTAAAAATGAAAGTGTAAATCAGAGCATCATATATGAATGCTGTAGGAGGTTACAGTTTGGCAGCACCCAGTTCATAAAAATGTGTCATTTTCTGAGAATGTGCTGGTACAGTTGGGGTACCCACGTCATTCTCCTCCTGTCATCTCCCAGCTTGGTTTGTATTGCCCTTAAATCCTTGCTGCCTTGTACTGTTGCCTCTCCTGAGATTTTGTTTCCTCCCTTGCCTATTTTTTCTTTTTATAAAAATTTTTTAAATTATTGTTTTTATTTTATGTGTGTGTGTGTGTGTGTGTGTGTGTGTGTATTGCCCGCATGTGTGTAAGTGCACCCATATTGTACAATGCCCACAGAGGTGAGAAGAGGGCATAGAAGCCCTTGGAACTGGAGTTATGAATGTTACCATGTGGGTGGTGGGAACTGAACCTGGGACCTCTACAAGAGCAGCAGTGCTTTTAATCACTGAGCCACCTCTCCAGCACCTTGCCTGTTTGTTTTCTAGTGTATTCCACTTTCTGTTTAAAGTAGTCAGAGTTGCTTAAAGTGGGTAAGGACTTCCTGAGTGTGACCAACAACTTTGAATAATATTCTAAATGTGAAACTGTAATAAAGTTTTTCAGGTAAGCAAAGAAAGACACGCACACATATTTATATTTATTTATATTGTGTTTGTGTTGGGGGTGGTGGTGGGAGCATTTGTGGAAGTTAGAGAACACCTTGTGAGAGTCAGTTCTACCATGTAGGTTGTGAAGAATGGCTTGGCTTGCCAACCTTTACATTCTGAGCCATCTTGTTGGCCCTATATTGATCATTTTTAATTTTTATTTTTTAATTGTATTTGTATGAGTATTTTACCTGGATATATATAAGTATACCCATTAGTGCAGTGCCCACAGAATCCAAAAGAGGGCTTTGAACACCCTAGAACTCAAATTAAGGATGGTTGTTAGCCATCATATGGGTGCTGGGAAGCAAACCTAGGTCCTTTGTAAGAGCAGCCGATGTTCTTAACCACTGAGTCATCTCTCCAGCCCCCAGTATTGATTCTTCAGAATGATTTTACTCATTTAATTCCAACAAATGAAATTAGTTATGAGATGTTTTGAGTTTTGGGTTTGTCTTCCTTTCCAGATTAATTGGGAATCAAGAATTCCTTTTTCAGACCAGATGTGGAGGTGCACGCCTTTAATCCCAGCACTGGGAGGTGGATCTCTTGTCAGATTGAGGCCAGCCTGGTCTACCTAGTGAGTTCCAGGCCAGAGGGGGCTACAGGGAGACCCTGTCTCAAAATACTAAAAGAAAGAAGGAAAAAAGGAAGTCTTTTTTCTTTTTTTCCCCTTTCCTCCCTTCCTGTCTCTTCACCCCCCCATCCCCCCAGTTTCTTATCAAGTAACATTTTATGTATGTGTATATGTGCATGTGTGTGTGCTGGTGCATGTGAATATGGGTGGTGTCCTGCTCTATCACTCTCTGTCTTATTCCCTTAGGATAGGATCTCTCACTGAATCTGAAGCTGGTCTGGTGGCCAACAAGTCCTAGCCATTTTCCTGCCTCTGCTCCCCACAGTGTTGGGATTATAGACACACATGTTACCACAACTGGCTTTTACATAGGTGTTGAGAATTCAGACTCAGGTCCTTATACTTGTACACCAGGTACTCTTAACCCAGTGAGCTATCTCAGCCCAAGGTTTCCCTTTTGTAACCTTGCTTTATTTACATAATGGTTCTGTGCCTGCTGCCTCATTCTCTTCCTCCCTCCCTCTTTCTCCTCTTTCCCTCTTTCTCCTCCCTTCCTCCCTCCCTCCTTCTTTTCCTCCCTTTCTCTTTCCTGTCTTTCCTTCCATATTGTTTCCTTTCTATTTTTGCAGTGCTAGGGATGAAACCCAACCCCTCTTGCATGCTAGGCAAATGCTGTACCATTGACCTGTGATCCTTAGTCTTCCTTTCTCCCTCCCCTCTGTAGTTTAACTTTTTGGTGAAACTGTGTTCCCTGAGGGCTACCAGGAGTGGGCTGTCTTCTGTCCATTTCCCTCTTGTTGAGTATATTGGGGTGGCTGCTGTAGTTTGGATCCTATGCATCACTCCAAGGTCCACATTGTTTCGGTAGTGCTCCCAGAGAGGTGCTTCTGGGAGGTGCTTGGGAAGCTCAGGGCTCCTTGAAGGGAATTTTGGGATTCTGGTTCCATCTTTGTTTTCCTTCCCAGTCTGGAATGAGTAGGTTCTCTTTGCTGTGTATTCTGTCTTGGTATGCTGCTGCCTTGCAAGGTCATGGGCCTAAATAATCAGCAGTCCACTGCTCAAGGACTGGAAGCCTTGAGCTAAAATAAGCCCTGAGCTACAAGAGTTGATTAACTCAGGTGTTTGTTATGCTAATGGGAAGTTAACACTGGAATCTTCTTGCTCTCTCATCTCTAGTAACATTCCTTGGTTCACAGGAAGTGTTGTATTTTTGTTTTTTTCTCTTTTTAATGTATGGCAACCTAGTCCCTGTTTAGCATATGAGCAGTATTGATAGGCACCTTTACAGTTGAAACAACTGAGAAGGATGCCTGATTACAAGGGGTATGCCTTGGGGCTAGAGAGATCACTCAGCCTCAGCAGTTTTAAGAGCTCTTGCAGAAGACCCAGTGCAATTCCTTGCACTCTCATTGGTCAGTTCCCAACCACTTGTAACTCCAGCTCCAGAAGATCCAACACCCTCTTCTGATCCTTGGGTACACTGCACTCACATGCACAGACTCACATATACATCTAAATAAATTATAAAATAAATCTTTTAAAAAATGGGTATGCCCCGCATGCAGATACAGATACATAAATAGTAAAATGAATCTTTAAAAATATAGATATATTTTGGTTCTTTTTCTTGAGTACTGGGGATTGAACCTAGGGCCTTGCACATGCTAGCCAAGTACTCCACTGAGTTGCATCCTTAGTCCATGTTCTACCTTTTTTACTTTGGGAAACAAGGAGATGCAATACTTTTTCATCTTGTGACTTTAAAAATTAAAAAACATTTCGGTGTGTGTATGATGTATGTGGCTGTGTGCACACATGCTACAGTGCCTGCATGGAGATCAGAGGACAGCTTTGTGAGCTGGTTCTCTCCTTCCATCTTTACATGGATTCTGGGCATTGAACTCAGATTGTCAGGCTTGAGTGTCTGAGCCATCTTGCTGGCCCAGAGCTTTGGTTCTTGCAGTTACATTGTTTTGTTGTAGAGTACTTGCTTCTTTTGAAAAATAAGAGTAGGACAAGAATAGGTTAACCTATTCTTTTGGTTTATTATTTTTTTTCTAGTGATGGCTTTGCTTTGTATTTCTGGCTGGCCCTGAACTCACTATTCAGACCAAGCTGGACTCAGTCTCATGAGATCTGTCTGCCTCTTCCTCCCAAGGATTAGAATTAAATGCATGTGTCACCATATCTGGTAGGTTAACCTATTCTTTCTATACTAAGATGTGACCATGAGAAGCTCTGCTTTTCTGCCCTCCAGTCCCATGGTTCTCTCTGCTCTGTTCTTAGTTTTGTTAATTTACTAGAAGAAGTGATATTTTCCCCCAACCCTTTGACTTCATAGGAATGGCATCATGCTGTTAATTTAAAGGCTGGCCCATTGCATTTGTATTTTCACTCAATGTGTCTGAGAGATCATTTCACATCTGAATAGATGGATGTACCCTGCTAAAATGCACATATGTAGAAAAATATATTTTTGGGTGTTACGTAGATAGCTCAGCCATTAATGTACTTACTGCACAAGCAGGGGATCTGAGTCCAAGCTTCAGAATCTATGTTAAAAAATTGGGCATGGTGACACAAGCTTGTAATATCAGCACTAGGGAAGCAGAAACAGGTGGATCCTTGGGGTCACTGGCCATCTAGCCTAGCTGAATTGGTGAGTTCCAGGTCAATAAAGAGAACCTTTCTCAAAACCAATGTGGGTAGTTTTAAGAAATGATTTTGAGGTTGAACCCTAGTCTCCACACATGTGCATGTATGCACCCAACTTGCACATGCACCCTCTCACACACTTTAAAAATATTCATTTTTATTTTATGTGTATGTTTGGCCTGCATGTATATAAACATACCACCTGCATGCAATGCCCACAAGGCCAGAAGGGGGTGTCAGTTCCCCTGGAACTATTATGCATGGTTGTTAGCTGTTGTTTAGATGCTGGGAGCTGAACTTGGGTCATCTGCAAGAGCAGCCAGTGCTTTTAGTCACTGAGCCATCTCTCCAGCCCCAGCCTCTGCCCTACATACTTTTAAGCCATTTGATGAAGTTTATTAGCTTTGTATTTTGATAGTGTTCCAAATCTTAGAGATGGTTTCAAATCCACCTGCTAACATGATCTGTGTGACCTTGATGGAGTTGTCTGGTTTCAGGAGATCATTTATAAACCAAAGTTAATCTCTCTTTCAGGAGGTTTGTAAAGATTAGAAGAGATAATGCATGTAAAGAAGCACTTAGCATGGTGTCCTGCTTAATAAATCACAGTGATTATTACACTCATTAATTTATCAGATCAAATGAACCCCTAATGTATTTCTTCTTCCTCAACTCAAAATAGGTGTTAGTTGCTTGTCACCTGCTTTGTGACCCTCTCATTCACCTGGTCCATTGTTTGTTAATGTTCTCCTTTTGCCCAGCACTGCTTGCTACATATTTCCTTTTCTTTGAGGTTTCCTGGCTTGCTGATGACTTCTTTCACTCATCATACCCTTCCAACTGTCATATTAATCAATAGCCATCATTTGTGGCTAATGTAGAAACTCAGAAGAGAAGGGACACTTTGTTGCTGATGGTCCAGAGTTAATTAATAGTGGCAGCCAAGTCACCAGACAGGATGTTCCTTTTAGTGGTTGGGACTTCAACAGGAACAGAATTGAGATTGGGATGCAAATGGCTTCTGGCAGAGAGTGATAACTGGGGGCTGAGATGCTACCAGAGTGCTTCACCAAAGTGGATATGTCTGGGGGATGACCCAAGAAGTCCAGTTCCTGGTGGTCAGTCATGAGGGGGAAACACAGGAACTCCACTGGTAAATTAACATAGGCACGAGGACCCTGGCAGTGGGGCTTCATGGCATGGTAAGGTACAAATATGAAAATAAAATGTGTGATGTGTTAACTAGATTTAGGAGTGCAAGCAGTGTAGCTTTTGGTAGGCACCCACCCCTTTTCCAGGCTTCTTCATGGGAACCTGCTAGGCTGTCATTTTTGTTGGGGTAGGGGTTCTATACCCAGAGCTTCCTGTGTGACTGTGAGGGCCTGAGTGTCTGGGTGAGATTAGTATGACTCATCTGCACCCTCTGCTGGTGTGGCCTGGCCAGGCTGGCATTTGTGACAGTGGTTCTGGTGTGTCTTCCTTCTGTGGCTGCTGTCTGGCTTCTTGGTCTGATGGGCTCACAGCTTGTTTGATACATGCATGTACTGTTTGATAGTCTACGGTAACTGGCTTAGAACCACTGTGTAGACTAGACCAGGCTGGATCTCCATCTCATAGAGATCTGCCTACCTCTCCGCCTCCTGAGTGCTGGGATTCAAGGTGTGTGCCAGCGCGCCTGGCTGTGTTTTAAACCTGTTTAAATTTGTGGTTGTGTGTTGTAGTGATGAGGAAGGGTCAGTTACCCACTCCCCTGTTATCTAGCAGTGGCTTACTTGCATGTCCCTGCTTTTTATTGGCCACTCAGATTCCTTTTCTGGAGCTGCAGTGGATGAAGGAAATAGAATGTATGCCTGAAATGCATTTGAAATACTCTGAGGACCTCCTGGTTATCGTTACTCTTGCGTCTTTATATTAATTTTCCTCTTCCACTTCTCTACATAGAACCCATTCTCTTTTCTTCTTTTTTTTTTTTTGCCTTTGTTTTCCTGAAAATTTAAGTATTTAAAAAGATGATAGCTAGACTATGTTCTAGGGCTTTCTAAGGGAAAATGGATTTCTCTGCCTAATAGGATTGCATCGTATTAGTAAGGGTATAGCGTGCCAGAGTGAGTCTTCTGTCCTTTGAAACAGTCCGCCCTGACTTGCTCCCTTCCTTTTTGTGGACTGAGCAACTGCAGAAGATTGATTTATGCACCATGTCCTTCCTCCCCTGTACTTCCAGTGGAGGTTCTGGCTCTCTGCAGTTGAAGCTTCCTTCTAAGTCTCACTTGTCCCTTCTTAAGTTCTCATTTTACACATACCCTGAACTCTGTGGAGAAAGCTGATATGGGCATAATGAAAGCATGAATTTTTATCCTATATAGAAATAGAATAAAAACTCATGTTACTATAAAGTACTGTTTAGTATTCCAATTTGTGCATTTTTAAGTCAGTTCTTTCTTTTAAAAACTAGCTTATTAAATATTGATTTTCCCTTGGTTCACTCATGAAAACCCTAAAGATAGAGAAGGCATTTTGATTCGCTTTTGTTCTTTACAAATAAGTCATCAGAAGTCAAACTAAATCCTACTGTGATGCAAGTTCATGGTCTTTGTAGACTTAAGTCAAAGATCTTATATATTTTAAGCATCTGCTCTTTTTAAGTATTAATTGTGAGTATCCTAGACTAAGTCCTACTTGAAGTGTGGAACTTTTTTTGCTATTCATCTTTGTCAAAGAAGGGAATAAGACTTATATATCTTTTGCCACTTATATAATGAGAGCAAATTTTAAGTATAGAGTTAAACTTGCCCACAATGTTTAAAATAAGGACTTTGGTTCTGAGGAATTAAAGAAATTAGTACACTGTCGGGGAAAGTATAGATTTTAAAAGAGTTAGCTAAGACCAAGCAGTCATAATTTAAACCTTGTACCTGGTTAATTGATTATTGCCTATAGACTCTGATGGGTGAACCTCTTGAAATTTATGTTTATTTCTTTGGAAATTTGACTTTTGTGCTAATATAACATAGGATTTAGGGATATCTTGTAGTTCTAAAATTCTTAGGCATTTTAGGGTTTATCAACTGAAGGATCTTGAGGTGAAAATTAAGTATAACCCATATGCAATAAGAAAGCCTCTTTTTGAAGCTAAAACTCTGATTGCACAGAATCCTGAAAATCCAAGTAAAACTGAATTAGAAAGTCTTTGATTTTCCTGGGTCATTTAATTTGAGTTGATTTTCTCAGAACATATAAGATTTCTGAGAGTACAGGATTGATGATAAGTCCTGGGTGGTCCCTCTATGGAGGGACTTGTGCTCTGGATGCTGAGCCCAAGAATATAATTCAGAGCTATCTATTGTGTAACTGATAGTGGGTCAGTATAAGTATGATTTACATGAATGACAAGCTGCCTTCTCCCTTCTTGCAAATGGTTAAAGCTACATCTTATAGTACCTAAATTTATTTTCCAAGGAATTATTCTTTATATTGTGACAAAAGAAAGAAAACCTTTTTAAACCTGAGATTCAGGGCCTACGGAGATGGCTCAATTGATGAGTACTTGCTGCACAAGCATGAGGATCTGTGTTCAATCTCCAGCACCCACATAAAAGCGGGGCATGGCAGCACATGTCTTTAACCCCAGCTCCTGAGAGGCAGAAACAGAGGAGGATCACTGGGGCTTGCTGGCTATCCACTCTAGATGAACAGGCAAGCTCCAGGTTTAGTGAGAATCCTGTCTCAAAAAATAAGTTGGAAGCTGGGCCTGATCACATACACTTTTAATCCCAGCAGGTGGATCTCTGTGAGATTAAGGCCAGCCTGGTCTATATATCGTGTTCTAGGCCAGCTGGGGCCACAGAAAGACCCTGTTTCACAAAAAGATAATTTCAAGTGAACGGTTTGCTAGCATTCAAAACACTTGTAGTATCAGCAACTACTTCCACGTACCTCTCAGAAATCCCCCATGCCCATTAAGCAGTTTGTCCTTTCCTTCCCTCCCCCTACAACCCTTAGCATCTACTAGTTGGCATACTTTGTGTGGATTTACCTATTCTGAATGTTTCATGTAAATATAGCAGTTCATTGTAAGGCCTTTTTTCTGTCTGGCTCCTTTTCAGGGTACATCTTGCTTTGGAGGCTTGTCCATGTCTTGGCACATGTCAGTACTTCATTTCTATTTATGGCTCAATATTCCATTGTGTGCATGTCCTACAACGTGTTTATTGATCTACTGATGGACTTCTGCTTGTTTCCTCCCTTTGGTTATTATGAATGATGTTAGCAACATGCCTGTGAATGTGCTTGTTGGGGTATCTGTTTCCAGTCATTTTTTGATAGTTCTAGCAGTAAAATATCTGGATCGTAATTCTGAGCTTAAGTTTTTTTTTTTTTTTTTTTAAAAACCCTTTTTCTTTTCTGTGTGTATAAAGTGGTGTGTGTGTGTGTGTGTATGTGTGTGTGCAGGCATGTGTGTATTTGTGTGCACATATTTATATCTCTAAGTGCGATGCATGCTTGCCACAGTGAGCATTGGGAAGTCAAATCTTAGATGTCAGTCCTTGCCTTCCATCTTATCTAGGTAGGGTTTCTTTGTTGTTTTCAGCTCCTTACACCAAGGTAGGTGGCCTGTGAGCTTCAGGGATTCTCTTGTCTCTGTTCCCCGCTCCCTAGTCTTGCCATAGGAAGAAACCATACCTGACTTTCTATGGGTTCTGGAGATTTGAACTTACCCATAAATATACTACAAGTACTTGTTCCAGTGAGTCATCTCTCCAGCCATATGTTTGACTTTCTGGGCAGCTGCCAAACTGTTTCCACAGTGGTCTGGGTAATCCTCTATTCTTGCCATCAGTGGACAAAAATTCCAGTTTCTTTGTATTCTTGACAAATGTGTTTCCCTTTTACACTATTCATTCTAGTAGATATGAAGTGGTATTTTGCTGTGATTTTGATGTATTTCCCTAATGATTAATGACGTTGGGCATTTTTTATATGATTATTGGCTGTTTGGAAACATGTCTGTTGAAGTTATTTGCCTGTTTTGAAAGTGTGTTGTTTTTGTTGAGTTGGAGGAGTCCTTTATATATAGTCTGGGTACTAAACCATTATGTAAATATTTTCTCCCATTCTAATTCTAGTGTCTTGCTTATTTTTTCTGTATTCTTTTGCAAAAACACTTTATTTCTCTTAGTCTGATATAAAGTGTAGCATTTTATTTTACAGCGTTTTCTGTAACTTTTTCTTTCCCCAGATATAACAATGTAGGGTGGAAATTTCTCCATATTAGCACAAGGGGATTCATATTCTTTGCTCTCTCCCTTCCTTTCCCTCCCCCATCTTTCTCCTCTCTGCCTTCCCTTCCCTCTCTTTTCCCCTCCCTCCTTCCCTTTCTCCCTCCCTCCTTCCATGTCTCACTGTGTTGTGTGGACACCCTTGATGTACCAGTGTTTCTAACTTCCTGATGCTATAGGCAGTTGACACTGAACAATGTAACTTGTAGGTAGTCTAAGACTTGTGCTTCTCTTGGATGGGTTTATATATAGAAGTGTTATTGTTGCATCAAAGACTGGGAGTGTTGTAAATACGACATCTTCCAAAGAAATTCTCTTTAATTTTTCCTTTGTTCTCATTACATTACATCATTTCTTTATTCTCATAAGAGTTGCTCACCTAGAGCACAGGTTTTCTCTGATCTTGGTACTCAAGCATGTTTGAAAAATTCCATAATGTGCAATACAAAATACAAATAGGAGGTGTGTGTCCTCTCCAACATGTTTGTTTATGGATGGATACATTATCTTCCCTGACAATCTCAGCTTTGGAATGAACGTTCACTGGGTGTTTAGATCTTGCCCACAGGGAAGCCTTTAGAAAGATCTGCAGTGCACTGGGGAAGTGGTTCTCTTCCTGTCAGTTTTCTCTGACCTGCACTCAACTCTTTCATATCCCTCTTTCCTTTCTCTCTACAGTAGCAGTACTTACAATGACTTACAGATATATATATCTGCATCTCCACATGGAGGGAGAAGGGAAAAGGGAGGGAGGGAAAGAGAAAGAGGAAGGGAGAAAGATAGGGAGAGACAAAGAGAGAGAATAAAGAATTTGAATCCTATATATAAAAAATATATAAAATAATGACTTACATGATAACTGTTTCTGGCTATCATTTCCATCATTTCCTTTTAATCTGTGCCCTTCCTGCCTTTGTTTATACTCTCTGCCTTTGAAATATCACCACAGGTGTATTCTCTTCACAGGTTCCTAATTCACCTGTTCCCCACAGCATTTCTTGAGACTGTTATCTAGTACCCAAAAGTTTCTGTCCTGTGTTGTAGAGATGCACAAACCTGTTGTTCTGCTGTCTGTTCCTCAACACCAGACATTTTTGGCCTTTTCTTAATGCAGTCTCATTTTTGTCTTTGTCAGATATCATTCCTAAACACAGGAATTAATCTGTCTCTCCTTGTTCCAGCTTTGAGTGTGATCACTGCATGGTCCCTCAGACCCAGGACCTCCTCAGAGTTGCATCCGATGTAGTGTGAAGACTTTGGACATTACTGTCCACAACTGTAGACTTTATAAACACTGGGCTCTTTGACTACAATAAATTTGTAAAAATACATTTTTTCACTAGTTAACCTTGACATACTCTAGCATTTTTATTTGATGAACTAAAATTTCTGCAATAACATTTATCTTAAAACACACATTGTACAGCTATACAAAATATTTTCTTTATATCTTTATTTTATAATTTTAAAGTTTATTTTGATTGTATGTGTATGTTTTGCTTATACATATGTAAGTGTACCCATGTCATGAAATGCCTGAGGAGGCGAGCAGAGGGCGTTGGATCTCCTAGAACTGGAGTTACACATGATTGTTAGCTGCCAGCTATTTAAATGTTTAATCTTTTGTGTCTGTGTTTATGATGTGTATGGGTGCATGTAAGTACAATTCATGTGTGATGTGGCATGTATATGGATGTCAGAGAACCATCTTGTGTGCTGGTCCTCACCTTCCACCTTGTTTGAGACAGGTTCTCTTGTTCACTCTGTTTGTGACAGGTGGTGGCCTTTCTCCTTCTCTGAGTTCTCCTGTTCCCACCTCCTATCCCAGTAGCACTGGGATTACAGATGCCTGCTACTGTGTTTGACCCTGTGTGGGCTCTGGGTATTGAACTCAGGTCCTTATGTTTGCCCAGTAAGCACTTTACTCATTGAACTGTCTCCTTAGATCCCTTACATACAAACTTTTTGGTTAAAGACTGTATGCAAACACTTGTAAGCCTAGGCCGGCCTAGAGTGAGGCCATTGGTGTTTGAGCCTCCTACTTCTACCACTGCTTCTCTGGCAGATGTTTGGGGCAGTAACATAGGCAGCTGTTCCCTCCTGTGACAAGGATGCGTTCTTCTGAATCCTCCAGAAGGACTTACCACAGGCTCTTAACAGGTGTCCTTTTCAGAATATATCCATGGTAGGGTTTGCTTTCCTTCATTCTTTAAAAAGATTTCCATTACAGATGTGTTTTATGGGTGAATAATTTGCCATTAATGCTCCTCTTTGCTTAATGATAACCTGTGGGTGGTGGTCCATGTTTTCACATTTTTTAAGGAGCATGTTGAGGCTTGTGAGAATGCAGGAGCTGCAACAAAGCCGGTGAGTTCAAATTTGCCTTGGCTAGAGGTGGAATAGAGAGAGGGGTTATGAGCAACAGTATTGGTAGTTAAAGGAACTTTAAAAAAAAGCTAAAGACACCACTTCTTCATTTACCCTGCTCTGTACATTTTCTGAGAGTGGTATCTTCTCTTCTATAGTCACTTGGTTCTCTTGCCTCGTCAGCTCAGTGTTCACTGGGTAAGCAGAGTTGCCCACCTTCCTTCTGGTCTCAGGCTGTCTGCTGTTGACAGTGATATGTGGGTGTCAATGTCTGTCCTCTCTTTTCTGCTGACACCCTAGAGTGGG
The DNA here is from genome assembly GCA_035773235.1 of Eospalax fontanierii. NCBI lineage: Eukaryota > Metazoa > Chordata > Mammalia > Rodentia > Spalacidae > Eospalax > Eospalax fontanierii. The sequence goes on from CM069524.1 coordinate 24,836,979, forward strand.
GCTGTGTCTGTTGTCCGGGTGATACAGCGACTCAAAGCTTTTCCTGGAGAATCCTTTTGAATCACATTTTCAAGCTTGGAAACTTTCTTTAGCTCCCTAGAGTTTTCCTAGTAGATTCTGGTACATAAAGCCCCCACTGGCTTCTGGACATCTCTGAACACATTTCCTTCGCCAACCTGTCAGTGTCTCAGCCTATATTTTAGAGCATAGACTCTGAGGCTCACCGGGAGTCTTCTTCTTCACTCCTGTTCACCCTAGCATCAATACTTCCAGTTAATTTTGAGATCTTGTAGATTTTTCTGTTAAATTCTTCTCAAACTTGCCCTCACTCCAGTAAAACTCTTCACATATTGCTGGTGAAATCCCTTCCTCACATAGCATCCCTACACTTAAAACCTTACCACCATCTGTCTGTGATGGCTCTGCCTGTGCAGTGTAATGTCGTCCCCCTGGGTTTCGCTTGGCTCTCCCAGAATGCCAACTTCTAGTAGCTCCACTCTGTCTCTTTTCTCTTTACCCTCCCATTGTCTTTAACTTTTTTGAATATTTCTTTAGCTCCAAATGTTGCTGTCCTATCACTCCTCTCTCTCCATTCGACTTCTAGCCAAGGCAAATTTTCAACTCATCTGCTTCATTGTAGATTGAGCATCATGACGTCCCAGTGACTTTTGTTACTTTCTGTGTCCTCTATACCTAGATCTGCCTGTCCCCACAGTACTCTGTGTAGCCCTGTCCTCAGTGGGGTTTGGGAGATTCTTTTGGTAGGCTGTGAACTTCATGAGGCAAGATTGTGTTTCTGTCATTCTCTGAGTCTGGCACAGTCCCAGTGAATGTTTGTGGAACAAGTGTACAACTGCTCTCTAGCATTCTCTTTTCTTTTATCACCATTTTTGCTATGCTTCTTAAATTTCCAGTTTGCTGTAAAAAATAGAAAGAAGCTATATGATTAACAGTGGTCAGTGTTTGGGTTGGTAGAAAGATGTTTCTGAATTCTAGGGAGAAACTCATTACATGCTCATTTGTGATTTGGTTACCTTCAGGTTTTTTGTGTTTGTAGGACTGAGATTCCGGCTTTCTTCCTGGCCATTAGAAAAACCCACCTGTTTTTTAGACGTCCATGTGTTCTCTCTTATGCAGCCCTTCCCTATTCACACCAATAGCACAGGGGCAGGCCTTTCTTACACTTTAGGTATCTCTGATTTCTTCCTTGGGATGAGGAAACTCTGCCTGGAGAGCCTAGAGAACAGGCCTGCCAGGATATTTTATCTTCAGACCACATGGGCCACATAGGCCACAAAAATGAGATTTCATAGTATGCATAGATTCTAGTTTGGAATGGGGAAGTCTTGAGTCTTCGTGTCATAGCCTTGTAGTTTATGATATGTTGATAGAGCAGTTAAGTCCCTGCTTTAGCAGTTACTGGCCTCCTTTCCTTCCTTTTGATGGTGGGTATATCATTTGTTTTTCTCTTTGCTGTAAGTAATACCTAACAAAAGTGACTTGAGATAATGAGGCTTTCTTTTGGCTCATGTTTTAAGAGGGGAGACAACCCATCAAGGTAGAGGAGGCCTGGTGGCAAAAGCAGATCTGGCTGTGGCAGCAGGATTGTGAGGTAGCTGCTCATGGCTCCCATAGTCAGAAAGGAGAGAGATTTGAACAGAGTGGTCAGTTCACTTTCATCTCTTTTCCTTTCTATTATTTTTTAATTTAAAATATTATTTATGTGTATGTGTGTGTCTCTTTGAGAGTATGTGCACATGAGTGCAGGTGCCATTGGAATTCAGAAGAAGGTGATGATGGATCCCCTGTGGCTGGAGTTACAGGCAGTTGTGAACAGCTTGACATGAGTGTTCGGAACTGAACTCCTGTCTGGAAGAACAGTATGAAGTATAGGCTCCTAACCACTCAGCCATCTCTCCAGCCTCTTTTTTTCCTTTCATTTACTGTGGAAACCCATTGATGGGAGGGATAGTATTTCCTATATTCAGAGTAGGACTTTCCTTCTTAGTCAAACTTCTCTGGACACACCCTTACATGGTCCCAGAGGTGTATCTCCTAGGTGATTCTAATTCCAGTCCACTAGGAGACAAAGATTAACCATCACAGAGTTTCTGTGACCTTTGTGGAATTCATCAGGTCTCCTGGTGTCATATTCTATTGTATATGACAAGAATCATATCAAGTGGTGTTTCTCATATGATATGTCTCTTGAAACTCTCAAGAGTACATGGGCTTCTGGGCCTCATCACAGAATCTGGTGAGCACCATTCCAAGGAAACACGGTTCTCTCTCTCCTCCCTCACATCTTAACCTTGGATTAAGATTGTTATTTCTGTCATTTGTCTGTTTCTCTTTTAACATGAAAATCATTAAATAGATTGTTTTAGTTGGAAGCAGAATTTTTCAAAAAGTAAGCTTTTTATTAAAATACAGAGAAAACACAAATAGTTACTTGTTGAAATTTTGCAGAGAGACATGTGCAATTAATATCCAAGTAAAAGAAATTCTTAGAATATTTTTACATGACTACTGGGAAAGCAGGGTTTTATTCACTTATAAATTTGAATTTTCAGCCTGTTTAATCCTTTTTTTTCACTACTTTAAAAATCTTTTATTTGGGAAGCAGGTTAGAAAAGCTAATCCTTAGGCTGTTTTGTAGCAGGGGATCAGAATAGATGGGAAGTAGCTCAGAAACTTGTGTGCTGCTGAAGACAGGCCTTGTGATCAAAGGCGATGTGGGGCTGGATGCCTCCTCAGTTATAGGAAATAAACTCCCACCGGATAACTAGAAATCTCAGTTATAAAAATGGGCTTTGCACTCAAAGCAATAGTAAGCTCTAGGAACTGAAAAACCTTTCTTTAGAAAAGTCATCCTAATGAGGTCTATTTGCAGTGGCTGCTGGCTTTTATATTTTATTTTTATGACCAGTATTTCTAGTTTTTCTCCTATAATTTTATTAAACCTGTGCATGATCCAGAATTGTTATGTTTGAAACTTCTCATGGTTGAACACCCCTTTTCTCAGGTTTAACACTTGTGTTTTCACTGAGGCTGATTCTTTCTTGGTTAACTTTGCCTTTTACTAGAGAACAAACTTTGGGAAACTGCATTCAGTGCTGGGATGCAGGGGATGTTCATGTGTCTGAAGGCATGTGTCCTCATTGTTACCAAAGGGTCCTAAGCTTTGTGTAAGGGAGTACCTTAATGTTCTCCTCCCTACCACTTTCAGTCGTGCTTGAGCCTAACGGATTCTCATGGGTACTCCAATGGAGACATGGAATTCACAATCATGGTCTGTGTCTTAAATACAGAGCATGCCAGATTTTGTGATCAGTAGCCTGTTTCTATCATAGTACTCCTAAGCTTCCAAATCTAGTATCCCAACCAATATACATAACTCTTTACATAGATTTTTATCATTTTTAATTATGTGTGCATGTTCATGTTCAAATGAGTGCAGTGCCTGAGGAGGCCAGATGTGTCAGATCCCCTGGAACTGGAGTTATAGGCCATTGTAAACTGCTTCACATGGGTGCTGGGAATTGAACATAGGTTCTCTTTGAGAGAAGCAAGTGCTCTTAGCTGCTGAGCCATCTTTCCAGCCCCATATATATCTTCTTAACCTATTGGACTGTATTTCTTTAACTTCATGGATTATTGCTAATATTCATAAATTACACAGAAATTTTACTTAGTATTGTCATTAATATTCAGATAATTCCAACTTAAGGAAAAATACACATGGATAATTTAAAAAAGAATTTAAGCATTGCACTTAAAATTCTTCTTTTCTTCTAATAAGTATTTGAAGAAATTCATATATAATCCCAGTTTCCAGGGACCAAAATGATGATTTTAATTATAGACAATAGACTATTAAAAACCATTTCCATTATACAGCTGTCATAAAAGATTAAAAGGATATATCAACAAAACAAACCACCTTCTTGTATGAAATTATTAATATTTCTGTATAATACAGCATTATACATCTGTTTAAAAAGCAGGAGAAAAGTTGCTGGGTAATGCCATGAATTTATCAAAAATTCCATAGTTTAGATATTTTGGATTTCTTGTACTTTATTCAACTGGTCTTTTTCTTGAACAGGAAAATCTCGGTGGTTAGAATAAAAATCACAGGATTTTAGGGCTCTAACTAAGCTGTGTGACTTGAATGAGTGCTAGTGGCGAGGCCCAGGGCAGTGCAGTACACTTGTTTATATCCATTATGCACGTTCAATGGAGGAAGAGACAGTGAATAGAAGCAGAATTACATGTAGGTGTATACACAGTGGAGAAATCATAATGTAACCTGAGTCTGATAGTATTTTGCTCTTTAGTGGCTTAGTTTTTATGACTCCATTGGAAATGGAAGAGTATACAGAAGTATCTAAAGAAAGAAAATGAATCCTTTTATTCAGAGGTAATGATATTTTACAAACCAGGTTTGTCTAGAAATCACTCTATACCTTTTGCATATATAAAATATACATATCTAACTGCTTGGGAGATGGCTTGGTTGGTAAAGTGCTCAACATGCAAGCATGAGGACCTGAATCTGGATGCCTAGCATGCATGTAGGGCGTGGTAACATGTGCTGTATTCTCAGTGTTGGTGAGGTAGAAACAGGAGGGTCCCTTGGACTTGCTGGCCAGCCAGCCTACACAATTGGGGAGCTTCCAACTTCAGTGAGAGAAAGGGGGAGGGGCCTAGAGAGATGGCTCAACAGTTAAGAGCTCTCATTGCTCTTGCAGAGGACCTGTTTCATTTCCCAGCATCCACATGGAGGTTAACACCTGTCCTGAACTTCATTTCCAGGCGATCCTGTGCCCTCTTCTGGCCTTTGTGGGCACCAGGTACATACAAGTAAGCAAAATGCTCATACACATTTTTTTTAAAAAAAAAGGTGGAGTGTGATTGAAGAAGATACTGGACACTGACTTCTGGCCTATCTACATATTTTGATACACATGAACTTGTACCCACATATATGCAAATGTACCTATCTGATGAAGTGTAAATGAACTTGCATGCTGTTTGTAATTATACTCAGCAGTCTCAAGTTTTAGTTCTGCAGATAGGCACCATTTTCAGAATATACCCACTCCTACTGTGAGCTGTAGTTTCTTAGATTTTAGTAAACAGTGGAGTTGCTTTAGTTCTTTTCTATTAAAAATTATGATTGTTAAATATGGTTAAATACATCCATCTTCTTCTACTTGTCTGATTATCACTTTAGTTAAGTTCCTTGCAGTAGGGTTGGTCTCATGCTGCTCTGTCTCACAGTTGCCCTTCAGTAAGGCAGGCTTAACTTTTATACTAAGTACTTATTTATCCATCTTCTTACCAAGCTGCTTTGACTGACTGTTTAATAATTATAAGTCATAAATCTGTAAAAGGTTTATTTTAGCTCACAATTCCAAGTTATAGTCCCTCATAGAGGGGAAGTCAAGGCAGGAACTTCAAAAGCTAGTGACATCACATCTACAGTCAAAGAGCAGAGAGAGAGATGCATGCTTGCTTGCTTCCTTCTGGGTTAGGGTTAGGGTTAGGATTAGGGTTAGGGTTAGGATTCAACTCTATCTCCATTCTCACACAGTCAGGATACATTTCCAAAGGAATGGGGCTACCCACAGTGGCAAGGTCTTTCCAAGTCAATTTAACTTAAGACAGTCTCTTATAGATGTGCCCACAGTTCATCCTGTTCTAGATAATCTCTCATTGGGACTCCCTTCCCAGGTGATTCTAGGCTGTATCATGTTGACAGAGCTAACCATCTCAGAAAGCAGTGGCAAAATGTGCACCCATCACCCAGCTTCAGTTACTGCAATTCATGGCTAATTTTTTTTTTGTCTGTATCCCACTTGGTTCTCTTTTTCCTGCTTTGTGAGGCAAGTTTTAAATATATTATGGTTAGTCCATGATACCTTGTTTTTATTTACATCTGCTTGTTTATATTTCTGAGACTGAGTATCTGTTTATGTACTTATTGGGTACAAAGTTGTTACATATTTTAATTTAATAGTGAGTTAATTGATTTTCTGGGTTTGTACCAGTTGCATTAGTGTGGCTTAACACTCGAGTTTAATAGGCTTAAGCTATTAGATGCAAAGATAATGTTTCATTTCCAGGAAAATAACTGGGCTCTGTGTGGCTCAGATAAGGCCTGCAGCAGTTGATCCTGGTGTGACATTTTAAGACACTGACTGGTGAGCACAGGCACAGTAGAGTCAGAATGGTTGAGGGAGCTAAGTGGGGATTTTTGTTTAGAGAATCCAGAACTGAGGGACACAGTGATGACTAGTGATAGTGTCTGATAGAATGACTTGGGGGCCAGGAAGGAAGAGGATGCCAAGCAACAGTGATAACTTTGATGTCCTTGGAGCTGTCTCTCGCTAGTGGCACTTAGCCATGTCTGAGGGTTAACCATGTGATGGAAGTATTGCTTTGGGTTTCTAGGAAACTCCTGTCAGATTTGGCAGGCTTTTACCCCACCCTCACCCCCAATTTTGCCAGAGAAGGATTTAACTTTTGAGATTAAAAGGACTTTAACTGTAAGAAAATAGTTTTCAGTATTAAAAAATAATTTTCCAATGGAGAGCTACCCTCTGTAGCCTCAGAACCCTGAAGTTTCAAAATGAAACTGATGAAAAAGGTTCTGATAGCAAGATATTTCTTAACTCATTTGATCTAACAGATCTGCCTGTATTTACCCACTTGGCGTGAATATTCATACTTTTTTTTCCCAGAAATAGTAATGTGTTTTTAAAAAGCATATTTTATTAATTTTATGAGTGTATGGCTGCGTATGTAAGTGAACCTGTGTCATGTAGTGCCAGTGGAGGTCAGAAGAGGGCATCGGATCCCCTAGAACTAGAGTTGTGGATGGCTGTCAGCCATCATATGGGTGCTGGGAACTGTAGTCATTGCTCTTAACTGCTGAGCCATCTTTCCAGCTCCCAGAAATAGTAATGTGTTTGATTGGGGTGAGCTTTCTGTACCCCAGGGGGTGTTATATAATGCTGTAATTACTCTTCTAAAATCTAGAGAACTCTCTTCTCTGAACATTCCTGGCCTAAAGGCTGTTTGTACCTATAGTGTTGTTTTCCCAGGTGTTGCCTGTACATAGTGTGTTTTGATGCCTGATCAATATGCACATGTACAATGAGGATGATAAATATCCTTCCCGCTTGTCTTCTTAGAGGCTGTGAAATGAGATTATTATGTAAAGCATATTCAGAATAGGGTTACCTAAAAATAACATGTTACTTGCATAGTATTCCTATTCTGAACATGTTTAACTTCATTTCTGAAAATGATTGGAAATATCTGTGTGTGGTGGCTCACACCTGTAATTCTAGCATTCCAGAGGCTAGGGATGAATCACGCTGTGAATTCCAACCCAGCCTGGGCTGCAGAGTGAGACTGTGTCTTAAAACATTAATAATAATTGGGAAGAATTATGTTGAAATGTTTGCTTCAAGTATTATAACTTGAACAAAGAGACATCTTCCAGAGGCAAAATGATAAATGATGTTTCAAAAATATTTTGATTTTATCCAATCTGACTGGTACATTACAGTATTATTTTGAATGATTTGAAGTGAAGTAATGTATCATAAAACAGAATTAAGACTATTTTAAGATCTACATTTGCAAGCTTTCAGAATGTGCTTTTAGGCATATCTATTGAAGTTGCTTGTAAATGATAATGATTTTACTTTAGGCCATGTTAACAGCCTGGGTAAAGGGGTATAGATTGTTTTTGTTTGTAAAGCAAGACTCAGATTTCATACAAAGGAAGGCAGCGAGGCTTTAAAAGTAATAGCAGACACTCACTTGATTGAAATTCAGACAGCAGAATTATGTAAAAGTTTTAATCTTTTGACAGTTTTAAAATGAATTTATTTATTTATTTTTATTTTATGTGTATGAGTGTTTGCCTGCATGTGTGTAAGTGCACCATGTACATGCAATGCTCACAGATGCCAGAAGAGAGCATTGGATTCCTTGGAATTGGAGTTATGAATGGTTGTTAGCCACCATGTGGGTGCTGGAAACCAAACCCAGGTCCCCTGGAAGAGCAGCCAGTGCTCCTAGCCACTGAGCCATTTTTCCTTTTTTAAGCAGTTAAAAAAATCAATTAAAAATTTAAAACAAAGTTAACTAGTATTAATTTTCTGAAAAATTTCATTCATATGTCAATACACTTTCTAATAGGCTATTTTGTCCTTTGTTTTATTTTACTTCTGCCTCTTAGAGCTTGTTCTGTAACTTGTACACATAGATCATCTTGTCTTTTATTGACTGTGGTTTTTCATGTAACCTATAACTTCCAGAACCTGTTCTTCAGCTGTTAGACCTTTAATTTGTTTGTTTTTAAATAGTAGAGATGATCATTTACTTATATGCTTGAATGTTTTTATAAAAAAATCTGATAGGAAGATATGTAGTGTACAGAAATGATACAGTTAATACATCAATAATGTTGAATTACCCAAATAGTAGATCTCATCCTGTGTATTTTACTATGTTCATGATTACCATTCACCCCTCTCTTCCCTCAGCTAGATGTTATTTAATTAGACATTTTAGTATAATAAAAATTACTTTCACATTTAAATGAATTAATATTTTATTGATAACAATAATCTTAAATTTGAAGTAATAGTTCCTATGTGTATAACCTATACATTTTCATCTGTAGACATCGGTTGGTGTGCATGTAGGCTCTAAGCCTCCCTGAGTTGGATGCTTAGATGTCTCTTGGATGCAAGAGACAGTCTCTTGACTTTGGGGAGGATAGATTCATTTTCCTCTCCTCATTATTTTTCACATTTATTATTTATTTATTTATTTATTTCGTGTGTGTGTGTGTGTGTGTGTGTGTGTGTGTGTGTGTGTGTGTGTAAAAGTGGGCTCACATGATATAGCTTGTGGGTGGATGTCAGAGGATCCAGGGATCGAACTCAGGTCTTCAGGTTTGGATGCAAGCATCTTTAACCTGCTGAGCCATCTCATTTGCCCCACTATCCTCACTTTTGACCTCTGTGGGAGAAAGCAAGTTCCTTAGTTTTATCCTTTTTTTTTTCTTTTTGCAAAAATGGCTCTTTTTCAATGTTATTCACATACCACAAAGCTCACTGCTTCAGTGTACAGTTTACCAGTCTTTAGTGTATTCTATAGACTGTTGGAAAATACTTTAGTTCCCAAAGTAGCCATGGACTCTCATATCCTTCCACATAGCACAGGTGATCACCAAACTGCTTTTCATTTCTGTTGATGTCAATTTTGAGCATTTCTTATAAAAGACTCATGCAATGTGTCCTCACTGCCTGTTTTCATTCACTTACCCTGTGTTCTAGTTTGATTTTTGTGCTGTGATAAAGCACCTAGACCAAAACCAACTTGGGGAGGAAAGGGTTTCGGTTTACAGGTCACAGTCCATCGTGGAGGAAAGCCAAAGAAGAGCTTGAGGCAGGAACCTGGAGGTATGAACTGAAACAGAGGCAGTGGAGGAATGCTCCTTACTAGTTTACTCCCCCCGTCTTGCTCAGCTACCTTTCTTACATTTAAAGAACCTCGAGACTGTTTACTGAGTCGCTGCATCATTTCAGATTCCCACCAGCAGTGTGCAGGAGTTTCACTTTTCTCCATATCCTTGCCAACATTTGTTATTTTTCTTTAAACATTGTTATCATCCTATTCAGTAGGAATGATATCTTACAGTTTTGACTTGAATTTCCTTAGTGGCTAAAAGTATTGATCATCTTTCCATATTCTTTTTGGCCAGTTACATAGTTTTTTTTTGAGACCTTTGTATTCAGATCCTTTGCCCATTTTAAATTAGTTTTTAATCTTTTTCTTATTGATTTATAATAGTTCCTTATGGATTTTAGATGTGCCTTTGATTTATAATTTCTAAGTATTTTCTCCTTTTGTGTATGTGTGTGTACATGTTTGTGGGTGCACTTGCACATATGTGGGTATGGGTTTGGAGACCATAAATCAGTGTCGAATGTCTTTCTTCATTGGTCTCCACCTTATTTTATTATTATTTTTTTTTGAGACAAAGTCTCTTACTGAGCCTGGAGTTCAATGTTCTAGGGGTCTACCTCTTCCTGCATCTCCAGTACTGGAATGTGCACACAGTTATGCCTAGCTTTTTACATGGGTTCTCTGGATTGAACTCAGGTGCTCATACTTTGGTGGCAAGCATTAAGTATGTGATTTACTGACTGTGTCATTTACCCTGCCTCCACAGTTAATCTTTTTTGTTGGCATTGTTTGAAACGCCAGGATTTTTAATTTCGACAATGCCTACTTTGTTTTTCTTTTGTCTTGTGTTTTTTCTTTTGTTTTAAAAATATTATTTTTATTTTATTTTATGTGTATAGATATATTGCTTGCATGTTTGTAAGTGCATCTGTGTTACACAGTTCCCTGAGAGGTCAGAAGAGGGCTTCAAATCCCTTGGAAGTGAAGTTCCAGATGGTTGTTAGCTGCCATGTGAATGCTGGGATCCAAACCCAGGTCTTCTGCAAAAGCAACCAGTGCTCCTAATTGCAGAGACATCTTTCCATCACCGTGTCCCGTATTTTTCGTTGTCATATCTAAGTATAACTTTCACAGGATGAATTTGCTTCATGAGACTAGGCCTACACTGTTGGATATAGTCAGCATGCAGTGTCTCATCCACATTCCCATAGAATGGTCTTCAATGTAGTAATGATTTGTTGGTTTGTAGACATTTTATTTGGAAGTGCTTATAAAAGGTATTTTGATATGAAGATGTAGCTTTTATAGCAAAATGTCACCTTGTGATGTAGATTTGCATATTTATGGTAAAACATTTATTATTGCTTACTTTATAGATACTAAAAGCAATTTGTCTGCCATTGTAACTTTTGAGTATAACTTTCTAATGCTTCCATTTGATTAACTTTAAAGTTCTTTCTTTGTGCTTAGAAAGTAGTAATTAATTTTTTGCATGCTGAAAAATACTTTATCAAAACTATTACTGTCTTAAAAGTTAATGTTTATAATTTTTAAAATGGTGTGTGTGTGTGTGTGTGATGTATGCATGTGTGTATACTTGTGTGTGTTGTGTATAGGCACATGAGAAGGCCAGAGGAAGGTGTCTCTTGTTGTTCTCTGCCTTATTCTCTAGAGAATGAGTCTCTTCTTATTTTGGCTAGGCTGTCTGATTACTGAGCTCATGCGATCCATTTGTCTCTATTTCCTAATAATCGGGTTATAGGCATCTGCAACCATACTTGGGTTTTAAATGGTTGCTGGGGATCAGAACTCAGGCTTGAGCCATCTCCTCAGCCCCAGTGTCTGTGAATTTGTTTGTTTTTGAGACAGGGTCGCACTGTGTAGCCCTGATAGTCCTGGAACTTACAGAGATCTATCTTCCTCTGCTTCCCAAGTGCTGGGATTAAAGTGCACCATCACACCTGGATCAATGTGTATGGTTTTTGAATGGCAATAACTGATAAGAAAGATTTTGGAAATTTATGCTGATTTATTTTTCATCACTCACAGAAAATCTAAAAATTTTCTTTACTATTGAATTATGGTTTAAAGTCCTTTTTTTTTTTCTGGATAATTAATGTCAAGGGCATGGTTCACTGGCAGGTCTGACTAAAGTTGTACAAATGAGTCCCAGCAGGGGTCCCATCCTTTAATGTCAAGACTATAAATTGTTCTCACGTTACTCTTGTTATTCTGGCATTAGTGTATGTGGGTGTAAATTCTTATTTTGTGGGTGAAAAAGATAGGGTTCAATAGGATTCAGGAACTTAAAAATTGCTCTCCTTCACATTTGTAATAAAGTGAACTCAGAGTAATTATAAAGAAATGATAATGGAATCTGTTATCTGTTCGGAAAAAAAACAGTTTTTATTGCCATTTGTAGCGAATGTAAATGGCCTATCATTTATTTCAGAATTATTATATCTCCAAGCCCTAGAAAGGTTTTGCCTTTCATAATTCAGTTACAGTTAGTAGAAACTGGAGCAGCTTCTAGGAATGTCATAATGTGCTCTAGGGGACAGTGATGCTTTTAAAGGTTCTGACATTCAGCCAGTAAGGTGCTGCTGTTTCCAAGTCATCTTCCCTCCCTCCAGGAGGATACAGGAATATTTCTGGTAAATCTGCCAAGTTTTTAATGTGATTCTCATTGTATTATTGAAGGCGCCTAAATAATATTAACACTTTATTTAAGTTAAACAGTTATTCGCTTACTGCAATGATATTACACTGAGTTGAGGTGAGGGCATAGCTGAGCCTGGATAACAGGCTTCATTGTCCAGAAAGGGACTCCTGCTTTTGCCTTACTGAATTGGAACTTCTTTCTAGGGGCCTTGCCCATGAGCAAAAGATTGCTACTCTAGGCATTGTGTTTTACTTTGGCATTCTCACAGATGTGCTGTCCATGAATAAATTCAGATCTCTTGCCTAAGAAATTAGGAACCAGATTGTGTCTTCTGGTTCTGTGCCTAATGAAGGTCACAGTACACAGAGATATCCGGAAAATTCTTGACAGAAGCTGTTCATGGACCTCTGGAATGTAGGCAATACTCTGCACACTCCAGGGCGTTCACTGGCATTTGGAGCATAGGTAGAAGTGGTGTGAACAAGCATTGCATTTCATGACTGTGTGCTGCTGTTAAATGAGGGTGAAGGTGTTTTTGGACATAGCCAAAGAATGTTCTCTCTCTCTCTTTTTCTGTTTTCTCTTCTTTGTTAGTCTCTTTCATGTTGGAGTCTTTCATTATCTCTGCTTTCTCCTTTGTTGGCAGTGATAGTATTTCCTTCTGCATTTGGCTTGGATTCCAAGGTCTTCTGGAACTTGGACATTAGGGCCTTGAACTAGTTGTTGTCTCTGTTTTAAACAGTCCTGCCTTGCACACTCCTGGCCCAACATGAAATCTTGACCTTCTGGCTCTTGCTTAGTTATGGTGTCTTAAAAGCATCTCACAGGGACCCAAAGAGGTAGCCTAGCATCAGGGAGCTGGCTGCTGATAGGGCTGCTGCTTGACATCTGGTCCTAACTCAGCTTCATCCCCAAGTACAAGGCGGGTGGGCTCCACATGATTCCTCTCCCTCCTTAGTTCAGCTCTGGTCTTAGCCTAAATGGAAAAATCCATGTTTTACACTGTTCACTTTTATCATAGCATGACTGCCAGAGAGCTGGGAAGTGAGTTTGGCTGTCTGGCCTCTGATGTTGACTAGATGAAGGCCAGTACAGATTTGATTGAGTTTGCCTTTAGCTCTCTCATTAATTATGGTTTTCAACCATAGCTGATTCTTCAGAAGTGTCCTGTAGGCCTTTTACTTGACCTTGTTTCATAATAGGCTGTTTGGTCCCTTAAAGCTTTTGCTCTTAGCAGATGACTGGAGCCTAAGTCTGAGAGAAGAAGTAGCTCATATGTGCAAATGTCCATTAACTGTTACTTCACCCTTCCCCTGTTCCTTAATACCATGCCTCTCCCTAACACCTAGACACAGAGTGTAGGAAAGAGATATGAGTTGAAGTTCCTAGCGAGACAGACTTTCAGAAAGGCAAGATCCAAAGGCAGTCAGAAGGAACCTAAAATCCTTCTAAAGACTAAAAATGACCTTCTTAAGCATCTGACACTATTGAATTACTGGTTCCTTCTTGGAAACTCATCATTATTTACTAAGGCACTTTTCTTTTCCAGTTTCCTTTGTGGAATCCTCATCTCTCTCTGACTGCTGCTGGACCCTTATTCCTACCCTTTGCTTGTCACTGTAGGCAGTGTCTTCCCTATGTACAGTGTCCTCCCTATCTACATCTACCCTCAACTTTCCCAGCAGTCTAGAGTTACATGTCTGATGTTCCACACACCTTTTACACACCTAATTGACAGGATTCTTCACTGTGTCTTGACTCCTTCCTTTTCCAAATTTGTTTTGTACCCAGTGCTCCTCACTTTAGTCAGTGGCTTTGTAGTCTAATGAGTAACTTGGGCCTCATATCTTGGAAATACCCTTTGTTCTCACCTTTTTTATATTATATTCAATCCAGTGGTAGATTCTGTTGTTTCTGTCTTCATGAGTCATTCGGTAATCAGCCTTATGCCGCCACTCCAGGCCAGTGTCACCAGGAATAAGGCTCCTTGGTAGGGCCCTGACTTTGCTGTTAACTCCTGTCCTTAGCATCCAGACTGATGGGAACTTGATCACATCTTGCAACTGTTTACATGGGAGATGCATCCCATTGTACTTGGAAGGTAATTTGAAATTCTTAAAATGGCCTGTGGGGCTTTCTGTGTGTTTCTGGCTGTCTTTCTGATGTCCACTCCTAATGGTTATCCCCTTAGGCTTACCCCAACTTGCTTCAGCTCTGCCTCCCAATTCCTCCCTCCGTATAGCAAGTGCTGCCTTGCAATCCATTGGGATTTGTAAAAACTGGCTCATGTATTTTTTTTCCCTAGTCCGCACTGTAACATAAACTTCATGAAGAAAGGAATTTCACTTTGCTTCTGTTTGAGCCTTTCTTTACTGGAACATAGTAGGTGCTCTACTATTCATCTGGAGGACAGTGTCCTGCTTTGCTTTCTGTAGTTGTGATAAAGCACTCTAACCAAAAATGACTTGGGGAGGAAAGCATTTAGCTTGCACTTCCAGGTCACAGTCCATCACTGAGGGAAGTCAGGGCAGGAACTCAAGATTTGCTCAGCCTACTTGCTTATACAGCTCAGGCCCATCTGTCCAGGGGCGGTACTGTCCACAGTGGACTGAGCCCTCCCATATCAATCAGCAATCAAGACAGTTCCCCACAGACATGGCCACAGGTCATTCTGATCAGGAAACCCCACAGTTTGAGGCTTCCTCTTCCCAGATGAGTTTTGGTGTGTGTGTCAAGTTGACAATAAAAACGAACCAGAAGTGGTGACTGCAGTTTTTCTGAAGGTCTGAAGAATAAAGTATCCTTGTGGAGGATGCCCGTGAAGAGTGGTAGTGATGTGTGAGTGATGAGATTGCAGGGAATGGGGCTGACTGGAGGACATACCAGTGAGCATGAGAAAAAAGTAGAATGAATAGCAAGCAACTTGACCAAAGCATCAGACAGAGCCAGGAAAGGAAAAGTAAGGCTGTAGATAACAAAGTGACAAGAAAGACATGAGTGGGCCAGAGGCTTCCTGCTTTACTACCCAGAAGTCCTAGAGGCCCAGGGACTTGAGAAGAGACAAGGTGATGAGTTCTGTCAGTTTCTTTACTGTCCTGCATGTGGTCCAAGATAAGATATTGCAGTTCTGTTCATTCCTGGAGCTACCAGCAGGCACAGACAAAAGCACTGATAAGAGGGAACTGGAGAGATGGCTCAGTGGTTAAGAGCACTGGCTGCTCTTGCAGAGCACATGGGTTTGATTCCCAGAACCCACATGGCAGCTGACGACTGTCTGTAGTTCCAGTTTCAGGGGATCTGATGCCCTCTTCTGACATATTCAGGCACTGTAGTACATGAGTACACTTACATACATGCAGGCAATACACTCAAACACATAAAATAAAAGTAATAAATTAAAAAAAAATACCCATAAGAGCCTGTCCCTCTTGTTAAAGGACAGAGAAGGGTGGCTAACATAAGAAAACTTTCATCAGTACTTGGTATGCTCCAATCAGACACCAGGGGACTGCCTTTCCTGTCCTCCCAGGCTTTGCCAGCAGGCAGTATGCTGCAGTCCCTATACCTAAAGTGTAGGCATGGCTGAGTGGGCATTCCTTGCTTGGCAAAGCAGATCCCATTTCCCCTACCAGGTAGAACTGTCATTGCCTGGTGGTGAGCTGACCATCCACCTGAAGAAGCATTTATGCTCCAATTCTTCTGCTAGGGCAGTGTTTGTCCAGTGCAGAGCTGAATCTCCTCCACCCCCCCGCTCCAGGTACCATAAATACCATTATACTTGCCCCTTGCCTCCAAGTCCTGAAGTCAGTTTCTACACCTATAAACACCAAAAAAGATGGACTAAGGTATGTGGTTAATTGGTACTCCTTGCCCCTGCTCTTTCTTTATGTAAATGGAGCTCATTGATTGGTGAGTATTTGCCCCTTTACAGCTTAATGTTTTAGTTCCCCTCCCTGATGGTGACAGGAAAGCTTGTTTTATCATGGGGGGGGGCAACAGGGATGGTGAGATGGAGCCCCACTTAAACTGGAAAACTGCCAGTGAGCTGAACTTCCACCCTGTCTGTTCACAGCATCTCAGTGTGAGTTAGTGCTTCACTTTTGTCATTGTAGTGGCAGAAAGGAGGTTCTAGAGGGTCTCAGAACATGTGTTCCACTAGTCCCTGGTGTTACACATTTAGTGGGGAACTGAGTTCTAGTAGAAGATAAAATAGAATCCAGTATCTCTAAAGATAATTACATGAGATAGTTTGCTAGTGAGAAAGACCATTTACCAGGTGCCGACACAGATTCGTCTGAGTTGGGAGAAGCCATGATGAGTGTTCAAACAAGCCATTACACACTCTCTTGAAACAAGAACATATAAAACCAGTTAAGAAAGAGAATTTGTATTTAAAAAGAACCAAAAAGGAAAAACAGGATAGACCTGCAAAACAACTACACTTCACAAATATTACTGAATAGACTCAGTAGTAGAGTGGAAATGACAAAGAACAAAGTTGGTGAACTTGAAGAACAACGGAGAAAATAATAGAAAGAATTGTACAGTCTTATAGCACTAAATCTGTCATGTAAGTTCCAGAAGGAAATGATAACAAGAGTGGACCAAAAAATTTTGAAGAAATAATCAGAAAACCTTCTGAATTTGTAAAAGACATTTATCAGAATAAACTCAATTAATGCCATGCCAAGATGTGTCATAAATGCTCATAAGCCAAAGCTGAGGACTCTGACTATCTGGAGCACTGAAACCAGAAAAAATTGACACACTTAAAATTTTTTGACTTTATTTTCATTTTATGTGTACAAATGTATTACCTCCATGTATGTAAGTACACCTGTGTCATGCAATGCCTGCCCATGGTGATCAGAACAGGGCATCATGTCCCCTGGAACTGGAGTTAAGGATGGCTGTTAGCCACCATGTGGGTGCTGGGAACTGCAAGAAGCCAGTGCTCTTACCACTGAGCCATCTCTCTAGCCCTAGAAGTGACACACTTTCAGGTACTGAAAGAAAGGTATTGTGGCTGTAGATTATATATATAACAAAAATGTCTTCCAGGAATGAAGAGGAAAGGAACCTTGGATGCAGAAAAACTGAGAATTTGTTGCTGACAAGCACACTATAAAGGTTAGGCAAAGGAAGTTCCCCGAAGGCCAGGAGATAACAGAAGAAGGTTTTGCCTTCAGAAGGAAGCAACACTGAGTGGTAAAAATAGAGGAAGCAGTAGAGTGTGTGCATAATTTTGTTAAATCTTGGTCGCTGGTTGAAACTCAAATTAAAATGCAGTATGATGTGTTGTGTGCAGGAGAAATGGTTAATTATATTAAAAAGTAGAGACATGTTAAAGGGGCAGAAATGGAAGTATGCTTTCTGCCCATCACTCATAGTGGTAAATTGGTGATACCAGCAGAGTGCTGTAAGTTATAATGTGAAATAAAACACTATAACAAATTAGGATGGAATTATACAAAGTTTCCATAACCCACAGAAAGCTAATAATGGAGAAACACATAATTAAATAGGAGGCTTAGGGCCATCATACAAAACCCTAGACTTAATTTTTTTTTTTTTTTCTGTTTGATGATAATGTGACAGCATTACAACCATTTTGTTTTTCACTTTTAGGACAGTACTCGGTAAATTACATCAGATGCTCAGCACTTGATTGTAAGGTGGGTGTTGTATTAAATGATCCTGATGAACTGTAAGCTAATATAAGTGTCCTGAGCATGTTTGTGATGAGTCAGGTGTATTAACTGCGGTTTTGGCTTGCAATACTTTGAACTTATGATTATTTGGGGGAGGTGAGGATATAATCATCACAAGTCAGTGTGCCCCTGAAATTGCCCTAAGTGTAGATGATCTAATACACCATTCAGGGTAGAGATTGGTGACATGAGTAAAAAATGTGTTCCAGGACAACATTGTTGATATGAAATTCATAGCACAGTGACTTAGAATGAAAGCAATGGATGAAAACAAAAAACAAAAACCAAACCAAACCATAAAAGCTGTAACAACAGGGATGGTGGTTTGAATTAATGTCCTCCATAGGCTTCAGGTTCTAGGACACTTGGTCCCCAGTTGCCACACTGTTTTCAGGGGCAGCCATGGAAACTTTAGGAAATGTAGCCTTGGTGGAGGAAGCTTGTTACTGGGGGTCAGTTTTGAGAGTATATAGTCATGTTCATTTCCAGTCTGTCTGTTTCTACTTCCTGTGCCTGCTTGAAGATGTGAGCTCTCAGCTTTCTGCTCCAGCTGCTCCTGCCATGCCTCCCCGCCACGATGGACTCTTACCCCTGGAACCATAAACCCAATAAATTCTTTCTTTCATAAGTTGCCTTGGTCATTGTGTTTTATCACAGCAGCAGAAAAGTAACCAGTACAAAAGTTGTCCATATTAATGTCAGAACAGGTAAGTTTCATAGTAAAGTACCAGAGCCAGAGACATTGAATAATAACGAAAGGATCCCATCCATTAGGAAGACACAGTCCTGTAAATGTACAGACCAAGTAGCCTCAGAGTACATGAAAGAAAAACTGATGCAGCAGAAAAGAGAAGTGGATAAGTTAAATGTAATAAATGAGAGAATTATTGTAGATAGATAGCTAGATCTATCTAGTAAATCAGGTTAAATGATTGGAGTCTTTATCCTCTGCAAATGACATGTTCAAGTAGGAGGAAATCAGTGAAAATTACCCAATATATTTAGGACACTTTGAAACACTTGTCTATAGAAGAGAATGTACTGGTTTTTCGTTTGCCCATGGACTGTTAATCAGTACAGTAATTATCTTGGACTATGAAACCCAGTAAAAATTAAAAGGACTGAAGCCCTATAGAGTATGTTCTGTGACAGTAACGGAATTGAACTAAAATTGTAAAAACAGGAAGATTTTCAAACCTTTGAAGCTTAAACAATATATTTATGTAAATACACAAACCCAAGTTCCCCAAAGAAAAATTTACATATTTAAAAGTGAAAGTATACAATGTCAAACACATAGGATGTAGCTTGAAGCATTGCTAAAAAGGAAATTTGTAGTGCTAAAGGATTGCATCTGAAAGAAGGGTCTCAGATAAATCAAAGCTCTCAGTTTCCTCATTGAGAAAAAGAACAAGACAAACTGAGGGCAAGCAGAAGGAGGGAGAAGAGAAGACATGAAACACACAACAAGACAAAAATGCCTAAAAACCTGCTTCTTGGGAGCCAGGTACATACACATGGCTGTACTTCTAGGGAGACCGACAAAGATACAGAGTGAGAGGACACATCACAAAGAAGAGTGAAGTGAAGAGCATCACTACAGATCCAGCAACTGTTGAGAGAATAAGGTGTTCTTGGGAAAAGCATTGTGTTTACAAATTTAACTGGACAGTACAGTCTTTAGTTTTAGTTGTTATCAAAATCTAAAACCTATAACTCAACTAAGATGCATCAAACAACCTGAAGCTAGTACCCTAAATGCACAACCATTAAAGAAACTGAATAATTCTTCTCCATCCTCCTCACACTTGTTTTTCCTCCTCTTCTTCTTCCTTCTTTCCTCCTCCTCTTTTTCCTTTTTTCTTCCTCCTCCTCCTCACCTTCCTCCTCCTGCTCCTCCTCACCTTCCTCTACCTCTTCTTTTTTAGTCTTTGAGTCAGGGTCTCATTATGTAGAGAAGACTGGCCTTGAACCCAGAGAAATCCTCCTGCCTCTGCCTCCTGAGTCCTGGGATTTAAAGATGGGCACCACGATAAGAAATTGAATTTTTAATTGGAAAAGTTCTAAACAAGAAATCTCTGGGCCCAGGTTTTACCAACACTTAAGGAAGAATAAACACCAGTTTTATTCAGTTTCTTCCAGAAACCAGAAGCAATGCTTGTACACTAATTTTGTGAGTTTGGTATTACCCTGGGAACCAAATTGAACACAGCAACACAACTTTAAAGCCCATAATTGTCAAGGACTTAAGAGACAATACTCTTCAGATATTATTAGTAAATGGTGCTGGAGAGATGACTCAGTTTTTGAGGACATTGACTGCTCTTGCAGAGGACCCAGGTTCAGTTTCCACTACCTATATGGCAGCTAGTAACCATCTGTAGCTCCAGTTCTAGGGGATCTGATGCTCTTTTCTGGCCTCTGGAGGCATCACATGCATGTGGTGTACCAATATACATGCAAGCATAACAATCATACACCTAAAGTAAAAATGAAATAGTAAATTCAAATAATAACAGTAAATTGAATCCAATGTATTCAATACAGTCAAAAGAGGTTTATTTCAGGCATGCATTTGAAATGTTTGAAGGTCTTTGTAATCTATCGGATCAGCAAGGTAAAGAAGAATTGCATGATTTATCAGTTGACTACCTAAAAGCATTTAACAAAATCTATTCATGAATAAAAAGTTAGAAAACTAGAAGTAAAGGAGGAGATGGTTCTCATCTACATTAAGATCTTCCCCAAGCCATTCCTAGTTAAGAGCACACTCTATACTGAAAAATGGGATGTGTTTCCTCTGAGATTGGGAACATGGCCAACTTGAGTACTCTCACCTTGGTTGTCTACAACAGTGCTAAAAATTCTAGTTTCTCCACTAAGGCAAGAAAAAGAGTTGAAAGGCATTGGGATAGAAAAGGAAAAAAAAACAAAACCCAAGACTGTCTGAACTTACAGATTGCACTGTTGTGTGGAAAACCCTAAGGAATATAGAAAAGATCTTCAGTAAATGAACACAACACAATTGCTACATGATCAAAATTCATATCTCTGTATCCTGACAACACAGGGCAACTTAACACAGCATTATTTACAGTTGTTCCAAAGAACACAAAGCATGTAAGCCTGAACATATATGAGATCTTTGTGCTGAAAAATTTTAAATGCTGATGAAACCAGTCTGGGTACCTAAATATTGATATGTACTGTGCTCATATACTACAAATTTCACCCTAAATTCTCCCTAAATTATGCAGTTGCTGTAATTTCTATGCAACCTTAGCAAAATTTTGTAGATATAGACTTAAGTTATCACACATTTCATGTAACGACAAATAGATTGCAGAATAGATAAAACAATATTGTGAAAGAATGACTATACTGATGGGAATACCTTCCTTGTTGCTGTAACAACGTGTGATGCTCTGGCTTGGATCAGTGTGATGGAATAAGCAAGAAGTTCACAGGTACTGGGCCATTAAGATGGCTCAGTGATTAAAGGCACCTGCTACCAAGCCTAAAGATCTGAGTTTGACCCCTAGAATCCACATGGTAGTAGGAAAGAACTGATGCCTGTGAGTTGCCCTCCAACCTCTACATGTGTGCCATAGTATGTGCACCTACACACACGCGCATACACACACACAAATTAAGTAAATGTAAAAAGATTCACAAATTAACCATAGTAACTTTTTTATTGATTTATTTTTATTTTATATGTATAAATGTATTGCCTGCATGTTAGTGCATCTAACAGAAGCTAGAAGAGGGTGTGTTGGATCTTTTGGAACTGAAGTTATAGATGATGATTAGCCACCATGTGGGTTCTGGGAACTGAACCATAGTCCTCTGCGAAAGCAGTTAATGCTCTTAACTGCTGAGCCATCTTTCTAGCCCCTACTATACTAATTTTTGACAAAGATGTAAAAGTCATTCAGTAATAGGAGGGTTGATTTTTTTTCAATTAAATGATGGAAGTCCATAAACAAAATGATGAACCTCTATTTAAAATTTTTATCTTGCAGAAAATGAATTTAGATTATGGATTTAAATGTAAAGAATTTTAAAAAGCTTTAGGAAGAAAACTGGAGAAAGACTTCAGAATCACAGATTAGGCAGTGAGTTCTTAATCAGTACTACAAGCCTAATCCATGAAAGAATAAAGAAATAAACTGGCTCCCATTGAGTTGAGGAACTTTTGATCTGTGAAAGACCACACAAAGAGAAGGGAGAGTCAAGTTTCAGGATGGGAGAAAAAAAAAATCTCAAGTAAACACATCTGAATATAGGCCCAAAGATTAGTATCTAGAGTATATAAAGAGCTTTCAAAATTTAGCAGTATAAACAGTTCAGTTAGAAAATGAGCAAAAGATATCTGTAGACACAGTCACTGAAGGGAATATGTAAGCTGGTAAATTAAAAATAGAAAAAGATGTTCAGTATTAGTAGCTATTAGAGAAATGAGAATCAAAACCATAGGGAGAACTGTTAAATGGTCAAGATAAAAAAAAAACGTTGACAACAATGAGTGGGCAAGAGGATGGAGAGAGACAGCATCTCCAAACAGCGCTGATGGGGCAGACATGGTTACGGCCTCTAGAGAACAGAGTGGCAGTATCTTATAAAACTAAATGTGCAGCTGCCATATGACCCAGCAGGACACATGCCTGAATGTTTATCCCAGTGAAATGAAAATGTTATATAAGAACCCAAGCACAGATGTTCATGGAAGTGCTTTTTCAACCCCAACCCTGGAAACAATTCAGAAGCCCTCCAGTGGGCTGATGATTAACCAAATCCCAGTGCCTCTGTATTGTGATTCTCACAATAAAAAGGAACAAAAGATGAAGCTACACAGAGTGACAAAAAGCCCATTCCAATAGGTTATGCACTGTACTGTGTGATTTATAGAATATTTGTGAAATGACAAAACAAATGGAGAACTGATTTGTGTTTCTAGTGGTTTAGTAGCAGCTGAAGTATGATGGGTGTAAATTGGCTGTTGAGCCCACCAAGTGCATCTGTGTGGTGGATATGTATATCTTGACTCTGTGTCAGTAGGCAGGTGTGGGATTGTGATGCATTGTGACAAATTTGGCTAATAGTGAATAGACTTTGAACATTTCTTACAACTGCATATGAACTGAGAACTATCTCATAATAAAAAATGAAATAAAAATTGTGAGTGGGACTGGGGATGTGGCTCAGTTGCTAGAGCATTTACCTAGCATGCATGAGGCCCTGGGTACTGTCCCCAGGACTGCATAAACTGAACATGATTGTGCATGCTGGTAATCTCAACACTGAGAAATAGAGGCAGCAGGATCAAAAGTTCAGAGTCATCCTAGTTTACATAGTGAGTTGGCTGGCCTTGGCTACATGAGACCTTGTTTCTAAAATAAGTGAATAAGCACATAAATAGTGACTGGATTGAATTCTGTTACAAAAAAGGATTGGAAAATGCATTGTAAAAATGCAGCAGATTTGGGGCTGGAGAGATGGCTCAGCAGTTAAGAGCACTGGCTGCTCTTGCAGAGAACCCGGGTTCAGTTCCCAGCACCTACATGACAATTAACAACCATTCCTATCTCCACTTCTGGGGGATCCCAGTTCCTCTTCTGGCACCCACGGACACTGCACACATATAGTGTACTTTTATACAAGCAGGGAAAACACTCATACATGTAAAATAAAAATAAATAAAATGTAAAAGCAGCTGATTATAAATCATACTCCAGTTGTCAAAGATGAAAATAAAGACATGGGTAAAAAGACATTGTATAGATACAAAATAGATGCAGGATAGATTAATAGAGCAGTTGAACCTTATAATATAAAGCCCTAAACATGATTACAGAAAGCATTATTAATAAAAATAAGCATCAATTATTTCTAGACTGCCTGAGTGTGTGAATCCAGCCTACACGTGGTGGTGAGTTTCCCAAATTGTGCCATGCCTATCTCTCTACCTTGGGACCATCTGAGGCTCTTCCCACTGCTGCAGGGCTAGATTTCTCTAATCTTTACCAGTGGTATAGACATTTCTAGCTTGCCTGAGAGTGTCTGAATCTGGCCTCTGCCTAATTGTACTGTGCCTGCTAGCTAATAGGGTCCCAGACCTTAGAAAGAAGACTGAGGATATCTGATTGGTGCCTGACATAGGCTTCTGTGGGAACTCCTGAATAGCTGGACCAGAGCCATATGGTTCCTCCAATATATAATCAAAAGACAGAGAACCTGAAGCATAGATCAACCAACTTTTTATACCTAATAAAAAAAACAGCTAAGGCACATCAACCATACAAACAAAATCAGTTCTCAACTAAACAAAAGAATACTTGAGATTCATACCAGAATCACAGACAGTAAAATCCACATGCCAAAATCACATAAAAAATAATATGAAAAACCCAAATAATATGTTCATACCAAACACCACCAGTCCTATAGAAGAGTTCTACAATGAGAACCCCCTGCAGATAACCCAGGACAGAGAATTTAAAAGAACAGTTATAAAGATGATCAAAGAATTCAGTGAGTTTAAAGAACACATAAAGAACTCAAAGAAGATAAAAACTTTTTACTGAACTCACAAAAGAGATAGAAATATTGAAAACTCCCCAGTTTTAAGATAGTATTAACAGGCTAGTTGAATGAATCAAGAAAGAAAGTCCATGTTTTTGTTGTCTGCAAGAAACCCATCTCACCTTCAAGGAGGCACTACCTTAAGGTCAAAGGATGGAAAAAAAAATTCCAAGTAAATGGCACTAAGAAGCAAATAGGAGTTGTAATTCTGATATCTGACAAAATAAACTGGGCTAAAACTAATCAGAAGAGATAAAGGGGGTTACTTCATTCTTATGAAAGGAACAGTTAACCAAGAAGATATTACAATCATGAACATATATGTACCAAACTGGTGCACCTAACTACATAAAAACAGTACAACAGGACTTTTAAAGACACAGATTAATCCCAACTCACTATTAATAGGGTACTTCAACATCCCTCTGTCTGTATTATACAAGTCAACTGGACAAAGAATAAACAGACATCTGAATTAAACAAAACTATACATCAAATGAAACCAACAGACATCTACCAAATATTCCACCCAAGTGACCAAAGAATATACTTTCTATTCAGCACCCCATGGAAATTTCTCCAAAATTGGAGAAATGTGCCCATACCAGGGCACAAAACAAACCTCATCAAATACCAAAAAAAAAAAAAAAAAAAAAAAAAAAATTGAAATAATTTCATGTATTCTTCAGATTACAATGCAATAAAGCTTAAAATCAATATCAGAAGTCCTAGTAAGTACACAAACTCATGGAGATTAAGCAACACATCCCTAAATGATGAGTGGATCAAAGGAGAAATTAAGAAATAAAAGTATTTCTGGAGTTAAACAGGACAATACAACACAAAAAAAACCTCTGGAGACACTGTAAAAGCAGTTCTAAGCGGGAACTTTATAACCCTAAGTGTCTTCATTAAAAAATGAGAACACAAGCAAATGACCTAACATTGCAACTCACAGCTCTTGAAAGGCAACGACAAATGAAACCCAAACCAGCAGACAAGAAGAAATAATAAAAATTAGAACAGAAATTAATGAAATAGAAAACAATATGAAGAATCAACAAATTTAAGAGCTGATTCTTTGAAAATATAACCAAGGTAGACTGACCCTTAGCCCAGTTAACCAAAAGAGAAAAAAAAGCAATTCCAAATCAACAAAATTAGAGATGAAAGAGGAAACGTCACAATAGACAATAAAAGATCCAGAACATTATAAGGGACTACTTAAAAAATACTCTATTAAATTTGAAAACCTAAAAGAAATGGATGTATATCTAAAATCATGGGAATCATCAAAGCTAAACCAAGAAGAGATCAACAGCTTAAACAGACTCATAACATATAAGGAAATTGAAACAATACTACAAAACCTCTCAACAAAAAACCCAGGCCCACATGGATTTACAGCAGAATTCTACCACACGTTTAAAGAAGATCTAAAACCAAGGTTACTTAAATTATTCAAAGGATATAAATAGAGTGGAGAATTCCTAAATTTCTTCTATGAAGCCAGCATCACTCTAACGCCAAAACCAAGTAAAGATACAGCCAGAAAAGTGTAGAGCCATATCCTTAATGAACATAGATGCAAAATTGCTCAACAAAAGACTTGCAAACTGCATACAGAGACACATCAAAACGTTTATCCACCATGATCAAGCAGTTTTATTCCAGAGATGCAGGGGTGGTTCAGTATACGTAAGTCAATAAATGTTATAAATCACATAAATGGACTCAAAGACAAAAGTCACATGGTCATCTCAATAGATGCAGAAAAGGCCTTTGGCAAAATTCAACATGCATTTATGTTAAAAGTCCTAGAGGGAATTGAACTGTAGGGAACACACCTCAGCATAATTAAGGCCATATATAACAAACTCACAGCCCACATCACTCTAAATGGAGAAAAACGGGAAACAATCTCCTTAAAATCAGAATCCTGACAAGGCTGGACACTGTTTCCACTCCTTTTAAATATAGTGCTTGAAACTCTCACTAGAGCAATAAAAAAGGAGAAAGCAATTAAAGGAGTACTAATTGGAAAAGAAGAGGTCAAATTATCCCTTTTTGCAGATATACCTAAGAGATGCCAGAAATTCCACCAGAAATGACTCCTAGAAATGATGAACACTTTCAGTAAAATTGCAGGTTTTGAAATTAATCTACAAAATCCAGTAGCCTTTCTGTATATCAATAACAAGCAGTAGGAGAAAGTACATGAAAACCCTCCCATTCACAATATTTGAGGGTCTCTGGATTACACCTCAGTGTATGAACTTTCACTGAGGAATGTCTGGGGACACTAACTTGACACAAAAGGTCTTAATACAAATGATAGACTATATCAATTTGGGGGGGGGAGCAGGGAATGGGAGGGTACCAGTGAGGAAGGGGGTATAAAAGTGATTAAGATTGGTTAAGATGTTCTGTATGAAAGACACAAAACTTCAGTAAAAAATAAAATAAAAATCAGCATTTATGTAGAGAATACAACAATGAAGATGCATAGATGTCAAATCTCTTAGTTTTTTAAATACATAAAATCCCCAAACCTAGAAATTCATGTAAATTTTAATTAAAAGTTTAGTTACATTAAGTAGAGTGAGAAAAGGAATGTTACCTATCAAAGTTTATGGAGCACAACCAAAAATCACATGCAGAAAAAAATCTATAGAATTAAATGCCTTTAATATTAACACAAAGGAAAATAAATCTCCTATATAACCAATTTAAAAATGTGTTGAAAATTGTAAAATATACCTAACACTGTAATTTATGTCTTAACCATTTTGAAGTGCAGAGTTCAGCAATACATCCACATTACTGTGCAAATAATCTCTAAAACTTTTATCTTGCAAAACTGAAGTTCTGTCCAATGCTCAGGAGGCAGTTCTTTCCATATTTTGGGTTGTATAATATCTTGGAACTGTGATTTAAGTAGTGGCTGTTACTAGCTTTAAAATAGTTTTTTTTGTGTGTGTGGCAATTTCAAGATGAGCTTTAGTCATATTGATGCAGGAGCTTAAAAGAGGAATTGTGGAAAGTTTTTATTTCCATGCGGAATAAAAATGTGACAGCTGCTCTTGTTATTATCATAAATAGAAAAGAAAGATCGACAAATTTGCAACAAACATTAAAACTACATTATGGTCTCAGAATAGATGGATATTGTGTCCTCATTTGCTGTTGCTGGACATAATGGCATGCCAGCAGCACGTTTCAGTCAGATGGGCCTGTCCCTGCCTGGGGTATAATTTTACTTGGCACATGCGTGTTGCAGAAGTGTGCTTGGTAATATAGTTCTGTAAGAGAGAAGATAAAAACTGAGCCATCCCAAATGCAGAAACTGATGAGTAATGAGCCTTTGTATCTAAGGGCATGATGATCCCTGCTAGCCATTCCCTTATATGGAGATGTCAGATTTGCTTTGTTGTAGGGCCCACAGAGGCAGGGTTGAACCTGACTGCATAAGGTGGTATTCTGGGTGACTTCCACATGGGGATGTTTGAAGAGATTCTCTCAAGATGGCTCTTGTTCTTTATTACAGAGCTATAGATAAATCTGGTTTTAAAAGTTGTGAAGCCTTGTGTTGCTGCAGGGCCTGGGGGCTCTTTGAAATGTGCACTGCTGGGTACGCATGAAAGCATACCCCTTGGAGCTGTGTGCTGGACCTGGAGGATCTTGTTTTCAGATGACTTGTTGGTTTTATAGTGTGAATGCTTTTGCTGCTATATGGGTATATTTTCTGGTTTCTAGAGGCTTTGCTGTGTTTCATACTAACTATTCCACAGCTTAAATATCTTAATAGCAGAAGAACACATTGCAAAAAGGTACTGGGACACAATATGTGTTAAAAAACAGATATTATTACCAAGAGACTGAGCCAGCCTCCTGCATTAATATAAATATCCTGAAGTAGCTGTGACTTTTTAAGAAATCACACTCTTCTGAGAAATGACTACATAAAACCTTAACTATTCAGTGATGTGAAACATTCTAAGATATTTAAACATTTTTAGCTATAAGAGGCATGTGATTTACACTGTAGGCTTCATAATATGACAAAGCAAAAACCATCATTTGGTAACTTGAGTTTTAATTTCCAGAAAATTGTTCTTGGAGATAATTTAGTAACCTTATTTACTACTTGTGACTTATCACCGAAACCCAGAGTCCAGGCTGGAGCCATTATTGTCTTCAGAAAATCCTTCAGCAGTGTGTGTGTCATGGAATGTCTCTTGTGTGTCTGTATGTTATGTGTTTATGTGTGTCTGTATATCTCTATGTGTATATATGTCTCTGTTAGAATCTCTGTGTGTCTGTATATTTTTGTGTGTATCTCTGTGTGTATCTGTGAGTTTGTGTGTATGTCTGTTTGTCTGTGGTCATGCCTTTCTTGGGTAGTGTTTCCCAGGCATGTTTCCTCAGTAGTAAGTGACTTGTACCATGGAATTTGAGACTTTTTTTGTATTCAGTAGCATTGGCATTGACTTGGGGTCTGTTGGGATGAGCTTCACCCTGTCTGGGCCACTGTGAAAGCTTGGTGGCATCACACTCATCACATACCATAGTTATTTTAAGTCTTGTTCTCTCTTATTCTTTTAAATGTAATAATAAAAAACATCTTTTCTACATCAGTCCCTGTCCTAATTTGCTTCTTCATTGCTGTGACAAAATATTCTGACCAGTACAGACTTGGGGAGGAAAAGGTTTATTCAGCTTACATCTCCCAGGTCACAGTTCATTAGTAAAGGAGTCTAAGGTAGGAACTCAGGGCAGGAACCTGGAGGCAGTAGCTGTATGTATCACAGGGCATTGAGGAATGCTATTCCCTTGGTCAGCCTGCTCTCTTATACAATAGACAATAACCTGCTCAGGGATGGCACTGCCCAACAAGTGGGCTGGGCCCTCCTATAGCACTCATCAAGAAAATACCCCACATATATGGCCACAGGCCAGTCCATTGGAGGCAATTACCCAACTGCGGCTCCCTCAACCCAGGTTTGTCAAATTCATACTAATGCTATCCAGCACAATTGACGCCTTGTCAACTTGACACACAAAACATGTCACTATTAAAACAGTCTTTCCATTTCTTGTCCCTAAGATATGTTAACATTAATATCACAACATAAGACAGTACAACCTTAAAAGTCTCACAGTCCTTAAAAAAATCTAAACACTTGAAAGTCAAAGTCTCTTAAAAGTCTCTTCACTGGGGCTCCTGTAAAATCCAAAACAAGTACTGTCTTATTTCAAAAGGAAGAATCAGGCACACCTTAGCAAAACCCAAGTCCAGCAAAGTGACTCAAGACTGGACATTTGGGATTCACTCACTTTCTCCTAGGCTCCAAAGAGTTTCAGCAGTTCCACTTCTCTGGTTCTGCCATCCACAGCACACACAGATCCACGCCGGTTCCATTCCACACCTGCTGCTGTCCTTGGTGGTCATCTCATGGTCCTGGCCTCTTCAAAAAGCTGGGGACTCCACTGAAACTGAGGCTGCACCTTCACCAATGGACTTTCCTGGCCTCTCCTGGTGCAAAATCTCAGATTCTCTCTACTATCCCCATAGTCCTGGAGTCTTCACTGCAGCTGAGGCTGCCCTTTCACTAGTGGCCTTTCCTGGCCTCTCACGGTGCCAAGCATATGTGGCCCCTTCATGCTTTCAACACCAGAGACTTGTATACATTTCCAAGACCTGTTTCCAGCTTGAGATGGAGCCTCAGGCCCCCTCTGAACCATAGCTTCTGTGTGTTGACCCTGAGAAAATACTTCCCAGAAGATTTTGCCACAGTGATGCTGGTCTCGTTACTTACAGCCATTTTTTCAGCCCCTACTAACCAGCATTAATTGTCCTAGTAAAGCAAATGTTTTACTTCAGTGGCTCTGGTCTCTTCTTAATCACAGCTGAGTCTTCAGCCCCAGTGTACCAGAAACCACAGATTCTCAATTCATAATATAAAACAGCCCTGATAGTATCTACTTCTCTTTGAAACTTCACAAGCCAGGCCTCCATCCTCTATAACTTTCAATATAACTGTTCCAAGCTCCACAGCAATAAATCTAAGCACTCAATGGCTTTTCTAACCAAAGTTCCAAACACACAGTCCTCACCAAAACAACTGGGTCAGGTTTATCACAGCAGTAGCACACTCTCTGATACCAGTTTCTGTCCTAGTTTGCTTCTGCATTCCTGTGACAAAATACTCTGACCAATACCAACTTGGGATGGAAAGGGTTAATTCAACTTACACCTCCCAGATTACAGTTCATAACTGAGGGAGCCCAAGGTAGGAACTGAGGGCAGGAACCTGGACACAGGAGCTGTAGCACAGGCCTTGGAAGAATACTGTTTAGTGGCTTGCTCCCCTGGCCTATGGTCAGCCTGCTCTCATACAATAGACAACAACCTGCTCAGGGATGGCACTGCCCACCAAGTGGGCTGGGCCCTTCTGTAGCACTCATCAAGAAAATACAGACATGGCCACAGGCCAGTTCAATTGAGGCAGTTCCCCAATTGAGTCTCCTTCAACTGAGATGTATCAAGTTGACACTAAAACTATAGCACAGTCCCATTGGTAGATGGTTCTGGTGCTTGTTTTATAGTCTGAATTTTAAGATCTGAGGTCTCAAGTTTTCTAATTTGCATCTTCTAGTACCTTGTCCCATTCTGCCTAAAATATCTCAGAGGGCTTGTTGTCTTCAGAAGTGGACTCAGACTTTTGAGCATATGGATAAGTTGAGCCAGTTATGGGTTGGGTGGGTAAGTTCACCATCTCATCTCCAGGTCTGGGGCTGGTCATGGGTCCTTGGAGATTTTACTATTGGTAAAGAGATGTCTGGGTTTGTGGAGCTCTTAGGAGCTTCCACGTGAGGCTGTTAACCAGTGTCTCTCAGTCTTTTTTATCTTACTAATAACATATTATTGACACACACACATATATATATATATATGTATAACATATACTTACATCAGACATGTCACATGCTTTATCCTGTTTGCTTCTCACAGCAAGAACAATAGGGGAGGAGCCACCTCTGCTGTTTCTAAATACAAACAACAAAGCTGATGAATGGAGAGGTTTTATTTTTTATGTTTATTAATTTTGAGATAAGAGTCTCATTCTGCTCAGACTAGCCTTGAACTCTCTGTACCTGAGGGTGGCTTTTGTTACTTGTCTTCCTGCCTTCCCCTCCCAAATGTTTGGATGACAGAGCTGCATGACCATACCTGGCTCATGGATAGATTAAGTGGTCTGTTAACTAAATTTGTTGATTTTCTGCTGTTGTAGTATAGAGATGGAGTTGAAGATTACCACCTTTTGACAACAAAATGTTACTTTAGGAAGGTCACTTTCTTTTCTTTTTTCCCTCCCTCCCTTCCTCTCTCTACCTGTGCCTCTTCACCTCACTCCTGGCCCACTCCTTTTCTGAAGATTAACTCTTTCAGGCTACCAAGACCCTGTTCAGTGAACTAAATTCTTAATTTACCAAATGATATCCAAGAGGTGTAGAAGCACACACTTCTTTTTGGGGGATGATATTCATTTTAAATCTGAGGTCTCCAGCTTGCTATATAGATGTTCAGTGCTGAGACACATCGAAGTCTGAGAATATTACTAAGGTCAGTTTTTTGGAGTTGTGTAAAAGTATAGCTAGACTTAGGCATACAAGAATCTATTGATCCCCCCACCTCATTAGGAGGAATTATTTTTCTGGATTGTTTCCTTTGAAATGAAGGTCAAGACAACTCTGACTTTAGGCATGTCAGAAGCATGGATTTCTGGGAAGTAAACCTTAATGGTGTGGTGAGATTAGACTTCCTATGAGCAGGTGGGATGTGGATTCTGAACAGTGCAGTGCCTTTCAGTGGGATAGAATAAAAGGCACACAGGACAATTAGGAACCTTAGAACACAGCAACAACCATGAAGCCACAACCGTGTGGCTGGTTATGTCTTTATGAGGAATGGGGTGTATGTAGCAGAAACACCAATGGAGAACATGGACAAGAAACAGAAGAAGAAAGACAGGAAGGCCATCTTTGAAAAGAAACTGACAGTGTGGCTGGGAGAATGCTTTTCTCTCCCTTTTACCCAAGAAATTGAGAGGACTGAATGTATTCCTCAGTGGCAGAGTACTTGCCTAGACTCCCTGGTGAGAGGCTGGGGGCATGGCTCAGTGGTAGACCACCTGCCTAGAATCCCCCAGTGAGGGGCTGGGGGTATGATTCAGTAGTAGAGCACCTGCTTGGAATGCCCCAGTGAAGGGCAGGAGACATGACTCAGTCAGTGATAAGTAGTTGTCTAGCATATTTAAGGCTCTGAGTTAGATCTTCAGCATGCCAAACTACCCCAAGAAATCAAGAGTTTCATTTTATAGGCTAGAATCTGCAGTTAGTTTTTTTGCTGTGTGAGGGGTTGGCTTCTTTCTGTCTACCTTAGCTGCTTCTCCTTTCTCTGCTGTCTCTTGCCATCCAGTTCTGAGCCTGTGTACTAAATCTTATCTGTCCTCACAGTCCTTGCTTAGATAATGCTTCCTCCAAGAACTCCTCTCCAGTGGCATAAACCAGAAATGGTTTTTTGTGTGTTCTTACAGCAATTGTGTGCTATGAACAGCACTTGACGTAATTCTGCTGATACTCAACTCTGTACAGAACAGTGGTTTATAGGTTAAAAAGTATAATTACCTTTGTATTAGTAGTATTTATATGGTCTTGAGTTGTGTGGGATGGTCAGAGACTTTGATTGCTGGAGACCTGTGATTTTGATGTGCTGTGACTGAGATGGAGAGGGTGGGACATACTTCAGGACTGGCCTATAGGGAAATCAGAATTGCCATGTGACAGAGTCACTGGAGGGTCTGTGATGACCCACAGTGACAGTCAGCAAAGTAGAAACTATCCCTAAGGCCCTGCCTAAGGGTATCTGTGTAAGCATGAGCTCATCTTTCTCATTTGTTCTGTGCTAGGACTAGGGCCATGGCCACTGTCCCCATGTTCTGTCCCAGGTGGTTTTCTATCCTGAAGGCCCAGGTATGTCCAGCTTCCCAGTAATTTCATCTCTGCCAACTTCTTCAGGACCAGAGGCAAATCCATTGGAACAGTATTTCCCCATTGCTTGACTTTAATTTTGTTCTGATTTTAGTTTATATTCCTAAACGGCTTCACAAGTGTTTTTTTCCCTATGCCCTCAGAGAAGTTACATACTTCTGAATTTCTTGGGTGCCATTTTAGTAAATTAAGAATTCAGTTCACTGAATGATACCCTAGTGGCCTGAAAGAGTTAATGCAAGTTTCTTAAGTACTTTATTAATTCCCAGGGAATAATTTATGCATCAGAGTCTGGCTTAGAACTGAGCCAGTTACAAATACTGTAAGGTGTTCCCTCCCCCTTTTGGAAAGTGAGCCTCAGAGAACAAGTGGAGGTTGAGTTTAGATGTAAGATACTTCTTTATAAATATTTAAACGTGTAATGTCTACATGAGGGAAGAGAAATTATTATAAGAAGATGACATGCAATCAGAACCTGCACCCTAGACCTTGCTAGGTCCACCTCTTTATGTCTTTGTGTTCTCTAATGTGAGCATGGTATTTTCACCAGAGGGAACAAAGCAGTTATGCCCTCAGTTCTTTTGTTGTCTGTGTATGTGTTCTTGCATGTATATGTGTGCATGTTCATGTCTGTGTTCGTGTGTGTGTGTGTGTGTGTGTGTGTGTGTGTGTATGTGTGTGTGTGTGTGTGTGTGTGTGAAGGCCAGAGGTGAATCTTAGGTGCTCCTCAGGATCCATCTGCCTTGATTTTTCAGGCAGGGTCTCTCACTGGCCTAGAAGTCCCTGATTAGGCTAGCCTGTCTAGCCAGGGTCTCTACTTCATCAAAGCCTGGATTATATGTCCTTGTCACCACCCCAGGTTTTTAAAAAAATGCAGATTCTGAGGATTGACCCCCAATTCTTTTTTAAAAAATTATGTTTTTAATTTTATGTGTATGAGTGTATTGCCTGCATGTGTGTAAGTGCACCCGTGTTGTGCAATGCCTGTGTTGGTCAGAAGAAGGCATTGGATTCCTCTGGAACTGGAGTTAAGGTGGTTGTTAGCTGTCATGTGGGTGCTAGGAATCGAACCCAGGTCCTCTGCAAGAACAGCCAGTGCTCTTAACTGCTGAGCCATCTCTCCTGCCCATGAACCCCAATTCTTATGCTTACAAGGCAAACACTCTCAGATTTAAATGCAGAGTCCAGGTGCATGGACTGAGCTCACTTCTTGGTCTGTGTTCTTGGTATCTGTGTGATATTAGGCAATTTCATTATCCTCTCTGATTCATGTTTCTTCATTTATAAACTAGAATAATAGTATATAACTAAAAATTGTTAAGAAGGTAAGTGCCCATTAAATGTGAACTATCTTTTATTTATTGTCAGGACCTTTTGAGTAGATCTAATGAAATTAATGGTAGAAGATGCCAAGGAGAGAGTCTGGACCATGACAGCCAACATAAAAGAGCACAGCATTTGCTAATGTTGTTGATTACATAAGGTTCCTGTATAGAGTTACAGTGTTCAGGGCACATGTGATAAGCCACCCCTTGTGGGCAATGTGCTGGTTCTTTGCACCTTCTCATGCAGGCCTAGCTGTGCTCTGCCAGCTTCTGCACCCATCACCTAGAGTGATGACTGGCCTGTTCTTTCTCTTTCCTCTTTACCCTGTAGGTAGTAATCCCTCAAAGTGAACTTTCCTTTTGCCATTTTCTCTGTTCCCTCTGTATCTTTGCCTGACTTTCAGTTTTGCAGCATCCTTCCTTGGTCCCTCACTGTCTTCCACTGCCCCATGGTTACAATGAAAAGATTCCTGTGTGCAGGTGTATGACTCTGACTTTATGAGGGCTGTGGTGTGGTGATAAGAGCAGGATATTTTCCTTATTGGACTGCAACTCATTATCAGTTACAGGAAGGTTATCATTGGAGTGTCTATCTGAAGAGGAGACTGGAAAGTAGAACAAACTGGGAGAGGCTAAAGGGGAATAGCTGGGTTTACTATAGAATAAGCTTGGCTCTTGGGTCTGAGTGTAACTGTGACTGGGTGAGATGACCTGGAAGAGTTGTCTTGGCATGTAGTGGTGGGGGCCTTATTTGTGGAAGCAGGACAGCAAGAAGGGATAGAGTAGGAGAGAGAAGGCAGGGAGCCCATGAGGTTATTTCTGCTCCTGAGGGCCAAAGTATGTATGTATTGGGACAGCTTCCTAGACTGGTGTGTTTCAGAGTTTCTCCTTGAGCTCCCCATGGGTGTTGATAAAGTAGCAATTGGATACAGACTGCTTTCCCAGTTTTAGGCTAGTTCTTTAATGTAACAGTTAAAGGTTCATGCTGTTGATGGGCTCTGTGAGGTCCTCAGAGCCACTTTGAGTCAGTCAGTGTATAATGGTTTAGAGGAGAAAGATTCCCACCCAAACCTTCTATAAGGGATGAATGTGCCACAAATGAAATAGGTTGTTATTTAAAAGTGCACATGGAAAAAACAAGCATTAAGCTCTATGCTTGGAGCGTTTGTTAGTACCTCTGCAGTCATTATCTGCTGGGGACCATTCTCAACAGACTTATGTTCACAGAGTGCTTTTGTGTGTAATGTTGCCATGAACTTCTGAAACCAGGGGCCCACTTTTTGCTGGGATTCCAAGTTGATAGAGCTTTTGTCTGATTATTTGCTTTCTCTTCAGTGCAGTTTGTCTAGTGGGGCAGATACATTGACCAGAAGAGTTCCATAGTCCGTCTTCTTGGCAGTTATTTCTTTTCTTATAAATTACTAATCATGCTGATAATGTCATTTTGTTTTATATAATTGATTGCTTTAGACTTGCTTGGGCCAGAATCATTTTTCTGAGTCTTAATGGGCTGTAAGACTGTGAAGAGGTCTTTAGGCCATAAGACAGGAACTTACCTAGGATTGCTAGTCTGTGAGGCCATTGGTAGTGGCCAGGTATCCTTTTGGTGGAGGTGCCTCAGGTTTATTTCCTAAAGTCATTGAACATGTCATACAAACTCTCATAGTGCTAAACTATACCTGTTTGTTTATTTCTCTGGATTGACTGTGCAACATTACTGTTTTTTGCAAAACTTAAAAAAAAAACAACTTAAGATTATTTTAATAATCAAATTATTCCACATTAGAAATGAAAAACACTGTTACTGAGTAATTTGTCTTTAACTTTTTGTATTTGGGGGCTAAGTCTAAAAGGGGAAGTCTACCTTCAACTGTTTTTTATTTAGGGCTGAGTCTTAAAGGAGAAAGTCTCCTTCATCTGGTTTTATTTGGGACTAGGTATTAAAGGGAAAATCTACCTTCAACTGGTTTTTATTAGGGCTAGTTATTAAAAGGGAAATCTACTTTTGTCTGGTTTTGTTTGGGACAGGGTCTTGAAGGGGAAGTCTACCTTCGACTGGTTTTTATTTGGGGCTAAGTACTAAGGGGACACTGTTGGTCACTTTTCTTGTTCTTTTAACCAAATACTTAACAAGATATAACTTAAGGGTTTATTTGGCTCATGGTTTGAGGATATAGTCCATTTTGGCCAGAAAGCATAGCACTGAGAGC
Source organism: Eospalax fontanierii (assembly GCA_035773235.1). Classification (NCBI taxonomy): domain Eukaryota; kingdom Metazoa; phylum Chordata; class Mammalia; order Rodentia; family Spalacidae; genus Eospalax; species Eospalax fontanierii. The sequence goes on from CM069524.1 coordinate 24,874,024, forward strand.
ATGGAGTCACTTTGGAAAACAGGCAAAGAGGAACAATCAGTTGACTGTCTCTTTTTTGTTCAGTCTGGGTCCCTGTCCCATGGAGTGGTGCTGCCTGTGTTCAGGGCGTCTTAAACCTTTCTGATACACCCTCATAGACACCCCTTGAGGTTTGTTTCCATGTTGATTCTAAATATTTTCACATTGACAGTCAAGATTCACCATCACAGGGTCAATACTGTTAGTTGCCACAGGATCTATAATACCAGATCCATAGATATTCAGGGAAGCTAAGGTATGTTATTTCAAAAAAAGAATAAAAAATAAGCTAGAAAGGGAGAAAAGGATTTGAAAGCAGCTTTCTTACTGCCTCAACAGCTGTTGTGAGCCACCATTGGTAGTGGGTAGCTTTGTACCTTGTGATTGGTTAACCTTATGGACCAGGTGGCATTGAAATTTCATAAAGATTTTATATCTTGTGTTTTGCTATCAGCTAAAAACACGAGAATTTATTGACTAGAAAAGTTGTATTTATTCATGCAGAAATTAATAAAAAGTGACAAATTTTGTTTTCCTAATAATCCACTGTCATTACTCAAAAAAAATGTGGAGGGGACAGAAAAAAAACCTGAACATGAGTGCCTACCTGGAGGAGAAGAATTAAAAAAGAGGGAGAAGCAGAGCGCCAGACAGCATAGCATGGAAGTTAGACTTGAACGTGTCAGTAATCACAATAAATGTAAATAGAACAGATCGTTCTCTTAATATACAAATGTGGTCAGATTGGGTTAAAAAATAAACACAAAAACCTGAGCTGCTTGGTTTATAAGAAGTGAATGCTGAACAGAAGGTTACAGGAAGCAGTGGACTGGAAAATTGTATTTCAGACTCATTCTAATCAAAAGGAAGTTGGTGTAACTATATTGATATCAGATAAAACAGACATCAAGGGAGAAAGCATCAGAGATGAAGATCAGTGCACAGTGTGAGAGGCCCAGTTCATCAGATGCAGGGACTTTCACACTCAGGAGCTTAGGAACAAAGTACAGAGAGTGGAAAATATGCAGAAATAGAAGGAAAATAGCCAAATCTACAGTCCCTCTGCACATCTTTCTGAATAACTGATGAATTGACAGGCAGACAGCTCAGAAGGTTAGAGAAGATTTGAAGAGCTTGATTGACAGATTTTTCCTCACAGACATACATAGGTCGTTAGTTTCTGTGTATCCCACTCTGTTCATGTATACACAGAGATTCACCATTGATTATATGTAGAACTAGAACAAATTCTAGTAAATTTCAAGTAATTGAAATCATATATTCTCTCTAACCACTGTGGGGTTATGCTAGGAATCAATCAAGAGGTAACAGGAAAACCTAGAATTAAGCAATATATTTGTGGATTATCAAAGCTTTATGAAAGTTTTATTCAAAACATTTATAAAAGGAAGAAAAACTCATTTTGAAAACAAAAATTATGTTGATGAACTTAATAATGGAAAATTGATATCATTTGCAATTTTTGTGTCTGAATGTTTGATACTTATATATCCTAGAGATGCCCAATGCCAATCCTAGAATGCTCCCTTCTACAAGGCTTGCAATTGTGTGCTTGCTGGTGGCTGGAGGACTTGTTGTAATCAAGAGGGCTTACTGCAAATGTTGGGTGTGCTTCCAGAATCATGCCCCTACTCTCTGATTTAAAGGTCTGTCTGTCCATCATCTGAGCCTGTAGTTCTGAGTCATTGGTTCCACATTTATGGGAGTTTGAGACTCAAGTCAAGTTGAGAAACACATCTCAGTATCCATAATAAAACAACAACAGTTTAACATCCTTAGTTACTCTCACAGACACCTTGTTTGGTGTTTCACAACTCTTCTGTTTCTGAGGAAAAGGAGAGATTTATTTTCGGATTAGTTTGGATTGTTGGTGGTCTAGAGAAATGCTTTTTAGCACTTCCCTTTTACATTCCGGGGAGGATGTAAAAATTTAGGCATTCATGGCTGCTTATAAAGGAATGTGTTTTAAAGGAGTGGGAATCCAAGTCAGAGCAAGTGCTAGGCTGAAGAGATAACTGAGCACATGGCCTCCCTAGGGGTGTGCAGAGGGTCTGTCTTGTGGACCGACTGGGCCTAGAATGTGTGAAGTGTTAGAAATGTGTGTGCGTTCCATACCCCATTGCCTCATTAGTTACTTCTCTCTTAATTTTCCATATTATCCCAGTTCTGCATCTTTACCCAAGGTAGTTCTATTTTGTTTCCTGTTTTTGTCATTGTATTTTTTTTTTTTTTGAGTAGAGGGTGACTGTGAAAATGATGTAAGTCCTGGCATGAAAAAATGCAAGAAACATTAAGTCCATTACACCCTTCTCTGGTATCCTTTCCTTAAAGCTCTTGACTTAATTCTGGGTCACTACTTCCACACTAAAATGAGAATCTTTTATCTTGGGGTTATTTTGAAAATTGATGCATTTAGAATAAAAGTAGGTGTAACCTCCTTCCACATTAATATTTATAACATGCTCTGAACGTAGAACTTGCATGTCTCCCAATTTCTCAAGTGACCATAATTTCTGAAAAGTTTTAAGGCACAGATAAACTGAAAAAGTTAAATTTATGCCCCTGTTTGGAATTAATAAAGCACATTTTCTATTTCTACTCATAAAACTGAAAAAGTTATATGTACCTCTTTCCTTGGGTGTAGACTGCTGGGAATGGAACCCAGAGTCTTCTGCTGGGCACTGGCTTTACCATTGAGCCACATCTTCAGTGCATCCCTCATGAGTGGATCCCTCAGTACAGTTTCTATAGTGGTTTACCCTAAAATTGTCTAGTGCTGGTTTCCAAGTGCCTTGTAGAGCACCCAGACTTTCTAGTCATGATAGTCATGACTAGAAACCATTAATACCTGGAGTGTGAACAAAGGCAGTGCATTTCACACAGGACTAATTATTGGGTGAATAACCCTTCACCCTGGATCCCACATTCAGAGGTAGGAGGTGAGGTTCAGCCTCCACACATGAGTTTAAGCAACTTGCCTAGTGCAGTGTCTGAATCAGCCCCAAGGAAATGATCTTAGACACACAAGGAGCAACATTAGTGCATGGACACAGTTCTTTTCCCCATTACCTCTAGGGTGCACTCAGTCTTGGTCTCACTTACCTTTCTGTTCTGAAAGTTAAGACATCACCAAGTCCTTCAGCACTTTTGATATTTCTTTACTTCCCCTTGTTAGCTCCCATTATCATGAGTTCTGTGGTACAGACACTGCACCCCATCCTCCTTAAGGGTTGTAGTTCCTGAAAGCAGTGTTGACCAAAGTCTTGTATCTTTTGAATTCCTGTGTCAGTTAGTAGCATTCTGAATCTTAAGGATTCATACTAAATGCAAATGTTTGTAAAGACAATTGAGGTGGTGTTTATAGTATCTTTACAATTTGTTACTTTTTTTTTCACTTTTTAGTAAAATGTAACAGAAAACGTATAAAGCAGATATACCACTCAGCCACCTGTAAAATAAATATGTGAGCAGTCATCACCAGACCTGAAGCAGGACATCCTGGGCTCCCAGCAGCTTGTGTTTTTCACCTCTCTTTAAAGATCAAGGCTGGTGTTCTAGGAGCTTATCTGCCAGCTCTTGTAGTGAATTTGCACATTAGGCTGTGGCTTTGTAGGGCAGCTATGATTTTCTTTTTTAGTATCTTCTTTATCTCTAGACTTCTGTTCTAAATCTGTTGATGATTTGTTTGAAACCATAGGTGTGGAACTAGAGGTTCAGTCTGTTATTGTTTATCTTTGATCATTTGTTACAATGCAATGTAAATAATTGAAACAAAACTCCTATTAACTTGTTTCCTGAGACTTAATTTTAGATACTCATGCTTTCTTCTATATACATTTTATATCATTCAGTCTTTTAATCAGTTCTTTGAAAATCTGAGCTCACAGGGAGAATAACTACCCTATTAATCTGCTTAAGCATCTCTTTCATTTGTCCTGGGAATCTTGTGTCTCTGTCACCAAGAACTTAATCTCTTATAGGCTCTGGACACCTCATAGCTGATGGGCATTCAGACTTATTTATTTTGTATTTTATTATTTTTATTTTATGTGCATATGTGTATTGCCTGCATGGATGTAAGTATGGTCGTGTCCTGCAATGCCCAGGGAAGTCAGAAAAGGGCGTCAGTTCCCCTGTACCTGGAGCTTCCATGTGGGTGCTGGGAATTGAACTCTGGGCTACTGCATGAGTAGCCACTGCTCTTAACCACTGAACCCCTTCTCCAGCCCCTCTCCTCTTTTACCACTTGTTCTCTCTTGTTTTCTTCCTTGTGTGGTCTTTGTCTACATCTTTTCCTCTACTGAAACAAACATTCAAACAGAGAAACAAAAAAACAGACAGACAAACCAAAACACAGAAACTGGAAAAACAGTCCATAAAGCTAAGTTTATAACATCATGATACAGATCCTGGTATCATCTAGCTTGGCCTGTAGCATTGAAGACAAAGTCCACCAACTTTGATTGAGCAGTGTTGGGAAGACATTTTTAGGATTCAGGAGGGCACAGTGCCCTGTGATTACCATCTGTGGTGGTGGCATCTTGAAAGTAAGACAACCTATAAAGTTTGTGTTGGGCTTAACAATTGTGATTCCTCATCATATTTCCTCTTGCATTTTCTAAGTTTTGTACAGTAGATGTATTTTTCAATTATGTTTGCTAAAAAACCCTGTATGTTTAATAATGCAGAGAATCTGGGATAATAAAATGCAAAACCATTAAAGATATTCCTCAGTGGATGTAGAAACTGTTCTTGCTCATTTCTTTTACTGGAGTTGGTGATCTTTGACAGTTTGTTTCAATAGTAAGTTATTTTAATGAGGGGGGAATATTTGGAACAATTAGCTAATCTAATCATTAAATGTTCTTTTAAGCTTAAGTTAAGGTATGACTCATATAAAAGTTTTTCCATAAAAGCAATGTCAAGATAGAATTAAGTGTTCTCTGAAATCACCGTGCAGTTAGAATTTTCTGTGGATTGAAGGTTGGGGCAGCTCTGAGCATTGCTATTGATTTTGAAAATTAATCCAATTGGCAGCCATCTCCTAGACTTGATTTCTGAGCCCTTGTATGTACTTGCATTCTAGTATGCATTCTACATGATGCCAAGATGTGGGCTTTAAGATTTACTAAGAGCACTAAACATCCTAACCATTAATTTCACCCTTCAATAGTAAATACAGGTTAAGTAATGGTAGTTATAGAGAGGAATATGGTGAACCCATTTCTAGGCTGTGGTTTGGAATATTAAATATTAAATAGTTTTTGCTAGATCTAACTTAGAGCTGTGAGATTTAAGACTGATTGTTCAGACTATAGGAACTAGGACTATCCTCAGGGAATTCTTTTTTTTTTTCCTCCATTTCTGCCCATTACAGAACCTTAGTGCTACCTCTTGGAGTTGCAGTGTTAGCAAGGGCAAGCTTATGATTAGCCAGAGCAGATCCTCTGCTAGAGTGGCAAGGAGCAGATGCCTTCTCTTTTTGGATGCCTGGTTGTATGGAGGCTGACACATGCTGGCTTTCCTGGATGTCCTGGCTCTGTGCCAGGAAGGAGCAGAGCCAGGGGACACCAGCTCTTCATGTTCCAGGGACCCGGGTCCTAAAAGTAGAAGTTCTGTTCTCCACTCCAGGCTACATACCTGCAGGGTGAGTATGTTCCCTAGCTAATCATATTCCCCACATAGAGTTGAGCGGTCTGACAGTACTTAGGTAAGACAGCAGGTAGGGAGCTGCACTGGCAGGCTGTTGTTAAAAGATTTACAGAAACTACATTTGTAGCTTTAAAAATTACCTGTTTTTGCTTGTTTGTGATGAGTGAGTCTACCTCCAAGAAAACATTTTAGATGCCTTCTCTAAAATGTCTCTTCCAATATTAGGTTGCTGTGACGACCCTGTAGAGCTGGCATCCTGTCAGGGTTCTGGGCTCCTGTTTGGAGTTCTCTGAGAATGCCAGCCCCCAAATGGCAATTCCAGGGCAACATCTCTAGTCAGAATCTCACTTTAAAGAGTTCAGCAACATCAGCATGGCATCTCATGGGGTTCTTTGGCATGTTCCACTATTCAGTGCATTCTAGAGCACATGTAAGAATAATAATGTCAGTGAGGACATAATGCTTAGTCAGCTGTTAGCCCAGGGGCCTTCAGGGTGAATGGAGGAATTAGGCTTTTTGTTGGAATGAGTCTTAGACCTATCTTGCTCTGGATGCACTGTCCTCATTTATAACAATGGGCATGTTTATGGAGAAATTGTATGAGCAAAATATCACAATGTGTTCTCCACTTTGCCTCTGATTCTGCCATTGTGCCACATAACATCAGAGTTCTCCTAATTCTATCTTATGGCTTTCAGTATCCTTAGATCAGAACACCCTTTCTTTCACAACTTCTTTCCATATTTGTTGGTTTATCTAGGTTAGAATGTGAACTTGAAGAGTTCAGAGGTCAAATTAGTTTTGTTCCCTATTATGTTTTCTGCTGACAACAACCAAATACTTGACAGAACAGATGCTTGATATGCCTGTTGTATGAGAGAGTGAGCCTCCTAAGTTATCTAAATTTCAGTGACTTGTGACTCCAGATATATGTAGAGAAGAGCAGGTATCTTAAAGCAGGTAAACTTAACTAATGGATAGCTCTGTGATTACTGGCCCAGATGTCAGGCCAGTAATGTCATTTGAAGTGTGTCTGTTGAAGGAGAGGGATGCTAATAAATAACCGAGGAGTGTCTAGCCCCAAGTGGTTCATCTACAATGCAATCCTTGTACCTAAGGCTCAAGGGACATCATGGAAGAGGAGACAGAAAGATAATGAATGCCAAGGATCTGCATATTTACTGCTAGATAGTGCCTTCTCTATACAACAGGGAAGCTGCACTCATTAAATCTCAACAATATGTTCGCCTAAGCAAGACCTATATAAGGGTGACACCAGTCGATGTACCAATGTGGTTGGGGGAAATTTCACAACATCCCACCTCTAGCAATTAATGGCTGCTAAGAGAGGGAGAATCAGTTTTTTCTAGGAATGACTCCCCTATAGCTTATCCAATCCCAAGTAGTCAGCCCTAACAGATGTACATAAGAGAAACACTAAATGAGACTCAGTAGGCTGTGTGTGTGACTATATACACATATGTACAACAATAATAAAAGAAGTGGAGGCCATGAGCTTGAGAGGGGATCAGGGGCCATGGCAGGAATTGAAGGGGAAGAGAGAGGAGTAAATATGATGCAAATATAGTGCTCATGTATGAAATTCTCAAAAATGTAACATTAAATTTAAACCCAAAACAAAAACAAGAAGATAAAGTACACAAGGGACCCTAGGGGGAAGAAAAAGAAGGTATCTATGTAAAGACAATCAAATTGAGACATTTTCTTTCAGTTTTCTTGTTATACTTGGCCTCTTAGGTTTACTGATCTTATTTTACAGCAGTAACTCAATTGCTGAGGATTGTTTGAAACCTATTACCCTTTCTTTCCAATGTGTTTTGAAACTTCTTGGGACTATGTGTTGAGTTGGTGGCCAGGTTTTCTACCTGGTTCACTGTTACCACTGTTGATCTCACACTCTAACATTAGCCAGAGGGTCCCCATCCCAGCAGAAGGGGAAGGCTCTGCTGCACAATTGGTCAACTGGGAGGAAGTGTGGAGGTTTAAAGTTGGGAAAGTTCCATATTGGAGGTGGCACTGCCTGTGTGTACGTGATGTGAGCTTTCTGATAGGATGTTAATAGGTTATTGGACACACTCAGTTGGGAGGCCTCTGGGTGCCATTTATAATAGCTATATCAAGTTTTCAAAATGATGAGGTGCCAACTGTGTCCACTGTTTGTCCTCTTGAATTAAAAATTTTTTAAAATGTATTTTATTTTTATTTTATGTGTATAAGTATTTTGCCTGCATGTGTGTAAGTGCACCCTTGTGCTATGCCGGCAGAGGTAAGAAGAGGATGTTGGATTCCCTGAATTGAAGTTACTGATAGTGCTTAGTCACATATAGGTTCTGGAAACTGAACCTGGGTCTTCTTCAAGGGCAGCCAGTGCTCTTTATCCAAAAGCCATCTCTCCAGCCCTTTGGGTTGAACTTTAAAGTGACAAACTACTATACTTTAAAATTAGGCATATTAAACACTTATGAAAAATTTAGAAACAACACATGATTAGTTATATCTGCTATATTTCTGTATTCAAATCATTTAATTTAAAACCTTACCTGAAAGTGGTAACTCATTTTCTAAACATGTGTGGTAAGAATATTTTGATATCCTTTGTAGTACCTCTGTGTTCCTGGTTCTTTGATTTCCCTTTCTTGTCCCATCTCCTGATGGCTTCTTTTTTTCTGTTGAAGCATCTTGCTCTGTCTTTTTCCCATCTACCTGTGTCTCTTCCTCCATGCAGCCTCTTTCTCTTTATCCCTCCTCCATCTAGCTTCTGAACCTATTCACCCTCTGTGTTTGATTCATGCCATTTAAACCTACAGTTTGACTGTCTTCCTTTTTTTTTTTTTATTATTTGTAAATCCCAACACTTTCACACTGTGCATGGATGAATGTCACTTCCTGATATGTTACATTGTGGTTACCATCTGTTTGGAACATAGGCTAGAAATTCTTCTTTGATCCTGTGAGGAGTTCCCAGTAGATAGGATTTTCCTCTAGATTTATTAGAAAGAATATCATAATTTTTTTAGGACCAGTACATTTGAGTAAGTTTAAAAATATCACATACTTTTTTTTCAGAGTGATTATTCAAGTCCTATACTGATGGTAGATGTGGAATACCCATAATAGATAACTACTGATTATTTCAAGGTGACTTTTTTAAGCACCTATATGGATAATATAGGAAGTCAGTGGTCTTCATAACCAGGCGGTTTTAAAACTCTGTTCTAGGTATTCCAGGTCCACTTTAGAGCAGGTTAATTCTTTACTTGTTGTCTCTTATTTTCTCTACATTGAGTTATGTCTTGATACCAGGCTTTATTGCAAAACTCTCAGACTTAAAGAATTTAAAGTTTATTATTGCGATTTTAGAGCAGGATAGAAAGGAGAGAAAAGAAAAATAATTTTCCCGAGTGAAGGGACCTTGTTCTTATAATAGCATTTTGATCTGAGGACAATGCTGTGATAAATAATTCCGCCTGTAGAATCTGGATTAAATTAACCTGGGGAGAGCCCTGTACCTTCCCAAGGTATGAGGTGGCTACATAGGATGGTGTATAATCTGTTTTCACATAGTTTGGTACACAATTTCGGGTGTGAGCAGAGTTTACAACCTGCCTTCAGTTTTTCCTACCTGTTTAAAGACTCCTTTTATAAGACATTTTTCCTGTCACTTGCTTGAATCTTCTAAGTCATCTTGGTACTCTTAACTACTGGATCAGGTTTGATGATTGCATTTGGATGTAAACCCATAGCAGCAGAAGATTTAAACAGAAGCTTCCTTGATTTTCCTGGGATTTGCCATATCTAAAGGGGTTTGGTTTTGTTATTTTTTTTTTCCTATTTTTCCTTTGTTTTTAAACATGCCCTGTTAGAACATTAAAACTATTTTTTTCTAATTATGCCTTAACTACTTGTTCCTTCAAAACTTCTGAAAAAGTAAGTAGTTTTAAGTGCATTAATTTTTAGAAATAAATTTGAAGTTACTATATCTAGTTAGTTTTTGTCAACTTGATACAGACTAGAGTCATCTGAGAAGAGTGAACCTCAGTTGAGGAATTTCCTGCAACAGGCTGGCCTGTGGCTATATCTCTGGGGAGGTTTTGGGTTACTAATTGATGTAGAAGGGCCCAGCCTATTGTGGGCAGTGACATCCCTCTACAGGTTGCTGAATTTTAGGAAGCAAGCTAGGAAACAGTGTTCCTTTATGGTCTCTCCTTCAGTTCCTCCCTCCAGGTTCTTGCCTTTGTTTCCCTGGATGCTGAACTGTAAAGTGTATGATGAAATAATTCTTTTCCTCCCCAAGTTGGTTTTGGTCAGTGTTTTATCATAGCAACAGAAAGCAGACAACACTGTGTAAACTAACACCATAATGAGAAACAGTATTGAAACACATAGTTAAGGAAAATAGCATTTGTATAACCTGTTTTCTTTGTGGAAGATATTCCCATGTATCATAAAAGGTACTTTTGGGAAATTATTTATAGTTGATACTTCTAGATTTAGTTTTCTTGCTCAGTTTATTGGACTTGTGAGAAGCCTTGGATAATTTTAGGATAATAGCTTTTATTTCCTTTCTGTATGATTCTTTTAAAAAGTTTTTTTAACTTTATTTTTTATTTTATGTGTATGAGTGTTATGCCTGCACATATGTAAGCATGTCCATGTTGTGCAGTGCCCATGGAAGTAAGAAGAGGGCATCAGATCCCCTGGACTGGAGTTACAGATGGTTATTAGCTGCCATGTGAGTGCTGGGGTTTGAACCTGGGTCTCCTGCAAGAACAGCCAATCTTCTTAACCACTGAGCCATATATCTAGTCCTCTAAAAAGTCTTATTGTGTTCCACTTAATTTATAAAATATATATGACCTAGTAGATCTTATGCTTAATTTTAAAGAAGCATTATGTTCTACTTAATTTTATTTGGGATAATTTTAGGTTCATATAAAGTTGTAAGCAAGGACCTCTGCCCCATTACATGGAAATTTTGCTCTGCGATAACACTGATATTGACCTCAATTGAGTTTGTGCTAACTAACTAGCTTCACTGTCAACTTGACACACCTGAAAAGTAGGAACCTCGATTGGTGAATTTTCTCTATCAGATTGGCCTTTGTCCATGCTTGTGAGGCATGTTTTTCATTGTTAAGTGATGTGGGAGGGCCCAGTCTACTGTAGGAAGTGCTGCCCCTCAGCAGGGGGTCCTGAGTTGTATATGAAAGCAGGCTGAACAGTGACCAAAACAATAGGAACCGAAGAGATGGCTCAACAGTTAAGAGTAATGACTGCTCTTGCAGAGGACCTAGGTTCAATTCCCAGCACCCACATGACTGCTAACAACTATTCATAACTCCAATTCCAGGGGATCCAATGTCCTCTTCTGACCTCCACAGACATTGCACAACACGGATGCACCTACCTTCATGTAGGCTTTCCATTTATACACATAAAATAAGTATAAAATAATTAAACATAGAAAATTGTATGTTAATAAAAGTTCCTCAAAATTTGAGTGTTTTGCTTCTGGAATTTTCCATTTGATATTTTCAGCTCATGGTGGACCATGGCTAACTCAAAACGATGAAAAAGAAACTGCAGACACTACCATTTCTCTTGATTTATTCTTGTGCACATGTAGTGATGCCTTGTTTTTTTTTGTTGTTGTTATTTGTCAATGCTAAACATTTTTGTTGCTTTTCCTTTGTCATCTGTATATACATAAAAATATCTTTTTATATCTTTTGTATGTTTTCCAGTTGACTTTTTTTTACTGTTAAATTTTGAGATTTCTTGATGTTTTGGGAACTTGTCCTGTGTTGAACATGGGGCTAACACATACTTCTCTCACTCTCTAGACTGTGAGCAGATGGAAAGAGATGGTCTGTGATTATGGGGAGGTACAGATCAGGTGCATTAGAGCTGTGCACAGCTTCTTGGGACTGAGTGCTCCATGGCTCACCGATGTTTACATGCCTTTCTTAAGGCCACCTGCTCCCATTTAGCCACTCAGTCTTGTGAGTGGAAGACTGAAAAATTAGAGCCATGTCTGTTACATCTTGTATTTATTTGTTTTGGAAAAGGTGCCAGATCATGTTGCTCCAGAGTGAGGTTCTTATCATCAAACTTCTTCCCATACATAGTTTTGCCATCGGTACAATTATGCATGTGAATAAACACCCTAGGACATAAATCTTGCAGTGCTCTGAAAGTAGGAATTCTTATAACCATATTCTTTCTGCCCTGTGTTCAGAACACAAGAGCTTTCTGTTGTCTTTGGATCTTTGTTTGCAAATACCTCAAAGGAAGTGAGGCAAAAGTGCTCACCACTGATGATGAGCAGTGGGCTTGGGCTGGCTGTGGTGGTATAGCCTTGTCATTACATCACTTGAGAGGTATAGGCAGGAGGATCATGAGTTTAGAGCCAACTTGGGCTAGGTGAGACTTGTTGTCACACCTCCACCCCCATAACAATAGCAGCAGCAGCAGCAATATACTGCCATCAGGTATGGTGGCCATTCCTTTAATCCCAGCACTGGGGAAGCAGAGGCAAGTGGATCTCTGTGAGTTCTAGGTTATCTTGCTCTGCACAGCAAGTTCCAGGATAGCCAGGGAGACATAGCAAGACCTTGTTCTAAAAACAAAACCAAACACCCCCTCCCCATAAAACTGAAAACACCACAGTAAAGGTGACCATGGCTGACAGCAAGCTGCTCCAGGCAATAGAAGCATCTACAAAGCCTGCCTTTTCATGTTACAGTCTTTTGCAGAGCAAAAGATTCTATTTTAATGACATCTAGCTGACTATCATTTTCTTTTGTGGATCTTGTTTTTGGTGTCAAGTTTAAGAATTTTACCTAGTCTTAGATTCTAAAGATTTTATTCTATAAACCTTCTTTATTTTGTGTGTTAGTAGTGTTTTCCTGCATGTATGTAAATGCACCTGTGTAATGTAATCCTTGTGAAGACCAGAGGAAGGCATTGGACCCTCCTGAGTTATTGGTGGTGGTTAGCTGTCATGTGGGTGCTGGGCACTAAACTTGGGTCCTGTTCAAGAACAATCTTAACTGCTGAGCAATCTCTGTAGCTCAAAATCTTTCTTTTAAAAGTGTATAGTTTTATATTGCATGATCAAGTCCATCTTCAGCTACATTTGTATACATTTTTCCAACTGATGAATGTATAACTGTTTCTACATTATTTGTTGAAAACTCAATTTGTACATTATTGAGTTACTTTAGTACTTATGTCAAAATGAGGTTGAATGTGTTTGTGAGTCTACTTTTCGTTTTTCTATCCTGTTCCATTGAGCTTTGTAGCTCGCTCCAGCATATCACACAGTCTTCTTTTTTAATGAAGGCAGTGCACTCATACACATGAAAATAAATAAATCTTTAAAAAGAAAATATTTGTGTGTGTGTGCATGTGCTTGCTTGTCTATGTGTACCATGTGAATACAGGGCTCACAGAAGGCTTCAGATCCCTTGGAACTAGAGTTAACATGCAGGAGTGTGCCACCTAGTATGAGTGCTGGGAACCGAACCTAGGTCCTCTGCAAGACCAAGTGCTCCTAACTGCTGAGCCCCTTTCCAGCCCCAATTGTCTACATTTTTAGTTATGTGAAATATTTTGCTCTTTAATTATTTTTTTATGTATATGAATGATTTGCCTGCATGTATTGGAGTGTACCAAGTATGAACAATACCCACAGAGACCAGAAGAAGGTGTTGAATTCCCTGGAACTGAAGTTACAGATGAGTGTTAGTGGGCCATGTGGGTGCTGGGAACTGAACCTGGATCTTCAATAAGAACAAACAGTGCTCTTGACCACTGAGCTGTCTTTCCAGCCCTTGTGGTATGTTTTGACATCTGATTATTTCCTCTTCTTTTAAAAAGCTTGTCTTAACTAGTTTTTTTTTTTTTTTTGCCTTTTCATGTAAAATTTGGCATACTGTGAACTTTACCCCTCCGATTTAGATGGGATTTTTATCAAGAGTTGCATTGAGCCTGTAGATTTGCTTTGAAAGAATTGACATTTTTGCTCTGCTACAGAGTCTTCAATTCCTGAATGTGGTTTCTTTCCATTGGAATATGTCCTTAATTTCTTTCATTAGTATATTTTTTGTTTTAGGGTACTAGCCTCATATTTATCTTTGAACTTGAGTCTTTAGCTTTCTTTGGAATGACTATGTTGTCATGTATTTTTAAATTTGGTGTCCATGTATTCCTTACTATCACATAAAAATCTTGAAATTTTTTTTTTTTTTTTTTTGAGCCAGAGACTCCCAGTTGGCCTGGAATTCTCCTGTGTAGACCAGGCTGACCTCCATCTCACAGAGCCACTTGCCTCTACCTTCATAGTGCTGAGACTGAAGGTGTCCATGTGTTCCCTTCAAATCTTGTATTTTTATCTTGTGTCCTGTGAACTTGCTGTTAGAAGGCTAAAACTACTGTAAGTAAACCTAAAGGTAGCACATGTTCACAGTGGGGTGAATGGAACAGCTCATAGGGACACTGATCACTGTGGAGTCAGGGAGGTGAAAATGTTTACCCATTCTTTAGCTTCCAGCTTGACTAAGTTGCTCTGCATCTTGTGCTTTTTCAGCACTTAGAATTTTTCTTCAGGAAGGGAGGATGACATGGGGAGACCATGGTGAGGGGCATTGCAACAGGAGGCCTTGCTTGAGCACTCTTCAGTCAGAGCTGGGATGTTCATTTGACTGTGACTGGGACAGAGGTTTCCCAGCTGCAGGTGGCTTTCCTCCTGTACCTCTTTCATTTTATTTTTATCATATTTTCATCTTTTGTTTTTCCTTTGGTCTTTCTGGTTTAAAAGAACAGCCTTAGTAACATTAACTGAATTACAGATTTGCTTTAGCCTGTTTGTGCAGAAAGTGTTTAGAAACTGCAGTGTCAGTATTAAAAAGAAAAATGAATAAAACAGAGGATTTCTTGCTGGTTTTTTTTGGAGGGAGTCCTTTTAACCTATGCTATTGAGGGCATGCAGATGGAGTATGACTATCAAAGTCTCTTCAAGTAATTCTTTGTGTAGCTACATCATACTAGTTTGATAAGAATCTTGATTTCTTTTCATTTCCTTACATTGAGTATTTTTAAACATTTCATGTTTATTTTATTTTTTGGTGTTTTTGAAACAAGGTCTCCTTGTAACTCCAGCTAGCCTAGAATGGCTATGTAGACCAGGCTGGCGTTGATTTCACAGAGATTGTCTGCCTTCACCTCCTGAGTGCTAGTTAAAACTGTGTGCCACCATACCTACTTCCATTTTTACTTTTTAAAAAAATATTTGTGTTTGTGTGTGTGTATGGGGGGGTGCATGCTCATGGGTGTGAGTGCTCACAGAGTACAGAAGAGGGCATTGGATCCCCCGGAGCTGGAGTTACTGATGATTGTAAACCTCCTCATGTGGGTGCTGGGAACTGATTCTAGGTGCTCTGGAAGAGCAGGGACTCTTAACCACTAAGCCATCTTTCCAAACCCCACTGAATGTTTTTGGTTTAATACTTTTTCTCTCTCTTTGTGTCTCCCCGTGTTCTTTACCCATGGTAATATGTATTAGATTTTAGGTTCCCAATTAAAACAACAATTCTGTTTTGAGAAGTCTCGTATTTAAGATCTAAGTAATTATTCCTGCTGCAGTAATTACTGCTTCTTCTGCACAGGTAGTTTTCTCCATCCTCTGCTCTCTTCCTTGCTTTGTATTTCAAGATACATTCTGGAGATGACTTTGTAATCGCAGTAGAGCTCTTCCTTGCTCATTTTTACAGCTTGGTAAGTACTGGGTAATTTTGCATGTGTAATCTTGTTAGATATTGAAAACTTGTTCTTTGTGGGGTTTCACCTTGCACTGCCATCAGTAGTGTTTGCAGTCTTCAACTGTTGTTCACCCCTGTCAGGAGAGTGGGATTTTGCCATTTAGGTGGGAAGGGCTGTCTCTGTAGCTTTCATCTCCATTTCTCTTGAGGGTAACTCAAATCTGTGAGGATGCTTAGGGCTTCTGCCTTTCTCTTCTGTCAGCTGTTGGTTCATGTCTTTTGCCTGTTTGTCTATCACATTTTTTGCTATTTACTATCTTGAGCTTTAAATAGAAAAGAAGAGTATCTCTTGGGGAGGTAAACTGTGAATATTATTTCCCAGATTGTCAGCTGTTTTAAATTTTTTTTTCTTTTTGGATGTTGTTTATGGACTGCTTTTTGGCCTATGCACATTTTTAGAAATAGCTTTATGTAGCTGTACTTTTTGAAGGCTTTAATTTCACGAGGTCTGGGCCTAAAGGTCAGTGACTCACTTAGAGGGGGGCGAAGCTAGGACCTACTTTGCATATGTGATATGTCTAGTTGCTTAACATCAGGTGCTGTCTACACACTGCCTGTCATGGGCATCGAATCTTTCCAGATCCTGTCTTGAATTTTTTTCTCATCATGTGGGAAACCACAGGAGGCCACTCTTGGCATTTCATCTTATGCTTATTATCTACAGAGCAGGTGCCTAGTGATGTTAAGTCTTTTCCTAGAACTGGACACACTTCTTTTCTCTCCTCATTTGTAAATTCCATTGTATATGGTCTCAGAGCTTTTGTCTAGACCAGGGGTGCAAATTTCCCCTTTAAGGGGCCAGAAGTCAATATTTTCAGGCTCTGTCACAATGACTTAATCTGTTGTCCTGTAAAAGCTGCTTACAAACTGATGGGCGTGGCGGTATTCTAAAAGAGCAAACAGAGGAAGTGAAGTGGGTGCATTTGGTCTGTGGGCCTCCTCTCCTCACCTGGGGTCTAAACTATGATTATTTTACTCTCCCTTTGCCTGCCCAGCTGCTCACTTCTTTTCTGTTGGTTTTGGTCAAATCCTGTGTGTCTGAACTTTGAAATGAGACAACAGAGTCATGTAACTCCAGGGAATGCAGTACATCATACAGATGATGATTATTAGGTCTTATTTACTTTTATTTATTTCTTCTTGCCATAAACTATTGTAATAGAATTGCTGTACAAATGAGTGTTGGGAAAATGTTTCTTTTAGAAAATTAGAATAGCTAGAACATTCTTAAATCTGTTTATTGACTGCTGCTTCTGTCTTTGAAGATGCATGTTGCAGTGCAGAGTGAGCACTGGAAGGAGATGCCCTGCCATGCACTCACTGCAGAAGCCATAATTCAGAAAGAAGTAATACCCAACAGGAAGGGGTCCTGTCACATTTTTATGAGTATTTTATTGTCTCCAGCTAAAATTAAACCTGGTAATAATGGCATCCGTGAGTAAAACAATCTGAAGCTGATAAAATATGAAGGATGGAGTTAAATACCCCCGAGTCATTTCTCAGGCACGATTATCTGCTAAGATGAGAGGGAAGGGTCCTCAGCTTCGCTCCTGAATTGGAAGCTCCCGGGTGGCTGCTGTTGACAATGAAGATGCTTTTCTTTCTGAATTTTGCTGAAGCAAACATTTAAAAATCACCTAATGCCAAGCTCACTTTTGTGGGAAACATTTATTTTCTTCCGGATTTTATGCAAATTCAAAATCTCTTAACTACTGTATTTTTGTGGTTTTGAGGCTTAGTCGTGGATTTGCGGTAGAGAAGATGGGCTGCAAAGGACAAGATGGGAGTTACTGCTGGTATGGAGGGTTGGGCTCATAGATGGTAGGACCAAAGGGACAGAGAGTGAGGCAGTAGTAGATGAGATACACTGGACCATCTCTGGTACAATTAGATGTGTGCTACTGGGCCCTTGATGTGCCTGTTTCACATTTTTTATTTGAGACAGGGTCTCACTGTGTAGAACAGGCTACCCTTGAATTCAGAGATCTACCTGCTTCTGCTTCCCAAGTGTTGAGATTAAAGACATGTGCCCCCATGCCCAATCTCATTTGTCATTTCTTTTGACATGTGGTGTGTGCCATGAAGAGACCAGAGGAGGATATGAGCTATCCTACTCTGTCACTTTCTTTCTTATTCCCTTGAGACAGGGTCTCCCATTGAACCTGAAGCCAGGCTGGCAGCTAGCCAGCCCCAGTGATTCTCCTGTCTCTTCCCCTTACAACACTGGGGTTATGGGTGTGTGCAGCTATGTGTGAATTTTAGATGGGTGCTGGGGATTCAAACTCAGGGCCTCATGTTTGCACAGCAAGAGCTCTTGACCACTAAACTTGGTCCTCGGTTCCATTGTCATTTCTAATTCTAGATGGGAAGCATCTTGGTAAGGCCTGGTACCAGCAGGCCCCCTTCTCCATTGCCACCTCCTGGGCTGTGGACAGAACTGAGGGTATAATTAGTGCAGAGCATTTAGAAGAGTGCTTGACACATGCGCAGCCCTGAATGAAAGCTGTTACACATAGCATTTGTTTGCCACTATAGAACATAAACACTGCTACTATTTTCTCTGTACATATAAGTCAGGAAGTGTGTGATCCCATGAATTATGCTGATCCAGGTTTGGTACCTCCTCTTACTGTACTGCTTTGTTTAGTAAAACACAATGCTGTAAACAAAGTTTTGTTAATTCCAAATCATGCTATTGTTCCTGTACTACCCTTTCCGACAATATGAGCAGTGTGTAGCCCTTTATGTGACTCTCAGAACCTTTAGGTGTGGGCAGTACAGGAACCTGGACCTTCTCATCCAAAATAAAAGAAAATGCAGTGTCTCAGTTATAGAACAAGATTTGAAAACTGTTTAGTCCTTTCTCATATTGAAACAAATGATGTGGTATAAAAACATATAGTACAAAATAAAACGTTTCCTCAGGCTTTCATTTATAGATTTTGAAGAATTACTGTAAATTAGTAAAATATTACCATTTGTAATAATGTATGTGAATTAGTTGAAGCTTTGAAGTTCCCCTTTTTATATATAATGAAAAACTAAACCTGGGACTAGGGAGATTACTATGCAAACATGAGGACCTGATTGCTTACCCCCAGCACCCATGTACAAAGCCAGGTGCAGTGGCAGGTGCCTGTAACCCCAGTGTTGAGGAAAGGGAGATAAGTGGATCCCTGGGGCTTGCTAAGCAGCCAGCCTAGCCAAATTGGCAAGAACCAGGTTCAGTAAGAGGCCCTGTCTCATAAAACAAGGTGGAGGGGTTGGAAACATAGCTCATTAGTTAGAAGTGCATACTGCTTTCCCTGGGGACCTGAGTTTGGTTCCCAGCACCCACCACTTTTAACTCCAGTTCCAGGGGACATCATTTTCTGGCCTCTGGGCATCTCCATATACCCCTTCATATGCATAGTTAAAAATAAGAATGAAAATAAATCTTTAAAAAATAAGATGAAGAATGATGGCTAAAGACACCTGACATAGACCTCTGGCTTACACACACACACACACACACACACACACACACACACACACACACACACAGGGTGAAAACTCAGTCTGTAAAACGTGTGGTTCATTTCTTTTGATTTATTAAGAATAAAGCCTTACAGGACTAGAGAGATTGCTCAATGGTTAAGAGTGCTTTCTGCTCTTGCAGAAGACCTGGTTTTAGTTCTCAGCACCCACATGGACTTACAACAATTTTTATAACTCCAGTTCCAGGAAATTTGACACCCTCTCTGGCCTCCTGGAGCACTACACACATGTGGTGCACATACATACACACAAACACTCATATACATAAGAGAAAAATAGTCTTAACAAAAAGAATGAATCCTTCTATCCTGGCATGAAGTACTTAGCTTCTGTGGTGTGTACGCTGCTGGAGCGAGTGCAGTGTTTTACCATCTTTGGAATTTGAGTTCGCAGATCAGTGCTGAGCTGTTCTAGCTCATAGCATTAACTCACAGCAGAACAATTCAGGCCCCAGGAATCAATGATGTCACCATCATCCATGGGGACAGTTTGTTATCTCCAAAGAAACAGAACTTTTACAATCTTGTAAAAAAATGTACCATTACTATTATCTTACTTGGATTGAAGACATAATAAACAGCATGAACATAAACCTTTGATAAAGTTTGAACATAGGCCTGATTTTAAGTAGAGATTACATGTAGACTTTGAGTGTGGTTTTGAAACTGAGCTGGCTAAACTGTCTCAGCTCAGTCCTCAGGAGGACATGGTTTCAGTACAGTCTCCTTACCAACAGGGGAATAGCAGACAAGTGATATTTTTCAGACAGTAAAGCAGATGGTGCTTTCTCATCAGAACAGGGTGTGCCAACTAGGAGAGACAGCTACACAAAAGTTAATCCCTGAGAGGAGGGAGAATGGTTGCCATCAGTTGTTTTTTATAAGTCTATATCTGGAACTCAAAATGATAGGAGAAGTTTTTTTTTTTCTTTCCCTGAAAACAGGTATACATTGAATGTAGAAGTGTGGCCTGCATTTTCAGAGTTCTTACTAAAATGGTGGGCGAGGATATATTTAAAGAAGAAGCTGACTCTTACCTTTGACATTTCTGGAATAACATAGTGGCAGATGATTTGGGTTGCTGAAGATGAAAAAGTTGGGGAATTTTACTATGAAGTAGTAGATTTTACTATGTAACAGAGGGCTTGTGTAATGGATTGAGAATAGCCTTGGACCACATAGCCCATGCTCTGTTCTCTGAACTAGACAGAAGAATGCTCTGCACCAAGTAGAGCCCTTCCAAGGCTTCCCTCAGGCAGAAAGCCTAACTTCAGGAAAATAGAGCGCCATGCAGAGCCACAGAAGTTTGCATTCACAGACTACAGAACCTGAGTCTGTGAGAGCTCCTCTCCTAAGCTCTCCTCTCCTTCTCCATGGGCTCTTCCCTGTTCACATTATTGTGATTTCCCACAATAGCAGAGGTAAGAGGGAGGTGGCAGGGACACCCTGCACTCCTGGCTACAGGTCACTTAAATTGGAGCTTTTAGGGCTGGGACTACATGTATTAGGTCTAGGGGTCTATCCATAGCACCAGTTAACAGAACAAACTAAACCTTTTGGAGCAAGTGGGTGTGTGTATGGGGGGAAGGGCAAGCATGCAAGCCAATTTTGTGTCCTGTGCAATGTGTGTGACATGTGACAGCTGACAGGAGGACTTGACTTTCCCCAGGAAGGTATACATTCTCCAGGCTGGCTATCAGTGAGGCTGGGGTGGGACAACTCTTACTTCTGAGTTAAACTTGAGAGGGAAAGGTTGTCAGTGCTTAGTGGACACTGCAGGAACTAAGGAGGTGTTGCTCTCTCTTGATGGAGCCTCAGGTCTACAGGAGCCTTGCATGTGGCTTATGGGACACACAGAGTAGAAGGGAAAGGAAGGAATAACATGCACATCCTTCAGAAAATGACATATGAAAACAGGTAACAGAGCTGTTTAGTGTATCTCTCCTGTGTTGGAAGAGAAAAAATAAAGAAAATGATGGCCTTGTGGGTGGGGCGGGGGGAGAGTCCAAGTCATAAGGAAGAGCAGGATGAGATGAAAGTGGAATATCAAAGAAAACTGGTTGAAATAAAAGAACCAGAAACTGAAATGGCAATAAGCCTTAAGATGAATATTAAGACTCCTGGAAGAAGACTTGATTTCCAGGATGCAAGAGGAATGTGGGTGCTGAACTTGAACCCACCTAGAATGTCCAGAAGAGAAGGAAAAATACGCAAATGTGAAGAGTGCTGGATAGAGGACTGGCTGTAACCAGACTGGAAGCTGAGCAGTAGGCAGGGAATTCATGATTAACTGCTGTGCTGGAGAAGTGGATGAGTAAATTGCAAAGGGACCCTTGAGAATCAGCCCAAGTTAACGAAAAAGGTTCATAGGTAGAACTGCTTGGCAAGATGCTTGAATTTTAAGGATGAAGCAATCCTAGGAGATGGAGCAGTTTGCCTGCAGAGGAACACCAATTAGATTGGTGTCTGGTATCTTGTCTATTAAATGCCAGAAGTGTAGGGCTGTGACCCAGCCCATACTGCAACAACCCTCCTCGGTCCCATTCTACCATCCTTTAGAAGACTGCCTGAATACATGTTTTGTCCCTGGTAGGGAACATTCTGATAATTTTGTCTTTTTTCTATGATCTTTAAAGTTATTAATTTTTTGTTTGTATGATGCATGTGAGTATGTGTGTGTGTGAGAGAGAGACAGAGAGAGAGACAGAGACAGAGAGAGAATATTCATGTGGATGTCAGAGGACAGACTTAGGTGTTGGTCTTCATCTTTCATTTTGTTTGAAGCAGGATCTCTTGCTCACTGCTGCTCATGCCAGGCTAGTTGACCTAAGAGCTTTTGGGGAATTCTCCTGTCTCTGCTTCCCATCTCACCACAAGATTACAGTCCTGTAGTGCTTGGCATTATGTGGACTCTGAACTCAGGTCCTCACACTTGTGTGGCTAGCTGGCACTTTTCCCATTTCCCAAGCCCCATTTCTCTGATTTTGAAAGGAGGGGCTGGCATGAAGTCTTACAGCCTACTGACCTTTTGGCAGACTGGGATATATTTATGTTTCGTGTCCTTTGATTGGTTAGTGGTTAGCAGCCCAGCCCAGGCTAGTTTGTCAGTGGCTCAGGAAGTTGGGTCATACAAGGGAAAATATAGTCTAAATTACAATTACAGAAATAAGAACCCATCATTCTAACAAAAACAAAAACAGACTGACTATATGTCCTTTATAAAAGGCACATTCAAAATGAAATGACTCAGTGACTTAAATGAAAGAAATTGATAAGTGCAAGCAAAGAGAATGTGAGAGTCCTATTATGAGTCGAATCATTAAAATAGCACAAAATTATGAAGATTAAAGGTATAAACTGCACTAAGGGCATAACGTGAATTCTTATGCATTGTTACATCATATTGCACATTAATTATTGGGAATGTGAGAAAAAGAGGACTAAGACATTTACATATCTTTCCGACACATTGTTAGGCTGTAAGAAAGAAAGAGGGTGTAGGCTTTCTGGTAATTTAAGGGTGTCCTAAGGGGGAATACACATTGAGACCCATTCCCTGACAAAAAATAACATTTATAGAGCCACAGGGCATGATTCTCCTCCAAGTAATATGCTCTAGTTGATTAACTGAACACACTGAAAATAATGTAAGTGTTCTCTAATAGTACTGAATTTGGAAAATACTATATATGAAAAATTGAAAGCAAAAGCTAGATTCTCTGCCCTCTTCCCAAGCCATCTCTTAACTCTTAAATCAGTTAAAGAAAGCAAGACTATGATTCTAAAACTTCTAGTCTGTATTAATAGATGAGGTGTGATCAAGGCAGTTCATTAGAAGAACTTGGTGTAGTTAGATTATCACACTTTTTGGCATAAAGGACAATGGAATCAAGCATTCGGCTAAAGCATTAGAAAATATAAAGTACATTACGAGGAAGATTATTAAAGTCAGATATAGAAAAATGCACAGAACTAACAGAGAGGTTGATAAATCAAAGTGTATTTGAGAGAAAATGCCTGAGATGCTAAGTAAGGCTTTAAATAACCTAATTGAGACAGAAAACACATAGAAAAATTGGGAATGATAAAAGGAAGGGAAGGAAGCATAATGATGCATTTTATGTGGTTATATCTTTATAAATTTGAGACAAATGAAAATGGATAGTTTCCTAGAAAAAAAATAGTCCTGGTTATGTACATAGAAGAAAAGATACAATATTAGAAGAAGGCGAGAGGGATTAGTGAGAAGGTTGCCTGCCACACACACCTGGGTTTCATCGGTGAACAAAGATCACATGTAATCCACCTAAACTCTTCTTTCAGAGACATGAGAGCCTTTTAGTTTGGGGTTTTATTTCTTAACCCGTTAATAAGGTTTTGGTTGTCTTTCAGGTATCAGTCATCCCTTGCTTTCTTCTTAAAAGGTTTCTTGATTTTGTCAGGCATATCCTTAGTTCCAGGAGGTGGAATAGGTGGTGGGTGACTGAGGAGGGGGCTCTTGAGGATTTAAGAGCCAACTAATGAGAAAGGAATTGTCCTGGCACCAATCACAGGGAAGACTTGGCGGAGGAAAGAAGCAGTTTTTTTTTTTTTAAACAAGTAGGATGGAATGTCTACATGGAAAAAAAGAACCCCCACAAATATCAGGTCTAGGTTCATCACAGACCTAGATGAAAGAGCTGAATAGACAAACCAAAAGGAAGGCCAGGGTTAGGCAAATACTGTCCCAGATAGGACATAAAAAAATACAGGTGACATGAATATAAAGATACATAATTTGCATTTAGTGGTCTTCCTAAAGCGAGGGTCTCTGGGTAGTCTGACTGGACCACAGTGAATGAATCTGCACTGAGGTCACTTGGGGACACTAACTTGACACAGTAGAGCTTAACACAGATGAAGGAGTATGTGGATTCCAGTTGTGGGGACATGGGAGATGCTTGTTGGGAAAGGGATATAAAGATGATTAAGACATGGAGATGTTCTGTATGAAACACACAATGATTCAATAAAAGTTTTTTAAAAATTCAGGTGACAAAAGATCACTTGATAAATTGAACCTAATAGCACTGTGCTCTGGACCAGCTCACACCTCTACACCCTTTTACAGTGAGTGGGAACACTGATCTGTGGACAGGAAGAGTCAAGCCAGGCAAGGACCTAAGTTCTTGAGAACATCATTTATCCTAGAGCTAAAATAAACAAACAACGAACCAACAAACCTGGAAATAAGGGTCTGGAGGGATGGCTCAGTGATTAACAGCATGTGCTGCTCTTCCAGAGGACTTGGGTTCAGTTCTCAGTGCCCATATGGTGGTTCACACTACCTGTAACTCCAGTTCCAGGTGATTTGATGCCCTCTTCTGGTCTCTTAGGGCACCCAGACACATGGGCATATACTCAAACACACACACATATACTTTCATACATACAAATAAAAATAAAATTAAACATCCATGGAAATGGCTGTACTTCAGAGTATGTCCTTGAGTGAGACAGTCAGTGTTGTTATTACGATATCTGGGATTTTGATCCCTTGCCCCCAGTGTATCCTAAGTGTTACATGCTGATGTAAGAAGCTAGCTCAGGAAGACAGTGTTCAGTATTCAGAATAGCCTGTGCTGTAGGCTGTGTTGCTCACAGAATTGCAAACAGTTGAAGATGATAAATTTTATTATAAAGTCTTTCCATGTTTTAACATTTTGAAAATTTATTTTAACTTTATGTGTTATATCTCAACATAAAATACCTCATAATAACAAAACATTGGAAAAAGATAATATTAGGCCTTTGAGGTTGAAATTTAAAGTTTAGAAACTAGAATATAACAGTTAATTTATAAAAGTATGACCAAATAGGATGTATTTCACTCTCAGTATTAAGGATGATTGCTTGATATTAAGGAATTTCAGAAAATTCAAATTATGAACAAGTCAGTGTAGGAAAATCCATAACGTCTCAATAGATGGTGGGAAGTTATTTCATAAAATTTAATATTACTTCTTGAAAAAAACCCTTAGTAATAAGAATAGAAATATTGAAGAGTATTTTCCATCTTAATGCAAAGATGTGTTTTAAATTAATGAAAGCTTTTAAAAAATACCAAAACCCTAGAAACATTTAAAGTTCCCAAGTAAGTTTGATAGCAGTGGTATTACAATTTCTTTGAAGTATGATAAATTATTATTTGTTGCCAAAAAAGAACCTACAAATGGAAAAAAAGGAAACAATGTGTGAAATATGATGGAAAAAATGAAGGCAAACCATAGAAGCAGTTAATGAAGGCACTTGCTTAGAAATTATATTCGCAAATCTCACTTTTAATCAGTATTGGAAAACCCCCCTTCATAATTGCAAACCTCTAAAATATAAACAAACTTTAAAGAAATATATACTTGGTTTATGTGAAGAAAACCGGTACAATAATGGTATGATGGTTATGGGGGTAACCAAGACACTTTCTGATTGGCTAAGAGGCCTCCTCCACCACAAGGTTTTCATGCATGGTACTCTAAACCTGTTTGAAACTCATTACTGGGGAGATCCTAAGATCTAGGGGGCACCTACTGTTGGTATGTTTCATAGTCATATTGTCAAACTGCCTTCTAAATATGTTTATAAGCATAGATGGTGTTGCTCTCAAGTGTGGTCAGAGAAGCCTCTTTTCACAGAAGCCTCTTTTCGCAGTGGCTTAATGCAGAGATTCAGAGTGGTCACAGTGTGGAGTGTAACTAGCTATGAGTGTTTAGTTGTGGATGAATCATCTGTTTTAACCTACCCCATCCAAGGCTCAGGGAATGTCGAAGAAGAGTGAGTAGAAAGAATGTAAGAGATGGAGGATGGAGAGGAAGCCATTGCTGGCTTCTGGATATGACATGGCTGTTGTACACATCAACCCAAAGCAGTGGTCATTACTTGTACAAGACCTGCAGAAGATCAAGCCACTCAAAATTTCAATGTGAATTGACAAAGGAGCTATTGAGAGTGAATGATTGCTGAGGGAGAGGAAGTCACTCTCCTCTGGAGACATAACTGCTAGTAGGTTGTCTAGGCCTCAGTGGATGGCCTCACACTCATGTACATATGGGCAGCACTCATTGGACTCAGTATCAATAACAAAACAAAATATGGACAATATGAAGTTGTAAGAGAGATGGAGTGGAGGGCACTAGAGGGAAAGTTGTAAGGAGATAATACTGGATAAATATGATAATACATTGTATAAATGTATGAAATTTTCTTTTATAATTTATCTTTATGTGTCAGAATGCTTTGCCTGCAAGTATGTAAGTGCAGAGGCCAGAAGACAGTGTCAGATCTCCTGGAACTGGGGTTACTGACAGTTGTTAAGCTGCTATGTAGGTCCTGGGAACTGAACTTGAGTCCTTTGCAGGATCAGCCAATTCTCTTAACTGCTGAGCCTTTGCTTCAGCCCCATGATGTATAAAATTTTCAAAGAAATAAAAATACTGTAAAAATAAAGGCAAAGGGAAGGGTCATAAAAGAGACTCGAGAATGTGAAGTCTTGTTTTCAGCTGGGATTAGTGAACTTTGTGAAGTGATATTATTCCCTTGTTCTCTGTTTACTTCCACTCCTATTTGTGGATTTGTTATGTTGTTCTGACACCCAGGGAAGCTGTTGTGATGGAACTCACTGTAAGTCGAAACAGGAGGTTGGGAGACTGGAGAGATTTTGAGTCTGGTATCAGCACCTGTGTTTGCCTCAAGTGATTCAGTAGGAGCAAGGAGCAAGGTGACCTCTCTTAACTGACCTTGGTTTTTCTACCTGGGGTGTGCTGTCTTTCTATATTTGTGACTTTTGCCCCTTTAGCTGTGCAGAAGATCAGATTGTCATTGTGCTTACATGAGTTATTTTTCTTTTGGATTTTCAGAAATATTTTAATATTTTATTTTAATTTTATGTGTATGTGACTTTATGTAAGTGTACCACATGTATGCAGTGTCTATGGAGGCCTGAAGAGGGCATTGGATTTTCTGGAATCAGAGTTACAGATGGTTGTTAGCTGCCATGTGGATACTGGGAACTGCACTTGGGTCCTCTACAAGATCAGCAAGTACTTTTAACTGCTGAGCCATCTCTCCAGCCCACTCACTTTTTTAAAAATTGTGCATGCATGTGTAAATGCGTGTGTGTATGTGTGTGTTTGTCTGTCTGTCTGACTGACTGACTTTCTCTGGCTGTCTGTCTAGCCAGCAAGTCCCAGGGATCCTCTACGCCTCAGCACTGGGATTACAAGCACATGCCACATGCCACCATGTCCAGCTTTATTTATGTGGGAGCTGGCTATTGAACTCAAGTCCTTTTATTTGTAAGGCAAGTGCTTTATCAAGTAAGCTGTCTCTCCAGCATGGGCCTGTGTCACTTTAGTTGACCATTGTATGTTTAACACCTGAGATTGTATATGCCATCTAGGAGACAGACAACAAATCTTTTTTAGTGAGTCTTTAAATTATTTATTTACATCTTTTGAATCTGTTAGCATAATGTATTGAATGATGTTGCACAAGCATTCCCTTACATAGTATCCATCACCGTCTAACCCAGAATTCAGTACAGTTTATTACATGTTGCAGTTAATTGGAACATCATTTGCATGAATAAATACTGGAGGTTTGAGAAAAAATAGAAAATGAACACTAATGAAGGCAGACTTGCTTTCATACTGAATAAACTTAGGATAAAGGTGTAATTATTAAATCATTATAATATTAGTCCAGGAATAGACAGAAAATGAAAGCTATCTAGAAGTAAAGACCAAGCCCAAGCATACCTGGGAGGTTAGTATGTTAAATGTATTTCATTTCTAATTAGAGGGAAGATGGTGTGGTACCTGGCTTCTAGGATGTCTGTCACTTATCCTTGCCTCCCTATTCTCATTCTCCTTTAATCTCTGCTTATGTTGGCTGTGTAGCCAATAGGATGCAGTGAAAATGGCTGTGTGTGCCTTCTGAGGTTAGGTCATAAAACATGCTGTAACTTATGTCCTGTGTTCCTTTGACTCTTTTGCTCTGGAGGAAGCAGCTACCAGCGACCATGCTATGAGGACATCCAGCCACCTTTGGAGGAGGTCCATGTGCAGAGGAAATGAAGTTGGTCAGGAACCACTATCCAGGTGCTTGCTGTGTGGGTGTATGGTGCTGACATGAATGGCAGCCAAACTAGAACCACAAAATCATACTGCATTGGGAGTCCCAATCCACAGGCCCTGTGAGAGAACTCTGACTGCCATTTTAAGCTACCAAGCTTTGGAATAACTTGCTGCAGTAGCACTCAGTAACTAATCAAATTGATTGACTAATATAGCCAGCTAGTATTTGGGGAAGAAAATGTTGGTTACATTCTTGCTGTTTTAGTTGGATCAATAAAATTTCAGATGGATGAAAGATTTAAATGTAGATATTTAATAGAAAATAAAGTTGAAGATTTTTATACTTGTTATATAAAGGAATATTCTTTATTCTCTGACAGTTTTGTACATGCATACTATTATTTTGATTGTCATCACCCCCAACACTCCCTCCAACATTCCCTGTCCTTCATGTCCTATTTAAAAAATATTAAAAATATTCATTCATGTATTTATTATGTGTGTATGTGTATCTGTGTAGGTGCCTGTGGGATGGCACATGGTATTCAGACGACAACTTGTGGGAGTTGGTTCTCTCCTTACCCTGTGTGGGTCCCAGGGATTGAATTCAGGTCATCAGACTTGACAACAAGTACCTTTACCCTCTGAGCCAGTGAGATGGCTTTTCCTCTTCTTTTTAAATTTATTTTAAATGAATCTTTTAAAAAGTATCTTAAATGTATGTGTATGTGTGTTTTGCCTGCATGTATGTTTAGTGCACCATGTATGTGCAATGCCCAGGGTTCAGAAGAGGCAGTTGGATCCCTTGGAACTGGAGTTATACACAAATGTTAGCTGGGAACTGAACCTGGGCCTTCTGCTAGAGTAGCCAGTGCACTTAACCGCTGAGCCACCTCTCCAGTTTGTTTTTGAAAATAATGGACTGTATCCAGTTAGTGTACCCACATGTGCATGGATGTGGGCCTTCCATCAGAGCATGAGGAACCACTAACTGCTGCATTCCTGAAGAAAATGACACTGCTCCCCCAACTTTCCAGCAGCTGTAAACTGCCAATAGCTCTTCAGCTTGGAGAAGGGCCTCACAAATTCTTCCCTTAGCCATGCTAAAATGTTGCCTGGCTTGATCTTGTGCAAGTCTTGTGTGGATAACCATAGCTGCTGTGAGTTCATAAGTCAATAACCAAGTCATACCCAGAAGACAGCATTTTATAACACTCCTTCCTAGCCTCCAGCTCTTAGATTCTTTTTGACCTCTCTTCCATGTTTCCTGAGCCCAGGGGGTGAGGTTGTCCTGGGGGGTGAGGTTGTTATAAATGACCCATTTAGAGCTGAACACTCAATAATCAATTATTCACAGCAATTTGACCAGTAATGAGTCTCCATAGCAATCCTGCCATTATTGCACCAGTGGGCACATCTTGCCTAGCGGGTTGGTTTTGTAGCATGCAGGGTCCAGCCTGGGTAAGTCCATGGATGACTCTTCTTCCTCAACAGCCTGCATAATACCTTCTGGCACTTTGAAAACTAGCCAGCAAGGAGGAACTTAGTCCTTAGTCAGGGAGGCTCAGAGGTTCCTAAAACAACACAGGCTATTGACATTGCTCTTGATTCCTCACTACAACTAAAACCCTATTGCTGAAAACACTTTGGACCTAGAACATTAAAAAAAATTCAAAAATCAAGCTAGAACTGATCTGGAAAGTTCCTCCACACCTTGCCCTGAGATTTTCATTTAATAACCCATGAGTTTTGGAGGAAGCATTTTCTACCCATTCAGAGTACCTCTGTTCAAATTCCTTATTGATTATATTTTTACTTTAAAAATATTTTATGTATGAGTGTTCTGCCTACATGTCTTTAAGTGTGTATTGCCCACAGAGGCCAGAAGAGGGTGTCAGATACCTGGAAATGGAGTTACAGATGGTTCTTAGCTGCCTTGTGGGTGCTTGGAACCGAACTGGGGTCCTCTGCTAGAGTTGCCTGTGCTCTAACTGCTGAGCCATTTCTCTAGCCCTAATTATGTATTTTAAATTCGTCTAGAAAGTATAATCTATAAGTCTTTTTCACACATCTTTGGTTTTGGTTAACCGACCCCTTTCTCTCCCACCATTTCACTGCCCCGTCCCCACTTAGACTTTCCCCTTCTTTCACATTATGTGTTCGAATATTCTCTCACCCCTTTGAGGCCATTTCCCCTGCCTCTTTCTGAGCTTTCACAAGCTCTTTCTGACTTTTTTTTAAGGGGCCTGTGTGTATGCTCATGCTTGCCTGTCTGCCATTCTGTCTGTCTCCCTGTTGCATATGCATGTGGACATGTGTGTGGATGTCAGAGATTGACACTGAGTGTCTTCCTCTGTCTCTCCATCGTATTTTTGAGACAGAGTCTCTCAGTGAACCTGGAGCTCATCTATTTGACTATCCTGGCTGAATGGCACAGTGAACTCCAGAAATGGTCCTTTCTCTACCTTCCCAACATTAGGATTACAGGCTTGCATAACAGGCCCATTTTATTCAGATGTCTGGAATCCAAACACAGGTCCTTATGCTTAAACAGCAAGCACTTTACTGGCTGAACCCTTGTCTTAGCCCAACTTCTATACTTTTGAGTAGAAAGGACTTTTTAAGACTTCTAAATTTTCAAACAGTAAAATAAAATTTAGAACCTTTACATGTGTATAGGTACTTACTAGCTTAGCTTGTCTAAACTCTCATTTTTCATCAACATATGTCTGAGCTGGTCTTGCCTGTGGTGTTTAATGACCCCAAACTTCTCTTGTAAACCTTGAGAATGAGCATAGGTCTTTCAGGCCACCATAAGTAGTTGTTTTGTCTTCTCTGGGTATCTTGTATTTTGGGCCCTGAGCGCTTTCTATCCTCTAGGCATTCACAAGATATATGATCTCCTGAAAAACTGTAGCCTTCTTTATGTGATGAACCTGTTACTGCAAAGGGCAGTATCTTGGACTGCTTACTTAACATGCTCACAAAGTCTGAGTACCATCTCTAGCACCACATAATGAATTGGAAGCAGGATCAGAAGTTTAAGGTCATGCCCAGCTCTATAGTGATTTGTGGCCAGCCTAGCTTTGTGAGACCCTCTCTCAAACAAAGCCCAGACAAACAAAACACAAAGCAAGGCAGTATGTCTTGTCTGTAGAGAACTCTTAACAGTTAGTAAGAGTCTTTGATAAAATGGTCAAGGGTGTCTTCAGAGAACAGAAGTATGAGTAAATGCATGGCTAGATTCAAGAAATGTAAATAAGAACAATGAAAAATTACGTATTTTTTTCTGTCAGATTGATGTAGGGTAAAGAGCCTCCTGGCCTCCTGTGGCTCTTTATATACCAGCAAGGTTATATGAATGGGAATGCAGACTTGTGCAAGTTTCCTGGAGGGCAGTCTCAGAGCATCTTTCCAAATGAGCTTGCACTGTGACTGAGCTGTATAAATTTCTCCAAGGCAGTACTTGGGCACAAATAGAAGATGTATGTTTTGCTGTGCAGCCCAGCATTCTATGACCAGCTTGTTTCAACCTCTGTTGTCTTCATTGTCCAAATGAGACTTTTAATTCGTTGTCCCAGACTTAGCCCACACCTCTCAACTTTGTTCCTTTGTTTGGGTGGACAGATCTTTGCTTTGGGTGTAAGTGATTTTCTTATTTTAAGTTCCGTGTCACCAGTTCTTTACTGTCCACTTCCAACGCTGCCTTGAAAGTTACAGTTTGCAATTACGTTTAATTTCCAGAAATACCTTATGATTCCTGATTGTTTTCCTAGCATCCTGTTCTATACAGGATATTCCAGCTCTTGCACTCTGTCTGAGGATACTAATAAGAATTTTTGTCTAAGCCCAATTCCTTTTTAGACATGGAATTTTGTTTCTTCCAGGCCCAGCCGTGTGTCTTCATCTTGTTCTTTCTCGCTCTCTTGCCTCAGACCTTCTCCAGGACCTATTGCTACCACACTGACTTCATTTTTATGAATGGAGGCCTGGCTTCATTAATACTGGTAGCTGTCACACGTTTCCTCTTCA
This sequence comes from Eospalax fontanierii, assembly GCA_035773235.1. Lineage (NCBI taxonomy): Eukaryota > Metazoa > Chordata > Mammalia > Rodentia > Spalacidae > Eospalax > Eospalax fontanierii. The sequence continues at coordinate 24,906,235 of CM069524.1, forward strand.
GCTGTGTGCATTTCCCTGAAGTGGGAGGGTTTAGGGCAGGCCCTGTGTAGAGTATGGGGCACAGGGCTTGGCAAGTGTCCCTGTAGGGTTCTGTTTGGATAGAGAGTCAGCAGGCCAGCTGGGCTCTCTCCAAATTGCTAATGCAAGAAGGGCCTGGCTCTGTTTTTAGGGGCATCCATCTCATTCAGAGGCAGAGGTGCCATTTGCCCTACTGCTCCTCAAAGTTGTAATTTCTTTCTTTCTGCCCTCTCAAACGCTGACGTGCACAGCTGCCCTGTGTACTCCCATTGCCCTGCGGAGGGCAGGGCTTATGTGTGTGCTCCTTGGCTCACCAGCCTGACTCTGATTTCCAATCCACCTGCTGTGAGCTGGTCTTGTTTGTAGATTTGTCCATTGGAGCTTCTCTTGGGCACCTTGGGAAAGGCTCTTGTCATTGTTGTGGCCTCCATGAACTTTGCTCTGTTTCTGAGGCCCTTCATATTGTTGTTGGCCTTTGTAAGTTTTCTGTTCTCTAAGTATTCCAAAAAAAAAGTATACTGTTGAAACTTTGGCACTTTTTTTGTGTGTTCTGGATTTCTTTAATTTCACTGGGTAACAAGTGTCTTCCATCAGTTCATGAGAGAGCCATGGGAGGCACATATGTGTGCTTGGCTAATCCGTTCTCTCTGTGGTGTGTGTGTTGTCACCCTGAGTTTCTCTTGGTTTGTTCTTTGTAAAGCTGTCTCCTGCCCACCACACTCACCATTTCCTTGGGTTGGGAGTTTGCCCATATGTGTGAGGAAATGTAGAAGTCAGGTTGGCTCCTGATGCAGGACCTCAGCTGCCAAGAGTATCTTCTTACTGCTAGCCATTTCTGCAGATTGGCACTTCTCCTTCATGCTGTTTGCCCACCTCAGACATTTGGTATCCTATTTTAGTTCCCATTAGTAAAGAATCTGCCACTGAGAGCATTCCCTCATCTGTGTGAGATTCTTTCATCACCTGGGGGCAAATGCAGGCTAATTTGGGAACTCAGCAGCGGGAGACTTGAGGGAGCAGATTGTGGGGCAGTCTACACTCAAATGTATGGCTGAGAGAGAAGCTCTGTTGTCTGTTCTCGAAGGAGCTCTCTGTCAGAAAGGTACTCTGGCCCCCAACTTCTCACCCCTTCTCTACCCCAGGCAGCTGTCTTAGCCAGGAGGCGCTAGGGATGAGTTCTCTAGCCTCTAGCTAATGACTTGGCCAGTCCTCTGCCAGCTTCTTGCCTGTGCTGCACTGATAATAGGATTATTCTTAGTGGCTGCTGGGGAAACTTTTCAGCTGACACAGGTTCCTTCTGTTTCTTTAGATCTACTATCATTGTTCCTTTCAATTTTAGAGTTTTCCAGAAACTCACTCAGGTATTCCATAACTGCTTATTGTGAAAGGTGGTGTGCTGGGCATAAGAAATGCAGGCCAGTGAAGAAACAGAGACAGTGTATGGAAGGGTGGAGTGGCATTGAGACAGTATTTACACACTCAATTCACAAGTTCTGTGAGGCATAAAGATATTTAAGCAGAGTTGTTATAGAAGTCTGCCCAAAGCAAGTGACAGTTGACAAGATAGAAAGGAAGAGAAAGAATGAGCTAGAAAGAGTGATAGTGATGAAGGACAGTGATGTGTGTTTTAAGAGGAGTGAACAGGATGTGAGAAACCTTCCATCTGTCTGCACAAGGTAGGAGAGACCTGTTGGTCCTTAAAAGATTTGCTGTTGCCATGGGCTCGTTTTCATTTCTTATTTCTCCTATTTAATGAAACTTAAGGAGAAAAGCTATGAACTATCCTGAACCACTGTGCTGGTTAGATTTTGTCAACTTGACTCAAACTAGGGATCCTGGGAAGAGGAATCCTTAATTGAGGAATTTCCTCTATCACATTGGCCTGTGGCTATGTTTATGGGGAAGTTTTAAAATGTTGGTTGATGCAGACAGGCCCAGCCCATTGTAGGTGGTGCCATCTCTAGGCAGGTGGGGCCTGGGCTGTATAAGAAAGGTAGCTCAGCCAGTCAGGAGAAGCAGTCCAGGAAGAAGTGTTCCTCCATGGTCTCTGGTTCAGTTCTTGCCTCCAGATTCCTGCCTTGAGTCCCTTCCCTGGCTTCTCTGTATAATGGACCATAATGTCTAAACTGAAGTAAACCCTTTCCTCTCTTTCTTCTCCTAGTTGCTTTTGGTCATGTTTTTTATCACAGCAACATGAAAGCAACTAGAAAACCGGTTATTCTTAGGATGAGGTAATGCATAGTTTCTGTTATCTTTTTAAACTTCTAATGTGGATTTCAATGGTCTATCAAGGCACATTATTTACATAATCAGAAAAAATGTTCTTAGAAGCATAATACTCATGTGTCATGGCTTATAATGGTGTATCAAATGCAGAGCTTGTTAACAGTAGAAGGCATGTCTCTTGCAGTATTATACAGGTGTTAATGTATGCTCACTGAACCTGGTACATGGCCCTTAACAAAACAGTCCCTGCAGTAAAGAAATTGTACTCCAGGATTCTTGTGGTGTCTCACAACACAGTTAAATAACTTCTAGTGATCAGGCTTGAGACTGGTGTCTTCTGCAATAATGTTGGGGACTTACAGAAAATCTATCCATTTCTGTTACCTTGTGGTTGAAGTATTGTAGAATAGAGTTTAGATATTTAGGTCTAGACTGTATGTGAGCAGTTGATTCTTTCATTTGGCCAGCATTTTTTTTTTTTTTTTTTTGTCTTTTTTGAGATAAGTTCTTCCTGTAACCTCAGCTCTCCTGGAACTTGCTATGTAGACCAGGTTGGCCTTGAACTCATAGAGATCTGCTTGCCTCTGCCTCCCCAGTGCTGAGATTAATGGTGTGCATCTTCATACCCAGCGTTTGGCCAGCTTTTTATCAGTTAGGATTGTATTAAGCTGTAAGAAACACAACTTCTTTTGTCTGGACAAATTCTTAAGAAAATTGCTCAAAAGGAAGCTGCAAATTTAATTTCAACCTTTTTAGATTGAGGGTGTGTGGGGATTATACCATCAAGAAGCTAGCTGGCTTATCTTGTGTCCTAGTTACTTTCTATTCCTGTGAGAAAACACTTGACCAGGTGGCAACTGGGGAAGGAAAGGGTTCATTTCATCCTATACTTTCAAAACACAGGTCATCTTTGACAGAACTTGGGATAGGATCCTGGAGACAGGAACCGAAGCAGAGACCATGGAGGAAGACTGCTTACTGACTTGCTTCCCTGGCTTGTTTTTACACTTTATATACAACCCAGGCCTACTTGCCTAAAGATGGCACTGCCCACAGTAGACTGGGCCCTCTGTATTAATTAGCAAATAAGAAAATGCCTCACAGACAAGGCCACAGTATGATGTTGGAAACTCCTCAGCTGAGGCTCCCTCTTCCCAGGTGACTCTAGTTTTTATCAAGTTGACAAAAGCTGGCATATCCTGCTTAAGAGTAGGGCACTGACCTGTTGAGCAGAGTGGCTGCTGTACCGATAGCTATCCAACCTGTGATCCATCTGGGCCGGTGGGAGGTCTGCGACTTGTTTTTGTCCCTTTTTACAAGAAACACAGAAGCTTTTATAGAAACCTCACTGTAGATGTCCATTTTCAACCCAGTGACCGTGCTGTGTCCCACAGCTATCTTTAGCTATAAAGAATCTGAGAAACCAAAGTTCTGTGTTTGTGTTTTTAGCCGGACCACGTTGTTGTTCCTCTTCAAAACAAAACCAGATTTTGTTAATAAATGGAATGGATATTGGCCAGGCAACTTGCTGTGTCCGCTCTGGAAGTTGCTGACTTGCAGCAGGTTATTGAAGAGAGCCCCATCAAGGAATCTTCAGGATATTTCAGAGAATGTGTGTTCTCTGAGAGTTCTAGGAATAGGTGACCAAGAGCAGGCAGTATGGACATGTAGAATATGAGTTCCATGGAAAGGAAGGCAAACTGTGTTTGCCTTGTACACCAGTGGTCAGTCCTCTGTAACTTGAGATGTGATGTTGGGGCAATTGGAAGTCATGGGTGACCTTCAGCAGAAGCTCTGGAGGGAAGAGTTCTGTAGCAGCTACAGGAGGAGTACATGTCTCAAAGACTAGGGAATGGCAAGCACAGTGGAGGTGGGAAAATGGGGAGGGTGGGAAAAAAATTCGCAGCCAGGGAGAGCAGGTGACACTTGAGCATACTTGATTAAAAACATTTTTTGAATTATTTGTTTTTATTTTGTGTGTATGAGTGTTTTGCCTGCGTGGATATAAGTGCACTATGTATATGAAATGCTTGGGGAGATTAGGAGAGGGCATTGGATCCCCTACAACTGGAGTGAACACCAGTTGTTAGTTGCCATGTGGGTGCTGAGAACCAAGTCTGGGTCCCCTGCCAGGGCAGCCAGTGCTCTTAACTGCTGAGCCATCTCTCCAGCCTGGAGCACACTTGATTTTAAGGAGGGTCAGAGGGGATTGAAGGTGCTGGGGGCTGGAGATAAGGAGAGAGGACACATATTTCCCATTGGACGCTGAAGTATTTTGATCCACTGCCTTTAAAGTAAGGAAAGAGTTCCTGGACTTCACTGGGAGGAGGACAGCCATGTAGACAGGAGAACCCCTGAAAGACAGGAGAAGTCTTAGGTGCAGTGTTTGCAGAGGAGCAGCAGACCCCCAGTAGGAAGTGATAGGAAGGAGCATTCGTAGCTCTAGATGTTTGGGAGAGCGTGGGATGTGAGTAGCTGAGCTGCACCATGAGCTGCACCAAGAGTCCTGCCGTTTGACCTGGAGAGATGGCTCAGTGGTTAAGAGCACAGGCTGCTTTTGCAGAAGACTTGGGTACTGTTCCCAGCGGCCTCATGGTGGTTCACAACCATCTGTAATTCTACTTCTGGGGAATCTGACATCCTCTTCTGGTCTCTTCAAGCATTGCATGCATGGGTACACGTATAAACAGGCAGGCCAAACCACTCATACACACAAAACAAGTTAATGAAAAAGTTTTTTTTTTTTTTAAAAAGCCATGGTATGGGTATGGAGCCTTAATTTAGTCAAGTTCAGTGGTACCCACCATTGTGAAGTCATTGTCTGAGGTAGAAATTACTTTTTAAAAAGTTCAGTTGACAGTGAATAGAGCCTACATGTACTTTTTTGTGCAAAGAACATGTAAGTAAGACAGAAACCATTTGTAATGAGTGTTTGTGATGACTTCGTCTGATCAGACCAAGCACTGAAGCTCCTGCCTGCATTACTGAGGCAGCACACATAGGAAAAACCTACACCGGAGGCATTGCCAACCCATCTTCAAGGTGATAGAACCTAGACTCATACAGATCATTTCAAGTCCGTGTCCCAGGTCACCAAGCTAGCTAGTGCTCACACCAGGACTCACTCTGCATTTCTGATTCCAGAGTGGCAGTATGTGGATTCAGCCATAAGAAACTGTTTCATGGGTGGAAAACCTAACAGATTGACAGTTTTATTTCGTTCTCCCTAATAGATACCCAAACAGTTGCCAATTTCAGTTACTAGTCTACTTACTGTGTGCAAGTATTTCAGCCAGAGCGTTGATTTCTGTAATGTAATATTTGTGTCTGAAATTTTAATTAACTTAATTTTTTGTCCATCTTGTTGTTGTTTGAGACAGGGTCTCACTGTGTTGCCCCAGCTGGCCTGGAAGTTGCTATGTAGGCCAGTCTGGCCAGGACTTCACAGGGATCTACCTGCCTCTGCCTCCCAAGTGCTGGGATTAAAAGCATGCGCTGCCACACTGGACCTGTCCTGATTGTTAAAATTGACCTACTTATGCAAATACTTGAGTAACAGCCTTGTTTATTTTACTTTAAAAGAATGCATTTTGGCTGTGTCATTACTTTTTCTTGACTATGTTGACAAGACTATATTATGAGAGAACTTCTGGGCATGTTGGTAAAGCACACAGAAAAATACAAATATCGCAAATCTCATTTCTCACAATATTATTTAAAAAAATTCTGAGCAGCATCTTCTTCAATGAGAGTGGTCTCCTGAGGGACTGCTCTGGTGGGAGTTATTTAACTGAGCAGTCTTCCTTCTTATTGTGTCCATGAACTTCATTCAGTGCAATCTCATTCTATTTGTTTATGCAACTTGTTTGGGATAAAAGGAAAGAATGCCTCCCGTCCCCTTGCTTCATGCCCAACTTGTGAGCACCTGCAGAAATCAGTAAATCTGCGTGGGCGTGTGAGCATAAGCGAGGTTCAAGCATGTATGAATGCACTAATGAAGCCCAGTATTTTGTACACTGAGAACAACTAGTAGAGAAAAATTAAATCACCCTAAATACTGTAGTAGTGAAATATTGTCAAGTTTTATTGTTACATTTCAGTGAAGAGATCCTAGTTGAAAATTATGGATCTAGGTCAGGCATGGTGGCACATCCCTTTAATCCCAGCACTCGGGAGGCAGTGGCAGGCAGATCTCTGTGAGATCAAGGCCAGCCTGTTCTACACAGTGCCTTCTAGTCCAGCCAGGACAGCATAGTGAGATCTTGTCTCAACAAAAAAGAAAAAAAGATGTGAACTTAGAAATGGATTCTTTTTTCTAATGAAGAAGTATTCATGAAGATCTACAGTGTGGTATTGCTCACATACACAGTTTCTGGAGGGACCAGGCCTCCCTTGGCTTCAGTGTAATCGGTTAACATTGCATGCATATTTGAGACCCTTGGAAAGTGTCTGGCTTTAAAAACAAAAGATGAGTACAATTGTGCCTTCTTGTCTTGAAGAGCTGATCTTAAAACAGTATGGTCTTGTTTTCATGTAACTCAGTTCAGGTACAATAATTTTTTTTAAAGGCATGGGCAATTAATTATGTGACCGTGAAAAATAATTTCACCTAAGTTAATTGCACAAATTACTGTAGCCCTAAAAGGTTAATGATTGTCAAACATCTTTGATGCATAGAGTCTATTAAATGCCAGTATCTTGAATAATTTAAATAAGTAGACCTGTCCTTACTGGACAAATGAGTCTCATTCAAAGGACAACAGTAAACAGGACCTTGTTGTGTTTTAGAGAAACACGTTAGGTTCTTCTGCAGATAACTGAAATAATTCTGTCTTATAGGCCATAATAAAGTCTTAGATTTCAAAACATAAGACATCAAATTCTCTTACAATTTCAGGAGGTAATAGAACTTTTAGAATATTTATTACCTTCACTTTGTAGAAATACTAAATTATTGAAGTTTCTGAATAAATTTAAGTTTTTAGGGCTTGAACAGATGACTCTTCCAGAAGATTGTAGTTCAGTTCCCAGCTTCCATATGAGGTGGCTCACAACTGCCTGTAACTCCAGTTCCAGACCATCTGATGCCTTCTTCTGGTCTCCTTGGGCACCTGTACTCACATGTACATACAAACAAATACATACACATAATTAAAAATAATTTTTAAAAATCTTTATACAGATTTTGTTTAAGCCTTAAAAGATTAGTTATAGTCAATGAACAGCAGATTTATGTACTTGATGTCAGCCAAAGCCCTGAGAAGAACACTATGGAGTTCTGAAATGGAACTTCTTCTATAGCTGTTCAGAGAATAAAAGTTTAATATTTTTAGGGTTCTAAAATTCTAAGGTTTAATTTATTATATGGTTCTTTAATTTTGTTTTTCAATATTACTTTATATGTACTTTTAGTGTTTTATAATCATTAGCAAGTTCTAAAATAGTTAATTGGAATGCACTCTTTTTTGGTGTGTATGTTTATGTGTAGGTGTACATGTGCACTTGTGTGTGTGTGTGTGTGTGTGTGTAGGTCACATTGAATGTGGTTCCATAGAAGCCCTCCACCTTGTTTTTATTTATTTATGTATTTTTATTTTTTGTGTATGAGTTTTGCTTAAATGTTTGTAGGTGCACGCAGTCATGCAATACCCATGATGCCAGAATAAGGCATCAGATCCCCAGACCTGAAGTCACAGACAGTTGTTAACTGCCATTGGTACTGGGACCTAATCCTGAGTCTTCTGCAAGAGTAGCCAGTGCTTAACCACTGAGATATCTCTTCAGTCCCTACCTTGTTTTTTGAGGCAAAGTCTCTCTTTGTCCTGGAGCTCTTTTTTTGGCTGTAGGCTGGCTGACCACCTAGCCCCAGGGATCTATACCTACCTTGAGCCCAGAATTTCATTAAAGCATGGATTCTAAGGATTGAACTTAGGTCTTCCATGCTTGCAAAGCAAACTCTTTATAAACTGAGGAGGTATTTTCCCAACTCCTTGAGTGTATTTTTATTTTCAGTAACAACATATCCTGAAAAACTTTGAAAAACCCTAATTATTTTAAGAGATTCTTTTCTGAAAAGGATCCTTTAGTTCAAGAAATTTTGGAAAAACTGTATACCATACCCTCTTCTTAGAGTCACAGTATTATGTATTAAAGGATTTGTGAAATGCTGGGGAAGATAAGTAAATAAATACATTTACCTGCACCAAAGCCGTATTTCACAAGTTTATCTGTTGACATTGCCTACTCCTGTGTACAATACTCATGAAGGTCTTAAGGACTCCAGTGACTTCATGTTGTTCATAACTGTTTTTGAACACCTCACTGTATTAACTAATCTTGTTTTCCATCTGCTACAGATGTTTCTGAATAGGCATGTAAACACAGCTGTGTAGATAGGGCACACGTAAGCTTATGTAACACACACAGACCTGCACGCATGGGTACTTGCATTTTTACTGTGATACTTACAATATATATACACAGTAGAATCAGAAGATAGTTATTGAATCAGCAGGTGAGATAAATGGTATCATTCTGTTTATCTTTGTGACTACTACTTTCAAGTTGCAGGCAACCATGCCGCCAGAATTCTCAGGATGTGACCTGCTGAAATATGCAGGTGGGATGCCCAAAGCATCACAGACAGGCTGGCTGGGCCATGTCCAGGTCCATTTCATTATCAAGTTGTTTCAGTGAGAAGAGAGCCAGGTTCAGACCTCGATTCCATCATTTCCCACATGTCATCGTAGGTTATGGATTTTCTGAGAACCTCAGTTTTCCTTATAAATGGGGATTATACTTATCCTGAAATATGGCTGGAATATAATGTGCTCCATGGAATGCATCACAAACTTAGTTTAATTCATTGAAAATAGTGTTGGCAATGTGGTTAAGCTACATTAAAAAGCAAGTGTGAGGGCTGAAGAGATGGCTCAGTGGTTAGGAACACTTCTTGCTCTTCCAGAGGACCTGGGTTCAATTCCCAGCAACCAGGTCTGCAGACTCATAACCACCTGCAACTCCTATTCCTGGTGGATCTGACACCTCTGGCCTCCAGGGGTATCTGCACTCATGAGCACAGAACCCCCGCCCCATAAATGCACATAATTAAAAGTATAAAAATAAAACAAGTATCATTAGCTGAAAATTTCATTTCATCTGTATATTGGAGGAAAAAAATCCGGTTTATGATGAAGATACTCTAAATTCTGAACAGAGAAATGTTTTTTTATTTTATCAAATAATAACCAACAGACTGTTTATGTCATATAAGCACTTCCAGCTGTTTCCTAATATACTCCTAAAGGTCAGAGCCTTTGCACAGAGTGGCCCATGTCTAGAAGGTTCTTCTATACACAGTGACTTGCTTCTTCCTTTCTGTCCTACTTCAGTGAGAAAACCTACTCTTCACTTGTTGTCCATCTAGAAATTGCTCCTTTGTGCTTTTCTAGTCCTGTGAAGTGCTGTAGTTTTCTTAAAAATCTTATAGCTGTCAAACATTTTAGTGTTTGCATGTGAGAGAGAGACAGAGACTGGGTGGGAGTGGGGGCAGGAAGGAAATGAGGATTATACTTTATGGAGATTACTAAGGTCTCAATACTTAGCAATTTTGAAATGTAACAACATTCGTAGCAAATTTTCCTTTGTGTGGTTTTTACACCCATTATGTCATTACTTCAGAGCTAATGTAGTTGTCAGATACATAGGTTACTCAGTAATGATACTTCTGTAATATGCTGTAATAGAATTTGGATGAAAATACATGTGCTTTCTTTTCTCTCTCTGCATGAAGCATTTTTTATCCCACATGGGGCAAACGGTAGTAAAATGTTTTTGTAAGCTAGAACATGCTTTAGCTTTATATCATAGAGTTTTGTAATCATTTCAGAACATATCCCATATTCAGAGCTAGAAAAAATTTCAGCTCTGTGTAGGATGCTCTGTTTTTTCTTAGGTCATCCCTAAGGTTCAGAATACTTTTCATGTTCTCCACGGAGGTGTTTTCTTTTATAAACATTTCCCCTGTGGAACGGTGTCTAGCCTGTCTGTTGACTATTTCAAAGGACAGGCTGCTTTGTTAAGCCGAGTGGAGATTAGATCTTTTGTTTAGTCCATTTCCTGTAGGCAGGATTGTGATTGTATTGAGTGGCATATAGTCTGTCCCAGGATTCGATTTCTATGGGCTTTCTGTTAATTAGAAGTGATACAACCATCTTTATCTTTCAGAGAAGTGGGTATAGAGTCCCCTTTTAACACTGTAGCCCCAAACTAGACGAAATGTCATAACTGAAATGGACTGTCATATTTAAAGAGATCATCAGTGGCTACCACCGGCTGACACAGGAACGGTGACCCAGAGAGCACTGTGCATTATAAATTCAAGCATTCTGGTTTTAGAGTTCTAGTGTGTCTTTCCCAGTTAGCTGGGATGAACTGCACTTCCATACATTTTTGCTTTGAGTACACATCTCTGGACCCGCACATTTCAAGGAGAGGTAATCTCTTTGTGCATGTACTATGCATGCATACTCCATAGGACTAGGGTTTGATTGATTTCAGGCTGTTCATGTTTCCAACCTGGGCATTTTGGTGCAGGTGTACGAATGTGCGTGCCCCTGCATTATATGATCTATCCTAGTTTGCTTTCTGCTGCTGATAAACACCACGACCAAAAGCATCTTGGGGAAGAAAGGGTTTATTTCATCTTACAGGTTGCAGCAGTAACTGAGGGAAGCCAGGGCAGGAACCTGGAAGCAGGAACTGAAGCAGAGACCGTGGAGGAATGTTTCTTACTGGTTTGTTCCAGGCTCATGTTTAGCAACCTTTCTTACAGCTGAAGCCCACCTGCAAAGAGCTGATACCCGCTATTGTGACTGGGTCCACTTTCATCAATTAGCAGTCAAGACAGTACCCAACATACATGAGGACAGTCTGCTGGAGGAAATTTCTCAATTAAGGTTCTGCCTTCCCAAGTGTGTCAAGGAGGTGACAGCCAGGAATGGCCCTCACCAGGTCACAGATGGGGGCTTTTCCTAGCTCTCCTTTTACTTCCAAAAGGCACAGACCAACTTTAATAGTGTCCTCACTCCACCTTACGTCAAGTGGCTCCTAGAAGTGGACATCTCCATAATGTTCACCAGTGGTAAGAGTGAGCCGACTGTTGTCTCCCATCTTCCCAGGATGCACCCTCATGGTGGTTGCTTATTTTCTCAAGCTTTGTCTTTTTTTGGGCAACTATCACAAGAATTATGTTAAATCTGTCCTAGCTATATTGTAATGGAATCTAACAATAGTCAATATCACAGAAGAGCCGTGTATTACAACCATAGTGGAGTTTTGACTCTGATAACCAGATTTCCATGTGTTAAAGGTCAAAGTTCATTTTTCATCTCATTTTTGTGTTTGTTAAAGGGCATTACTGCTGAAGAGATCTGGAGATGTGTGGCAATAGTTATATGAGAGCACAAATGTACTTACCACCACTATAAACTGCACATAAAAAGGTTCCAGTGGTAATTTGAATGTTTGCCACAATAAAAAAGCTAAAAAATTGGGGCTAAAGAGATGGCTCAGTGGTTAAAAGTATTTACTGCTTCTCTTCTAGAGGACTTGGGTTTGGGTCCCAGCACTTAAGTGGTAGCTAACAATTGCTCCACGACAGATCGAAGATGCTGGGGATTCTTGGATCAGTTCTCCACTCTGCCTTTTCAACTGCTCCACATTTGCACCTGAGCAGAGTGCCTTCCATGATCTTCTGTATAAAGTTTATTGTTGACTTTTCTTCTCATGACAAACACTCTGAATGCTGACATGTTTGTATGTATAAAAGTTGTAAGTTGACTGAAAGTCACTTTTATTTTTCTATTATATCTTTCTCACTTTAAAAATTTGGGCAGAAAATACTGGGGGCTTCATTATGACATCTTATACATGTGTATTATGTTCTTTGCTCATGATCACCACCTCCTTTCCCTGTCCTGTTTCTCCCTTCCATGTTCCCTTCCCTCCCAAGTCCTTCTCCATGGTCTGACCCCACCCTATGAGTCCCATCCATCTAATGCCATGAGACTGAAAAGAGATGAAAGAATTGTAATGCTTATTCAGAAAAGCTGACTTTCTCAAATATGAAATGTGATGTTGAACTCCTTGCTGCACAGGTACTGATTGTGTGGCCCAGAGCATGTATAAACCTTCTACTTTAAATTGATAAACTCTGGGCTGGAGAGATGGCTCAGTGGTTAAGAGCACTGACTACTCTTCCTGAAGACCCAGGTTCAATTACCAGCATCCACATGGTGGCTCACAACTGTCTATAACTCTAGTTCCAGGGGATCCGATGCCCTTTTCTGGCCTTTGAGGGCATTGCACATATGGGTGCAGGCAAAACACTCAGGCACATAAAATAAAAATATTTAAAAGAGAAGGGTAAGAAGACTTGGCTACAGAAGGGAAGGCTATATGTGGTGGAATGTGACAGAGAAACAGTTACAGCACTGCATTGAAGACAGGTGCAGCAAGGGCCGGAACCGAGGACTGGAGGCAGCAACTGAACATAGCTTCTTCACACTCATGCTGTGAACTTTGGGCCTTTAGCACTGGAAAAAATTAACTTATGGTTTAAATTTTTCTAAAATTTATTTTTATAACTAATATGGATTTTGGTCCCTGGAAGTGGGATGCCTCTATGACAAAATCCTGAAAATATGTGGAAATAATAGGTAAAGGCCTGAATGATGGTGACGTTTGTGATCATGATAACACAGGGTGCCTTGAGTAGATTGCTGGTAGAAGTATGGGCATTAAAGATTATGCTGTGGGCTCCGAAGGGGTGGAGGCACTGGAACGTGGGAGGAAACATATCTTCATTATATAGAGGCAGAAAGCTTAGGTAGGCTGTGTCCTGTATGTTATATGGAAAACAGAACTTGTCATGAGCTTGTATATTTACCTGAGATTTCCAGGTGAGGGATCGAAGGTGCCACCTGAATTCTTCTTTTGGATCGAATACAGAAGAAATTATCTTATATCTGTGAACCTCAGCTTCAGGTTGATTTCCCTAAATCCTGTTGTCCCTTTTCCACCAGCCTGCCCTGTGGACCACACCTGCAGTAGCCAGCTTGTGGTGAATTATGTTTTCCCCACAGTCAGATTGTATGTCATATGTGAAAGTTGGGACTTTCACATTTATCTTCTAAATGTTTACCACAGACAGTGACTTTGCTGACCTAAATACAGTCACTGAAATCATCAAAGCCATGTATAAGAATTGTGTATTGTCTTATTTTATGAACTTTATTTGGAAGTATCCCTTGTATGCTGAATTGTGGATGCCTCCTATCTCCTCATCTGAGGCCTGTGAATGTGATGTAATTTGGAGGTTGGGACTTTGAAGGTGGAATCATGTTAAGATGAAGCCCTGCAGGATTAGAGTGGACTCAAATCCAGTAACTGGTATTCTTACAGAAGAGGAGAGTTGGGCTGCAGGGACACACAGGGGACATGGCTTGTGAAGGTCTAGCAGATGGTGGAGTGATGATGCCACAGGCCCAGGGATTGTGGGTACCCACAAGAGGCAAGAGAGAGGCAGGGAGGAGGTTCCCCTGGTGAACTTCCAGCCTTCATCTTGACCTTCTGTCCTGTAGAGTTAGGAGGAAGTCACTGTTGTTGTTGTCATCTGTTGCATGGCATTTTGTTATAGCAGCCATGTGGTACTAATACATCTCTTGACAAGTAAAAGTTACATCAAGGTTGCTAAGTGTTTAAAAATCCAAAAGAAAATGACACTTGTTCATAGAGTCTGGGTCTTCTGTGGCTGCTTTTCAGAACTGGAGTTCCAGAGGTTTTAGTCAGGTGTTATAGCTCCTGAGGTAATGCATAAACCCTTTGTGCCAGTTCCGATGTAGACTGGTGCTTGACGACCTTGGACACTGAAGCAGACTCAATTTCAAACTGGGAAGGGACAAGAGGAACTAGGAAGATTGTATGAAGTGGGGCCCTGTCTTCTGCAGTTTGATTCTTCTTTGTAATACTTGCCCTGGGCTGGCAAGGGAATAAGAGGAGACTCTTTGGAAGCTAACTCTTTTCTGGCATGCCTTTCTCTCAGCTGTCAGCCACACATGACCTTGTGTAGGTCTGAAGACCACCGCAGCTTGAGTGGAAGCCAGTCTCCTAGGAAAGCTAATGGAAAAGAGATGCCTTGTTTTCAGGAATAGACTTATCCCTGGAAATTTTGTTTTAAACTGAATACACAAGTGAAATAATTCTCTTATTTTGTTTTTTACCTTTAGTTTTCCTGTAGTGGAATAAAATATTTCTTTCCATAAAGAAATAATAAAATTTCTACATTATTAAATGAAAAGTATATGTCTATATTCTGTTAAACAATTAAAATAATTTTATTTTAATTTTGCTCAAGTCTAGGCCTGTGGTGTGGATGCGTATTTATATGTGTGTTTGCATATCATGCATGTGTGTGTGTGTGCATGTGCACGTGTGTGTGGTTGCCATTGTCTGTCTTCCTTGGTCACTCTCTGATTTATGCATTGAGGCAGGGTCTCCCACTCGAGCCCAGAGCTCACTGATTAGGCTAGTCTAGGTAGCTAGTTTGCTCTAGTATTTCCTGTCTCTGCCTTCTGAGTGTTGGGATTACCAGTGCAGCACTACGCCCACCCAGCATTTACATGGGTGCTGGGAATCCAAACTCTGGTCCTCATACTTGCATGGGAATTGCTTTACCAGCTGAACCATCTCCTCAGCCCCAGTCTAAATATATTTTAAAAGTGTGTTTTATCATACAGTCACAAGAACAAAATTGATATGCCGAGGTTAAGTTCGTCTGAAAACATGCAAATCCCTTTCTGAAACAAAAGGAAACTAATAAGCACACCCAAACACCACATTTATGGTGCCGAGTGTTCATATTAAAGATGACCATTGTCCAGACCTTAATCTACAGGATCAGTTCCAGTAAGTAGCTGAACTTTTAAAACACTTTCATCGTGGTCATTTTCAAGCTTCTGAAAAGTCAAACAGAAGAGTTCAGTGAGCCTACACACTCAGACAGTTTTGAAAGTCACCTGCATTTTTGCAGTTCTAGGGATTTAATGTTTATTTTATTTTCCTCTAGAATTTCAAAGCAGTACCAGTAATTAATGCTTCTACAACTACTTCATCCCTAACTGTTAAGTATGCATTATTTCCTACATAATTCCCGTTTCATTTGCTACTTAAAAAACTCATAGCAGATCCGTACTGTCACCTCATTTTCTGTCTGTATTCAGATTCAACAGTTGTTTCTGAAGATACCTTTTTACAGTTGGTTTATTTTAATCAGGATGGAAACAGAGTTCCTGCATTCCAGTTGACTCTATTTGCTACCCCATAAGGCTCTTATGGTCTGAAGTCCTCCCCTTTTTACTTCTTGTACGGGATTTGAGGTTGTGTACATACCTGTGTGTCCAGGTCTGTGTAAACCTTCCTCCTGAGGTTTTAATGTGAACTGATGATTTTTCAGGCTTCAAAGTGCATTTCTTAGTTATATTATTCACTGTGCTTCCTTCACTGGAATTCTTTATAGCCCCTCTTCCCCTTAAATACTTTGTCCTGGAAGGACAGGATGAATGCTTGATTTTTTTCCCCATTATTAATTTTCAGAGCAATGAGCTGATGCCTGCTTGGTTATCTGAAGCTGCATAACAAATTACCCCAAGACAGAAGGGGCATGAAACAGCAACTGCTTCATTATCTATCATGATTTGATAGGTCAGGAATTTTGGAGGGCATGACTGGGCAGTTTGTTCTATGTGGTTGGATTTAGCAGTGGGTGGGCTGGTCTTCTAGAGTCAAGACTGCTTCATTTACATGGTGCTTGGGTGGGAATAGTCATAAGGGGAACAGGGAAGACCCTGCATCATTGAGCCCATCCATGCCTTCTTCAACTCCTGCTCAGAGTTGAATTCCCCCTGAGAGTATCCCCCTCTAGCCTTAAGTGTGAGGCACAGAGTTCCCATGCTGTAGCCTTGACATCTTAGAATATCACTTCTCATGTGGTCTTGTGGCCTTAAGTCACTAAGATCAGCTTCACTTAAGGGGAGGAGCAAGAAAGAAATAGCATGTTTTTCATTTTAAGTCAGACTTGTGACTCATTAACATGACTGCATTAGTAGTTAAAAACCTACTTTTATTGTAGTAACATGTAAACATACATGGAATAAAAATTGGTATTTTAACAATGATTAGGTATGTGATTTAGTGGTAATTACATTCACAGTCTTGTTCATTCCTCACCAATGTCTGTTTCTAAAAAGTTCATCATTCTGAACAGAAACTGACCAATTAAATAACTTCTCATTCCTTTTTCTCCCAGATACTACTAACTTCTAACTTACTTTGTATCTTTATGCATTCTCCTGTTTTCTATATTTTATATTGACAGCATCATACAATGTAGTTTCTTTTGTATTGACTTATAAAATGTCTTGTTTTTTTTCATATTGTTTGCTTTATTTTTTATATTATGTATTGTGTGTATTGTGTGCATGTATGCAAGTGCACCTGTGTCATGCAATGCCCGAGAAGGACAGAAGAGAGTGTTGAATCCCCTGGAACTGGAATTACAAATAGTTGTTAGCTTCCATGTGGGTGCTAGGATTTGAACCCAGGTCTTCTGTAAGAACAGCCTGTGCTCTTAACCACTAAGCCATTTCTCCAGCCCATAATGTCTTGTTTTCTAAAAAAAAAACTTTATTGTTATTTTTGTTTTACTGTATGGATGTATTGCCTACATGTATGTAAGTGCACCAGATCATACAGTGCCCTCAGAGGTCAGAAGAAGGTGTAGGATTTCCCCGGAAATGGAGTTATGGACAGTTGTTAGCCTCTCTGTGGGTGTAGGGAATCAAACCTGGCCCTTCTGCAAGAATAGCCAGTGGTCTGAACCACTGAGCCATCTCTCCAGCCTCTAATGTCTTGTTTTAAAGGTTAACTCACATTTATAACATGTATCAGAATTTTATTCTTTTGTTATTCTTAGTTTTAGTTATTCTTAGATTTAGTTTTATGGTAGTTGTGGAGACAGAATCTTCCTATGTAGCCCAGGCTGGCCTCGAACTCATCCTGCCTCAGCCTCCCATATGCTAGAATTATGGACATGTATCACCATGCCTATCTATTTCTCCTTTTTAAACTGGTCAGTATTCAGGTGTGTGCACATATCAACATTGCTGTGGTGAACAGTGGCTTACAAGTATTTCTCTGGGTCTCTGTTTTCAGCTCTTTTGGGCTTATACCAGGAGTGAAATTGCCTAGTCACATGGTAACATGGTATCCAGCCTCATGGGGAACTGTTAGAGCATTTTCTTTAATGGTTACACCATTATGCCTACTAGAAATGTTTGTGGGTTCCACTTTCAATGCATCCTTGTGAACAGTTTTCATTTTCACATGTT
Organism: Eospalax fontanierii; assembly: GCA_035773235.1. NCBI lineage: Eukaryota > Metazoa > Chordata > Mammalia > Rodentia > Spalacidae > Eospalax > Eospalax fontanierii. The sequence continues at coordinate 24,923,925 of CM069524.1, forward strand.
ATAGTTGCTAGTGGTGTTGAATGGTGTCTGTACGGACAGAAACATGCATTGCAGTACCATTAAGAGTGGAAAAGTAGGAAAACGAATGAATTATTTATCAGAAGGGAGTACATTAAGTATAATGCATTTAAATGAATGAGCATGGCTGGAGAGATAGCTCAGTGGTTAGGAGCACTGGCTACTCTTTCAGAGGACCCAGGTTCAGTTCTCAGCACCACATGGCAGCTAACAGCCTTTTGTAACTCCAATTCCAGGAGATTCTATGCCTCATCTAATTTCAGTGTATATTATTATACATAGGTGATGCATGTATACATATGCAGGCTAAAAAACATACACATAAAATAGCAATGAATGGGCTAGAGTTCCATCTAGCCTCTTGGTCTATGTCTATAACCAGAAGTCACATGGAAAGGCTATAAATCTACAGAATGTGTCACATATCCCTGTTGTGGGTATTGTTGTATTACTTTGAAAAACCATCCTGATATTATAAACTTGAAATTTCATGTAAGTTGTAGTTCAGCACTTATAGTTATGTAGCTTTGAGATGCCTTTACTATGTGTGCTGGGAACGTGGATATGCGTTCTTGTCAGTTCTATTCAGTATAACACATATTTTAGGGCCAAGCAAAATGATCCATGAAATAGCAGATGAATAAACCTTTCCCATTGATCAGTGGGATACAGTGATATAGGTACATGTCTGAACACCTTAGTTTTCTGTCAAACAACTTTATGGAGGTATAGTTCACATATCATAAATTTCCTGCATTTTGAGTGCATAGTTCAGCAAATTTTAGTGACTTGTATGGTAGTGTAACCACCATCATTCATGTTTTATTTTTAAAATTGATTTATTTTATATATGTGTGTGTATATGAGTGTGGACAAAATATACCACAGAGTGCATGTGGAGGTCAGAGGACACAGTGATTGCAGTTGAGAGTAGGTTCTCTCCTTCCACCATTTGGGATTCTGGGGATTGACTCATGTTGTCAGTTTTGGTACTAAGATCCTTTACGTACTGAGTCATTTTGTGAGCATATGAATGTTTTAAAAGTATTTTAATCCACACTCACCCTCCGATGAGATCAGTGTGTTCATTTATAGGTGATTGTTTTCACTCCTACTCCATCCCCAAATACCCATCGTTTTGCTCCCTCCATAAATTTGCCTTTCATAAAAACTTTATACAAATGATAAAGTTTGTTGTATGTGGTCTCTTGTGCATAGCTCATTTAATCTAGAATAATCCTTTAAACTTTTTTCCTGTAGCCAGAGAATGTGTCAGTAATCTGTGTCTTTTTATTGCTGAATACTGTTTTGCTACACAGATAAAGCACATTTTTCTCTCCATTCACCAGTTGATGTGTATTTTGGTTCTTTCTAGTATTTAGCTATTATGGATCGGGCTGCTTTGAACGTTTATGTGAGTATCTTTGTGTGGAAAAGTGTTTGTAATTCTCTAGGCGTATATAGACTTGCTAGATCATGTGGTAATTTTGTAGTTGAGCATCTGAGACTCTTGACAGACTGTATTCCAAGCTGGTGTGTGTTCTCACTTCCTCCACCAGTGTGTAAAGGGTCCCTTGTTTGCACACCCTACAAACCTGTGCCATTGCTTGTCTTGTTTACTGCAATCATTCTAATGAGTATGAAATTCCATCTCATGGCAGTTTTTACTTGTATTTCCCAGTGATTAATGATGTTGAACCTCTTTTCATGTACCTGTTGTTTGTACACCTGCCTTGGTGAAATGTCTGCATACTTTTGTCCATTCTTGGATTTGGCAATTTTTCTTACTATTATTGACTCTGTTAATTCTGCATACAAGTTGTTTATCTTGTATGTGTTTTGCAAGTATTGTCTCTCAGTCCATTCTGCTCCTTTGCATCATGATGTTTTTGCAATAAAACGTAAATTTTGTTAAGGTTTAATTTACCTTTTTTCTTTTCTAGGCTGTCCCTTTGGTATTGTATCTAAGGAATAGCCTCAGTGTGATCTTGAAGATGCCTGCAACTGAGATCTTCTTAGGTTAGCATTTATGTGTGTTGTGAGGAGAGATGGAATCTATGATCATCTACTTGCATGATGATCAGTTTTCCTGGTTTCATTTGTTCAATAATCTTTCCTTATCTTTGCTGAATTTCCTTGGTATCTTTATTTTAAAAAAAATCAGTGTATCTGAATATAAGAATTCATGCCTGGATTCCCATTGGTCAGTGCCTGTTCTTGTTGTCAGCACCAACCTGCCTTGATCCCTGTAGCTTATGTAAGTTCTAAAATTGAGATTTGTTTAGATATTCTAAATGCTTCACAGTTCTAAATTCCACACACAACTGTGGACCTGCTTGCCAATTACTGTGAACAGTATTTCTTTGAGTTTATAACTACTTTAATAACATTGAGCATTACAGTCTGTGACCATTGGATGTCTCATCATTTTTTCAAGGTCTTTAGTAATTTCCTTCAACAAAGTTTTATAAGTTTTAGGATGCAAGTATTGCAGTTCTTGAGCTAACTTTGTGAATGTCTCCTTCTCTGTAATGCTTTTGTGATTGGAATCCTGCTGTTGATTCTATTCGTAGGTTATGTGTCACTCACATAGAGAAATGTAGTTAGTTTTAAGATTTTTGTATTACATTTATGTGTGTGTTTGTGTGTGTGCCTGTGTTTGTGTGGTTGCATGTGTGCGTGTGTCCCATGATACTAGTGTGGAGGTTAGAGAGCAACTTTTGGAAGTCCATTCTCTCCATCCGTGGTCCTGGGAATTGAAGTCAGGTTGTCCGACATGGCAGCACTTGTACCCACTGAGCCATCTTGCTGGCCTCTGCAGCTGAGCTTAAAAAATGATTTAATCATGGGCTGTCCCAGAGATGTCAATTTTCTTAATCATCTTCCTTCTGTTTCTTAGACTGGATAGTCCAAATTGGTGTGTCTTTGGATTTGCTGGTTCTTTCTTCTTCAGATACCCTTTGTTGAACCCTGGTAGTGAACATTTCCTTGACTGTTGTACTTTTCAACCCTAGAGTTCCTGTTAGGTTTCTTTTGATAATGTTGTTTTCTTTAGTGGGACATTGTTCTTATATTTAAATTTTTTAGACGTGAGCTGAACATATTTATGCATCTGACTTAAGTTGTCTTAAGTCTACCTTCCAGGCTTCCTTGGGACTGCTTCCAATGCCTGCCTTTGCCTGTGTATAGATGATTCTTAGTGATTTTGCATGTCTCATAATAGTTTGTTGAACCTCACAAGTGTTAAACGACCACTGTTGTGTTTGGACACCTGTGTTCTCTCTGTTTCTGGGTCAGCCTCTGCTACCATGTTTACATTTTGTGTATTGGTTTTCCTGGACTCATCCTATGACGTTTTCCTATGGTATGTGGTTCTGCTTGGTTTGATAATTGTCAAGCTAATGATTAAAAAAATTCCTTGAAATTATTTTACCAGTAAACCTCACAGCCCTTCTGGGGGCTCTGTGTTGTGCTGAGGCACACTTTCTACACACAGAGAATGAGTCTGATTTGGTCTTTACTCTTTGCTTGTATAGGGCTACAAGGTCATCCACAGTGAGTGATGAGGGCAGTCCCAGGTCTTTCCTGGGCACTCACATAACCTCGCATATGTTCATGGAGTTCTAATACTCCCTATAGACATTTTATTTCATGAACCTTCCTTTTAAGTTTTCGACCTGACTCTTGTTTGCCCAACTACTATGGCAAACTTAATAGCCGTGATGTTAATCAATTGTAGCTGATTGTTTTTGACAAAAGACCTAGAGATAGGGCTTTTTCTGCTGAGTGAGCTCTCTGGGACATCAAATAATGCTAATGCTTTGTGAATTGGGCTTTCCTGGGAGCTGGGAGGTCAGATAGCTACAGTGCTGGAGTTGTAGCTTTCTGCAGAATTCTGAACCCCATCTGCTCTCCCCATGGCTCAGGATGAGTATTTTAGTTACTATGATTGGGAAGCTGCTAGTTTTTAAGGCTATCAGGGAGTTCCAGAGAAAGGGTTGTAGTAGGTCAAAGCTAAAATGCCACAAACCCGGTTGTTACTACCAAGAACCAGCATTTTTTCTAGGATAGGTTGTTTTATACCTTTGGTTAATTCCCAGAACTTGGACAAGCTGGTTTTGAAGGTTCTAGCAGTATTTTAACTGTTTTTGTGAATGAGTATACTTCCCCAGATCCTCACCAGTACAGAAGTTCTAGCCATATTAGATGAATTTTAATAAGTGAACAAAGTAAGCCTCAGATGACTACAAGAGACATTAGCTCATTTTATAAACTTAAAAACAGCCAAAAGAATTTAAGTGTATATTTAAAATATGCTTAATATATGTACCTCATAAGCATAGATGCAAACAAACAATGCAAAGTATAGGATTCCAGACAGTGGTTGCCTCTGGAGTGGAGGCTCAGGGATTGGGAGGGGGTTTTACACAGGAATATATGTAGTAACTCCCTTTATGTCTGGGTGACTCATTTCTCAAATCCCCAATAGAGGCCGGAGATCACAAAAATCTTGGAATCCTATGGGCAGAATCATATTGTAGTTTCCAGACACTTGTGAGTTGAACTGATGGAGGATAGTGAGTTTATGGTCTTTTTTTTAAAAAGTAGAGCAGTAACAATATATTTTAATAAGCGACTTAAAACCTATGAAATTTTCATTGGACCTTTTTAGACCATGCAACCACAGGAAACTAAGAACTTGGAAAGGAAATCTGAAGATATTAGGAGACTGTTGTGATAATCAGGGTTTGTTTACATTTTGGAGTGTGGCTCCTGGGTTCTTACTACACTATTAAAAATATAGCACAGTGGTTTAGAGAGATGGCTGAGCAGTTAAGAGCATTTGACTGCTTTTCTAGAAGACCTTGAGTTCAATTCCTGGCAATCACCTTCTTCAGCCCCTGGGAGTTTCAATTTCAATGCCTATGTCCTCTGCAGGTACCTGCACTCAGGTGTACATACCTATACACGCACACACACACACACACACACGCAGAATTAAAAATAAAAATCTGAACAAATAGCATAAGCAGAGCACTTTGTGTTTTATTATTATTTCTTTCATATTAACTTGGGAGAGGAATCAGTTACACAGCAGAGTTTTTAAAAGGAGCTTCAACCTCAGCATTGAAACTCACTTTTATGGTCAGAAGAATTATTTAAGGAACACATCTTCCTCCAGGCATTCCAGGGGAATGCTCAGCTGGCCCTACTTCAGTCCCTGGACAGGACAGAAGTGATGGAACCTAGTGCCACTGTGAGGTCCCTGCTGCCACCTTTAGCATCACAGCCCTCCACTCCACACTGTGCTCTGAAGACTGCAGTAAACACAGAGGTGCTGACAGCCCAATAAAGGCACAGATATGATCCCCTCAGCCACATCTGTACTTGATGTTATTAACCGCTTTCATAAATTCCCAAGGGTTCATTTTTGGATAATCACATGCCTAAGATTTGAGGGCTACCCAAAGCTCCAGTCATGAAGAGTTGAATATAACATGGAAGCCAACTCAGAATAGGAAGGTATATGAGAAAACAGAACATTAAAGTTTTCTTGCTTCAAAGAATAGTGTGATATAGTAAAAGACTCAATGTGAAACTTCAAAGTGGGAGTGCCATCATGGTGTTCAGTTGAAGCGTTTTTGAGAGACTGCATGGGTAGAGTCAAACTGTAGTTCCCAAAGGTTCACGTAATGAACTTATTGAGAATGGTTATTCTGTGGTTTGTTGGAGAAAATAGCAAGACCACTTGTCATAGTTGGCTTCAGTGATTCAGCCTGACATTAACCTAGAGTGACCAGCAGAGAGCCTCAACTGAAGAATTCCTCAGTCAGATTGATGGGCATTTTAATGGGCATTTTCTTAATTGCTAATTGATGGAGGAGGACCTAGCCCACTGTAGGCGGTACTGTTCCTAGGCAGGTGACTCTGGGATGTATACGAAAGCTAGTTGTGCACACTAGGGGAAGGGAACTAGTAAGCAGTGTTCCTCTGTGGTCCTTGCTTCATTTCCTGTCTCCAGGTTCCTGCCTCGAGTTCTTGCCCTCATTTACCTCACTGGATTGTAACCTATAAGATCAAAAAAATCCCCAAGTGTTTTTGATCAGTATTTAAAAAAAATTTTTTTTAAAGTTCTGTGTATGTTGGGGCAGGATGTGCACCTCAGTGCTTATGCCCATGGAGACCAGAAGCATTTGGATCCCCCTGTAGGTAAGTTACAGGCAGTCGTGAGTAGTCCAGTGTGGATGCTAGGTGCAGAACTCAGGCCTCCCACAAGAGCTGTGTGCACTCTTAACCACGGAGTCCGTTTAAGCTCCGTTTGTTCGGACTTGCACTTTGAACAGTTAAGTTGCTTTTGGAACTGTAGCTTACCTGTGTGAACTATGTAATGATTTAATATCTACTAATACTAGAATCTAAAACTTACCACTTGGTTTCTCAGAAATTTAAATTGTAAAATAGCCTTCCAGTGTTGGTCAAGATGATGGCAAATGTCATTTCTACAGATGCATAACCATTACAGTTTACCATTACTGGCTGGCCTCATGTGAAGGCCAGTGCATACCATCACTAATAGCTGATATTAATGCCCCATGTTTGAGTTGCTGTCTAGTGCATCTGCCAAACAGGAGGAAAGAACACCTGTTCAAGATGTCCCATGTGCTGGCCATTGCAGGAAGTGGAAAAGAGACACAAATCAATTCTACCCTCATGGAGCTCAATGTGGTTTACGGGCTGTGGCTTCCATGTGAAATATTAACAGCAAGGTGGCTCCATTTAAAGATAATAACATACAGAAGGGACCGGCAAAGGGAAAGCTTGATGTGACAGAGCCTCGCTCTCAGTAGCATGTATAGAGGTCGTGTATACAGTCTAACAGATTCCTAAGAAAGCCTTTAATGAGGACTAAGAACTGAATGATCAGACACAGGAATGGTGAAGCTCAGTTCTTCAGAACAAGGACAGAGGCATTTCAGTAGTTTTTATTGTGTCTCCCCCAGAAATGTACTTGGAGTACAACATTCACTTCTGAAGAGACAAAGACCAAGTTTTTGGGAAGAAATTTCTCCGAAACACTATAATAAAGTTTGAGTGTTTCTATTATGATTTTATGGCTTCCCATCTGTGGTAGATGTTTTATTGAGATGATTTGGCTGTTATCATCACACTGTGACAACGATGCTTTAAAGGTCACACAGAAACACAATTAAATTTTCCAAGTAAAATAGGAATATGCATTGTGAAAGGCAAATAATTTGAAGTAATTCCTTTTCTTCATGCGAACCATTTCACCATGACATTTTGAGGTGCTTAAATAAATCACAATGTTGTTTTCTTCTTGATTGCAATTTTCCCTTATCTATTTGTGTAGCTTAAAAATAGAAACCAGTGTGCTTAAGTTTCAACATTATTGAGCCTATTAGTTAATAGAAACTTTATCCCAAACTCAACAGTAGATTCTGTGGAAACTTATTATTAAGTTTTTTTTCTTCTATAAATGTGAGGACTTCTGATTGATGGAGATTTAATTGTACAAACTTTGGCTTATTATATGTTAGATAAGGCAACATTTCTATGTATTTCTCATTAGTTTACTCAATAGCAGAACCCTACAGTCCCTTTGCATTCAGACTTTGGTTCTATTTTTATTTTACTTTTTTCTGGCTCTCATTAAAGTAATAAATGATTGTTTCTTTTAAAACTTTGGTATGGGAGCTGGAGAGTGGGCTTAGCAGTTAAGAAAACTGATTGTTCTTGCAGTGGATCCAGGTTTGATTCCCAGAACCCACATGGCAGCTAACTACCATCCATAATTCCAGTTCTAGGGGAATCTGACACCCTCTTCTGACCTGCGCAGACACCTGCAAGGCACTGGTGTACTAACATACATGCAAGAAATATACTCATACACATAAATAAATATTTTTTAAAAAGCTTTGGTATGACTGGAGAGATGTCTCAGGAGTTAAGAACACTGCCTGTGCAAAGGACCCAGGTTCTGTTCCCAGCACTCACATGGTAATTCAAGTTCCAGGGGATCTGGCATCCTCTTCTGGCTCCTCTTGGTACCAGACATGTAGGCACATGCAGGTAAACACTCATACATATACATACATCATACACATAATAAAATTAGAATCTTAGAAGAATAACCTTGGAAAAGGGCATTGGTGAGCTAGCTCAGTGCTTACCTCACAACCATGAGGACTGGGTCCTATCCCTAGTGTCCATGTGAAATCCAGGCATAGTGGGGTGGGTCTTTCAGGCTTACTAATCAGTGGTCCTAGCCTAAATAGTGAACTCCAAGCCAGTGGGAGACCCTGTCTAAAACATAAGAAATGACATTAGGGGTTGACTTCGGGTCTCCATACACACAGACACAGACACACACACACAAACACACACAAGTGCACCCAGACATACAGAGTCCTTGGAATCTAATTCTGGAGAATGATCGTTCATTTCTGCCCACCTCACATTATTTTTGGATATTGTAATTATTTGGCAGTGTTTCCTGATTTGTGGTAATGACTTATAAATGCCAGTATGGTAATTTAAACAGGAAATATTTAGTAGCATAGTGACATAGATATTGTAAAGAAGAGAAGATGGTTCCTAGGTATCTGAATAAGGAGTAAAACCACAAATGTAGTTTGGGAAGACTCTGCAGTGTTTTGTTGGGATCTGTACGGGTATACACTCCTACCTGTGTGGAGGCCAGAGGTCTTCTTCTAGTGCTCTCCATCTTTCTTTGTTGTTCTTTTGAGACAGGGTCTCCCTGTAGCCCCAACTGGCCTGGAACTTGCTATATAGACCAGGATGGACTCAATCTCACAGAGATCTGCCTGCCTCTGCCTTCCAAGAGCTGGGATTAAGGGTGCATATGATCGTGCCTGGCTACTTTTTTTATTTCTTGAGACAGGGTCTCTTACTGAACCTAGAACTCACTGATTGGACTAGGCTAACTGACCATGGAGATTCATGGATCCTCCTGACTCTGCCTCCCCAGTGCTTGGATTGCCATGTTTAGCTTTTTACAAGAGTTCTGGGGACCTGAAATCGGGTCTTTATACTTGTATAGCAAGCACTTTACACACTGAGCCATTTCTCCTCCCATCAACAACTTAAAAAAAATAGTACACTAACTGTTAAAATACTCTGTTCATGTTGTCTGAATCCATGCTGATTGCCCACTGTGTGTGCTCTGTGAAGTATATGCATACACAGAGTCTTTACAGCTATCGGCAGACTAGAAGAGTACGTTTTCAAGTTGTGTGAAAGAGATAGAAACTGTGTCCCACATGTCTATAAAACCCCTAGCTTCACATAGATGTTTTTCTAGCATATGGCTTTGTCATTATTGTTGTAGCTATCATCACTGATTTATAGTAAATTACATTTTTTCCTACACAGTCTATTATTATTATTGCCATGGTTGATAAACAAGAAGTTAATTGGTTCTCAGGTAATACAGAATTAAAAGCATTTATATTAATGGGGTCTGCTGACTTTGTTTGTTTTCTTAAACAACTTGGTTTGCCCTCTGGCTTCACATGTTTTTAGGGTGTAAAGACTAGTCAACTCAGAAGGCATTGTGAAGTGTTTAAAATTATGAAGTGCTTCCAAACTGGTTTTGAAAGCTTTTCTGGGCTGAAAGCCAGCTGATTGTTGTCAGTCTTCTTATGAGACTGAGGTCAAGTACTTGGAGCCTGAACAGCCTCAGCCTTGGTAAATGGTCCAGCCCTGCACGGTGGTACAATATGGCATCCTTTAACATGCTGCTGTGATTGGAATTTTAACAGACGTGTTTCGATTGGACAAGAATGTAAAAGCTATTTTGGAGTATGTTCAAAGGTATAAGGTTTAAAACATTGTAACCTGTTAATTTTGTGTTCTGTAATGTATGTAATAAGATAGAGGTTTGTATTAAGTAAATGAAAATATTCAAATGAGACTTGAAGAGCAAAGGCATAGGCTATATTGAGATAGAGTCAGAGAAAAATACACAGTTGAATTTTAAGACATGAGCTGGTTGCCTGGTAGCAGGAACCCTGATGTTGGCTACTCCCAACTACCCTATGGCTTTGGGAAGCCTCAGGTTTCTTTTTAAAGAAGATCCAGTCTGACTTCGGTCTTGTCTACGTTTCTTATTTCTAAAACTATTTTGAGTTCTGCAGTTCTTGACTGGGAGACTCCATAGGACTCTCCAACTACCGGAGTTGAAGGTAGAGGGGATAGATAGAGTGACTGGGGACTAAAACTTGGACCTGTGGTGTCAGAGCCTTGTCATTAGACAGAGCAACCTAGATTTCACATAGTGTACAAGCTAAAGGTGTGCCACTGGGGGTTGGCCCCCAGTTTTACTGTCTAAACTAGTCAGAGTGTGTCAGGAAGCTCTTGCTTGTTCACCATCACAGGGGCGTGCTCTCTGCTACTCCCTACAGCTGCTTCATTTTGCTCTCATGTGAGACTGCAGTTTGGCTCCTGCCCTTGACAGCTTTTGAGTTTATCCCATGCTGTGGTAGTGTCAGACAGGTAGATTTCGACAGGGGTTGGCTTGAGCAGTTGTGGTAGGCTCCTGTAAGTAGCACCTTGCAGGCCCTGGAGCAGCAATGGGAAGCAGCTCTGGAGGGGAATCCACCTTAGCCATCTTGATCTTATTTCATTACCTTCTCCTTGGTGCAGTTCTGTTGCATTTAATTTTCTAAACAACCTCTAGAACAAGTTAGTCAAGTGGTTAATCCAAATGATTTCGGCTCTCATTTAAAAGCTGATGCACTGAGATGTGAACAAAGTCAATTACTATCACAGCGAGTTTCCCTGGGCATAGAATTTGGATGTGTACATTACACTAGACTTTTGGCTGTAAAGATGATCTATCTCTGTCTGTGAAAAGCTTGTCAGATAGTCCAGAGCCCTAGCTTTGTCCTTCAGTGGTGTCATTGTTTGGATCTGGAATCCACCCCCAAAGCCCCTGGGTCAGACCCAGTCCCCAGCCTTGGTGCTGTTGGGGCATGGTGGGTCTTTTAGGAGGAGGGTACAAGCAGGAGGAAGTTGGGTCAGTGGAAGCATATGCTTTAAGAGATGTTAGGACTTGTGCTTCTCATAGGTGCCATAAGCTAAGCAGCTTGCTCTGCTGCATGCCCTTGATCTGAGACACTGCTTCTCTGTAAGATGCAAACCCACTGGACCAACCAGCCACCAACTTCTGAGATCTTCAAAACTATCCCAAAGTATTTGTTCTACTAAGAGAATGTAGCAGACACAAATGCCAGATGTTTCTCTCTGCGAACTCGTGTGCGAGGAGACCTGAATGGATTATTTCCTTGCCTACTATGTAGCCTTGGCATGTTGCTGTCCAGCTCAGACACTCCGGATTCAGACAGACCTGTTCAGGCCTCACCTCTCTGTTTCTACAGTTCATTCATCTACCCAAGCTTTGGTTTGTCATACTAAGCTCTGGGAACTGAATCTGGATCCTCTGCAAAAGTAGCCAGTACTCTTAACCACTGAGTCAGCTCTAAAACACAGATTATTACTTTTTAAGGAAGTTATGACCACAAGTCCACAAAGTATGCTATTTGACAAATGACTAGAAAAATAATCCTTAAATAAATAATACTTTTGTTTCATTTTTCTTGCTCTTCAAGAAGGTTTTAGAAGATTGCTCTTTTCTGCTTGTATGTTGATCATTGAAAAGATGATTTTTAGTTATCTGTTTGCATAAACTTACTTATTTGACCTCGGCTTCAAGTAACGTGTACTTTTTATATGTTGAATAAGAGCATGGAATCCTCTATTTATGCACTGTAAGTTTTTCTTCTATATACATTTTAATCCTGATTTTAAAGTGTAGCTGGTCTTTGTATGCTGCCTGTATTCAGTCATGTTTGATAATAATACATTAGAAAATGGTCAGGTTATTTATTTACCAAAGGCTTGCAATATTTATTTAGTGGTTTGCAGTTTTAGGATAATTAGCCACTGCAGATGTACAGTTCCTGTTGCATTTTAAATACCTAACTAGTTAATTAGCTTAAGTGGTTCTGTCAGGTCTATTGACAGTCGGTGGTCCACAGTGATGGCTTGTCAGGCAGCTAATATAAAAACCATAAGAGTGGCATTTCTGCGGTGAGCTTCTTTCCCTCCTCACCCTTGAGATAGGCGTTGGCTTTCTTTCTCATGAGATGAAAAATCAAACCAGTTAATGTAATGTGACACTTTCAGTTCTCATTAGCATGGGTCTTCTCACTCAGTTTCATGATGCTATTTTTTCTACCCTGTTTCCTTGATGAGATATCACAAAACTTCATATCCTTTATCCCTCCTTCCCTCACATGATGGTCTCTTTTAAGGTACACATATCTGTGCTGGGATTTTGTCTGGCTTGAATTTATGTGGTACTTGTGCATGTTGTCACCATTGCTATGAGTTTCCATGATTAACTTCCCAGCTCTCTGGAAAATCCTGTTTCCTTGTAGTTATCCATTTCTCCTGGTCCTTACAATCTTTCTGCCCCTTCTTCTACAATGATCCCTGAGCCTTGGGAGGTAGAAGTTTGATATAGGTGTCCTATTCAGGGATAAGCAGTCTGTAATGTCTTCTCTGCATATTGGCCAGTGTGTCTCTATGTTAATCACCATCTGCTGAATAAGGAATCTTATCTGCTGATAGTTGAGAGATACATTAATCTATGGGTATAATAATAAGTCATTAGGAGTCAGAAGAAACCCCAACCGAACCTGAGAAACTATTGGCAGCCAACCAATGGCTGCTGGGAGGATGTGACTCTTAGTAGGTTAACCAGGCGATAGTGGATGGACCCATAGTGAAGGACATTTGAGGACACAAATTAGACTCTGTAGTTGTGAGTATTTGTGTGTGTATGTATACAGTACATTACATTGGGCAGGGGGTAATAAGAGAAGATACAGGCAGGAGAGGGGTCTAAATACAATCAAAATGTATTGTATGAAAATTGGATAATTCAATAAAAAAGAAAGAAAGAAGGTGCAGTTATGTTTTGGATGTTTTCACGGCTGTTTGAATAGTGCTCCTGGCTGGCTGGTCTGAGAACACATCCCCAGGGGATCACATGTCTGCTCCTACCTCTGTGGCTTGTGGCCTGTGAGGTCAGATAGTCTTGTTCTGCCATACCCTGCAGCCTGTCAGCCATCCAGTGAGGAGTCTTTGAGGTGTTGGCATCCTGTGTCTGTCAGTGTTCATATAGCAATGTTCATTTAACAGAGTTTGTGTAGCTGCACAGTCTGTTCTTCAGGAGGACAGGTAGAAAGAGTGGCAGTGGTGGAAGGAGAGCCTGGAACAGGCAGCTGGGACAGCATGGATGGGTCAGGAAGCCTGTCTTGGTTGCTTGCCTGCCAGCATTTGTGGTAAATTCTTGACTAACATCTGTGCCTCAGTCTCCTCATGAGTACAAGGGGTAGAAGAGTAAGATGATCCGTGAGGATTAAACAAATCTATATGTGTAAAGAGCTTAACAGTATCTGGCATATTATATTTACATGAATTTAACCTAGCCTAGAATGGAACTGCTCACTTAAGTTGAGGTTACAATTCCTTGTCAAACTGTGTTCTTGATTTAAAATTTAATATTATTTTATTTTTTGAATATATATTATTTTATTCAGACAGGTCTCCCTGTAGCTCCAGCTGACCTGAAACTCACCGTGTAGACCAGATTGGCCTTGATCTCTCAGAGATCCTCCTGCCTCTGCCTCCTGAGTGCTGGGATGAAAGGCCTGTGCTTCCAGGTATTTTAATTAGCATAGAAATAATAGGCTTTCTTTCTTTCTTTTTTTTTTTTTTTTGTACACACTTAGTTTTGATTGATCTTCTGTTCCCTTCTAGTCTGCTTTCTGTTGCTGTGATAAAACACTGACCAAAACCAACTTGGGGAAGAAAGAGTTGATGTAGCTTACAGGTTCATGATTAGGGGAAGCCAGGGCAGGAACTTGAGGCAGGAACTGAGGCAGAGACCGAACCCAGGAAGGAACACTGCTTACTGACTTGCTCATCTATCTTTCTTACACAGCTCAGGTCCTCCTAGGGATGGCATCACCTACAGTGGACTGGGCCCTCCTACATCAAGTAGCAATCAAGAAAATGCCCCACAGGCCACTCTGATGGGGGAAATTCCTCAATTGAGGGTCCCTCTTCCCAGGTGACTCTGGTTTGTGTCAAATTGACAGGTCTGACCAGCACACACTCCCATCTTCCCACCCGCTTCTCTCCCTCCCTGCTAACACCCTTCTACCCCTGTGTTCACCTTCCTCTCTGATTTGTTTTATTACCCCCTGTACCCTATTGAAATCTCTGGGTTTTCCCTCATTTCTAGTTTTCTGACCTCTGCACCTATTTACTCACACTCAAATACATTCATTCATTCATTCATTCATTCATACAAACTTAGAAGTCAGGCTCCGTGAGAGTGTACATGAGGTGTTTTTTTTTTGTTTGTTTGTTTTGTTTTTACTTCATTCATCTCCTCCCTCCCTTTATGAAAATGGTCTGTTTGGCAGAGGCTGCCTACCGCAGAGGGGAGACACATGTAAAAGGCTGTTGTGCGTATTAATTGAACACTGCCCTTTCCAAACAAGTGAGGAGAACTTTTTAATGGCAGTTTGTAAGAGAGGAAATCTTACAGAAAGATAACCATGAGGCCTGACATTTGAGCCCCCGGGGAAGAAGAGGAAGAAGGAAGGCGAGTATAAGGCAGACCAAGTCCGAGAGAGAACAAGAGGTGAGAGGAAGATTGTGGGGGCCAAAGAGCTTCAAAAGGTACCTGTTGGCTGATGCTGCCAAGGACTGCATACAGGTCACTCAGAAAAGGCGGGTGTAGCCACCCTTCTGTTACAGCAGACAACATGTATTTTCCTTTGATGCTAAAAATGGTTGATTGTGATTCCAACTGTAAGAGATACAGATGAATCAGGAGCTACAATTTAGAGCTCAGATTTGTTCCTTTGATTTTTTCTCTCCCCTTTACAGTTCATATGTTTTACTAATAGAGTATCCTAGTAGCAAGCGATATGTGACATTTGTCAGCTTAATTAGAGATCCAGTTGCCAAACTGAGCATCTCGTGCATCTGTGGTGCTTCTCAGTACTTCTGAAAAGAAGCAGATAAGCTGCCGTCAAAGAGGAGGCACGTGCCGATGGGGACCAGTTACTGCCGCCTGTGATTTCCCTTATTCCTTCTAATTCCGCTCATTTTCCCCTCATCCTTTGTGTCTGTCCTCTCTCCACTTAGAAAGCTGTGAGCTGCTCTGAGCAAACTTTGAGAGCAGCAGACTGTGGACTGTGGAGATTTAGCATGCTTAATGCTGAGAGCTTGATGGGGCTGGCATAGCATTCGCCAGATACGAACTGGCTTCCTACAATGGTGCCCAGCACATAGTAGTTCCTTAAGGATAGAATGCTTTAAATGAGGAGTGATAGACGTCTCCCCAGAACTTTGTACTGATAAGACTTAGAGAAAATATCTGACGCAGTATAATAATATACACAATTGTTTTATCATTTTTATATTAACAAAAATTTATAGTATTCTGAGCAGGTTAGTTGCCTGTAACTACCGTATCTTTTAGATAACAAAGTTAGGCTCTTCTGAAATTTTGATGTTGTATGTACTGGTATGGGTGATGGACCTTGTGGTAGTGAGCCTCCAGTGGAGCCAGCCTAGCATCATGGACAGGGTGGTCATAGTAGATCCCTAGATCGGTCCAGCAGCCTGACTGCACTCTCTAGGACCCCTTGTTTTATGGTTTTCTGTGTTTTCCATCAAGCACTATTAGGTCGTATATAGTGGACACCCATATTTAGAAACTCACCTTCCTGGAGAGTGTCTTCCCCTCCCTTTAGATAGAATCATGTTTCCTGTTATTTAAAGGGCAGAGAAGGGATAAGAATTGGGAGAGTTTGCAAGTTTCCAGTAATCCAGAGCAGCGAGCTATTTCAATGATGTTAATGTGGGAGCCATAGTTTGAGAACCTACTATTCAGCAGGGATTTGGGGATCTAGGTACAGGTTTACCCTGGGGAAGCATAGCACCTAAAAACTAGTAGATGAAGCCTGAATTAGAAGGATGAGCAGCAGTATAAAGTGACCAGTTCTGATTCTGTGTTTTACACCAGCAGGTGCTTCCAGGTACCCTTAGGAAAAAAAAATGCCTTGTAGAGGGGAGTGGCCTGTACAGAAAAGCTCAAAAAAGGAGACATGATGTGTGTGATGTTAAGAGATGTAGGATTTCATTGGGAGAGAAGGAAAGAGAACATTCTCAGCCAAAATTTACATATATCATATATATGAGAGATTTTGGAAGAAATTTGTAATAAGGGACGAAGTAAAGAGAAATGAAACTATATCACCATACTTGAAAGTACATCATTTAGAAAATTAATATGTGTATCTACTTTTAAAATTCCAAGTTTAAAGGCATCTGTAGAGAAAAGCCCCAGCCACTTAGCTCCTTTCTCAGAACTGATGCCCATCTCATACCATGCATGCACAGCATGGATGCTATTTCCCTTCTCCCTTGTGCTTTTCCAAAATGGTGCCAAACTGTAGCACTCTTTGCAGTCTAACCTTTTTTCACCTGACCTGTCTCTTTGGGAAAGCCCATAAACACTGTGTATCATCCCCCCCCCCCCCCGCCCCAACAGAGCTTCTGAATTAAAGGGTGGTGTCATTAATAGTTACTTTCCTCACTGCTGTGACAAAATACAAAAGTAACTTAAGGAGCAAAGGCTTTATGTTGATTCACAGTTTAGGGAAATGTAGTCCAGGAGTGTGAGGCAGCTGGTCACACTGTATCCACAATCAGGAATCAGAGAGAAATGAATGCTGGTGCTCAACTTGCTTTCTCTTTTTTATTTAATCTGGGTCTCCAGACCATTTAGCAGGGGTCTTCCCACCTCACTTAACCCAATCTAGAAGGTCCTTTACAGACATGCCCAAGGTTTGCCTCCTAGGTGATTCTAGGTCTTGTCAAGTTGACAATCAGTATTGATCACAAGGGCCTTTCACAGTGGTCTATGATGTGACTATACCGTCATTTATTTAACCAGTTGCTTGTAAATACACATTGCAATCTTCTGCTATTACACAGTGTACTCCAGAGAAGAACCTTTTGCATGTGTCACTTCCTCTGTGCCTAAGGACAGCTGTAGGTACAATAGTCCTTGCAACAACAGGATCAAAGGTAAGTGTAGTCAAGTTGGGAAGGACATAGAGCTGGCTTTCTACAGAGGTTGTAAATGTTTGAAAGTCTTTTAATTCACAGCCAGTGTCTCCTCTGCTGCCTGCCATAAACTGCCAATTAGGAATTTATTTGGGTTAATCAGTAATCCATGCCTGGAAGATTTAAGGAATGTGACCCTACTACTGCATATTATTTTTAATCACTATGCTTTTGACCTAATGTCCAGCTGAGATGAAGCCACCTGAGAATGTATTTATCACCCACCTACCATTTGGTGCCAGAGAAACAGCAGGGAGCACTGTGTTCATGCTCTCTTGGAGCTTATAGTCCAGTGAATAAATACGTGTGATAATTCCAGAGTGGGTTAAATATTGCAAAGATAATAAGCATGATTTTGTGATCGTGAGGGTAGGACTATTTCAATATGACAGACAACTGTCAGGGAAGGTCTCTCCAAGAGCAACTTTTCAGACAAACCTGAGTGATGTAGAGGAGTGAGTTCTGTGAAAATCTTGAGTGAAGGTAATAAGAACAGCATTTGTAAAGATGTAAATCCAAGAATAAACTAGGTTGGAGGGGCAAGGAGTAGCAGAAGAGGGCGTGTAAGCCAAGTGCAGCCTGAGGCCAGGCCAGGCACACAGGTAGGGAATACACAGGAAGGGGACACACAGGTAGAGGGCACACAAGAAGGGGTCACACAGGAAGGGGACACACAGGTAGGGGGCACACAGGAAGGGGACACACAGGTAGGGGGCACACAGGAAGGGGGCACACAGGAAGGGGGTACACAGGAAGGGGACACACAGGTAGGGGGCACACAGGTAGGGGACACACAAGAAGGGGTCACACAGAAAGGGGACACACAGGAAGGGGGCACACAAGTAGGGGGCACACAGGTAGGAGGCACACAGGAAGGGGACATACAGGTAGGGGACACACAGGAAGGGGCACACAGGAAGGGGACTTACAGGTAGGGGACACACAGGAAGGGGACATACAGGTAGGGGACACACAGGAAGGGGGCACACAGGAAGGGGGCACACAGGAAGGGGAGACACAAGTCAAGGGAACCCAGGGAGAAGATGCACAGGCAGAGGGCACGCAGCAAGGGCACGCAGCAAGGGAACGCACAGGAAGAGAACACATATAGGGGCACACAGCAAGGGGGCGTACAGGTAGGTTCTTGGTGCACAGAAGACTTGGAGAATAGGAAGCAGGGAAATGATGCTGAGACTTCCTTCTTACAAAGATGAATGGAGTTGCTGATGGAGAGTGGGCTGGGAGAGGCCATGGTTAATAACATGGGAAGATCAACCAAGAAATGTTACAAATCTAGATGGGAGCAGTCTAGGGTGAGCTTCCACAGAGATAGGCACCAATTCCAAGAAATATGTGAGGAGGTAGATGGCTTACACCTGATGAGTAGAGAGAAGGGAGTCCAGGAATTTTGGTTTGAGCATGCTGAGGACAGAGGCAGGAAAAGATACCTGCATGGCAGAGGAGGATTGTGAGGGTCCTGGGGAGCTTTAGGAGCAGAATGGCCTTAGCATGATAGAATGGAGTCTTTTGGCTTGCCTCAGGGAGCAGGAGATGTGGATGTGGGATGTGGACATGGGGTGGAACCCTGAGATGAGGAGAGCATCTTGCATCTGTGCGGAGTGTCCCCAGGACTGGAGAATTTTGGTCTCTTCAGTATCTTATTTTCTTCCACCTGTATCTATAGACCTTCACAAGAAATGGTTCAAACTCGCAAATTCATGGAACTGAAAACATCATGCCTCACATTTCTATGAAACATTTCTTTGGTATAGTTCACATACTATGAAATTTGCCATTTTAAAGTGCACAGTTCATTGATTAAAAGAAAAATGTTCCTAAGGCCGTGTAGCCCTCACCACTATCTAGTTCCCAAACACTTACTGCGTATCACAAACCCCACAGCAGTGAACAGCCTTCTCACTCCCCGAGTTCTCTGGAGGTACTCATTCATATTATACACTTGTGAATTTGCCTGTTCTGGCCATTTTCATACTTGGGTTCACATGTGCCCTCTTGGGATGGGCTTCTTTTTCCTGGAATGGTCTCCAGATTCATTCGTGTTGTAGCATGTATCATGATTTCTTTTTGTTTTTCTTTATGTTTGAGGAAATGTTCCTTGCATTGGCCCCACTGTGACTGTAGTACACACTATCCCAGTGAACATGAGCCTGAGGTTTGTGTGGGCATGCTTTCCTGTTCCTTGATTACACACTTGAGTGCAATCCCTGGGAACTTTGCTTACTCTTTTAAGGCTTTATGAAATTTCAGTGTTTAGAAAGTGTGTGATTTCCTTTATAGAATGCACTTATCACCATAACTGACTGAGGAAGGAAACAGGAGATTGGAAGCGGACAGGCTAAAGAAAAAATAACTTGCTTAAAATGAGATGATAGGACAGATCTAGAAGCTTAAATAAATATACATACACATCTACTAAAGTAAAAATGTGTGAAGACTTGTACAGTAGAAAACTCACAGGTGTGTGTGTGTGTATGTGTGTGTGTGTGTGTGTGTCTGTCTGTCTGTGTATGTGCCTATCTAGATCTCTCTGTGCATATCTGCATCTGTGTGTCTGTATATACATGTACATGTCTGTCTGTGTATATATCTCTGTGTGTGTCTGTATGTATATGTCTGTGTGCGTGCATGTATATATATGTATGTATCTGAGTATATGTGTCTGTGTAAATTTGTATGTGTGTGTGAATGTATATGTGTCTGTGTCTGTGTATATGTATATGTCTGTGTGTTCTGTATGTGTTTCAGTGGATATGTCTGTGTGTGTCTGTATGTGTGTCTGCATGTGTCTGTGTGTGTAGAGAAGTGAAATCTAAATATATATCATCCAGTTGGGGTAAAAATGTAATGGGGAGTGAAAAAGTGGCTTGCAGAATGACATCATTTATTGAAGGAGAGAAAACCACAAAGTGACATTGCTCGAACATGGTATAAATGTACTCGTGTACACACAAAACATAAAGGATAGAAGGGTGCCCACCAATCTGTGGTACTGACCGCCCTGCACCATTTTCCCGAGCTTAGAAAGCTCTGACATTCCTTAGTATATATGCACAATTATTTCCATCATCAGACTTTACATTTCTATTTGTCTTTTTAACAATTTTTTATTGAATCATGTTTTTCATACAGAACATCTCAATCAATCCTAATTATCTTTACATCCCTTTCCCATTGGCCCCCCCTCCATAGCCCCCAAGTAGAATTCATACATTCTTTCATCTGTGTTAAGGTCTATTGTGTCAGGTTAGTGTCCCCAAATGACCTCAGTGCAGGTTCATCCACTGAGATTTACTCAGTCTACCCAGAGTCCCTCACTTTAGAAGACCAGCTCACCCTCACCCAATAGTAATCAGTTGCCAATATTTCTTCAGGAAAGATTGGGGTCTGCTCCTCATTTCCCCAGTTCCATGCTCTGTTTTTTCTGCTTGAGTTTGCATGGGTCTTGAGCATGCCAAAATCATTGCTGTAGGTTCATATGAGCAGGGTCCTAGGAGCTTGTAGGATTCTATTTCATATGGTCATGCATCTCCTCACTAGCTCTTAGTCTTTCTGCCTCTTCTTCCACAATGGTCCCTGAGTCCTGGGTGAATGAAACTTAATATAAGTTTCATTCCAGGGACCCTCACTTTGCAGGTTCCAAATCTCTGATTTAGCCATTTGTGACCTTTTATATTACTGGCCCTTTGTTGCATGTGGGAGCTTCATTAATGAGAGTTAAGAGATTCATTAGTGTCCTCTTTATCCCTTGTTTATTGTGTGAGCCTTGGGTGTAGAGGCTGAATTGTAGATGTGCCACTTGATCATGGGCAATTCACAGATAATGTCTGTGTGTGACCAGCTGTGGTACTCTGTATTAGTTTCTGTCTGGTGCAAAAGAATCTTCTTTGATGAGTGGTGACTACTATACTTGACTGAAAATATAAGGATACATATTTTGCATTTAGTAAGAAGTTACATTAGGCTAGGGATGTGATAGCCCTGGAGATTTATCTAAGCTCAATAACCTCTTCAGCCATATGTATGTGGCCACACATGAGTTTCCTCTCATTGACTGGGCTCTAAGACCAATTAGGTAGCCATTGATAGGCCACAAGATACCAGACTGTACATTTCTTTAGAGTGAGGCTCTGTCTTCTCTGCTGTTGGATCTCTGTGGCCAGCATGAGTGTGAAAATGTAGTTTCCAAAGATTAGCTGAATGAATTCAGGGCAAGAGTAGAGAATGAGGCTAATAAAGAAGTAGTTCCCCCTTTCTGCTCCAGGTCCCTGCTCCTTGCCTTCATGTGCTGTTAGTGTTGTCATAACAGGAGACCTACAATTACGAGAGCAGGTCCATGTGATGCGTGCTAACAGAGCAGATGGGGTATGCAGATAAGCAAGGCACAAGACAGTTCTGCTGCAAAAGGCATTGCTGTCTCTTTTAAAGTACAGAGTATTTTACGATTTCTCAGTAGATTTTATCTTCATTGTCAAGGTAATGATTATGGATCATATAAATCTTTATGGCTTTGTTGTAGAAAGTGTCAAATTACACTGCCTTTTCAGGTAGTTGTAGAAAGAAATATGTCTGATCAGAGTTGCAAATGATGGTTCTGAGACTTCTGCCTTTCAGGAGGTTGTGGGTCTCATTGTTCCAGTAATGGAGGAGAGTGCTGTCCTCACATTGCCCTCTGTCCTTTCTATTTATGAACTCCCCCGTAGGGTAACAGCTGGCCTGTTGTAAAGTTCAGAGCTTCACTCTAGTATGGGTGAAGTCAGTTTCCACGTGGCCTTCATCCTCTCTTTCTCCACGTGTTTCATGGAACAGAATAAGTGCCAGCTCTCCTCAATTGCCTACTGCCTCTAGACAATCAGAATTGGAGGTGTGGCTTGGGCAGACCCAGGCTGGCCTGTGCTGTTCCTGACCCACTCAGAGCCTCAGACTGTGCAGGCTTGTTCTGTGAATCTGCCTCCAGGTCAGGAAGAGGAGGTAAGCAGGAAATCTGAGCTGGGTACTGCAGGAGCTTTGGGTTATCCTACGCACCAAACTTCCAGAAACTTCTGTTGTGACCCTCATCTGTCTGTCAGCCACCTGTGGTTTATTATGAACGAGAAAAATGGTAGACATGTGCCATGTGTCTGGAGATGGAGAGTGTCATTCTGGTTGTTGGACAGACTGATTTCTCTTTTGAAACTCTAGACTGAATGGAGAAGGTATTGTCTTATTTCCCATCTAGCTTCTGCCCTAGGACTTTACCTTCTGTCCTTTTAATTGCTGTGACAAAACACTGACTGAAACCAGTTTGGCGAGGAAAGGGCTTATTTGGTTTACATATCCTAATCACAGTCCATGGTCAAGGGAAGCCAGGATGGGAGCTCAGGGCAGGAACCTTGAGGGAGGAGCTGAAGCAGAGACTATGGAAGAATGCTTCTTACTGGCTTGCTCCTCTGGCCTGTTCTCAGCCTGTGCTCTTATATAACGCAGGACCACCTGCCCAGGGGTGGCAACCATCCACAGGGGCCTGAACTCTCCCACATCACTCAGCCATCAAGAAAATGCCTCACAGACATGCCCACAGGCCAATCTGATAGAGGAAATTCTCCAGTGAGGTTCCCTCTTTCCAGGTGCATCAAGTTGACTATGGAGCTGTTTAACATACTTTCCTTCTACCCCTGCTGTGACTTTACCTTTGGTGCACAGGCTCATCAGACTTCCTCAGTCTCCTGGCATCCTGCTGCATTCAGTCCTTTGTTTTCCTTTTGTAGCCAAGCTCTGCTGACTCTAGTAGTATCTGGAGTGTCACTTCCTCTCACCCCAAGGCCAAATGCTAAGGTGGATATGTCTTAGGTGTGCCTGGGCACTACCTTCCCTGTTTCCTTTCTGTAGCATCTGTCACAGTTGCTATGCGATACTTACCAACACTCTGATTTATCTCTTGCTGTTCGCATTTTCGTGACAGCCTGATAGTCTCCATGTTGTGTTTACAGTGTGTAGTACAGTTCCTTGCACATAGTCCGTGCCTCATAGAGATTCGTTTATCAAGTAAAACATCAGTGATTTGTGGAACTGAGAACACGTGGGGCAGCTTCTGAAAGGTAGACTTGGCAAGTGGAAATCCTGGAATATTTTAGAAATATTTTTAGCAAAATGGTGGGGAGTGAAGCAAGGCTATAAAACCCATTATAATTAAAGCAATAGTTAATTGCCACTATAAAACTTTGGGACATTTGCAAATGATTTTTTACTGATAGCAACTTCTCTTGAGTTTTCCCACTTCAGTAGACTTCATTAGAATCTGCCAGGCTGTAACCATAGAGTAAAAAACAAATTTCAACGCTTGGTATAGTAACTTCTTATAAAATTGAGAAATCTCTTCAGTACAGATATTCAGAGAAGGTGGATTAGAACCTGTGCTCTGGAGAGAGCAAAGAGTAACCCAAATGTTTCAGCTCTTCTGTACTTATCTGAGCTGGATGTACAGTCATGTTTCTTAGAAACCAGTGGCATAAAAAATTGTTTTCTTAGCCCAGGCCTGGTGGTACATACTTTTAATCTTAGCACTTAGGAGGCAGAGACAGATGGATCTCTGTGAGATTTGAGGCCAGCTTGGTCTGCACATAGTGAGTTCCAGTTTACTGGTGCTACTACCTGTCTCAAAAATACAAACAAAAAGAAAAGTTTTCTTTCATTTCTTTCTTAGAAGGACTCGAAACAAGCCTTCAAAGACCTGCTCTTTATATAAGCATGAAATAATTTGGAAAACAGAACTTACAAAATGGAAGCCAAGACTTTCAGGGCCTATCGTGGGCAGGGCTGTGGATATTCCAGGATATTTGCTTAATTAAACCCACAATTGAAAATACACACTGAGCAAATTAGTCTAAGCACATTTTGTATGTTAGGTAATTCACTTAATCTTGTGGTAAATCCTGTGAGGGAGCTGGTTACCTTTATTCACTCCTTTTACAGATAGGGAAATGTGTCTGTGTGGGCATCTGAACCCTGGCCTCTGCCTTCAGCACCCTTGTCCTTGCTTGGGAGGTTGCAGTCTATGACTGTGGACACTGGATAGAGTCAGCACTTAGAACTGACTTCGGTTCCACCTTTTGGGTTCCTGCTGCCACTCTGGGTCTCATCCTTTTCCCAGAGCACCCGTTCCTACCTCACCTTCATGTGCAGTTTCAGGGACATAAGCTCAGAGATGTCTTCTGTTTCTTGAGGTGTCAGGCTCTGCAAGGGACTTGGAGTGTCATGCTCTCTGAACACTCACATCTCTTCTGGATTCTGGTACAGTGGGAGTGTCATTGAGGATCTGGTTAGCTGATATCCTTGTCCTCCTTCACAACACTGGTCAGGAAAATCTGCTCTCAGTTCTGACTGCTGATTTACGTGTGTGCTTCTGGAATATGATATGTTTTCCAGTTGACAACTACCTACCTGTGTATGCATTAAGTATTGAGGTTCCCAGTGTTCATGAAATGCTCTGTGCTATTAAAAAAGAATTAACAGCTTTCTCCAAAAACAAAACTGAGCTTGGTGTGGCCTTGTATTAATCCCTGCCTAGAAGTTCCACAATCAAAAGGGCAAAATGTGGAAAAGCAAAGATAAATACGTAAAACTGGAAAATATGCAAAGCCATTAGAGATGTCCCAGGGACTCAGAAGTGGGTTATAATGGGAAGCGCATCCAGCCCCTGTGATTGTGAACCATGCTTCCAGAGCTTTGAAGCATTTCCCAGGCGCTTGAACCTCCTTGTCAGTGGCAGACTGAAGAGGCTGCATAGTTACATGCAAGGAAAAGAATGCCCCAGAGTGAATATAAAATGAAATGCTATTTAATACTCAAGTTTGTATCTTTCAAATTTAAAAGTGTTGGTAATATCATAGCAGGATTAACTATTGTCATATTAGCTGTAACATTTTCCCTTCACTTTTTGGCTTAGTGAATCTGAAAGCATTGTTTAACCTAAAAGATTTTTAAAAGGTTAGAAGAAATAGCCCTTATTTAGCACAGTTTGATGGATTGCTAGCAGCAGGGAAGATGTAGAAGCTCAGATGGCTTCAGACCCTCTGATCCTCTTGTTGCATTTCCCTTCTCATTAATTTTTCTTCCAGAGCCATAATCACTTTATGTAGAAGAGATGCTGTGCAGTCAGTGGTGAACTCCTCCTGTTCCTGTTGCATTGTCCTCTGCTGCATCAGGACTCCTCAGTCTTGCTAGTCTTTTAGAGAGGGCTGATGGGCAGAGTGGGTCACTCCCAGGTTGATGCTGTCTCCTCTGGAGCAAGGCCTTGTGTCTCAGTAGGAGGGTAGGACTCCACAAGCTGTTGCAGGAACATGAAGTTTATGGCATTATATTTTCAACAAAAAGGGAATCTTCACAGAAAAATTCCCCGCATCTCAGGAACGGCTCTATTTAAAAGCACTGTACTTAGATTGTTTTATTGTTTAGATGCTTAAATGACTTTCTGAAGGAGAAAGCACTAAATTACAGCATTTTATCAATGACTTTTGGGGGGATGGCAACAAATGTGCTTCTTTATCTCCCACTTGTAGTTGTGTTAAATTTACCATCTGTCACTAAACAATCATGATGTTTACAGTTACCAAAGCTATTTTTTGCTTCTGGCTTTGACCCAGGGCCTTATGTATACCAGACAAGTGTTTTATCATTGAATTATATCAAGTTTCAGAGCTTTAAAAAGTGCATTTATATATTTTTTTGCACATTTTTGTTAAAAGATTTCTTTATTTTTATTTCATTTTTATGAATGTGTTGCCTGTGTGTATGTAAGTGTGTATGTATGTAAGTGTACCATGTATGTACCGGTGCTTGTGGAGGTCAGAAGAGGGTGTTGGATCCTCTGGAACTGGAGTTACAGGTGGTTGTTTGCTGCCATATGGGTTCTGGGAACCAAACCTGTGTTTTCTGCAAGAGCAGTAAGTGCTCTTACCTCTTAAACTATCTTTCCAGCCTCTAGAAAACATTTTAAATTAAATATTTTAATACTTCTATGGTTTCAAATTGTTTATTAAACTGATTGTGTTGTGAAATGAAATCAACAGAGAAAAGACACTTCACACTGCACACAAGTCTGCTGCTACAACGAGAGAACTTTCTATCAATTCTTGGTGGGGAGACTTGTTCTTGAAGACATTACAGTGAATACTATAGTCATAGATGTAATTCTCTCCCCTAATTGAAAGAGGACATAGAGACCATGGGGTTATGAGAACTTGCTCTCACTCCCAATAGCAGCACACTTGCTGCAGCTGCTTCTGTCCTTCCTGTTTTCTCGAGGTACTTTGCAAAGAGTTGAATTTCTTCATTACATGAGCTGTCTGTCACTCTGTCAGCTTAGGGTCCATGAGAGGTGGTCCCTCACCAGTGGAATTTGTTCCTTCCTTTCTAATTTCTTATGACCAGGATGAATAACAAGATAGCCTGCCTTTCAGTTTGAGTCCATAGTGGGTATTTCAGGGATGATGTTTAAGTCTGGAGATGAATATCCTGAACATTTTCTGGATATTACATGTAGGAGACTGAGTGGAAAAACTGAATTGTGGAGATGGTGGTACTCAGAATCAAGTACCAAATTAGAGGGCATAAAGCTTGGTCTCTACCACCAGCAAAAGTAATGCCATAAGATGTCTGAATTCCAAAATAAAGAGAAAATTGCATGAGTTTCAGATTAGATTAAAGCATGTCACTTTAAAGTGAAAGAGAATCAGACAGCTAGATTTAAGAATTCTATACCCAGCTGAACTACAGTTACTGACATGGTTATTATAACGTGTCAATATTTGTAGATGTGCTATTGATCTGTGAATTTTTTCAGAATAAAAAATTTAGGATATACTTAAGGGAGAAAATCAAGAGTGAAAACCCACAGGCTATAATGGGAATAAACTAATTTAAGTGTACACAAACAAACCAGTGGAACTGTAGTTGGATCTAGACAAATGTTAATAGACTGAGACCAAGTGGAGTCATTGACACAAAAAAGTACCTAAGAACACAACCAAATTTCCTTAGTAACACTGAAGTTCCTTTTAAAACATCAAATTATTTCTGTCTAAAGCTCTGAATTCATATGCATCCCTAACTAATTGACTGTAAAATCTACACTGGTAACCTAAATTTGCTGAGTGGAGGCATTTGGAATTGGGAGAAGAAATGATACAGATATAATGGACTAAATTCTGGGGAAAAACACTGGAAACAATAGGTCCATGTCAGAAGTAATCATAAAAACGCTAGTGTTTGGCTCCTATTTAAAAGACATTTTATTGCATTTATATATTTATTGTATATGTGTATGTGAGCATGTATGTGTTATGATGCACTTGTGGAGTTCAGAGGACAGCTTGCAGGAGTCTTGGCTTGAAGTTCTTTGAACCACTAAGCCATCTTGCCATCCTTGTGCTCAGTAGTTTTGTTAGCTCATTTTATTTACTGTACTTTCAGGGATGTTAAACACCTGAGAAATTAAAACATTCATTACTATTAGAGATGTATTAATTTGAAAGTAATTTAAAAATTGTTCCCTCTCCCTTAACTTTTAAATTCAAAAGTCTAGGGAGCAACCAAGTCAACAAGGACGCAAAGGCAAGCTCTCGTGGGTGTGGTGTGGGAAGAGAGCAGTGCAGCTGGCTGGTGAGAGCTGTCACCCTTTCCATGGGAAAATGTGAGCACAGAAGCGGCCAAGAATTTATGCTTTTTCATTACGGCCATGTTGGCTTGGTTTATGTCAGAGAGTAGAGAAGACTAAAATTTTTATTGAACCAGGCCAAGATATCTGTCTTAGGAAGAGGAAATATGTAGTTAATTTGTGAGATTCCTATCAAAAGAACAATGAACTGTAGAACAGATTGGTTGAGCATGGCTAATGACATCTGGAATAGAGAGAATTTCTTGATAAGCAGGTTTCTGTGATCTCATAAGATAGATTCTTTTGGGCAATAAGAACATAAAAACAATAAATCCAGGAAGAAAAGTCAATCGATAAAGGACCCTGAATTGTGTTTTAATCATGGAATCAGTTGCTTTTTATACTTTTCCATTTTTACTTCCCATAAAGAGAATCCTAAATGTAGAGTAGGTATATTTCTAGGTAGCCCTGCCCTCTTAACACTCAGAATGCTTAACTGTATGTTTTTCTCTGACTGGGTAGGAAAATTCCTATTAAGAAACCAGAATATCAGATGCCGTATCAATTTACTGGCTATGAAAGTTCCAGTCCAACCTTATAAAAAAATTACTTAATATTATATTCTTTGGAAATAAATAGTAAAACCATTATTCTGTTTTCTACATGTTCTGAACAGCATACAAATGGTCCTTGGTATATGTACAAATTTAATTTGATAGATGTCAGTTTATAATTAATTTGGTACAGAATTATAAATAGAAGTTACTTTGGGCCTAGGTGTTTAATAACCAAATGCAGATATTTGGCACAATTTTTTAAAAATTGAGATTTATTTATTTTTATTTTGTGTTTTGTCTGCATATATAAGTATGCATGTACCATGTGCATGCAGTGCCTGCAGAGGACAGAAGAGGACCAGATCCCTTGGACCTGGAGTTACAGACAGTTACAAGCCACGATGTGGATGCTGGGAACCAAACCCAGATCCTATGCAAGACCAACCAGTGCTCTTCTTAACTGCTGAGTCATCCTTCCAGCCCCTTGGCAGAATTAAAAAAGAAAAAATATTTTGAGATATAATCTTGCTATGTAACTCTGGATGACCTCAACATATGGTCCTCTCCTCTGAGCTTCCTGAGTGCTGATTACGTATCCATCCCCATACTTGGACAATCTCTTCAGTATTATTTTAGTATATTATATCAGTGATATTTTAGTATAGCTATATTTATTTTGATAAATGTTTTTTTCCTTTGGAAACATATCCTTAAACATTTAAACATCATTATATCACTCTCACATTTAAGAGGCTATTGGCCTCTGTGGACTATTTGTAAGAAATTTTAGTATTACCTGAGAAAAATGGGTCGTTTATGGGGATATGTCCTATTTTTGAATCTTACTGCATCAGTTTAATTATTTTAATTTTTGTTGATAGTTTGGCAGTTACCATTTTCTGATAAATTTCCTACAGAATCAAAATAATTCATTCTTGCAAAAAATTAAACTCTGAAATTTTTGAGAATACTTCAGTGTTTTTTCATTTTCTCTACAAAGTAGTAAAAGCTGATTAAAGCCATTTCTAGCTAAGCCAATTATTGAGTAATTAATGTAATTCTTGTATCCCCTCTATGGCAAAGTATTTAGACCTTAAGGTCTTTGTTTTAATTTTTCTTTCTTGAAAGTCATAATTATTTAATTTAAATTTTTACAATTGATAGAAAAGCTTAAACAATAAAATTACAATTACAACTTTTTTTTTATCCCAAGCTGTAGTTCAGCAGTTGAGTGCCCTCACTGAGACAGATCTGCTATCCTCCTGTGGCTCTGATTTATACCCTCACACAGGCAGATTTATAGCCTTTATCTGTTGAACACTTTATGAATGACTGGTATAAATCAAGGAATGAATGAATATTTTTCCCTTTGAGCATAAATCTATGATTGGGAGTTTGATTTCTGAGTAACTGTTTGGTAGCTTATTTAAATTGCCCTCATCTACCAAATTTTTGTACTTTTGTAAAAGCTGGATAGCTAAAATATGCCCTAATAACAGCATTGTTTTCTGTTAAGTTGTTCTAAAACTTGCCTACACCCCTCATAGACTTCTATAAAAATTTAAATAGCATAGAAGCAAATTTACATAGAAGGAATCCTGTTAATAGTAGTGAATAACACATGTTTAATTTTAAAGATCTTGATGAGAAAATGTACCTTCAGTTAGGGAAGAAAAGGTCCATCTTTTCTAGGATATTTGGAGAAACATTTGTTGAATGTCCTGAAAAGAAACAACAGTTATCTATTGAGACACTCCCTCTCTACAGGAGGAGGTAGCTAGTGCCACTCACAGTAGAGCAGGCACCTGTGTAGATGAGAGATAGAAAGAAATTTGGAGGACCGAGAAATACTTTTTTCCTCTGAATCTGCTGGTGGACGTTCAGCCAACCAAGGGTTAAACATATTTGGGGGAGAAAAAAAACATTGTATGGAGCATGTGGTGAATTTGTTTCTTGTTTTTATCCCTAAACAATTTAGTATAACAGCTATCCATATACCATTTACATTGTGTTCAGTATTAATAATCAATGAGGAGCTGACTGACATGTCCAGGAGGATGTGTATGGATTATGTGAAAACTTTCATTTAAAACCTGTGTTAGTTTGCTTTCTGTTGTCGTGGCAGAAACACTGACCTAGGGGACTTCTAAAAGGAAGAGTTTCTTTAGCTTACAGTTTCAAAGAGGCAAGAGTCCATCATGGTGGGGAGGCATGGCGACAGAGGTACTAGAGTAGATGCCAAAGTCAAGTGGTCACATTTTCAAGCAGCCACAGGAAGCAGAGAGTGACTGGTGATCCAGCAAGACTTAAGAACTCTCTAAGCCCGCCCCCAGTGACACACTTCCTCCAGCGTGGCCACACCGTCTAAGACCTCCCAAACAGCGCCACCAACTGGGGACAAGATATCCAAATACTTAGAGCCTATGGGGGGCATTCAAACCACCACAAAAACCTCACTTAAAAACTTCATAAATGACAGGTATAGACAGATTATTAGATGTAAGAAGTTATTACTTTTGATTTCCAGATAAAGTGGCCCTTTTCTTTTCTTGCTGTGGTTCCATGTGGTTAAAAGAAAGGGCTGGTCAGGATGCAGTTTTTTGTGGCTAGCTCAGAACAAAGCTTTTATGGTGGTAGGAAAAGGGACAGGGCAGGTCCTGTTGCCTGCGTGCAGAGGGTAGGAGTAAGGAAAACACCCTAGTGGGAAGGGACTGGCCTGAGGGCAGGGCACAGGGGACTGGGCCAGGGGCAGAAGAGGGGCCTACTGAAGGAGGTGTGATTCTTGAGACAGCCTTTCCCCGGCCAACAGTGCTACTTGTTATTTATATGCTCCTTGGCAAGATATCTTCTGGGGTTAATGACTTTTCTCTAAATACTAAGAGTTAGATAACCCATTTCCTATGGTTCTTATAGGATTCAGAGTTCAGCATGTGAATAATGTATGTGTAATACCCCTGGGATAGTATCTGCTATGTCCCATTTAAAATGTCAGCAGGTTAAATGTCAGCAAAGTGACACCTTAGGATGTCATCTAAAGCCATCCTCAGAACCCCTGTGAAGCTACTCTCCACCTTTAATGAGCTGTACATTTAATTTTTTTTATAGAGGAGTTCTCAATATGTAGCGTAGACTGAGGTAGACCTCAAACTTGAGGTCTCCCGGCTTCAACTTACTGAGTGCTAGGATTATAGGTTTGTGCTACCATATCCAGCTTTAAATCTATTTTCTCTTCTTCATCTAGAGGCTCACCATCATAGAGACATTTATTTTCTGAGTGAATTAAATCAGTTCCTTCATTTAGTCAAATTCTATTAAAGTACACCCTGTGCAATAATGACCAGTGAATTTTCTAAAATGCAGACCATGTCCTGCCACTCTTCTGAAATCCTCCCCATGACTCTGCTGTTATAAGGACCTTATAATTAGTTCTCATCCTTAA
Organism: Eospalax fontanierii; assembly: GCA_035773235.1. Classification (NCBI taxonomy): domain Eukaryota; kingdom Metazoa; phylum Chordata; class Mammalia; order Rodentia; family Spalacidae; genus Eospalax; species Eospalax fontanierii. Next base: position 24,955,849 of record CM069524.1, read on the forward strand.
AGACCTGAGAGTTCTCCAGACTTGAGCCCCTGTTGCCTCTTACCCTCCTCCCAGCAATATTTATGGGCTTCCCTTTTCAGTGGTTACTGCCTTTCTCGAATATGTGCAGCCAGTCCTCCTTCTGCTCAGTCCTGCAGGGCTGTAATAATGTGTTGTAAGCGGAGCCACATAGAGCCATCCTAGTGGGAAAAAATTACATTATTCCTAGGCCCTTTAAAAATGTTCATTCCAACATTAAAGCTCTAAGTTATGCATCTGTATGGAAATGAAGAAATGGTAAGACTTACAGGGATTTAGTATGCCATAAGGCAAAACGTAAGAAATACTGAGTATTAGGGCTGTGGGCATGGCGGAGTTGGTAGAGCACTTGCCTAGCATGCATGAATTAGAAACTCACCATGAGTCATTTGAACAGTAACTGCCTTCTTAGTGTTGTCATGTAAGATGTGAGGTGGAGCCCTGGTGGGTTCAGTGTTATTCAGTATCACCAAAGGTTCCTTCAGTGAAAGATTCTTTCCCTCCTTCCTCCCTGATAACATCTTCATCCTTTCTGTTCGTTTGTATTACGCTGTTCTTTGCTAAGTCTCTGTGGCTGCACATGCAGTGTCTTTCAAAGGCTGGAGGTACCCACATTCCCATAATAAGCCGTTTCTTCTCTAAGACCTGATTCCATTTCATTAAAATTTTACTTCTGTGATTAGCAGGGTTTCATTACTCCACTTCCATCTTTCTTGACCAGTTGCATCTCTGGATAGTCTATTTTGTAGAGTGACAGGTGGGTTTGTCTCTGGGAAATCTGGAAGCAGCACAGCTATATTATTTGCTGTCTGCGGGTGAGTTAAGATGCAAATGACCAATCACTGACAGGCTTTGAAAGGCTATTATCAAGATATTTATGTTTAGTTTTTGAAACAAGGTCTTTCTCACATAGCCCAGACTGGCCTAGAATGGAACGTGCTGTATAGCTAGAACTCTCCATCTGCTTACAAACACCTTCTGAGTTCTGGGATTACAGGTAATGCACCACCAGATTCACTTTCACATTTGTTATTTGCATGGTAATTTGTGTGCAGAAAAGCTAGTGATGAAGTTATTTATGAAATTGTTCCTGGTTATTATGCTGTAGAAACGGACATTTGAACCTTGCTATTATTAATTAATTAACTAATTAACTGATCTAAGGCAACTAAAGTTTCTGCATCCTAGAACACTGCAGAATATAGACTTCCTGTATGTCCTAACCATTTCTCAGATGAAGAAATTGAATCATGGAAGGGTTGCCTGACTGCCTTAACTCACATACCTAAAAGGTGATAGGAATCCATTAATATGTCTGTTTGCCTTTAATATCAGAAGAAGGAAAAATCTCTGTTTCTTCCAAGGAAGATAGCTGATGGAGTCTGTGCTGGACAGCATCAGTTGTCAACTTGTCACACTTGGGAAGAGGGAGCCTGAAATGAGGCATTGCCTCCAAGGGATTGTTCTGTGCCATGTCTATGAGTCATTTTCTTCATTGCTGGTTGATGCAGGAGGGCGCACCCCACTGTGGGTTGGCGCTCCCATCCCCTCTCTCCCTGGGCAGGAGGTCCTGGGTTGTATAAGAAAACAGGCTGAGCACAGGCCAGAGGAACAAGCCAGTAAGCTGTAGTCTTCTGTAGTCTGTACTTCAATTGCTGCCTCTAGGATCCTATCCTGAGCTCTTCCTTTTGTTCTCCTCCATGATGGACGTAAACTATAAGGTGAAATAAACCCTTTCTTTTCCAACTTGCTTATGGTCAGTGTGTTATTACAATAGAAAGGAACTAGGATAGAGTCTAAAGTGTAAATGGATTGCCTGAAAAAGAATTGTCCACATTTTTTATTGGATCTGTGACCAATAGGAACTCTTTTTGTCTCTATTTAGCTCAGCTGACCATGTGAGATGACCAAGGCTGGCATAAAAATGAACTATTGTGCAAAGCTGATGGAAATTTTGGCATACCTGATGGAGAATGTTGGAATAAATCAAGAATCCTTAGCCTTAGCTGGACCTGGTGGTACATGGCTTCAATCCCAGCACTCAGGAGGCAGAGGCAGGCAGATCTATGAGTTTGAGGCCAACCTGGTCTACATAGAGAATTCCAGGACAGCCAGGGCTATATACTAAGACTCTGTCTCAAAAAATAAACAAATAAAAAGAATCCTTAGCCTTGTGTTGAAAGAGAGACCAGCCCAGAACTAATAAAACATCTCAGAAGGAAGGACACATCCCACTAGTCAAGTGGGGAAAACTGGTCCACAGGTCAGCCATGGTGACACCTGTGAAGTTGCAGATCACACAGTCTGTAGGGATAAGAGGTGCTTGCCCTGCCCAGTTTGACAACTTAGTTTCTAACTCTTCTGGTTAGCTGTTGGGATGGTCTACATGAGGAAGTCACATCTGTGTGAGCATGATTTGAGATTCAGTCCAGCTTCTAAAATGTTGAGGAGACTCATTTGGTTCAGTGTTGCAGGACAGCTGATAGACTGAACCACTTAATACTCATGACTGGAAAGAGGATGGCTAAAAAATAAAAATAATTAAAGAAAAAAATAAACTGACATTATTTAGTGCCTCCAAAATGCCAGGCATTATGTGTGGCTCTTACTAATAATGAAATTCTCAAAAATCCTGTTAGAAAGTATTATGGTTGTTATTTTAGAGATTAAGAAACCACATTTAGTGACTTTTTCTGAGGTCACAGAGCTCGTAAGCAATCAAGCAGTTCCCTTGACTCTTTTGTAATATGTTATATAGCTCTTAAGTGAAAGATAACAGTCCAAACCATGATTAAAAGAAAGAGGTGGGGAAGGTGTTTCTTGCTTTTGTTAGACTCTGCCTGTTACATGGTTTTAGATGGACTTTCTGTAGAAATAAATCTAGAAAACATGCTTTGGTTCCCAGGCCATTTGCATATTTTGTATGCATATCTATACATGTCTATATGACTGTGCACATATCTCGTTCTGTATTTAAAATGCTTAAAACTTTCACACAAAAACAGTACATTTCAAGGTTCTAGAAACATCTTTATTCCCTCTCTGGCCTCACTGTTGCCTGAAGCAAGCTTTCCTGTGCTGCCTGGCTTCATTTCTCTCTGATGATAGACCTTTTCTATAGCTCTGAGCACACACCTTGCGTGACTGCTGCTTTACATGTGATTTTGGGTCCCCTCACTTTCAGTGACCAGAAGATTCTAGCAAGAGTCTCTGGGGCCTGGTACCAGAATCTCAAAGGAAAGGGAGTCTGTAGCCCAGCTGAAATCAAAAGTCCAATGCTGACTGGATATCCTTGGCTAGGTATATGTCTTCACTAGACTGAGGCTTAGCCAGAGTCAGGAGCCCAGTGCTGAATAGGTGTCCTCACTAGGGAGCCCTCTGCACTGCTCTCTCCCGTGGAATGCAGGGGAAGGTCCTGCCTGCTGGGATTTGTCACCAGTGTTGAGCTCTTCTGTTTCTGGCTTTCAATTTTTTCTTTTCTTTTTTTTAACTATTTAACTTTTTTTTTTTTTTTTTAACATTCTGTGCTTCCAAATGATACCTTCATCCCCAAAGTATTCCTGATAATAAAGTTTCCAAAGTAAAACAAAGAAGGCTAGGGGCCAACTTTCCGTAAATATAAGGATTTTTTTTTTCCTGTTCAGGTCAATTTATTTGTTTTCTGCAATCAGAATCTTAACAGCCTTTAGGTGATTAATCTGGAAACACATGCATTGGTGTGGTCTGTGAAGACTGTGCCTTTTAGGCACATTCTATGCTGCTTCATTACAATAAGAAAAAAATTGCAAGGTGAATACCAAATCAGCCTGTGAGCATTATGCCTGTAACTGCCATCCATGAGTGTGAATGGAAGAATCAAACCTTTATGGTAATCTTTATTCTAATTCACTCTCAGTTCAGCAGTGAGGCCAGTGGACTAAGAGGATGAGGGGAACTGGAGCTCTGAGAGTCAATCTGTCCTGCAACAAACTAGTCTGTGACCTTGAGAAAGGACATTAACCTCACTCTGCTTCTTCATATGCAAAATAGAGCTCAGCAGAAATTCAGGGACTTCACCTTGAAGCCAGTGGATGGTAAAATACTACAGAGGTCAGAACTGCTGAGTTTATGAAGAGATTCTCCCTAGAATTCCTTTAAGACCCATCTCTTCTCAGTTGTTAAACTGTGATTAACAGAAGTTAAATTTACACATAACCAATTTAAAAAAAAAAAAAAAAACAACCTCCAGGCAACTACAGAGATGATGCATTTGATAAAGTGTTTTCTGCAAACCCACATTCAACAAGCTGGGTGTTGTCACTGCTTAGAATCTTAGTGCTGGAGAGGCAGAGACTGGGGGACCTCTGGGATTGACAAACCTATAGCCTTCTTGCTGAGTTCCACATCAATGAGAGACCCTATCTTTAAAAAAACAACAACAATAAAAAACAGCATCCAAGGAACATGTTTGTTTGTCCTCTGGCCTCCATATACTTGCACCCACATGTGCATATTCACACATAGCACTCAGTTGTCCTAGGCCCTCTACATGCAGGCATTCCTATGTGCACACTTATACAAATACAACCAGAAGATGGATTAAGAAAAACAAAGTATGATTCTTCATTTCATAGAATTAGGACAAGGATTTAGTCAGTCTGTATGAAACACTAAGAAAGCAGTGTTCTGCAGACTTCAGTAAGAAAGAATAAGTCCATCTCCTAGTTTTGGGAATGAACTTTTTCCAGAATAAGAGCGGCATTAGGTCCCATTTCACTAACTCTTGGTTCTGGTATCCATGCCAGGATCAACACATTTTCTTTGCATTATGACACTGGACTGAGTCGGCCTGTGCTGGCCCCATGTCATCCTGCCCCAGTCAAGAATGACTGTGGGCAGCTTTAATGTATCCACCTCGACTAGAATTTTGATGTCAGTATTGAAGGATTGACTTGTATCTTGTGGATCTTATGCCAGTATTGAATTAGTTCTTCAGAATATCCTAGCAGCTACTGGATAAACAAGTTTAAAGCAGCAGTAGGAGCAGATAGCTTGTCATACATTCATATTGAATTCTTGCAAGAGTCTTAGTTATTTAAAAGCATATTATTGTGGGGAGGAAATATATCTTGCCCAGTTTTACAGAGAAAACCTCCTGAAGCACAGGCTGACTAGAGAAGACACAACTGGAATTTAAATCTTCCCAGTCTGTTCTGCCCTACTCCTTCTCAGACAGGTGTTGGTGGATTGAGCTGTGATGTACACTGTTGCTCCCACTGAAGTTGCTTTTGAAGGAGACAGTTGCCCCCCCATATAATGATAATTTGCTTATAACCTACAAGTGAAATTATTTTTCTCCGCCTAAAAGATACTTTCCTAGACTAGTCTGAAAAACTTGTAAAGATGAATACTGTTGTTCCATGCTTTCTCGAAAGAATTTCATAGCTGAGCCTCATTGCTGCACAGATTCGTAGCCTGTTATTACTAACTTGTAAATATTCATTTACAGAAAAGAGTGACTAGAATCCGTAAGAGTTCTTTTATATTGCTGTTGAGGTTTCTGATTTAAGCTAGTTTTTCTTTCAAGTTACGGGAAGGCTTTCCCAGACAAGGATTCTTCTTGATTGCAAAATACCTCCACTGAGATTCCAGGCCGCTTAACTCTGGCTGACCACTTGCTTCTCAGTGTGATGTCACAGTTTTCAAAAGTCCAAGTGGAAACTGCTGGGGCCACAGAGTGTGCCTGGCCTTGTCTACAGCATCCTGTTAACTGTTTCCTCCCTCCATCTCAACTGGCTTCATTTGAATGTTACAACACAGATAAATTTCATAGCCCTTTGTAATAGTGCCTTACTAAACATGCATTCATAACCTTTAGAAAGGTGTGTGCCAGTGGTTGGGAGCATGGCTTAGTGGTAGATCACCTGCCTGGAATTCCCCAACGAGGGGCTGGGGTGGTTCAGTAGCAGAGCACCTGCCTGGAATCCCTCAGTGAGGAGCAGGGGGTATGTCTCAGTGGTAGAGCACCTGCTTAGTATATAATGCCAGGGGGTAGATGGTATAGTAGTAGGGGATTGGGGAGCTGGGCAATGGGGGGTTGGTGGTGGATAGCTGTTAATTGCTTGTTTTAGTATTTTAGTACTTGGGAAAGCTGAAGGTTGGATTTGATTTCTGTTGTAGAAATAGTTCCTTAGATATGTGCATCGTTAATAATCTCCCTCTCTTTATGTCTATGTACACTGTTCCTGTCTCTCTGTTCTCTTCTTCTCTTTCTTCTCCTTTTGCTTAGATTATATGAAAGAGAAACAATTTCCTAGCACAATGCCTTAGCGAATCACAACATTAGAGATTACTTGGCCAAGAAACTATTAATCTTTTTATGTCAGGCCTTAGGGACCAGCATCAAATGCAAACATGTGGGAAGTCTTTGCCATTCTCAGTTCAAGTGATTCAGAAATAATCAAGTGAATCAGAGGACTCCTCTTGTTTACCAGAAAAAGGATATTATTGTAAATTTGGTAAATTCTTCTTTAAAGTGGATCTTCTGCATCAGTCTAAATGCTGTTGTAAATTACTTGTTTGCTACAGTTGATTGCAAGAATTTGTGTTGTAGATAGAACTTTATGTTAAACTTTTCTGTAAATATAATGTCTTATTTAACCTTTGTTAAATAGGCCACTTTGCATTCATCTGCTGCAATACATTAACAAAGTGTTAAGAACTGTTATCATGTGTCTCAGACATTTTCAAATAATGTTCCATTTAAATAGCCATTAAAGGAAGTTCAATAGTGGAATAGAAACAGAAAAGAGGCAGAAACTATAGATAGCCGTCCATGTCATAACCTGTTCTTGTAGCAATTGTGGCCTGCTTGTGAAGGACTTAGGGAGGAAGCATGCTGACTGGGCTGTGCACTCCACCAGGTCAGAGAGCCATTGACTGGCAGTACCCAGGCTGTGTTCAAGCTGATTAAGGGAGGTGAGCAAGTTCATAGGCCATTTCTTTCATGAGGCACATGTGAGAGAATTTGCACTTTATTGTTCCTGTGAGGTTGAATTGTTACCCAGGCTCTCAGTGTTAACCCCTTAAATATAGGTGTCCTAACTCCTGTACCTGCACTCCACTGGGAGGGAGCTGACTGTCATGAATGCCCACCCACTTCCTTTGAGAAAACAGAGAACCTACAGTAGTTAATGAAACTACTTCCATCTATTGGGGATCACAAGTGTCCATGAACATTGTCTTCACCTTGTGTATGGAATGGGGTTATCCCTAGCTCGTTAAATGCTGCATAGCTCACAGGATATTTTCCTAAGGAAGTAACTCAACTGGAATTTCAGCCCAAGTCAGGTTCACCCAGCAGGATACTGCCCCGTGAAGCATCCTCCACTGCTGGCATTGCTGCAGGTCTGCAGGTTGGTCAGAGTGTTTTTTTTTTTTTTTAACCTAAGAAAAGAAACTTAAAGGAGGGAAAGTTTTATTTTGGTTCACTGTTATTTTGGCTTTCTGCATTGCTAGGAGTCCCTGATGAGATGAGGCAGAACATCCTGGAAGACAGAGAATAGTGGATCAGAGTTGTTCACCTTGTGGTGGTCAGGAAGCAGAGTGGCAGAGATGCTAGAGCCAAGTTATAACCCTTCAGAGATACGTACCCAGTGACTCACTTCCTTCCATGAGGCCCCACCTTGTAATAATCCATCAAATAATGAAAGCATTACCGGGTTACTCCATTGGTCATATCAGAACTTCCATTTAATCACTTTTTGATAATTGGATTCCCCAGCTGTGACCCAAGCCTTCAACACATGCGTTTTGAGGGTGCCTTATATCCACAACCTTTGAGTCCTGCTGGTAGTGACTAAGGCAGATGAGAAGACGAGAGCTAAGTTTTCCATGCCTATTGACCTCCAGATGCTGGTTGGTACTGGCCCATTTCATGGCAATATTTATTTTACTTTCTTTGTTTCACAGATAATTTTAAAGATTTAAAAAAATTGAATTTTAATTTTATGTGTATGGGAGTTTTGCCTGCATATATGTAAGTGCACCTGTGCACTCAATATCATCAGAGGCCAGAAGAAGACACTGGACCCCCTGGAACTGTAGTTACAGACAGTTGTTAGCCATGAAGGTACTGGTAACCCAGGTCCTTCACAAAAGCAGCCAGTGCTCAAACAACTGAGACATCTCTCCAGCCCTCATAGATAATCTAAAATTTTTTACCTATGTCTTTATTTGTGTGCCTGTGTGTGAGTACATGCATATCTCTGTGAGTGCCCTGGAAGCCAGAAACATGAGATTCCCTGGAGCTGAAGTTACAGTTATGAGGCGCCTTATGTGGGTGCTGGGAAGTGAACTCCAGTCCTCCTCAAGAGCAGCAAGTACTCTTAACCACTGAGCCAACTCTGTAGCCCCCTTACAGATCCTTTTTTTGTGAAAGAAAGATGATAGCTTAAAATTTGAGATGAGTTTTTGAAGATTTTTCCCCAAGTGTCAAATCTCTGTTTGGACCCACGAATAAGATAGGAAGTTGTGTCCAGAAGGGTGAAGTTCAAACTGGACAATTATTCTAATCAGTTGCCTTTACCCAGCTTCAAGTGAATTAAAGATTTTAACCTAGTCATTCCTGCAGTTTTTTGTTATTATCAAAACTTTTTCCCTTTCTGGTTATTATGAAATACAGTGATTGGGAGAAAGCTAAACATTGTGAAGCATATATAGATTATGTTCAAAATTTACTGCAGGGCCTGTCTCTAAACCCATGGACTGTCGTTCCTGACTTCTTAGGGCCCCCTTTATGGACAGGCTTTGCAAGCTCTTTCACACCTAGGCCTACACCTTCTGCCTGTCTTGTAAGGGCATCTTCTGGCTTGTTCTCTGACCAAGTTTGCTTTCTGAGTTCTCATCCTTTCTCATAGGATTTATAATTATTACCCCTTAAGGTACATTTCCAGCCCTAACCTCTCCCTTGTAATCATTTGTTCACTGCAAATTGGTAGAGAGAAATCAGCAAAGGGTTTTCTCTCCTTTAAAAATATTTTTATGGGGGGGCTGGAGAGATGGGTCAGTGGTTAAGAGCACTGACTACTTACAGAGGACCTTGATTCAATTCCCAGCACCCGCATGGCAGCTAGCAACCATCCATAATTATAATTCAAGAGGATCTGATGCCTTCTTCTGACTTCCTTGGGCATTGCATGGCATGGGTGCACTTACACATACACAGACAATGCAATACTCATAGACATAAAATAAAAATAATAAATAAAGTATTCTTAAAAAATATTTTTACAAGGGCTAGGTGTAGTGGCACACACCTTTAATCCCAGCACTTGGGAGGCAGAGGCAGGTGGATCTTTGTGAATTCAAGGTCAGCCTGGGCTACATAGCAAGTTCCAGGCCAGCTGGGGCTACAGGGAGATCCTGTCACAAATACACACACACACACACACACACACACACACACACACACACACACACATTTAAACAAAGTGAGACTATTACCTTGACTACATGTTAGCCTTCGAAATTAGATCTTAATTATGTGTAAGGTTACAGATAAGCCTGGTATTCTGTGGCTTGCATGGTGTTACTTTAAAGTATTTAGATCCATAATTGTTCCAAATAATGATGTCATTTTATTTTCACTATAATATGGTTCTTAATTGTAACAGTAATGAGCACTGAGGACACTTTCAGGGTTCATTCATGGATAGTGACTTGATAAATTGAAGTCAGGTGACATTTGATGGATTTAGTGGATGTTTAGATCCAACTTGCATTGCAGGAGAATTTTATGGCTGACTTCAGAAAACTTTTTGGATAGGATTTCTTGGTAAATTAAAGGATTTAGGAAGATGATTATGAAATAATTGATTAAAAAGTATGCAGTATTGGTTTTCATTGAACTTAAGCTTGTGTGGGTTCAATTTAAAACCTAATTCAATACATTTTAGATTTTATATTTCCTCCACCCTCTTCTGGTGTATTAATTTTGTCATGCTTGTCATTCTAATCTAATGATGATTTAATGTTTGCAAACCTGAATACATTTGTATGCAAGGAATCCTGCCGTGTTTTAATCAACGAAGATTGAGATTTGGCAACTGAGATGAGAAAAAATGAGAAATTTAAAATAGAAAATGAAAATAATGATTGTACTTTAGAAAGTACTTTTATTAAGGTTCTTGGCCATAGATCACCTATTTTTTTTCTCTTCTTTCTCTCATGTAATATTTTGAAGGTGACTGGACCCTTAAAAGAAATAATTGCCACTAAATCGTAAAAAGTATTTAAATGAGGACTGAGCCTATGTCCTTACCCTCCTCCAAGCCCCGTTGTCTGATACCTATAGTCTAGATTTGTAAGTCAGTGAAATGTGAGGCCGCTTTTAAGAACTCACATATCTCCTCAGGAACTTACAACAGGATAAGGGAGTATGCTTTCACCTCATTATGATTTTTTTTAATTGCTGAGAAAAAAATGTAAAGCCCATAGTCAACACCTGATACGCAGTCACAGTACCATACCATCGCTCTTCCATGGGGAAGGGCCTCAGCTGTCCTCACCTCTACAGGAGGACTTTTTCCAAATGACCTTGGGACACTGAATGAGGAACCCATTTCTTAAAAGTCAACATAGGACACTTTATCATAGCCCATTGCAGTCATGGGTCAGCGCCCTTCAGGAGTGAAGGGAGATATCCTGGTGCCAAAAATATGTGTGAAAATCCAAGTGACAATAAATGACTCTTCTTAAAAAGAAAGTCTTTAAAAAATGTCACTAATCCCATGATTCGAGAGGTGGGCTTTGGGGGGTATGAACAAAGAAGGTGACTGTTTTCAAGGCTGAAGGTTGACTTTTTTGTAAAAACATTTAAACATAGTATCATAAATGTTTTAGAGCATATGAAGAGCAACATTGTTTTAAAAATGATACGAACATTTAGCAGACCTGTAATTGCCTATTAGATGCCAGCAGTCGAAATTAGATATGATTAAGGGGAACAAAAATTATTCAGAGTGCTTAGTAAAAGCTGTGGCTGAATACAAGTTGTGTCTTTTGTAGTCTTGGAACTTATTAGTGAGATGACAGAGCTGACATCTCTGAGAGAGATGACATGATGATGACGGGGCCTGGATATTTCTTTTCCATTCCCTCATTTGATCTCAGTCCTTGGACACTGTGAGGACAAGTGAAATTATTTTACATTTTTTCAGATGAAGAAGTGCACTGTTGATAATTAAGTTATTCAAAGACTTGTCATTAATATTTGCAACTCACCCTTGCCCTGGATGTTTCAAACCAACACCACCTGCACCTCACATTGCTGCTTTAAAAAATCCATTCTTTATATTCTTTTGCTTTTGTGCACCATAGTTAATGTTAAATGTTTGTTACCAAGACCTGTATTATTTCATATCCCCAATGAATGTGATTTCTGCATAAAATCAATTAATTAGACTCTCATTTCATGTGTGTCACTTGCCTTCCAGCTGAATATGTCACCTTCATGTAAAGAAAGAGAAAGTGAATGTGGCATACGTTCAAATGTTTTCTCTTTAACCATAGAGTATTCCAGTATCTAAGATGTATTTGATAGAAAACTTCGTGAATTTTTGTTTCAGATGAACATGGCCTTTAGTCTCAACACTTGGGAGGCAGAGGCAGATGAATTTCTGTGAGATCAAGGCCACCCTACTTAATCTACATAGTAAGTTCCAGGCTAGCTGGGATTACAAGGAGACCCTGTCTCAAAAAGTTTGTTACCTGTTGTTGCTGAATATTTCCTCTTGGTATCTTTCCTAGCTGTATGATATGGATGGCCCATCTTATGAGATGTTCACTCTAAGGTCTCATCCATGTTCTGGTGCCTGTCAATGAGCTGTCCAGTCCTGGTGATTCTGGTGGCCTGAAAGAACTGGCTTACAGTCTGCACTGTGGAGTAGAGTGCATATGTTTCAGCCCTGGCCTTCACTTACCTGATGCGCCTTTCACCTCCTTGCTGACCCCCATCTGTCATTCTTTTCTTCCCTGCCTTATCTCTTAGTCTTTTCTTCCTTGAAATCTGTTGTCACTTCACCAGCCCACATGTCCCTGTCTTGAAAACTTGTTTTCCCCTAAGTCCTGGAATGGCGGACACCCATTTCCCTGCCAGTATGGACTATCTTGAATGTGGTGTTGATGGCATGTTTTCAGCTGGTTATCAGATAGCTAGAAACACTGTAGAATTAACCCATTAAGAAAATCAGTCACCTTTTGTTTCCTTTGAGTGACAGTTTCATCCCAAACACGTGTCACTTGCTTGCTGACTGATGGATAGAGCCAGTGTTTCTCAGACAGTGAAGACAGACACTCTAGGAAACATGCAGGATCTAGATCCAGCCATTCCATGAGGGACCACTTGCACACCTCTGGAGAGCCATCAAGTTTGATACTGCATTGTTTCGGGATGTGGTCAGCCTTTACTAAGACTGAGTCAGTGGATATCAGTCAGTCATGCTTAGATGCATAAGGTAAGTCCAGAGTCCACGCACAAAGTCTGAAGCAATGTTGTGAGTAAGCCTTGCTGGAATGTTCTGCTAGGGCTTGGTTAATACTCTCCTGTGGGCCAAGAACAGCAGATGTTTCTCCTCCTTTCTAATGTGCTTCTTAAGATTCAGTACACTTTAGGGGGAGGTATCCCAGCTTGCTTTATTGAACAGAAAGAACACTTTGGTTTATTCATGGCTTGGTTTTCATGATTTAAAGCTGTCAGCTTTGTGGAAGGAAGATAGTCCAAGTGCCCTTCAAGTTGTAATGATACACACATCAACTTCTTTTCTTACTGGCATGCTTGAATCGAAGCTTCAGAGGTTAATCAGAATGGCACAATTAGAATAATACCCAAATAACTTTAAATTGGACTGACTTTTAATCAGTTATAGCTCTGTGGAGGTATAATTGATATAAAATAAATGGAAGATATTTAAAAAGTAATTTGATATATTTTGCATATACCATCATGAAATCAAGGTAATGAAAATAGATATGATTTTCTGAAAAATTTCCTGAGTCAGAATTGTAATCTGGCCACCAAGTTCCCTGTAAGTTTGGTTTCAAGTCTGAGAAATCTTGTGGCGTTACTATGACAACATTATAATTGCCCAAACAAAAAGCCTGACTCTTAAATTTAGTTTTTAAGCGTGGGCCTGAAATTGGAGGACACACATTCCCCTAGATATCTACTGGAACTGTCTGTCTCCTAGAACTGTCCTGATGAAATTCTTTGAAACTCTGTTTCTGGAACTGTGTTTCTGAATCAGGCCCCACCCTTAATTTTATTCAAGATGGCTTCTCCAACTTGGATTGGGGAAATACAAGCTTGGCTCTACCCTAATCTTAACAGACCATGGGGCTTTTTCATTTCTAGTTCTAGAATATCTCATTCATCCAAGGTCAGTCATCCATCTCAACCTTCATTGTGTGCAATGGAGATGGTGCACACCTTTGATATGCTAATTCTCAAGCATACCCACATTCATTCATTCATTATCTTTTTGGATTGAGTACCAAACTGAGGTTGCCAAGGAAACGAGATCAGGTTCCAGGTCACAAAACACAAGAGCACATGGTTTTGCTGGAGTTAATTAAAAGTCATTAGTTTAGATTATGTCTATTTATAAAAGTCATTCCTTCAAAAATCTTTGCACTTTCATCATCAAGCAGCCAGGAGGCCTGCTGTGTGTGTATGTGTGTGTTTATAGATTAGTTTATATGTGCCAGACAACCTGCACACACAGTGTATGATATTTTTTGATTGGCCTAAATACTCTGAGATACATCTATATTGTACGTATCAATAGTTTATTCCTTTTAATTGCTGAGTTAGTCTTCCATTGCATAAAGCATCATTCTGTTATTCAATCTTCCATCGATGATACGAGGCCCTATTTGCCTTTTGTACTGTGATAAAGCTGATGTCTGCATTGTATAAGTGTGTCTTGATGTCTATGTTAATTTTCCCTCCTTCCCTCCCTCTCTCTAGTGTGTATATGTATGTGTATGTGTTCATGTGCTGTGCTATACATGTGGAGATCAGAGGACAATCTGCCAGAGTTGGTTCTCCTTCTACTATGTTGGTCCTGAGATCAAACACAAGTTGTCAAGCCTAGCAACAAGGACCATAACCTGCTGAGCCATCTTATTGGCCCTTTATACTTTTCTTACAGGTAAAATATGGGAAGGTACACTTCTTAAAAAATATTTTCATGATATAGAATACTTCTAGTTTCTCTCCATTCATGTCAACACTTAATATGTTTTTTTTAACTTTAGCAATTGTAGTAAGTACAAAGAAGTACCATGTGTTGTGATTCTCATTTCCTTAATGGTATTGAGTGTCACTTGAACTGTGTCTTCTGTAGTACTCTTTAAATAGTTAGGTTTTTAAAAAGATTTTATTTATTTATTTTTTCTTGGAGATGAGGAATAAACCTATGGCCTTGTACTTTAGGTAAATGCTCTACCACTGATCTTAGTTCCCTTTCCATAATTTCAAAAATTGTGCTTGTGTGTCTGTGTGAATATGTGCATATAAGTGTAGATGCCTACACAGGCCAGAGACAGTGTAGGATCCCCAAGCACTTTTTAGCCGCTTGATATGGGTACTGGGAACTGAGCTGGGTCTTCTGTAGGAACAGCTAGTGCTCTTACCCACTGAGCCATCTCTCTAGCTCCAATATTTAAGATTTTAATAAATGGAATTGTTTCTGTGTTTTGTAAATTCTTTTTTGAAAACAAGTTTTTCATGTGATATACCTTGTACAGAATTTTCTCCCAGTCTGTGGCTTGTCTCTGTTCTAATAGTCTTTTGAATAGGAAAACAATTTAATTTTGATGAAGTTCAGTTTTCCAACTTGTTCTTTTGTGTACTGTGTTTTGGTATTGCAGCTAATAAATCTTTATCAAAGTTAAGGTCACAGATACTTTCTCCTAACTATATTGTAAAACTTGTATGGTTTAAGATCCATGCTTCAGCCCATGAGCCTTTTTGAGTTAGGTTTTGTCTAAGGTGCAGGGTGTGGTGCTTTCTTTGAATATGGATATTGATTGTGGAAAAAGGCTCCTTTCTCCGTTGAAATGTCATTTTACTTCCTTGTAAGTAATTTTTTTCATGTAACTGTATGTCTGCTTTTGACTGTCTCTTTTTACTCTGTCCATCTCGTACTCTCTGTTTACCCTTTGCACCTCATTGTTGTGATTACCGTTGTGTTGTCATCAATTTATTGTGGCATCATCATGACTGAAGTCAGATCCCCCAGCTTTGCTGTTTTTGTTTTTGTTTTTTCAAAATTGTTAGCCTATACCCATATGGATTTTTGAAAGAACATGTTAATTTTGACCAAAATTTCACCAGGGATTTTGATTCCCCAGGGACATTGTATTTAACATATAAATCAACCTGGGGAAAAGTAACATCTTAGCAATATTGTATCTTTCAAACCATGAGCAGAGTTTCTGAAAGTTGAAACTATTATCTGGGTTTCAAATGTACACCACTTTGTTGCGCTGGTACATGCCTTTATTCTCAGCATTTAAGAGGCAGAGGCAGATGGATCTCTGTGAGTTCACAGCCATCCTGGTCTACATAGTGTGTTCTGGGACAGCTAGTGCTATATAGTGATGGAGGCAGAGGCAGGTAGGTCTCTAAGAGATGTGGATGCCAGCCTGGTCTGTATAGCAAGTTCCAGGCCAATGGGCTACAATGGGTTCTCTCTCTCTCTCTCTCTCTCTCTCTCTCTCTCTCTCTCCCTCCCTCCCTCCCTCCCTCCCTCCTTCTCTCCCTCATATATATATATATATATATATATATATATATATGAGATACCCACAATCCTGTTTGGCCAGTTACATAATACAACAAGTAGAATGGTGACTGGGTTGGTGCCAACTAACCACAGTCCTTAAAAGACAGCTCAAGAGGCTAGAGATGGCTCAGAGGTTAAGAGCACAGGCTGCTCTTGCAGGGGACCAGGGTTCAGTTCTCAGCACTCACATGATAGCTCACCAACCATCTGTAGCTCCAGTTCCAGGGGATCCAATGCTCTCTTCTCACCTCTGCAGGCATTGCATGCATGGGTGTACTTACATACATTCAGGCAAAACATTCATACACATAAAATTAATAAAAAGACAGCTGAGGACATAGTTGGGCCTGTTCTGTCTTTCTCTTAAGACTCTCTGAAGTGAGTACTGTACCTTTTTTTTAACCAGGGTGGTATGGTAGCGGGTGTGAGGTCAACTTGTTTGTGTTTTGATTATCACTCAGCTACTTGCTAGCTTTGCAGATGTAGAGTCTGTTTTCTTAACATGATGAAGAGTTGTACCAGGATGTGGGGATGTTCAAAGTAAGGACTGCACAGTGTTCAGTGCACCTTGTGCAGTGTGTGTTCTTAGCATAATACACTTCTTCCTGTCTTTTCATCCATCATTTTGTATGTTTCCTTTGCCCCTGACTACCTGTGGAGTTGAGAGCATGCAGTCTGAGAGTGGTGTTTGCTCTGCTTTCTGGGTATCATTTGTTCTACTCATCCGCCTCCCAGCTCCTCTTACTCATTTGATCTTTGTGGTTCACCCCATCCAGACTCCTTTTTCATTTCCAAACTAATTTCTTCCTTATACCCTGCCCTAAGATACCGCTAGTGTCCACTAGATGAGGGGAGGGTAGCATCCTTCCTTTCAAAACTGTGCAAAGTAACTGTGCATGGTGATGCACACTTTTAATCCCAGCACTCAGCATAGCTACTTCCAGACCAACCAGGGTGAGACCCTGTCTCTAAAAGCAAAATAGACCACCACCACCACCACCACCAAAATAGAACCATTTACAACCCGGTGCAGCAGTGCATGCCTTTAATCCTAGCACATGGGAAACAGACGCAAGCAGATCTCTGTGAGTTTGAGGCCTGCCTTGTCTATATAGTGAGTTCCAAGCCAGTCAGGACTACGGGAGACACTGTCTCAAAAAGAAAAAAAAATGAATGAAAAAATAAATAAAATCATACAAGCTCTTTACTTTCAGCCTACTTTAAAATACAAGCCAAATGACCTTTCTACTCTATAAAGTTTTGGGGTTATGTCCTTAGCATGTAATTAAGAGAGTTCAAAACATTGTATGACTGCTTAGAAACAAAGTATTTAATAGACATTGACAAAAACTTTGAACCACATGGTAGGTCACATCCTGCTGATTAACAGTTTATTCTATTTAGCCATGGGATGAACTGTGTCAGTAAGAAAGCTAGCAGTACTTATTTCTGACAATTGCAGAATAGGAATAGGACAAAAATACTCGACTGAGATAATGGCTGCTTGAAAACACTTTATGCCAAATATATTAAAATTTGAAATAGTAGAAGGCTAGAATCCAAATTCAGGAGTAATTAACCAAAATAGTTGACAGATGTCAGCCATGCTAATAAAATTTGTATACCCTGAATATTTCCCAGCTTATAATTAACTGCACAGATGATGTGATCCGATTTTGTCACTAACTGCTTATTAATGAAGGAGATGATGACTAGTTATGGAACCGTAGTGCTAGCTGAATACCAAGTTTAAACATTCCCCATTCAGTTGGCACAACTGGAAGCCTCAAGGCTCTGGCTTGATCTGTGCTTACTATCTTCATCTGTGCTTGTGGGAAGGGAGCAGAACATGTGGAGTTCAGTTCCCAGTCACCTTGAGATTAATTATTTTTATTTGATGGTCAGTAAGGCTTTTCTTTTTGAATTCCTTGTTGCAGGCTGGTTGCCATCAGACTGCTGGTGCCTTTGGAAGCTTCATAGTAAAGTACAAAGGTTTTCAAGTTCAATGGAAGCTAAACTGCATGTGATCTGCCAGGGACTGGGAGATGTGAGTGAAGATTATTATTAATAGAAAAGAGCATTCCATAACAAAGAAGGGTTGTCACCACCTACTTTAATGAGACCTGCTATTCAGATGGTTGCCAGACTTCTAGGCAGTAGGTTGTGCCAGGCCTGTTTGGCTGCAGAGAATGCAAGTGACCTGAAACCCTGGTTCTACTCATTCCACCAAACAGAGTCTATCAAGAGCTCACTCTAGGCTTGATAATAAGTGTTGGGGGTATAGTAATGAGGCAGAGTGCTCAGCATCCCAAATCAACTTAACTCCTACAGGGGAAACTGGGAATAGACTTTTTCCAGAAGCCTCTTCCTCCCGCATCTGGGGTATCTCTAAGTCACAGTACAGTTATGCCTCAACAAAGAATAAGCCTGTCTCTTAGCATTTAAGGCCAGGAGTGGACTTAACCTCTCTCACAGAACTGTGCTCTCCAGCCTGGCCTCACCTATACCTTTTCCTTTTTTCATTTGAAACAGGGACTCTCTGTAATTCCCAGCTGGCCTTGAACTGTTTCTGTAGACCAAGCTAGCTTCAGTTTTATGAAGATAACCTGCCTCTGCCTTCCAAATGCTGAGATTGAAGTTGTGTGCCACCATGCCCAGCACTCACGCCTTTATTCACGTTCTCCATCATGAATTGGGGAACTACAAGCTTGAATCCACCTTTTCTTAGCAGACAGTCTTGCCCATTGATCCCTAGGCCTAAAATATCTCTTACACACACTGTCAAGAGACATCTCAATTACTCCCACTGCTTCCCATGAGGATAGGGATATGAATGCACTGTTTTCAGTGCTTTGATTTACTAATTCAAGCACACTCACATTGATTCACTATCTTGGATGGAGGACAAAGTGGGGTGCTTGGAGGGAGGCACCTTGGATGTCATGCTCTCTGTGTGTGTGTATGTGATTCTGTCTGCTACAGATGGGGTACCCTTCAGAGCCTATGTTTGTATGCTGGGATGTTCTCAGTGCATAGATTCATATCACAAAAACGCCACAGGAAGTTGGGAAGCCAGAACAACATTCGGTAAATCATGTGGAGAGTTAGGAGTGAAGCAAGCCAAACACACAGGTGTGTGTAATACAGAGTCCATAAAACTATAGGCTACATTTCCTACACTCACAGGACTTTGAAATATTCCAAAGTATGGGTTAAAAAAATGCATCATTGATAATATCATTAGAATTAGTACAGTATGTATATTTTTGAATGCTTTGAGATGTAGTTTTCCTCTCTATTTTGAATGTTTATTTCTTTAGTAATTTCTTAATGGTCAACATGTTGTAATTTTACAACATTTTTTGAGATGAATTGTTTCTATTTTTTGAGAATTCCATATATGTATCCAATGTGTTTGGAGCCAGTTTGTCTCCCCACCACCTCCTATTTTCTTCAATCCAGTTCTGTTCCCACCTACTCCATACTATTCCATCCACTCCCTCTCCCAAAGAGTCCACTAGCCTGCCAATATGTATATAGGTAGAGGACCATCTATTGGAGTGTGGGTAGCCTCCCTAGGGCTGCCTGTCTCCTTAAAACTGACTCTCCCCTTATCCAGCAGCCATAAGTTGCCAAGAGCTCCTCTGCCAGGGGTGGGTCTTTGTGACTGCCTCCCCTTCCATGCTGGGATTTCTGTCTGGCTTCACCCTGTGCATGATGTCACACACTATGAGGTCATATGTGTAGATGCCTTGTTATGTCTGGAAAACACTGTTTTCAATGTAGTTACCCACCCCCTCTGACCTTACAATCCTTCTATCCCCTCTCCTGTGATGATCCCTAAGCCTTCAGAGGAGGGTATAATATACATGTTCCATTTAAGGCAGAGTACTCTGTAGTGTCGTATTCCCTGCATGTTGACCTATTACGGGTCTCCGTGTTATTCACCACCTACTGCGAAAAGACTCTTCTCTGATGAGACTTGAGAGAATTACCAATCTTTGGGTACAATGATAATTAATTAGGAGTCCATTTAGCATAATAATAACAACAGTAGGTTCTCAAAGAGTCTGTGTAGACCAGCCTGGCCTTTAACTCTCAAAGATCTACCTGCCTCTGCCTCCTGAGTGCAGGGATTAAAGGTGTGTCCCATCATATCTGGTGTATAGTATATTGTGGAATATTTACTTTCTGAAAATTTACAGTTATGTTGTTATGCATTATGAATGCATTCTTTCCAAGAAGAAAGAATTTATACAGTCTGCAAGCTGCATTTATATCAAAGTTATTGACTTTATTAAGGATTCAAAACTTGATCTGATTAAAGTTATGCTTACCACAGTAGACCAACATGAAATGAAGCCAATGGAACCTGAAGAAGAATATTCCAAACAACAGCAAACATTTACCAAATTTCAGCACACTTAGGTCAAAGCAAGTTAAGCTTTAGAAGAAAATTCTATTTTCTCCCCTCTGAAAAGTTCAAGCTCCCTTTGGGGAGGCTTAGTTATTCACCTGAGTGAATTTGGGGAGTGTGTGGGTTTGAATGAGAAATGACCTCCACAGGCTCAAGTATTTGAATATTTTGTCCCCTGTTGGTGGTGCTCTTTGGGGAGGTCATGGCATCTCTGGAGAAGTGTAGCCTTGCAGGAGGAACCATTTCCTGGGGAGAGGCTTTGAAAGTTCATAGCCTTGTCCCACTTCCAGTTTGCTCTCTGCTTTGTGAGCTCTCAGTTACCTGCCATGATACATTCTTCCTCTCAAACCACAAGCCCAAATAAGCTCTTTCTTCTATGTCTCTTTAGTTGTTGGTCTTTTGTCACAGAACAGAGCAGTAACTAATAAAAGGAACATGCCTCTATCTTCTTTTGAAGTGGTTGTGGGCTACCAAGAAGGCACAGAGCCACATGATGATGTCCCTCTGCCCTCCCTGGGCTGTGACAGTGGGAACTGCTTATGTAGCTGCAGAACCAGTAAGAATCAGGAGACTGTGTCATGCAGTTTGAGTGTATGGCTCTTTGTTGTTTTCCTTAGATGCTTTTTACTCTGTTTATAATATAATTGCTTCACTGTTTCTCCCACATACATTGAAAGCCACATCATGCAATGCTTCAGCTTCTCAAATGCAATTTAGAGAATTCAAGAAGAGAATGCTCATTGTACTGACCCATATTATTTCTGTTTGGCTTGTCTTTTTTCTTTTTCTTTCCCAATGTCTTCAGTCTTTGGTTACTTTCTATTTTCAGAACTTTCTTGAAGCATTCTTTCATGGTAGGTCTGCTGAAGACAACATTCTCTCCATGTTCCTTCAGTGGGAATGTTTTGATTTCATCTTCCTAGATGAAGATAATTTTGCTGGATATACAATTTGTAGTTTGACAACTCATTCCTTTCAGCACCGGAGAAATGTGCCACTTTCTTTGAGTTTCCTTAAAGGTGTCTGATGAGAACTTCTCTAAAATTTGACCTGCGTATTTCGTGTGTGTGTGTGTGTGTGTGTGTGTGTGTGTGTGTGTGTGTGTGTAGGTCAGATGAACAGTTTTTGAGAGTTGGTTCTCTCCTTTCATTGTGGGTTTGGGGTACTGAATTCAGGTTTTCAGGCTTGCCCAGCAGGCAGTTTTCCACACTGATCCATATGCCCTGCCCTTGTTTGTTTTTAGATGACTTTCACTGTGAAGACTGGGGTGGCTTGGAATAACTCATTCCTCCTGGCTCTGCCTCCAAGTGCTGGGATTACACAGTGAGCCACTCCCCCTGTGTTTTTCCTTTCTGTGGATAATTCTAACACTTCTCTCACATTGGTGTTGTTATCTGTTGATTTATTTTTTCATATGAGACTTTTTTCCTGGTTTTTGATTTGAGCAGTGATTAAAATAATCTTGAACACTTTGAATATTATAATACGGGATATTATTTAAACCTTATTTCTTGGGAGGCCTTCTTAGAAGCTATGCCTGCTTGTGCGCTGGTGTCCTCCTGATAGACTAGGGTTAGGGTAGGGTGGTTCAGGATCTGCATTCAGCCTTTGTTGACACCCAGACATCTCAATACTGCTTCATGGCAGTGGGACTGAAGCCCATTGGAGAGGGGGATCATCTGTTGTTGCTCCCCACTCAGGCTTCCCCAAAAGCAGTTAGAAGAACCCTGACTCCAGGGTGGTGATGGGCTCCTCAGGAGGAGCTAGAGATTGTAGCTTTGCTAGCACTCTGAGGAGAGGCTGGGATGTGTACCATTGGGTAGCAGTGAGAGCCTAGCTCCCCTCAGTCTTACCTCATACCACTCCAGGAGGATAGGACACATTGATCCAGCAGGGAAAGGGCAAGAGTGTGTGCCAGTCTCTTGTCTTTGCTAGTAGGATGGCCAGGGAAGAAAGATTATTTGTTTTCTCTCTTGGTATCTTGACCCTTTCATGGTTTTTTGGCTGGAGGGAGAACGTGTTTTTGTCTAAGAGTTTTTGGTCTGCTCTTGGTTGTCCTAGGGTACCGTCTTCTCTGGCATGCAACCTGGGATGATACCAAAAGGAAATAAAAGGCACCGTGCCCTTGTGTGATGTTCACTGGCCAGTCTGGCTTCTTCTCCCTCGTGGACATTCCTTGTTAGCTTTCCATGTACCATCCTGACGTTTGAGGTTCACATAGTGGAGGAAGGAGAGGTTCTAGTTCCACATTTTGCTGTGGAGCCAGTGTTTGATAGTGCTTGTTTATGATTGCATTTCATTTAGGGGAAAGAACTTTTTAAGCTAGTTTAGCTTGTACTGGTTTATATCTGTAGTTTACTTTATGTTTTAGAATTGTTAATAGCCTTGGTTATAAATCTTAAATTGTGTTAATGTTACTGTAATTTGTTGAGCACCTGCTATGTGCTTGGCAGGCCATTCTCTTCTTCGAATCTCTGCCAAAACCTAAATATTGGGCTGTGCTCTGCGGAAGAACATTACCTTAGCCCAGTCACAAAATTAAGAAATGTTTGAGCTTATGAACCAAGACCTGTATAATTTTAAAATGTAGACTTTGTCTCTTTCATATGATCACAGGAAGTTGAATAAAACCTTAAGAGTTGGCAGATATTCCATCAGTTCCTCACACAGAAAATAAAAAATAAAAATTTAATTAGTCTTTTATTTGGCTAATGTCAAAAATGGCCTCTTGCTGGGAGTGGTGATGCATGCTTTTAATCCCAGTACTTGGGAGGCAGAGGCACCAGTAAGACTGAGGCCAGCCTAGCTTACATAGTGAGTTCCCTGCCAATTGGCAGTACAGGGGAGACCCTGCCTCAAAACCCAAACCCAAACGAGAAAACAAATTACAAAAAATGGCATCCTAAAAGATCGTCTATGCAAAAGCCACTAAACTTACTTTCAGAAACTTTATCATGTTTGTTATTTGGATCAGTTCAACTCCGTTGAGTCTCTACTTTTAATTTAATTTTCTCTAGTAGATTCCTCACAATGTATGATAACATGGTGTTTGTAGAACAAGCTAATAATGATTTTAAACAATGCTTGTTTTCACACAAGATTAAACTACATTTAAATTCAATCCCTAAGAAATAAATAATGTCAAAGCACAGTACTGCATGAGGCTCAGTTAGTGTCCCAGGGTGTTATTTCTGCTTTAGCTGTGGGTGTTTGTGGATTTTGCACTCTACAGCCTGTGGGGGTTGGGGGTAGAGGGGCTTTGCTCCGGAGGTTATTGTTTTGTCATGTACTTATTCTCTTCAGAATCTTTTTCAGACTGAACAGTTGCTTGGTTCATCTTTTTAGGTGCCATGTAATTGATAGAACAACATTGATGGAAAAGGTTGAAGAGAGGACAGCTGAGCTCCATGAGGGAGATTTAATGGAGCAATTTGGAATATCAATGAGCCAAAATGGGCAATGGTTTTGGGCTCATATTTTTCTGCAAAGGATGGGTGATGGAGCCCTGAAGTTGAAATCTTTTTAAAAATCTCTAGATGCAGATAGAATAAATCTCATTTAGAAAGGGTTCTCCATTCTACAGGCTTATAATTCAGCATTTTTTACACATCTGTTCTCACATATAAAGTATTGTCCATTAAACTACATTAAAGGACATAATATTTTTGTCTTTAATGTTTTCTTTATTACAAAAGTTAAATAACCCAATTGTAACAATGGAAACATCTTAGGAAACAAATTTTGTATTTTCTCCAGCAGCTTGTGCTCTGTCCTATCTCTGTTTGCGGTGTTAACATCTAGAATGTATCTTTCCAAACACTTGCCCATGCTCAAGTGGGTACAAGCAAGCTCTCATGTACATCTATGTAGCCCATATGGCTCAGACTTTAGTGATGATCACAGGCCTCCCAGATGGGGCTCTGTGCACTTGCATCTGTAAATTGCTTTCTTCTCCTCATCCTTCCAGCACAAGGGACGTAGCTCACTGTCTTTTAACATTAACTGTTGTGTGTTCTATCATATAGATGTACTGATTTATTCAATTATTCCCTATTGATGGACATTTGGGTAGAGCCTATGAGGTTTTCTTTTTTGTTGCTCTTCTAGCAAGGTGATAACCATCATTATATTCTTATTGAATAATGCTTTTATTTCAAAGGGGTTGATTTTTGGTGATGGGATGACTAGGTCAAAGAACATATCTACTTAATTTTATGTATATGTTGCTGGATTTCTTGCCCACATATTCCTGCAGTTCACATTCCTGAAAGTACTGTAACAGGGCTCATTTTCCCTCTTTAGCTGCTCATCTCTGTTTACCATGTGCTAATATGATGGATGGAAATGGTGTCCCTTTGCTGATTTAGCTTGCATTTTTTGAGTTGTATGAAGTTGAATGTTTTTTGTGTTTATTGATCATTTCATCTTCTTTGAATTTCTTCATTATATTATTTGCCCAGTTTTCTGTTTAATTGCATTTTACTTAGCGGTTTGTGAAATTACTTTCTGTTGGGGCTAGCTCTGAGATAGTTATTTATTTTATTCTCTTTATTGTTAGTGTCTGTAATGTATATATGCATATGTCTTTGTACATATGTATATGTGTGCACGCAGGCTTGTGTGTAAAATGTTAGTGTCTGCGTCTGTTGCTCTCCACCTTATTTTTTGAGACAGGGTCTCTTATTGGGCCTGGAGCCCACTGATTGGCTGGACTGACTGCCAGCAAGCTCTGAGGATCTTGACTGTCTCCCCCTCCCCAGTCTCCTAACACTGGGGTTACAGATACACATCAGCATGCCTGGCTTTGGGGGATCAAACACAGGTCCTCATGCTTCACAGCAGGCATTTTACCAACTGAGCCATCTCCCCAGGTCCAGTTTTAGGGGTCCTTTCCTCCAGTGAGTAACTTTCTGCAGTTACTACTATAGAGTAAATAAAACGTATGTGATCACATGTTCTACTTGTCTTATAGGTTTCCAGTCTTTCCTAGTTCTGTAAAATATCACCCTAAATTCTCTTACTCTGAATTTTCTTTATTTTTATGTGGAAATTTTCTTTTGTATTTGGTGAGATAAGGAAGCCAGGCTTTGCTTTTCTACCTATCTAGCTATTTATTATGCTAATGCCATTTAGTAGATGGACCCTGCTTTCCCCTCTGACTTTAAATGCCATCAGTATTTTTAAAAATATTTAAATGATTACATTTCTTCCCCAGCTTAACCCATTTTCAGTAAGGTAATGACTTTTTAAAAGCAGGATTTAGTAAATTGGAAAGGTTATTTCTCTTTACTCAAAATGTCAAATGCTACCTGATACTCTTTATTGTTGCCAACTAAAATTGCATGCCCAGGAAGGATTATTGCTGGGAACAAATCCACAGATCAGGGTGTAGCTTCATAATTTTGAGACTGGGTTACAAAGGGGGAAAGTTTGTGGTTTTCATTCACTTCTTCAAATAGTCAAATTCTGTGAGGAAGGGCATTCATGAAGTCTGAGAAAGTGAGCTCTTTTATTTGTTTATTTTCAGATCTGTGAGAAATGAGGGCTCATCAAAGCTTTATCTCCTCATTTCATGGCATGTGTCATACAGGGATGACTCTCTAGATGAGGCTGTGTGACCTTGGGGACTGGAGGACCTCACAGCAACCTGTGGAGAGTTCTAAAGGCAAACTGCCTACTTTGCAGTTTTATTTTGGGTTCATCTTTTAAGTATTCTCTGCACAGAGAGATCAAATCCAGACATAACTTACTTCTCTTCAGCATGGAAATAAATCTTTGGGCCTGGTGCTACAGCATCATGCTCCCGAATCTTCTTGTTGGGGAGTGTTGATTGGATCTATCTGCCATTGTACAAGTGATGAAGTAGCTTCAGTATGTCCATCTCATCAGAAGGCAGCTGGAAAAATTGTATCCATTATAGATTTGAGAGGATTTGGTTATAGATGGCACTGTTGTAATGATAGATCACTGTCATTTTTAGAAATAGGCTTTTAGAGCACAAAGAACTCTTTCCTGAACAGCTTGAGTATCCAACAGTAGGGACACAGGCAGTTGAACCAGGCTACACTCTTAGGGGTGGAATAATAGGCAGTCATTAAAGAGCATTTTTGAGGAGCTCTTTACTAGGTAAATATTCTCCCAGTATCATTGCATGATAAAAGTGTCTGTAGTGGCTCTCCAGCCTCTCAACGCAAAAGGCATAAGAGGCAGGGCTTGCCTATGTGATTACTTTGTTTATTCATGCATTTGTTTTGTCAACAAACATTTACCATGTGTCAGCTCCATGAGGCTCTGAGGAACAAAAATAAACAACAGTCTTTGCCCTCTTTTAATTTGTAGGAGGTAAAAACAAGAGTTCATTGCAGTATTGGGTATTAAAGAGTGACTGCTCAAGACACTGGGAGAAAGCAGACTGACCAAGGCAGGGGGTGGGTCGGACCTCCTAGAGGTGCTTTCTTGGACATGAGCTCCACACAGAAAGGAGTCAGCCAGGCAGCAAAGCCAGGATTATCAGAGGGAAGGAAGCTTTTAGATAAGGGTGGTTGAAAACTGCTGGAGCTGAATGATGACTGACTGAGATTTGAGAACTCTGAGCTTGTGTTGTGGGAGGCTGGCCCTTTCTGTGTGCACTTTATCCATGTGAGAGGTGATGTGCAAATGATGCGTCAAAAGAAGACCTCATGTAGTCTTGTTCTCAGGGGGCCTCGGCCAGGACTGCCCTGCTGTTGAAGTGGATAAGGCTTGGATGAGGTAGTCTGAGCAGGAAATGTTGGGGTGGGGGTGAGGTGGGCCACTTTGGTGGTAGAGACAGCATTGCCAGGATGTGGGATGTGAAGACAGGAAGGGTCTCTAGGGTGACATCTGGATGTCTGGTTTGGAGCATGTGGGTACATGGAGATTTGATTTATGAAAAACAGGAGGAAAGAGTCTGGGGATAGAAAGACACTAAATTCTGTTTTGGACATTGTTTTTGTTGTTGTTTTTATCTTTTTGAGACAGGGTCTCCCTGTAGCCACAGCTGACCTAGAACTCACCATGTAGACCAGGCTGGCTTCCAACTCAGAGATCCACCTGCCTCTGCCTCCTGGATGCTGAGATTAAAGGCATATACCATCATTCCCAGCTTGTTTTATTTGAGGACTTTGTGAAGAACTTTGTGCATGTGACTTTAACTTATGACAGAGTCAACATCAGGAGTGTTTTTGTTTTTGAGATTTTTATTTCATAGGTAGGCATGGTGATGGATGCCTTTAATTCTACCACTTGGGAGACAGACACAAGCAGATCTCTGTGAACTGAGGCCAGTCTGGTCTATATGGTGAGTGCCAGGTCAGCTTGAGCTATAGAGGGACCTTATTTCAACAACAACAACAGCTTTTATTTTTATTTAATTTATGTGAGTGGGGCTGGAGAGATGGCTCAGTGGTTAAGAGCACTGGCTGCCCTTTCGGAGGACCCGGGTTTGGTTCCCAGCATTATGAGTCTATTATCTACATGTATGTAAGTGCATCCATGTCATTCAGTGCCCACAGAGATCAGAAGAAGAAAGCCCTGGAACTGGGTTTAGGGAGGCTTGTTAGTGCTGGGAACTATGTGAGTACTGGGAACTGAACCCAGATCCTCTGTGAGAGCAGTCAGTGCTCTCAATTGCTAAGCATGTCTTCAGCCCCACTGGGGGTGGTTTTTAATAGTGGGAAAATGGAATCTTACAGAATTACAAGGTGAGATGAGGACTGAAGCTAGAGACACCTGAGATGCAGGCAGAGGGTCCTGGAGGGTGGCAGGAGGAACAGCCTAAAGGTTGAAGCAAGTAGGAAAAGCAGAATTCTGTGAAGGCGGAGGGGAGAAGGTTACTTTATAGGAAGTAGTCATCCTTGTCAGCTGATTTCCTAGCAGTTCCTCAGAGGCATCTGTTGGATCTGGGAGCAAAGAGGCTATAAGGAATGTAGGCAGGACGATGGGTCCTGAAGTATCACTAAGCGATGGTGGCTGTCAGGGCCTGAAGAGAGGTGAAGTGGTGACCACATGCTGTGTGTCCTCTTCCTGTGGGTGGGCTGCATAGCGGGCAGTGAGGTAGCTAGAGTGGCCTGACACCGAGGAGCGGGCTGCATCTGACATGAGCCGAATTGCAGATTATCTGTGTAGGGAATGGAGAGAGAGTGCAGTGTTGAAGAAAATGGGGTAGCCGAGGGACAGGAGTTCTCTAACACAGACTGCCTTCCCTCTGCGCCAGGAGGGGAAGGTGGCAGTAAGGATGTGAATGCAGATAAGTTTGGGTCAGGGGAAAGACAGGGTAGCTCTATTTTTCTTTGAATTACGGGATACCTTCTGAGGAAGGCCTGGGACCCCAGTCAGGGACCGGAGAGACAAGAGCAGGTTGTTGTCTCTAACTGATCACTGTCATGTCCCACCAGTGAGTCAACAGCAGCATCAGAGCAAAGTAGATTGCATTTCACTTCTATCACCCTGCACTGTATAAGATGATTTATGGGGAGATTTTGTTTAACAGAGAACTGAGTAATTTACTGAACCTTGAGCTACAGTAAATATTTGATTAACAGTACATGTATGAAGTTAAACAGCTCTTTCTGCCTCCATGGGTTCTACTCTGCCAAAACCATTTGGTTTTTCTCAAAATGTTCACATTGTTTTGTTCCTTCTCAACTAACTATAAACATTTAAAAGCCAAGTGTATGTGGTATTGGGAGTCAGCAGAGGAAGGGGGAGGCTTAGGGGAGCACATACAGGTGCTGCTTTGGGTGGTTGCCAAGAACACAGGCTCCAGATGGGAGCTTCAGCACAGCACACAGGTTCTCTCTTTAGACCTCTATTACACTGAGTTTTCATTTTATATATAGAGAAAATAATTTGTTCAAAAATCATTAAAGTGAATAAACTTGTATTTTAAGACCAAGAATAGAAGACTGTGCCCTCAATTGAATTAAGCTATGTAAAATTTTCAAGGGTTATTTAAACTGACTTCTCTGATTAAAATAAGTTATGGATGTTTTGTATTCTATCAGCTCAACATATTTAGGAAATTTATTATGCCACTTTTCTTTAGAGAACTGTTAGAATTTCATCTAATCTCCTTGGAGTGAATGTTGCTTTATTAAGGACTGGGTTGATGTTGGCTATCCCAAGCTTCTAAGTGCTGGTTCTGTTTATTGCCTTGACTGAGCAGCGGGTTGCTTGCTGTCACTCTGGAAGCAGTGATTGATAATAGAGACTGACAGGTGGAGAGTGATGTCTCCTTACATTAGCAGCAGGAACTTATTAATTTGCTTAGGAATCGGAAAGGAATTCTTAATTGTGTCTAGAATAAAGTTCACCTGTGATCTTTACATCCAAAATGCAATAAAGTAATAAAAATGCAATGATAGCAAGTCGAAACCTTCATGATTAAAATGCCACATTGAGAAAATGATTAACTTTAATGTCTTTTGTTGCACAGCTATAGTAGCTGATACAGTAGGTTGGGATGAGACCACATACATCTTACTTGACAAGTACCCACATGTGGTGGTTCTGATCAACAGTAGTGTTAGTTTGGGAGTAAGGCTGTCTTTTTGAACTTTTTTTAAAAAAAGATTTATTTATATTTGTACGTGTGCATGTATGTGTGTGTGTGTGTGTATGTGTATCTGTGTCTGCGTCTATGTGTCTGTGTGTGCCACATGAATGCAATGCCTGAGAAAGCCAGAGGATGGCTTGGATTTTGCTAGAGTTACAGATGAGCCACCCAGTATGAGTGCTGGGAATCAAACTTGGGTCCTCTGCAAATGCTTTTAACCACAGAGACATCTCTTCAGCCTCCATTTGCACTTTTTGACCTGCAAATAGTATGGCATGACACCTAGCATCTCAGGATGTAGGCCAGGCTGTCCTTGAATTCATGATCTTCCAGGCTCAGCCTCCTGAATGCTGGAATTATAGGCCTGTGCCACCATGCCCAGCACAGTATATCTTCTTAAAAAGAAGCTAGAAGACAGTGTTCTGAGTTCTAGTTCTGCCAGACACTTATGGATTAACTGCTTATCTGGGTCAGTGTGTGTCTGTAAATGAATCTGATACATTGCTTGATTTAGCTATAAATCATGGCTAGGATATGGGAGAAAACAGTATGAAAATTGAGTGATTTTGTGGATTAGGTGGCTATTCTGTGTGTGCTGGGAGCCTTATCATTTTGTGACAATGCTTTTCATTCTCTCCTCCTTTCTGTTCATCCTAAAGTGACAACTGTCTTTTTTATGGGGACCTGGGCCGAAGACTTGCTGGTTCTTGGCTTATTTGGAAATATCTTGTTCTGTAAAATTTTTGAGGTGACTTGCAATAAAAATGTCCAAATGTAATATATAAGATAGGAAGAGCAGGTCTACAACTAAAATTCTGCTACAGATCCTGAAAATCAACTGGGTTTGAGTCTCATCTTTATCATTTTAATGTTACATTTTGGTTTTTCTTATATTGTTGTAAGTATATTCACTGTTTCTCATTGTTCCCAGATTGTACTCATTTTTGTGTTCACAGCTGCTGGCTTTCTGTCCTTAAGATACAGAATAGTTCCATTACCCAGGTGTCCCGTGCTCTCCCCCACCGTCCCTTCCCCAACCTCTGATCCGCTGCAGTAACAGATTTGTTTTCTGCTTCTACAGTTTTATCATTTCAAAATTGTTACAGTGTGTAACCTTTGGGATTTGCTATTTCAGTTGGCATTGCCTTGGAAATCGCAGGAGCTATGTCTGTCAATATTTGATTTATTTTTACTGTTGAGGGAAGCTCCGTGCCATGGGTGTACCATGGCTTGGTTAACCATTCACCTATGTGAGGACTGTCCAGTATTCTCAGTGTCTGGCTGTTATCAGTAAAAGCTGCTGTGGACATTTATATGTAGGTTTCCGTAGGGGCTTAAGTTTTCATTTCTTTGGGACAAGTGCCCATGAGTGCAGTCACTGGTTTGTATCATAATTGGGTGCAAAGTGTTCATGAAACTGTTGAACTACATTTTGTTGGAGCTGCCCCATTTCACTCTCCCACTAGCAAATATATAGACACTCTGTTCCTTTAGCATCCTGGAAAATGTTTCCTGTTGCTAGCTATATTTTGTTTAAACGTTCTGAAATACATGCAGGCTATCTACTTGTGGTTTTAGTTTACATAAATATCTAGTGGCTGTTGATACCAAATGCCTACCAAAACTCTTATGTTGAGTTTTGATAGTTCTTTATACTGGTTCCTTTCTTAAAGATGAATTTTATTTTTACCCATGTATATGTAGATGTCAATGTGGGGTATGTGCACATGAGTGTAGTGCCTGTGGAGGCCACATGAGGCTGTCAGATTCCCTGGAGCTGGAGTTAGAGGTTTTTTGTGAGCTGCCATGTGGGTGCTAGATCAAAACCATGGTTCTCTGTAGAGGAGCAAGTGCTCTTAACTACGTAACCACCTCCCCAATCCCCAGATACTGATTCTACGCTGAATATGAGGATCACACACAGCTGTGTTTTCCCAGTCTGGGGTTTGTCTTTCCATCTTCTTAACAGAGTCTTCACAGAGAAAATATTGTGAATTTGGATAAGATCCAATGAGTCAATTTTTCCTTTATGGATTTGCTTTAAATGTTAAATGTAAAAATTCTTATGTTTTTGAGATTAGGGTCTCATATAGCCCATGCTGACCTTGAACTCCCAGTCCTCCTGGTACTGCCCCTCAGCACTGAGATGGCAGGTGTGGGCATCCAGACCAGCTTAATTCTAAGAACTCTTTACCTAGCCCCTCCTCATAAAAGTCCTATATAATGTGAAGCATATAAGTCCTTGGTCCATTGGGGATTCATTGTTGTTTAGGATATAAGATTTATGCGATTTTTAATGTTTTTTTTTCCCCCCTTGGCTGACAGATGGTCTGATTGCTTCAGCATTATGTTGAAAAAGCTCTTTGTGAATGACTTTCTTTTGCATCTTTGTAAAATCAGCTGAGTACATTGTGCGTGCATACTGTGGTTGTCTGTTCTCTTCCATTCATCCTTCTCTCCCTCTACCCACGCTGTGCAGACTTAGTGTAGTGGTACAGCATGCCTCACTGTCTCCCTCCCTGTCAGAATTGCTATAGTTACTACAGATTCTTTGCCTTCTTATATAAATTTTTAAATAGCCTTGTCTGTACCTGCAAAAATCATGCTGGGATTTATGTGAATTTTAGAAAATCAAAGGATCAGTTTGGAGAACTGACATTTTCTGAGCGAAGGTTTGCTGGCCACAGTTCTTCTATCTATCTTCCTCTCAGAATGTTTTTATCTCTCCATTCCTCAAGGGTGATTTTTTTGAGAGAGAACTCATGCTTATGGTTGACATTTTTTTCCTTTAACACTTAAAGTGTTGTATTGAAAATCTTCTGGCTTTCCTGGTTTCTGTTGAAAATTCTTCTGTTATTTGAATTGTTTTTCCTAAGTAAATTATTGTTTCTCAATGAATTCAAGAGTTTTTTTTTTCTTTAACTTTCTTTTCCTCTTCTTTCTTTTTTTTGTATGGACTACTTTGGGTTCACCTTGCCTTCTCACTGCTAAGTTTAGGAAGTATTTAGTCATCCTTTCCTCAGATAATTCTTTTGAGGTCCCCTCCCGCAGCTTTTGAGTTCTTCTTTTGGGACACCAATGATAAAATTGTTTGATTGTTTCTACTAAAGGTCTTGAGTTTCTGCCCACCCCCATTGTTGTTTTCTCCTTCTTGTTGCTAGTGGTGATGTCTGATATCTGTTCTGTCTATGAATTCACTGACCCCATCCTCTGTCCCCTCTCTCTTAGTAAGCTTCCAGGGACATGCTTTCCCCACCTCCTTCCATTATTGTATTTTCCATTTCTGTAACTTTCATGTTGTTTACTTTTTGTTTTTAATGTCTTCCAGTTCTTCACTGAGATTTCCTTGGCTTTTTGTTGTTATTTGTTCCAAGAGTAGTTTTCTTTATTCTTCATGAATTTTAGGACCATTGCTTTAAATTTCTTGTCAGATCATTTAAAATATTTTACTTATTATTTCTTATTGTATGTGTCTGAGTGTATTGCCTGCGTGTATGTAAGTGCACCTGTGTTCTGAATGCTTACAGAAGTCAGAAGAGGGTGTTGGACTCCTGGAACTGGAATTATAGTCAGTTATTAGCTCCCATGTGGGTGCTAGTGTCGCGAGCACAACTCGGAGGTATCCAACGGGAATAACTGACCAGTAGACAAATGTGCCTTTATCAATATTTATTCACACATCACACATTCACACATAAATACTCCACACAAATTATAAGAGGTAGAGGGTCTCTGCAAGCAGAATTACCACAATGATCACCAGGGTGGCAGCTGTCAGCAAGTTCACGGTTTCCAGGAACAGGAGTGCTGTGCCTGCAGCCAGGACGAAGGCTTCTAGTCGCCGCTCTGGGTCTCAAATGCGGATGACTGGAACAAACTGCTTGGCCCTTGGAGAGCGATGTTTGGTCATTCAGGTCTGGGAGGTGACAGCTCCTGATGGAAGCCCGTCAGACGTTCCAAGCACCGGTGTGTCACTGCTGAGAAGAGTTTCAGAATGCAGGCTCTGAAAGTGTCTCTTCATGATCGTCTTTGATAGGCTTTCCTTATGTCTTCTCCATGACACACATCTTTATCTACTTCACACAGTAAGCTATAAGCCTCGTCATTTAGTGACGTGAGCATTTCTACGGTGATGCTCACATCACTCCTCTTATCTTCATCACTGTGACATGAGCATTTCTACGGTGATGCCGACATCACTCCTCTTATCTTCATCACTGTGACATGAGCATTTCTACGGTGATGCCGACATCACTCCTCTTATCTTCACCACACAGTGACGTGGGCATTTCTACGGTGATGCTGACATCACTCCTCTTATCTTCATCCCAGTGACGTGAGCATTTCTACGGTGATGCTGACATCACTCCTCTTATCTTCATCCCAGTGACGTGAGCATTTCTACGGTGATGCTGACATCACTCCTCTCATCTTCATCACAGTGACGTGGGCATTTCTACGATGATGCTGACATCACTCCTCTTATCTTCATCCCAGTGACGTGAGCATTTCTACGGTGATGCTGACATCACTCCTCTTATCTTCATCACAGTGACGTGAGCATTTCTACGGTGATGCTGACATCACTCCTCTTCATCACACGGTGACGTGGGCATTTCTATGGTGATGCTGACATCACTCCTCTTATCTTCATCACACAGTGACGTGAGCATTTCTACGGTGATGCTGACATCACTCCTCTTCATCACACAGTGACGTGGGCATTTCTACAGTGATGCTGACATCACTCCTCTTATCTTCATCACACAGTGACGTGGGCATTTCTACGGTGATGCTGACATCGCTCCTCTTATCTTCATCACAGTGACGTGAGCATTTCTACGGTGATGCTGACATCACTCCTCTTATCTTCATCACACAGTGACGTGAGCATTTCTGTGGTGATGCTTACATCACTCCTCTTTTCTTCATCACGCACATGTTTCACTGCACACAGTTTTCTAAGTTTCTAAATTTCATTCTCACATTCTTATTTTATTCCTAGTACATGCTCACTACAGCTAGGAACCAAACCTGGGTCCTTTGCAAGAGCAGCCAGTGCTGCTGAACCAGCTTTCCAGCCCTGTCAGATCATTGTATCATGAGTGCTGTCTTGATGTTGACGTCAGTTGGTAGTGTTTCTTGCTCATGCCATGATTTTTCTTGGTTTTGGTATGGCATGGATTTATTTTCATTTTTAAACTTATTTTTATTTTATGTGTAGGAGTATTTTCTCTACATGTTCGTAAGTGTACCATGTGTGTCCCATATACACAGAGGCCAGAGGAGGGTGTCTGATCCCCTAGAACTGGAGTTATAAACAGATATTAGCAGCCATGTGGGTGCTGGGAACTGAAACCAAGTCTTCTAGAAGAGCCAGTGCTCTTAACCATTAAGCCCCCTCTGCAACCCCCTGGTGTGTGATTTTTTTTAAAAGATAAGTTAGGCATTTTGACTATGGTCTTAGGATGCTCTTGTTCCTGTTGAAGCCTGTGTCTTAGGTGATGGTCACCCCCTTTAGTCTGGAGTTTGGCTTGGCCTGCATTTGTTGGTGATTCTGGGGAGACTTAACTTTTAGACTATTAGCTGTTTTATCTGTCTCGTCTGGACCTCCCTCTGGGCATCTCACTGACCAGGTGCCTGAGTGGGCTGAGGTCCTGGGAAGGGAGTTGCTCTGGCTGCTCTTCTCATGAGGATCTTGCTTACCTGAGTTCGCTGTAGCTATGCTCTTCTGACTGTCATCACTGAGGTTCCTTTTCCTTCCTTGAGATGAATGAATCTGCCTCAGTTGCTGCTTTGAAGGTTATGAGATCCTGTTGGGCCTCATGGGACCAGACATGTGGCCTGGTGCAGCTTTCTGAGCCTCACTGAGTTTTGCAGCCTGTCTCTGACACTCCACTTCCGCGTAGGAGTGACTCAGCAAGGCATAACAAAATGGCCTCTACCTGGCTACAGCCTACGTGGTGAAAAATGATTGCTCCTTCACTTCCCATGTTTTTAGCCCAACCCCTACCCTATGTGCTTGAGGCAATAAAGTGAGTTCCTGCTTCGACAAGACTCCTGCTGGGTGTGGGTTTTTCCTCCAGAGTGGAGAAGGGTCTGGCCATCGACACTCACCATCCCGCTCAGCCCCTGGAGGAGGCTAGCTGGACCGGCTTCTCCACTGCCCTACCTGCCAGTGAGAAACCCGGCAAGATCCCAGGCCTCATCTGCCTTCTTCCTTAGGTGGGCCTCAGCGTACACCCTGCTGTAATGTTTTTTGTGCAGTCCTGGTATTCATTCCCTGTTTGTGTCCTTCTGTCTCTTAGGGTTGTTTTGTATAGTGCAGTTAGAATCTCTGCTTTCTGTGCCTTTCCGCCGAGCTATGCACACTCTGACCTTTGTGGTTCTCACAGCCTTTGATTAAGTTGTGGCATGATTCTTATACCTTTATGGCTATTATTGTTGATAGCTGGCCACAGCTGTGGAGCCGCTGGCTAGGAAGGGAGTTCTTAGTGGGTTTGTTTTGTTTGATTCTCAAATTAGGCGATCCCTAAACTCAGTACAATTCAGTTTAATATATCCAAGCATATTCTGGCTTATTACCTTTTATTTTTCTTTGCTGGAGATCTTTCTCTTGGAGCTGTGCTTCTGTCTCGGCTTGTTCTTTGGTCTTCAACATAGAGCTCATTTTGGAACTTCACACCTCCTCATTCCCCCTCTCTCCCTGGTCCTGAATTCCATGCCTCCTTCTTTCTTGTTTACTTGTTTGTCAGAAAGCACCCCAGTGGGTTTCTGTTGAATGTGCATAAGAGGTAAATGTTGAGATTCTTTGGAAACTGTCCTTTTATTTTGACACAACTGTGTAGGTTTATAATTCTTGGTTGAAAATCACTTTCTTTTAGACTTTTCAGTGTTGCCTGTTGCCGTCCAGCTTCCAGTAGTTCTTGTACGATGTGAACTAGCATTCGGATATGTGCTGTGTGTGCTTTTCCATGACTGAATACTTCTAGCCACTCCTCTTTATCTTTGAGATTTTAGAATTCTATGTTGATAGCCTCGATGCAGCGTTGGGCTGGGTCTTGCTGTGCTCTTTCATCTCAAAGAAATAGGGTTTCTTTTCTCTGGGAAAATGTATACTATTAGTTGTTTCTTCTTGGCTTTCTTCTCGCCTTTTGAAACTCTGATAGAAAATAAGCTTCAAAGGAGAGGGACTTCTGCCTTTTGTGTTCTCTGTTATCCGATGCCCACCGTGATCCCTGGGAGTAGCAGCACCATGCAGTCAGCCTTTGCTGCCTGAATGAAGAAGGAGCTGCTTTTGTTTGGAAGTTAAACCTCCTGGTTTCATCTACAAAATTTCAGGGTTTGAAGATTCATTTTATTTATTAATTTTTTGAGAATTTTATAATAAGCATTGTATTTGCATACTTTTCACCCTGTTCACTCCCCCCCAACTCTTCCTATGTCCCCTCTACTCCCTTTCAATTTCTTGCCCTCTTCGCTGAGTATCATTGTTACATCTATCTATCTGTCTGTCTATCTATCTATCTATCTATCTATCTATCTATCTATCTATCTATCTAAGTGATTGCCTGTAGCTCTTCATCTAGTCGTGGGACTCCATGAAATTTCCCCCATTCCATTGGCATGTCAACTATTGGTGTCACTATGCAGGTCCTATTAGGCAACTGTATTATGGAAGTTTCTTGGGTGCAGCTTCCCTATGATGTCTAGAATATAGTAATAGCAGTAGGCATCCTGGTCATCTGGCTCTTCTGATCTTTCTGTCCCCACTTTCATCATACTCCCTGAGCCTTAGGTGTAGGAGTTGTATTGTAGATATATCATTAAGGGCTGGGTATCCTACAGTGACTTATTCTTTGCATTTTGACCAGTTGAAGATCTCTATAATAGACTGCACTGCAAAAAGAAGTTTCTTTGATGAGTGGTGACAGCCTCACTTATCTGTGAATATAGGATAAGTATTTAGAATACAGTAAGAACTTGTATTGCTCTAGGAAAGTGGCAGTAATAGTTCTTCTCTACGGTCTGTGACCTCTCCAACCATGTGTACTTAGCTATATTTATAGTACCATGCATGGATTCCCTCCTATTGAGAGAGCCTGAACATTGTATGTGTGTGTGCCTCTGATCCCTTACAGCAGGAGTCATAGGTGGTTGTGAGCTTCTTTGTGGGTTATGGGAACTGAACCCAGGTTCTCTGTAAGAGCAGTGGATGCTCTTAATTGCTGAACGAGCTCTGTAGGCTCCAGAGCTTCTTTTATGCTTTTAAGTTCTTTTTCTTTCTATTCTGTCAGATATAGCCTCTGCTGATCCTCCAATTTCCCCTTTGTACTCTTTTCTAATTTATTATTTGTAAGAATTCTCTTCCTTCTTTTGTAAAGCTCATTTTAGAGTTGGAGTGAAAAATAGAAAAATCTATAGGTAAACAGTATGTCTGCTGAGGTCAGGGGCTAGAGAGATATTTCAGTGGTTAAGAGTACTGGCTGCTCTTGCTGTGAACCTAAAATCAGTTCCCAGTACCCACATGGTGACTAACACCCATTCTCAACTACAGTTCTAGGAGATCTGATTCCCTTTTCTGGCCTCCATGGCCACTGCGCACACATGGTACACTTAAATAGATGCAGGCAAAATACTCATACACATAAAAAATAAATATGATAAAATATTCTGGCTGCATGTGGTGGTGCTTACCTTTAATCCCAGAACTTGAACTGGGGAGGCAGAGGCAGGCCGATCTCTCTGAGATTGCTTGGCCTACCATAGAAAGTTCCAGACCAGCTGGGGCTACCTGGAGGACCTGTCTCTAAAATACTAAAAAACAACTCTAAACCCAAAAAGGCAACAGCAAAAAGACCGAGATCAAATTTGCCCTCCCCTATACTTCTTTTGATTATGTGGAAGGTATATATTTGATATAGCACCATTATCAATATGACTATCTTTTTTTCCTGCGGTGTCAAGTGGGTGTGGGGAACTCTTCCCAGGACAGATTTTGTTTAATGGGTCTGTTTTGTGCATGTATCATCCCTGCACAGTATCTCTTACTGTAGCTTTATAGACTTTGTATTTAGTAATGAAAGTTCTCTAAGTCTGTTCTTCAACTGTCATGATAATTACTGGTCTCTGTATTTCTGAGTAGCCTTGTGGAATCAATGTCTCACATCAGATGCAGTACGCATACAGAACTCATATTTTGGATAGGATTACTTTGAGCTCTTAGACAGTACTTGGCATCTTTATAGTACTGTCTTCTGTGCCTTTTGTATGCTTCTTATTGTCTCTTTTGGATTATTGTCAACAAATTGTATGGAAATTTGGCCTATATATTTGATAAAATATCTTGATTTTATAATAGGAATTTGATATTTGTGATAAACTTTTGTATCCTGCTTTGCATAATATAGAGACTTTCGGTTACTGAGCTTTTTTCATGGGTTATCATTTTTTAATGATTTTCTTACAAACAGTTGAGACTCACAAAATCTCTCTTCTGTGTGTGTGTGTCTAACTTTAATGCTGGCAGGTAGTCTGTGCAGCTGGATCTCCCTGACATCTAGAGCAGAGCTCTTCCTGTTCATAGTAGATGCACCACTTTTCTGTTTGCAGGCAGTAAGTAGAGAAAAGACCAAGCAACAATAGAGAGCCTTGTGGAGTATGTTTGGTCTCTTTAGAAGCATTAGGAAGGAAGGGGCCTTTCTAATCCCCAGGCCTCTGCTGCCTGCACTATAAGTGCTCCAGCATTCCTGCATGGCTGCCACTAACTGAATCCATGAGATGATTAGCTTGCTTTGGACCTGTCATGGTTTAGAGCTTGGGCCTGGGGCTTTGGCAGAGTCCCCTTTGCTGCTTTAACTGATTGGAGTGGAGGAGAGAGAGAGGAGAAGAAAGGAGAAAGAGGACATAAGAAAGGAGAGAGAGTGAAAGAGTGAGAACAAGAGAGCAGAGGAGGAGAGAGAGGAGGAAAGGGAAGGAAGGAGGAAAGACAGAGAGGAGACAAGGAGGGGACAGGGAGGGGGGGAGACAGGCAGAGAGAGAGGGGTGGGAGAAAGAGGGGGAGAGGTTATATAGGGAAGAGAAGGTGCCCTATCTGCTGTGTCTATTGAGAATTCTCAGTTTATAATTTGTTAATCTTCTGAAGCTTCCTTACTTCCTGGATAGCAAAGAAAATGGTGTTTGCGTTGTGTTTACTTTTGTCTCACATTAAAATTGAAGTGAGTTGTGGGTATTTCTTTTGAAGTTTGTGTCATCTGTTGAGATTGGATCATATTTTAGGATGGTGCTACTTTCCCCATAAACTCTTGTTTCCTCATTTGTTTCAACATAATAAACATTTATCATGTAAAATTATTTATTTTTTATTTTATGTGTTTAAGTGTTTTGCCTTCAAGGTGTGTATGTGCATCATGTGTGTGTGTGAAGCCTGTGGAGGTAAGAAGAGGGTGCCAGATATCCTGGAACTGGAATGACAGGTGGCTGTTAGTTGCTTTGTTGGTGCTGAGAACTGAACCTGAGCAACCACTGCTCTTAAATGCTGGCCCATCTCTCCAGTCCCACACTTAGCATTTTTTGATGGGAAGTAGTTTCTAATTTTTCTCTCAATCAATCGAATGGGGACAAGAACAGGCACACATGGGTCCCAGCCTGCCTGCTGTAGATACATTTTAGAATGATTAAGCTGTGCCTTTCAAATCAATGAGTTCATATCTTTGGACGCTGTCTTAAGATATAGTACATTTTCAATTCCAAACAAGTCCTTAAATAGTCTATATCCACATGTGATTCCATGAGGGACAGGAATATTACTGAGGAATATGGATTTTAACCAATATTTTTCACTGTTTGAATATTTCTATACACTGTAGTTTTCTGTAAGTACTAAGATATGTATTGTGTTTTATCTAAAAATTTTAAAGTTAACTTTTCATAAGACTATTTTGCAAACAGGTTTAAATGGATAAATCAATCATTTTAGCAACAGTGAATTAGTGAACTTAGTGAATTAATCATTTTTAGATACTCAGATTCTGAGTTGATAATAATATCATTTCACTGATTGTATGATGACACTGATATTATGTCACTGAAAAGCTGGGGTTAAGTATATTGTCTTATATAGCTGTATATTAAACTAAACTTTTATAATAACTAAAATTTTTATAATTAACATTCATTGTTGTGGAGTTCAGAAAGAATTTAGAAATGTGCTTTTAGGAAGAACAGCAGTTTTATCATTTGTGTAATTGTGTGTCATAGAGATGGACATATAACAAAAATTCCATTCATATAATTTTTAAGTTTAGTGACTTGAATTTTGCCTTTCTCCTTCTCTAGTCCTGTCCTTAGCTTGTTAGTTTGTCTGAACTAATGTCACAGTTTGTAATGTTACCTGAACTAATGTAACAAAGAAACTAGAAAAAATGTGTGTGATATTAGGTGGCTTTGTTTAATCATTTTGAATGTATCAATTAAAAAGAAGGCATTCAAAGCCTAAAAACAACCCAGTTATTGTAAACTGGAGAGTGAATATGAAAATCTACGTATAAAACCTACTTTAGAGCCAGGTGTGGTGGCATGCTTCTTTAATCCCAGCACTCAGGAGGCAGAGGCTGGTGAATCTCTGTGAGTTTAAGACCAAGCCTCGTCTATATAGTGAGCTGTAGGCAAGCTGAGGCTACCAGCTGCTTCAGGTCACCCAGGTTCCTCATTGTCATTTGGTATGATATAAGATATTTTTAACTCCAGATTCTTGACTGAAGAGTCAAAAATGCTGAGCAATTATCAGACAAGTTTTTGAAAGTAATATTTCTTTTCGTATTCTAAATGAGTGGATATTAAAGGATATGTTAAATATAGTCAGTATATGTGTATATAAAAGCATGCAAATTTTCTTATACCTTGAGTTTTACTATTTTGGGGGGGAATTGTAATATTTTCATTAAAATTTTATGTATTAGTTGGTGTGTTCTGTAATCCACTTTGGAGGATATTCCCGCAATTTCTGGTTGGAAGGGTACAAACCTTGTCCCCAGGCAGCTGCTGTACATATTCATTATCTCTCTCTCTGTCAGTATACCACATGAATGCAGTGCTTATGGAGGTCGGAAGAGGGTGTCAATTCCCCTGGAACTAGAGAGTTAAGGACAATAGGTAGCCTCCATGTGGATGCTGGAAATTGAACCTGGGTCCTCTGCAAGAGCAGCCAGTGCTCTTACCTGCTGATCCATCTCTCCAACCTGCCCTACACAGTCTTGACTCTTTGCCCAAATTGTCTGATAATTGCTTAGCATTGGAGGCTTGTTTCCTAGTCCTTGTGACAGTCTGGGTCAGGGAGATGATGTGAAGGATAAAACAGAAAACAGATCTGGAGGACAGAGGAGCTGGGGCAGGGTGTAGCTTTCAGGCATGTAAGCTCAAGACCAAGGTTAGGCTACCCTGGCCCTTGGTGACTGTGTGCCTTTCCTCATTACTTTCCATTCTGGGATTTCATTGTTTTCTCAGAACATTCCCCTTTCCTTCTCCTGTCTCCATCTTTTCAACTGCTGACCTTTCTTTATTCAGGAAAGAAACGGAAGCCCTTAGGCACAAACTGAATTAGGCTTTCCAAAATTTGACTTTTCAAAACTTGTATACATCTCCAACTGTTAAATATTTAAGGTCTGTGTTTGGGTCACCTGGGGTTTGAATTCCATCTTCTGTTTTCCGGAGGGACATGTGCTGGCCATTCTAGAACACCCCACCTGTTGCTCTTCAGTCACTTCCATCATGTTCAGGGCTCTCGTGGGTGCAGACAAGCCCCCTCCTCACCTTGTCTTTTTGCCTCTTTGCTCGTTCTCTTTCCCTCTAGCACACAACCTTTAGAAGGAGTTGTCTCTATTTTTTATCTGGGTTCATGCTTTTAAAATAGGTTTCTCCTTCCTTTGTTCTATCTAAATTGCTCTTTGTAAGGTGAGTGGTGAACCCTTGAAGCCAGGCCTAGGGCTGGCTTTCCAGGGTCACACCTCTGCATATACTCCTGATGCCTCAGTTCCCATCTCTCCTTCTGAAATACTCATAGCAAGTCCACTGTCTTGTTTTGCTTCCTAAATGACCTGTGTGCTCTCAGTCCCTCAGTATGTCTCTCTCTCTCTCTCTCATTCCCCTTTGTTAGACTGAATATCATTACTTATTTTTCATTAAATATCTGAGCCCCCAAACTAGTCCTCTCCCTCCCATTTGTTCTCTTCCTAGTCTGTGCTTTCTTCTTGAGCTGTTTCATTTATATAAACAATTTGACTTGTCCTCCAGATATATATTAATGTCACAAAAGTTTGTTGAACTCATTCTGTCAATTATCAACTTGACATTCCTACTTAGATACTTCCAAGGCATCTCAAATGGCACATGTTCCAGACCACACTGATCTCTCCAGTTGTGTACACCATGAACTTGGGGTTCTGTATTAGTTACTTGTCTGTTGCTGTGATGAAGCACCATGACCAAGGCAACTCATAGAAGGAAGAGTTTATTTGGCTTATGGTTCAGAGGAATAAGAGCCCATCATTGTGGAGAGTCATTGCAGGAGGCAGCCAGAGCAGAAAACTGAGAGCTCATATCTTCAAGCACATACAAAAAACAGAGTGCATACTGGAGGATGGACAGGGTTATGAACTCTCAAAGCTTGTCTCCAACGATGTGCTTCCTCCAGCAAGGCCAAACCTCCTAGGGATTCCATGACGTCCGCAAATGCTGATGTTCAGTAACCAAGGGTTCAAATACTTGAGCCTGTGGGGTACACTTCTTCAAACCACCGAGGCTCTGCTAGGTTCCTTGTTCACATTACCCCAGCTTTTCACCATTCTTCCTCTCAAATGTGTATGCAGACTGCCTCTTTTCTGGCCCTGCTGTTGCCTCCTCATTTCACACCATCACTCTCTTTCTCTTGGACAATTGTAATAGTTGTCTGACTGATCTAGTCTGTTTGCTGCTCATAGACAGAGTGATCTTTGAAACACAAAAGCACCTGTTAAAGCCTTGAGCTTGACATTGCTATTCAGATACAACCTTGATGTGGACACCATGCTCTGAATTTGCTGCCCTGGCTTGCCTCATTGGCAGCCAACTGCCCTCTGTTCTCTCTTCCTTCACTGCTGTCTGGATTGTATTGGCTTTTTCTTCTAGGCCTTTGCCGTATCATTTCCCTTCCTCCATCAGACTCATCACCTTGATATACCCCATCCTTCAAATCTCAGCACAAATATCATTTCCTCAGGAAGTTAGCGCTGTTCCCATGGAGATGGCCGAAGATTGATCACAGGCATTGCTTGTTCTTCAAAGTCCTTTACACTTGTGTAACTTTTTATTTAATTCTGCAATAATTTAATTCCAGTAGCCTTCTGAATGACATCAATAATAGGGTCCTGTTTCGTTTTCTTTATGTTTGTTTTGGGTCCTCATATGCTTTATCTTATAGTTGGAGGGCCAGCAAGATGACTCAATGGGTAAAAGTATGTTTGGACCACATGTTGGAAGTACAGAGAGAACCCAGTCCAGCAAGCTTTGTTCTGACCTCCACATAAGTGCTATGACACATACACACAACACACACACACATACAAACACATAAATAAACAAACAAATAAATAGGGTATATTTTGGGGGCTCACACATTTCTGAATAAATGAATGAATGAATGAAGTCACATGGTTTGGGGGTTTGATATTAGGAGTTACACTTTTTAATGTGACTTTCAGCAAGCTGTTGCAGAGGTTAAACCTTTCTTTTGTATTTC
This sequence comes from Eospalax fontanierii, assembly GCA_035773235.1. Lineage (NCBI taxonomy): Eukaryota > Metazoa > Chordata > Mammalia > Rodentia > Spalacidae > Eospalax > Eospalax fontanierii. The sequence continues at coordinate 25,000,458 of CM069524.1, forward strand.
TTAAATAAAAATGACAATTGTACGTATTGTAGTAATCAGGGTGGTCAGTGCAGAATCTAGAGCCAGCTTGTAAGTGGTAATACATTAGTAATCAGGGTGGTCAGCGCAGAATCTAGTGCCAGCTTGTAAGTGGTCATACATTATCATAGAATCATGATTTTTGTTACTCGAGTATCTGTAATTTTACTTTGTCAGTTGAGTTTTTGGTGCCCATTTAAAATACTTTATATGCCTAAGGAGAAAAATGCAGGTAAGGCTTAGCTTGTGAAGATTTTTTCTCTGGTTCTCTTCAGGGCCCCACCTGTCCCCAGTGTCTCTGTTCTCTGTCTCTGTCTACCTGTTTGCAATTTCTGCATACATTTTTCTGTCCTCAAACCTGATATCTTCTATGTTCCCACCTGGACAGGATTCATGAGGAAGAACTAATTTTATAATAGAAACTTGAAATGGCTTCTTTGGCACCCTTGTAGGTATCTAGGCTCCAAATTTTGTTGGTCCTACCCTATGCTTTGATGAGCTGAGCGTGTTCCCTAGATGTGGCCCTTCAGCACCCAGAGGGCCATGGAGATGTAAATCTGCCTTCTTACAATTAATATCCTTTCTGTGATGACTTTAATCTAAAAATTATGGAAATCCTTTCAGTGTATTTTAACCAGTTGTAAAAATGGCTCAAAAATACATTGTGTGTTTATTTCTAAGTATGGATACTCTAGCATGTCTTGCCCTGAGTGAATATTATAAATGCCTGTTTCAAAGCACATTTTTTTTTTTTTTCTGGGATGGAGAAACTTATTTTCTTTTGTTGCTACAAGGTATTGAAATTGGGACTCCAAATGTCTCTTCTGTTCTTCTTAGTACTTTTTTTTTCTTTTCTTTTCTTTCTTTCTTTCTTTTGAAAAGCTGTCCTTAACTAATGAAATTAATTAAGTTTTGGGTCTTTTGCTGCAGGGTCTCATGTAGCTCTGCCTGGCCTAGAACTTACCTGGTAGCCTAGGATGACCCTGAATTGCTAATCCTCCTTTCTGTACCCTGAGTGTTGGGATTGCAGGTGTGCATCACCAGGTATCAGTATCTTACTGGAATTCATAGAATACCACCGGGCTTTCATATTTAAATTACCCAGTTTGCATTGGGACACACAGTGGCTTCTTCAGGTCACACTGATAGCCACCAAGTATGACTGAAAAGCTTTTTTTTACTACCAGTATTTATAAAGCTTCATATCTGATTTATAACATGTTGTTAACATTCATTTTATGTGTATGTATGTGTGTATTTATATACCAAATAAAGTATTTTTGTTGAGATATTTCAGTTTTATGTCATATTTAGCTCTCAGTTCAATTCTCTTTATTGTAATTATTTTTCAAACAAGTCATGACTTTAACTCTATTATATGTTAAATTAATCCTTACTGAGAAAAATATGTTTTTGTTAATGGTTTTCCTTTGGTATTTGACATTGAACTACAGTTTCCATTAAGTATTTTAAAAATAATATACTTTTTGTAGTTAAGGCTAACATTATTGCTAATTCTAAGGAGTGCTGAGAGAGGCTTCTGAAAGGAGGGGTCACTGACTCTCACAGAAAAGGAATTCAGAGAGGGTGTGTGGCATGGAGGTCACTCTACAGCTGAATTCACACTACTAGAGAGCCCCTGAGCTGGTACATGTGCCGAGTGGGATTGGCAGCCACCGTATAGCACCACCTTGCTTTGTCTTGAGTGGGTTCAGAGGCCACCCTGTAGAAGGACTTTGCTTTCTCACATCCCGGCCTCTGGCTAAAACAGGCCCTCATCCCCTTTAGACATTTGTGACAGTGCATGATGTTCTGTGGAGGTTATCATGGTTTCCCCAACATTCATGTAACAGGTATGGATTTACACAATGAATTAAAGTGCTTAACCTCCTAAAGAGAATCAGACAAAGGAGGTAGAGGAGTGTAGTGAGTGAGATCTCCAGCTGAAGTGGAAACTGAGAAGCCAGATCTCCAGCAGTGTCCTTGAGTCTTCCCTGTCATTTCAAGGTAGGAAGTGTTTCCCATTCAAATGGCTTAGTGGCCCCTTCATTGTGTGCCTGGGTTTTTGGCAGGATTGATGGCTTTACGCAGGATGGGAAAGGGCCCCAAGGGACAGAAGTTGTCATCATCTGCTTACCTGGACATTTGGCATAGGTGGAAGGTCTGGAGGGAGTATCCGGAGAGCCAGCTGGGAGTAGTTCCTTTACTAACATGTTTTAGAACCTGCAGTGGTGCTTTTCAGAGTGTCAATACTGGGTCAGCTATCAGGCTGAAACTCCAGCCTGCTCTAGGAACATACTACAGGGAATTTAATGCAGCGTTGCCCGAGACATGCTCACACTTGAACCTGGTCTTTTCTGAGTAAAAATAGCACTTGTAAGTTTCCATCAGTGGAGTTTCTGTCATCAACTCTAGTGAAGGCACTTGGGGCTTTTTGAATGATTCTCCAGGCTGTGCCTTTCAGTGAGCCAGACTGTGGGATGACACTACATTATGCATGTACCTGGACTTCCATCTACTCATAGGCTCGATTGAACCTATTTGAACTCTCTAAATTTTGTTTACTCCTTGGCCTCAGGAACAGTGTCAGAGACTGAGGAGATTCTGAGCTGTGTGGGCTGGTTCTGGGATTTGCCTTCTGCAGGAAGCAAGGCGTTCCATTTTGACACCCCAAATGCTACTTCTCAAACTAAGAAGCACTGAACATCAAAACACGCATTCTCTCCCTGTGTCCCCTCGCCTCTCAAAGTGCACAGTATCCTATCACTGATAGTGTATATCTCGTCTGTGAACCCCCTTTGGACTCCGCCCCAGGAGCTTGTGCACTGGTACTTCTCTGTGTGCAGCGTGGCCTGCAGGCTGAGCCTTGATGTCTCGGGCAGATCTGCTCATCACCCCCACCCCGTCTCTATGTGTTCCCATTTTTCTGTCATGTGGCATATCCACAGTTCCTGAGAAATTACTTGTCATTCTTGCTTATCACCTGAAATAATAACAGGTTCTTTTCTGTTGTAGCATCTGCTAAATAATGGAAGAACTATTTAAAAGATTATGATAATCTGTCAGGAGGATTATCTTCCACCCCTTTCCAAAACAGAGTTGAATCTGAACAACATAAAGGGCATTTTCATAACTAAGGATTTTGACTAACACTTTGCTGTTTAAATTCATGCTGAGTGACTGGAGGCACTGAGTGTTTGAAGTCAGAAATGTTTACACACCATCCATGGCAAACATATACCACCTAATTCTTTTTGTTATTAGTATCTTCTCCCTAGTTCCTGTGAAATCCACCCTCATGCGTATACACACAAGTACATTTATATGCTTATACAATAAACTATGTAAAATGCACAAATGGTAATTAAATATGACTTTTAAGGACACACTCAAAGATGAATGGAGGTGCCTGTGCATGGTAGGTAGAATGTAGGGTGCTCTGCTTTTGCACTTTGCTCTCTGTTGTGTTGGGAACATGTAGTTACTCTTCACATGAGTAGAACTATTTCTTTATAATAAGCATGTATTACCTTTGCAATAGATAAAATACCTTAAATTTGCTAGTTAGTTTTTTAAATGCTAAAATTTGTGTTTTGAACAACACTAGAATTGAAGCTAATTAATTAACACATACGTCCCTCTTAAAATATATTTTATTCATATAATTAAGAACTATTCTCAGGCATTTAAGAGTTGTTGCCCACTATATTTTTGGTATATTTAACATTGAAAATGTACCCCCAAAGTACAATGAAAATGTAACATATACTAAAAATAAAAACACATTTGAATCCTGGAAAAGTTTCAGTCTGATTGATTTTAGGGGAAATGGGCTGAAAATTCATTTACCTAAATGGATTTATTTGCTTTTGTAGAATTGTTTATCATTGTAAAATCTTTAAAAGTTAGCATCTATTACTAAAGTAAAATGGATGCTATCATCTGTCCTTTGAAGTTTCCTAATGAGCAACTTTGTTTCAACTTTTATTATCAATTCATTTGTTTTTATTTGTCTCTTTTTAATATTGCAAATTGAGGTAAAATTAAAGGTGAACCTATCCTTATGGCAAATTGTTTTGGCAGTTGATGGTATTTAGTTATTATTCATTTTTCAAAAGGAAAATTTAAGGTTTTGTCCATTAGTTTTAGACTTTAATTATTAGGTTATCTGCTGAGAAAGTGCTTAGAGAAATCTGATGATGCAGCAGATATTTACTAGAGAGTTTGTTTTTATAGAATTTTTAGTAGTTCTGTGCTTCAGGCCTTTATAATATGCTACATCTGAAGAATGACTATCTCAATATTTTTGAATGGAAATCATAGAGAATCATTCCTTAGGTTAATAGAAGTCTAGACATGCCCAACAGTCCTTTACTCTTCAGGGGATCTCCAAGTTTTCCAAAGGCTGTACATTCCCTTCTATTACCAGTAATTCCCTTATGTACAGTTGTACTTATTAAGTGATTTATTAGTGTGTGTTTATAATGTGCATGGAGGGTAGCATGTGGTGAAGATCAGAGGACAACTTCCTAGAGTCAACTTTCTTCTTTATATGGGTTCCAGAATTGAACTTGGATCCTCAAGTTTGATTGGCCTTTCCTAGCTGAGCCATCTCACCATTCATAGTTGTATGTTTTTTTAAAATGGTATGCACATTAGTAGATAAAATTTTGGGCATTATCTGTTCACTTATTTGGGATTTTCTTTAATGACCTAAAGTCATGACATAAAATATTCTCATTAATGACTTTATGTATTGGCTGCTATTAAATTTGGAACTTTGTACTAGTTAAGTGATTGCTTCAGAAGTTCTTTAATAGAAATCAAGAGCTTGCAGTCTTTTGTTTCAATTTTTAAAACTCTGCATGTGTATCATGTGTACATATTTGTGCCTGTGATATTTTATGTGTATGAGATTGGTATGTGCATACATGTACATGTATGTGCCTATGTGTACGTGTGGGTATGTGCTCAAATATATAGGCCATGAATCTATTTGGGGCATGTTCCTCTATTGTCTAGCACTCTCCACATTATTCTTTTGAGTCAGTGCTGCTCACTGAACCTAGAACTTCCTCTTTTAGTTAGACTGTCTGGCCAGCAAGTCCTGGGTGTCCACCTGTCTGCCTCCCTGAAGCTAGAGTTACAGCTATAGATCACAACACTGGCTTTTCAAAACTGGGAGTTCTGGCTATCCAAACTTGGTTCTTCCTGCTCGTAGGTTAGGTGATCAACCCAGTCCGCCATCTCTCCAAGCCCCAGGACCTGCAATCTTGAGATCTAGCATTGGATGAGATGCATTTATTTCTTCTGTGTATTTCTGGAGACTTGTCAACTTTATTACGACTTAGTTTCCAGTCAGGACTCATTTCTGGGTTAGTTTTCCAAAGAATTAAACAAATTATTTTGTTTGCTTTTTTATTTGTTGAGTGTTCCTTGTAACTGCTATCCATTAACTGTCCGCAGACTTGGTTTCTCATTTTTAGGTTCTCTAAGCGGTGCTCTTCAAGTCCATTTTCCCTCTTAGCTTTTAAAAGGAAGTACATCTGCCTAAATGAGGCTCTTTGATCTTCAGAGAGCTTTATCTAAGGAGAGATTAAACAGTCTCTGGGGCATTTTCCCAGAGAAGTGGAAATTGCTTCCTGAGATTTCAGATCAGGTGAGGCTGCTCCTCTGAATTAAGACAACGCTGATGAGTGCTCTCACCCTCCTTGAGGAACTGCAGGTTTGCTTACTACTCAGAGGTGCTGCAACAACACTGGCTATGGGCAGCTTCTTCCTGTGGGTTCATAGGTATGTCCCTAGGAAGAGCTGGAGGCTTACACTTTTTCCAGGAAGAATTTGCCACTGGGTTCTACTGAATCAGAGGTTTCAGCTTACAAGGTCCATGCAGTGACCACATATAAACATGGAGAGAGCACCACTTTTGGCCCACACTCCAGGTTTATGACAAGGGCCAGGAGCAAGTTGATGGGTATCAGACTCAACATTCTGTGGGATCTGAAAGTCCAGTATTGTATTTGTGTGCCACTGTACAGCTATTTTAGATATCCCTGAAGGTCCCAGTTTTGGTAAAGAAATATAGAATCTGTAATGAAAGTACGTTTCTCTTCTAACCTTTTAAGTTACAGCTGAGAACAGCTACTGACAAATGAATTTATTACTTGTCATGTGTATAAAAATCTGTTGAGGGAGTAGAGAGATAGTTCAGTCAACAAAGTACTTCCCATGGAAATATAAGGACCTAGGTTTGATTCCCGGCACCTGCCTAAACACTGCAAGGTAACCCTAGTCCAGGGTGGTGGAGATAGGGTCCCTGGGGTTTGCTAGCTGTTCAGCCAGTCTTGGTGAGTTGGCAAACTCCAAGTTCAGTGAGAAACCTTGTCTCCAAAATAAGGTAGAGAGTGTTGAGGAAGATACCAAAGTCTACCTCACACCTCCACATTCATGCGTATACATGCGCACAGGCATCAACACACATGTGTACATACACACAGAGCCTTCTTGAGGTACTTAAGGAAGAAATCCTTGGGTACAGAATGGGAACACTGGAAGCTGTCCTGAGCTCTGGGTGTGATTGGAGAGTAAGAATATTGCATTGCCACGTGCCTTCTTCCAGCCTCACTCCTGAAGAGAACATGGGAAAAGACACAGAGAGTAAGGAGCTAATGGGAGGCACTGTCTTTATCCTTGTTAGATGCTCTAGGCTCTTTCTGAAAATTTGAGAAAGTGGCTTAGCTTGTATTCTTCCAGGTTGAGCAGTTTGGAGGAAAACATGTAAATCAGGGTTTCTTCTATCTTGTTGTTCACCATATTCAACGTACCTAAGCAGCTGGGAATGCAGAAGCCCTTTGGTATATAAAGCACTGCCTTTCAAAGGGGCTTTTATCACATCAGTGCTTTGCCGTGTTTGTGTTTGTATACTTCTCTTTTTTCTTCCTTCTTAGTCTGAGCTGACCAAGAGAAAGCCTGTCACCTGGAAATTATTATATCTGTTTGAGGGCTCTTGGGGTATGGACTTACATTGATACTAGTTGATAACACTTTGATGTCTTTCATTTTATTAATTAGTTTAGGAAAACTGTTTGGATTTCATATATAAGTGCTTGCTAATTACTTGAGTCACAAGAACACGGAGAGAGGTCCCCATGTCCTATTAATTCCTTTGAGTCTGAAAATTTTCTTATAATTGGTTTGGCAAGAAGAGTAAGTGAGATTAGTTACTAATGAGGGGATAAGTATGCAATTTTAACCCAATAGAAAGCTGTGATTGCCAGTAAATGTTATTAGGATTCGAGATTATTTTTATTACACCATTTCCTTCTGCAAAATCATTATCATCTTCTGATATTGTAAATTGGATTATTTCACACGATTATTTTTAGTATGTGTTAATCTTCAAACTACAGGTAGTTAAAACCTCGACAATTAAAAAGTCATTAATATAAAGTTAGCAATATGAGCAGTCAGTTTAGGTTCTTAGACGAAATTTAGTTTTGCATATTTACACTGTATTTTCATATTGGTTGTCACCAAAAACACAACTCAAAGAGAATAAGAGAGTTTATTCTGGAGCCAAGTATGAGTGAGTATGACCCAGGGAATACAGATTTAATTTACCCCAAATTCCATGCTCCAATGTGATAACAGTTGGTGAAACTTTTCATAGTTTAATAACAGAACAGAGAAAGTCATAAATCAGGGCACTTTTCAAATACATTGCTGGAGATGTAGTTGGTGGTTACAGAAGAGCAGAGACTTTTGCTGTAACCCTCATTTGGTATCTGATGATAGTCTTAGTCTTTTGGTTGGTGGAAGCTACGGTTTTGTTAAGTGAATACATTCCAAAAGGTTTTGATCTGTTAGTCACATGATGTTAGGTCTAACACAGAGGTGGACAAGAAATGGCTATTTGGGGAGTGGAATAGCTCAAGATAAATTGTAATAAGGTTTGGACCTGCAACATTCCAACCTCTCCACAGTCACTGAAGTTCTATTAAGTTCATCAGCCTAGCAGAAGTTTCAGTTGAAGGTATAATTTCCTCCTAGGAATTTTCTTTCACATGACTAAGGAATTAGAAATTAGTCAGGAATAAGAACTGTTGTCAATTAGAGATTCACAGGCCAGTTTAGCTGGTGGTCAAGTGGAGGGCTGATGGATGACATTGTAGAGAAATGGACACTGTGCTGCTTTTATTAGTCAAGAAGAAATAGCTTCATGTGATTTTGTTTTCATAGTCTGTTTGGCTTTCACTCTTAGACTTTAGTTTGGGACACTCTGGGATTTTATTCACTGAACTTCCAATTGTAATGTGAGGTTGTTCTGAAACAATATTGAAATGCCTTGCTTTTGACTTTGAGAAAAGATTATTTTCCTTTGTAAAATAACTGAGGTTCAAATTATAACCAGTTATTTTTCCTTGAAGAAATGTAATAGTCTTGGGCACTTTTCTCAGTTTTTTACTTTTGTAATCTTTGTGCACCTCTTTTGTACTTGTCCTAATGCTCAGGAAGCGCTGTTGTCTTGTAAGTGCTTTCCCACCCTTTCTCTGTATCTTCTTCCCCACTGGGTTTGTGTTAGCAACTGCATAGCTCCCCAGTTCTTTGTGTCTGCAGAAGAATCACAAATATGATTTTGCATCGCTTGCTTTGTAGGTATCAACAGAATTTCACTTTTAGACAGAGTGTTGTTATAATTTGGGACTGCCTTCCTCTACTAGATGAGGCAGGGTCACAGAAATAGTTTTTGCTTGTCATATACTTTTGTGTACCTTTTACTGAGCACATGGTGTAAGTCTAGCCCATTGTTAGGGTCTATGAAGGAAATGGAAAACAATTTGTTTTCCTGTCTCAACAAGCTTACAGTCTAATGAGAGGGATATGGCTAAGAAATTAGAAAGCAGTCCAAGACCAAGATAACCTGTGAAGTATATATCAAAAGAAAACAAGCATGTACCTTCACTGAAAAGACCCTGAAAGAAGTAGAAAAGTGCTTCTAATTTATCTATTTATTTCAAGGTTGATCTTGAACTCCTGTAGATCAGGATGACCTTGGATTCCTCAGAGTATTGGGAATTCAGTGCTTGGGCATCAGTGTCTGATTCAAGTTTATAGCATTCTATAAAGCTTTCCAGTTTACATTACTCTGTTTGCATTGGAAGACTCTGAGGCCAGTAGGTTGCCTCACTTACACCGCCAGCTAATTGTGTCAGTGTTAGAAACAGGGGAACAACCAGGCACAGTCAGGCTGTTGGCTGCACTGAGGTAAGTAAATCTAGCAAGCTCACTAGGGCAGTCTGAGGAAAGGCTGGTGTACACAGACCCCCTCCCCTGCCTCTGGTCCTCAGCTCTCTTCCTGTTTCTATTCAACTTCCACCATCAGCATCATTATCCCTTACGTTTGTCTAGTGTTAGAACAGCCTGTGTGAGAAGCTGAAGATTGGCTGCATATGAGAGAACACGACTGTCAGGAAGTGAGATAACCTGCTAATGTAACTGAAGCAGGACTTGGCACCCATATTTCCTATTCCAAGCCTTTCACCCACTTGCCTCTCAGAAATATGGTCCTTCCTCAAGCCAAGGAATCTCTAAAACCTGCAGAGAGTAAGTGGGTGAACCAGGTCTCAAGGCCTACAGTGATTATTTGGCACACACCTTTTAACACACCCTACAAGTTTACTTCTTTGATAATCTTTGTTGATTGTTGCTGGATGCCTTATTAGTGATTTTGTTGAATTTCCATTGAATCTGCTAATGTAATTATTTTTGTTCTTTTATCTTAGTTCCTTGACTCTGCCTGACTTAGGTTTATATTCTTGTTCTTTCCTAAAATTTGAATTTGATTCTTAGCTCATTGATATTCAGCATATGTATTTTTAAAAGTAATTTCAGCATTCAAATTTATAATTTTTAATTATAAATGGTTCTGGTCTGTGATATATTCATTTTTATTCTTGTGTGTTTTTACTTTCAAATTATTTCTTTTCTTACAAACAAATTATTGAGAACTGAGTTTCTAAGTGAAAAAGATAATTTAAAAAACCCACTGATTTCATCATGATATGGTGACTCATGCCTTTAATTCCAGCAGGAGGCAGAGGCAGGTGGATCTCTGTGAGATTTAGGCCACCATGGTCTACATAGTGAGTTCCAGGCTAGCCAGGGCTACATAGTGAGACTCTATGTAGAGTCTCAAAATCAAATAAATAAAAATTTAAAATACTGATTTCTATCATAATTGCTCTGTTAGAGGACTCAAGGTATATTGAAGTGTTGTTTAAAACTCATTGAAACTCACTTTATTATGGTCTATTGTATGATCACCTCTTTTAAAAAAAATATTGTATTTTTTAATTTTATGTGTATGAGTGTATTGCCTGCATGTTAGTAGATGCACCCATGTCACACAATGCCCGAGGAGGTCAGAAAAGAGTGTCAGATCCCCTGGAACTGGAGTTAGGAACAGTTGTTAGTCACATGTGGGTGCTAGGAACCAAACCCGAGTCCTCTGCCAGAATAGTCAGTGCTCTTAACTGTTGAGCCATCTCTCCATCTCTGTAGTTACTTCTTATAAGTGTTTTATTTTGTGTAAGAATATCTATGTTACAGTTACTGAATATAAGGTTCTGAAAATATCTATAAATTCTCTTGTTAATTATGTTGTCTGTATTTTCAGTACCTTTAATGATTGTTTCTGAGCTGATTATCTAGCAATTACTGGGATATGTTCAGACATTTCATTGAGTGATGAATCTGTACATTTCTCTAAATTCTTTGAGGTTTTCCTCATATTCTGAAATCACTTTCTAAATGGTATGGTAGGCAAAGTACTGTTCACTTTTCCTTGTGTAAATATGCTCCATTCTAAATGTGTGGATGTCTCAGTTTACAAGGCAGAGAACAATCAAAGTATCAAAGGAATAATGTCATCTTAAAGTAGGGAGCCAATCCTAAATTATCTTGGTAGGCCCAGTGTAGTCACAAGGTTTTATAAGTATGAAAGAGACAGGACAACATCAGCCATCTCTGGCTTTGAAGGTGTGAGGGGTCACAAGCAAAGGACTGCAGGCAGCTGCTATAGACTTAATAAGTCAAGAGAGTGGATTTTTCTAGGAGCCTGAAACCTTGAACTATGCTGGTTTAGTCTAGCCCTCTGCTTGGATATAGCCTGGGATATCTCTTCCTGTCTCAACGTTTTATCTTTCAGTATCTTTATGTTCTATGTGTATGCCAATGTGCATGTGTAGTTGGGTGTTTGCATGCATGTGAATGTGTGTGCATGTATGTGGAGGCCAGAGGTGAGCATCAAGCATCCTCCTCAGTCATTCCTCAGTGGGTTTACTGAGGCAGCATATCTGACTGGACCTGGAGCTTGCAGATTTGGGTAGTCTTTCTAGCCAGCTTGTCTTGGGAGTTCCCAGTCACCTGCCTCCCAAGTGATGGGAACACAGGTGGTAGCCAAGCCTGCCAGGCTATCACATGGGTGCTGGGGATGCAAATTCTGGTTCTCAGGCTTGCCAGGCAAGTTTCTTAGCCACTGAGGCATCTCCCCAGCCCATCTTTATGGTTGAAAAGCCACGTTCTCTAATCACTATGTATATGCTAACCCCTGTGCATTCTGTATGTGGATTTTGAGTTTTTTAGTTTTGACAATCTGTTTTTTATGAATTGCAAGCAATTTTATGTAGTGAAATTATCAATAAATTTGTACTTACTCTATTTATGACTTTTTTTTCTATGTTTAAAGTACTCTGTTTTGCATATTTTCTTCTCCACTTTGGGTATAACAACTTCTTTCTATTCTTTCTGTAGTTTTCGTACAGTTAAGAGGTAGATGTAGTCCAGAGTCTTCTCCCTAATGATCTAAGAGTGAGTCTCTGAACTGTTTTGATGTTACTTGTTCTCTTGGAGGATTACATTGTTGCTTTTTAGCTTGTTCTTGCTCTTACCAGTAACTCCCATATTCAGTGCCAATATTTCCATTTGGCATTAACCATGTGTCTAATGGTTTGGGGGCACAATTTTCACACTGTCTGTTTAGATTCATTACCTTTCTTTCTGATATTCTACTTCATGGCTTTTGTTTGCCTAAAGTGCCCTTATTTGGCCATCATAGTTGAAGGAATTTTTATTTGCTGTGGAATTCTAGGCTGTCACTTTCTGTCAGTATCATGACGACATTATTCTAAAGTATTCCAACATCATAAAATGCTGTTTCCTTCCGGTTTCCAATGTTGCTGACGAGAAGTTCCCTGTAATCACAATTTCTGTTCTTGATATTGTTTTCTGTCTGTTTTAGGTGTGGTTGTTGCTCATGTGCCTGAGATTCATTGTTGATTTATGTCTTCCTTAATTTCTAGAAGACTTGCTGGCCGTCTATCTCTTCCCTCTGTCTTTGCTGTTGTGGTATTTGGAAATGGGTTCCTATTTTTTTAAGTATTTTATTTCTTATTTTTTTTATTTTATGTGTATGACTGTATTGCCTGCATGTGCGTAAGTGCATCCATGTCTTGCAGTGCCTGTGTAGGTCAGAAAATGGCATCAAATTCCATGGAACTGGTGTTGTGAATGGTTGTTAGCTGCCCTTTGGGTGTTGGGAATTGAACCTGGGTCTCTTGTAAGAGTAATCAGTTCTTTTAACTGCTGAGCCATCTCTCTCTATCCTCTGGGTTCCTATTTTGTGTGGATTAGAAACTCTCACTGTAGTCTATGTCTCAATGTTTATTTTGCTTTTAAAAATATTGCTCAGTAATTGGCCTTTTGCTGAGTTCCGGACCTCTGTGAACTTTCAACTTTACAGCCCCTCTTGTCAGCTGTATCTGTTTCCATCAGGGCTTCCCTCTACATGTCAGTTTAGAATAGGGTGGATGCTTGAGAATAAGCTAGTTGTTAAACATGCTGTCTTGTCCTTGGTTGGTTTCTTTTTGGGTCAAACCATCTATAAAAGTCACATTTTAAGCCACTTGGCAGACATTAACATATAGCTTAGTGATAAGTTGATGTGAAGCAATTCTTGTTAGCTGTCATAAGAATGTTTTGACCAGATTTTTTTTTTGTTAGAAAGTGCACAGGGAAGCTGCATTAGTTACTTTTCATGTTACTGTGACCTGACAGAAACAACTTAAGGGAGGAAAAGTTTATCTTACCTCACAGTTTTAGAGGGATTTTCTCCCTAGGGGTATATGCAGGACAGTAGGCAATGTTTTGTTTTCATGTCTAAGCAGGAAGCAAAGAAAGCATTTTGAGACCTGAGGTAGTAAAAGCTTGAAGACCTGGCCCTGATAGCCCACCTTTTCCATCCAGGCTTTACCTCCTTAAGACTTTGAAGTAGTACCACAATCTATTTTATTACCAAGAAAACAGCGTGGGGCGGGCATTGCAGCTTTAAACCCCAACTGCAACTAAGCAGGATAGAACCCTGATAGCTCTGTGTTCATTATGTACCTTTTTCCCTTACACAAAGATCAGGTCCCTGCTCATCCCTGCTGTTAGGCTTGTTGATCATTTAAGGGGTGTCTCCCTAAAACGTGGTGATAACCTAACTGATCTCATCCCCTTTCAGGGTGGAAGACACAAAGGAAAGCATAGCTATGGGCCTTTTTTTAGCCAGGTTTTATAATGTCCTGTTTTTGACCCCCCAAAACTACTTCTGAAAGTCTCTCTCCAGCCACTGTCTTGAACCCTCAATCACCCTAGGCTGCCTCCCTCCCCAACCTCAGGAAGAGCAGTCATTTCCTGGGAACGAACTGTCCTTGTGAGCATTACGGACTTCTCAGGAATCACCTTCCAGAACCTCACTGGATAATGACCAGCCAGACCCCAGCTTGACCAGGACTGCTAGGTATCCATTCCTCTTCCCCACTTGCCCACATTCTCCCTCTTTTAAATCCCAGAGTTTACATCATTGCCTGATGATGAGCTGAGATTACTGTCTGCATAACTATGCTGTCCAGTCCTTGCCTGCTTCTCTCCATCCCTCATGTTTGAAAGGTGAACACTGAAACTTGAAGTAGTTTAACATGTGATACTGACACAAAAATATTTAGCAAAACACCAGCAAGGCAAACATGGCAAAGTGTTAATAATCAACTTGTTTTTTGGTGTCTATCTGGGTAACCATTAGTCTGTTTTTGTACTTTCATTGTCTTTGCGACTTTTGTAATAGATTTAAATTGTATGGTCCTCCTCCTGTAGATAGGGTGAATGGTTATTGGCAAGAGCCCCATCTAAGAACCATCCTCAGATTCTTAGGAGTAAAGTTGTCCTGGAACTGCATGCTGGTTGTTTTGTTGAGGTCCTGCCTTTGACCGAGTGGTGTCATCTCAGCAAAGGCCACCCAGCCTTCCAGCCTGACAGAAGTAGGCTCTCTGTCTGCTGTCTTCCAGGTGGCTGTCACACTCTGGCTCTGTATATACTGATCCATTCTTTGTAGCTTTATTTGCTTGCCCTTAAATCCATTCCACCACAGGCCATCATTTATTTATTCTGCTAGAATCACTAGACTTTCTGAATGTCGTAAAATAACAGTGAGCACCCCTCTGTAGGGGGTTGATACTTAATGTGTTGAGTGGTGAGTGATTTGCCAACATGTGTGAGTTTTAAGTCTAGCTTTCTCACATGCTTCTTGGCAGCCAATATTAAATTTATCAAACTTATTTTTGCCAGAAAGTGAATAAAATAATATTGGACTCTGCCATTTGCATTTCTGTGGTTGCTTCTCATGAGATGATGCATTTTTCTGCTCTCTGTTGATTATATCTACTTTGTTGTTTCGTTTTTCTTTGACTGTATTAGTCCGGGTGCTCCAGAGAAGCAGCAGCAGAGTGACTGTTTGTTATAAAGGGGCTTCATTAGATTGGCTTACAAGACAATGACTGGGTAGTCCATCTGCATGGTAGAGAGGCAGAGAACCCACTAGCTAGCTGCTCAGTCCATGCAGCTGGAGGTTCTCAGCAGTCACAGTCTGGCACTGATGGCCTGAAGGATTCCTAGAGAGCCTCTTGTCTTTGGTACATGTTGGAAGATGGATAAAGAAAGGAAGTTTGGTTCTAGTGTCCGTCAAAGATAGCAGCAACCACCACAGTGGGATAAACCGCTCACCAGCAAGAAGTATAGCTAAGCAGCAAGTAGCCTTGCTTTCTCTCCAACCTCTTTACATCTGGGCCCCCAGCTGGAGGTGCTGAAGGTGCTGCCCATCTGGGGGAGGGTTTTCTACCTTAGTCAGTCCTTCCTGTCAGTAGCCTCACAGACCCCCACAGATTGGATTGAATCTGAATCCAGTCAAGTTGACTGTTTAGATTAGCCATCTTAGCTGCCTTCAGCTAGTGCTAAAGTGCTTTCCTCCGCAGAAGATGGCATTTTGCAGGTTGCCATTTCCTAATGACTCATTAAATTGTTTTAGGTTGTTGTCACCTGCCTGATGGGAAGCAATAACATGGAGACTGACCAGTAAGGACCCTAGTTCACGATAACTTCTCAGGGATGACTTCTCTATGTGAGACAGTAAGACAGACGTATCTCTTTGAGAGATATCTCTTATTTATCTAGACCCAGTGCTGGAAGGAGTTTGGGTTCCACAGTATTCAGAGATGTCTCTTGTTCTTCCCACTTTGTAGAGACCACAGACTTCAGGGCCAATCCCTAGAGACCCAGACACTGCCATACCTGCAGCTACCAGGCCTAGACCTCAGAAAATAGTGAGAACAGATTTCAAGCTGCCACTGTCCTCTTGAGTTCAGCTTTCACTACCTCTCCCCAGTCAATTCTGCACTCTCTTGCATGATCACAAGTAGACTTAAATAGATTTTTGTCAAAATAATTCCTGCAGTGTTTTTCATTGCAACCCCAGGTTGGCACTTTGGGGTATGTAATCTGTCATAATACCATAATGTGAACCACAGCTTGTTCACACCACTCTTACAGTGTTTTACTGCTGTAACTTTACAGCATGTCTGGTGGAACATGACCTTTCACTTAACTGTTGTGTGCCTTATATTTTATAGATGTTTTGATTATTCCTTTATTATGTATGTGTTCTTAGTAAACTTTGCTTTTTGAGCTTTTGAGTGTTGTTGAGCTTTACAATTTATTTCCTTAAAAAGATAGCTAATGTTAATTGTTCCCTTCTCCCCACATCATTCAGGGTCCCAACAGAAAATGCATGGTACAATTAGATGTGGGAATTCTTTAATAGAGGGACTTTCAGGACAGTGTGACTGTTCAGGGACACTGAAGGAAATGGTAATGTAGCTTCTACCCCTAAGCCTTAAGAAATCAGAGCAGATTGAAACCTCATGTGTTGAGGGCAGTTTGATAGAAGCTGTGACTTTTTCCATGGGCTATAGTGAGCCTTGTGGAAAGCTTGTAGAAAGTGAGTTGTAGGATAATGATGTGGCTCAGTGCTGACCTCATGCTTTTCCCTCCTTTTGCTGGGCACCTTTGGCAGCTTCAGGCCTTGCCTGTTCATGTAGTCCAAGCAGATCAGCCCTGGGGTCAGAGCAGGTTACAGTGGACCTAGCTAGATGGGTACAGGCAAGACACCCAGAGTATCAAGGCTGGAAATTGTGCCTTTTGAATCATCAAGCTCCACAAACCTATGAAACTGTGCCAGGACTGTGTTGCTAGAGTCCAGATGATTTGGGCTTAGGAGCCTGCTTGGAAGCCTGGTTGTGCTCTGCACTAGTTGTGGGGCTTTAGATAGTTAGCTTTATGTTTCTTAGACTGGACTCTAAAAATACTAACATACTGTAAGAGTTAAGTGAATAGTCCTTGTGATACACTTATGATCATGATTGTCATAATAAGTGCTAAGTAAATATTAACTACGACAGTGTTGGTGACAGTGACGGGGATGAAGACCCCAAGACTTTGTAATTATCTTCTAATCTGAGTGATTCTCTTTCTATGTTAATATCACACTACTTAAATTATACAAAGCTAAGTTGTTTTCATACTGTATACCTCCAACTGACTTTGGGTTTATGCTTATGCTTAATATATTTTTATTCTTTAAGACCATCATATATGCATAAAGTATTTTGATCATATTCATTCTGACTCCTCCCCTTAAGTTTTCCAAGATTCACCCACCTTCCTACCCATCCCTAATTTATGTTCTCTCTCTCTTTTTTTTAATAACCCAGTGAGTTCAATTTTTGCCCATATAAGTACAGGTGTGGGCCATCTACTGGAGCACAGTCATCCTATCTGGGGCCACGCCCTTAAAGAGAACTGACTCCCTCCTACCCCCCAGCAGCCATTAATTAATTGTCAATAGCTCTCAACTAGGAATGGGGGATCATGAACCCCTCCCTACTTTATGCATGCAATGTATTTTTTAGTGCCCTGGAATTGAACTCAGGGTGTACCCCATGCTATGTAGGTGCTCTGATAATGAGTTACATACCTTAGGCCTCCATATTCTTTAAAAAATTTATTTATTATTTTTATGTGTGAGTGTTATGCCTGCATGTGTAAGTGCAGAGCCCTCAGAGGTGTCAGATCCCCTGGAACTAGAATTATGGATGGTTAGTAGTTGCCATCTGGATGTTGGGATTTGAACCTGGATCTTCTGTAAGAGCAGCCAGTGTTATTAACTGCTGAGCCATCTCTTCAGCCTCTAGGTCTTTGTGTTCTTTACAGTTCTTCTGTTACATACTTTTTTTTATGTTTTGGGATTATATTGTGAAATTCTTAAAAATCATATTGGAATCTTGATAGGAGTAGGGGTTACATTTACAGATTAATTTGTTAAAAACTGACATCTTTACAATATTGAGTCTCACCATTTGGGAGCCAAGTATATATATCTTTCGTTGATTCTGGCTTCTTTTATGTCCTTTAGTAAAGTTTTATAGTTGTCTTCATAAAGATCTTATACATTTCTTGTAGTTTTACACATACTTTAGCATTTATGGTGCGTTTTCCTATCAGATTCTTAAATTGGCTGTTTTGGAGGTGTGAGAAAGTATTGATTTTTTTTGTGTGTGTGGTGACCTTGTATGTGGTCTTTGTGCCAAACACTCCTTTTGTGTTGGTTGTCTCTGATTTCCAAGTGATTAATCACATTGTTTGTTACTCTAATCTTATCTTTTCCTTACAATATCTGTATGTCTAAATTGTTGTTAATCTTACTGCCATGCAGAAATCACTACAATGTGGGATTTTAGCAGGTAGAGTAGATGTTTGTGTTTTACTCTTTGTATCAGGGATGCTCCTATGTGCTACAGTCAAATGTGTTTTCTCTCAGTTCCTGACAGGCACTTTCATTCTGACCTTTTAATTATGAGTGGCATTGAATATTATCAAATGACATTGCAGTTTCTGCTTGGTAATTATGATTTTCTTTTTAATTGTGCTAATATAATAACAGTGTTGTATGTTTCTTCCTTCTGTTCTCTTTTGAGTTACTGAATTAAAATTTATTTTTTGTTTAACATGTATGAGTGTTTTGCCCACATGTGTTTAAGTGTACCACATGTGTGCAAACTTGCAGAGTTCATGGGAGGGTGTTTGACCCGCTGGAACGGGAATTGTTAGCCACCATGTGGGTGCTGGAAACTGAACCTGAATCCTCTGCAAAAACAGCCAGTTCTCTTAACTGATGAGCTATCTCTCCAGCCTCTATTTTTATTTTTTGATGAGAGACTCATTATGTAGTCCTGGCTGGACTGGAACTCCCTGTGTAGACCAAGCTGGCCTCAAACTCATAGAGATCTGCCTGCCTCTTCCTCCTGAGTGCTGGGATTAAAGGCATGCATGACTGTATTTGTCTCATTTAGATTTTTTTAAACATCGGATAAAGCGCCCTATGGCCACTGAACTTGCCTGACTTTCATAGTTTAAAATAATGACTTAAGAACATTCCATCCTGAGCACAGGGGCTACTCCATCTGAGTCTGCTTGTTTCCTGCCCTGCCTATGAGTCCCCTGAAGCTGGCCTCCTTACATGCACCAGGTACTGCTTCCAGAATGTCTTTTTCTTTGTTCTAGTATTGTTTGAAGATCTGGGAAAATTCTTCATAAATCTACATGCACTCTGGGCCTTTTTTCTGTTGCTTTCAGAAATGATCATTTCTCATTTTATGTAAGCTCTCACCCATTTTTCTAGTATTTCATCTGTTCTGACTAGCTCTAAAAGGTAAAATTATATATAGAAACACCTGAAACTTTGCCTTCTATCCTCCCTGCCTAGCATTCAGGGCCTCACAGGGCCAGACACATGCTTTACCGCTGAGCTGCATTTCCAGCCCTGTGGAGGAAAGAGTTTTCCTTTTTGTTTCTAATGAGGTTCATGTGGACTTGATGCAACTTTGTTGTTTTGTTGACTATTTCAGAGAACCTGTATTTGCAGCATCCTGCCAGTTTTTAGTTTCCTCACTCATTTTTTTCTTTCATCTTCAAAAATGTATTCTACTTTCCTCCTTGGATTTGTCCCCGCCCCACTACGCACACACACTTCTACAGTACACACTGAATTTGCTTATTTTCAGTTTCCTTAGTTTCGTAGTAAATGCATTTTATGGTATGATTTTCTTCTGACCCTTCTTCATCTTTTCCCAGTGTTTATTTAAAAAGCTGCAGTTGTGGGGCTGGAGAGATGGCTCAGCAGATAACAGCATTGTCTGCTCTTGCAGAGGACTCAGATTTGATTACCAGCACCCAAAAAGCATTTAACAGCCATCCGTAACTCCAGTTCCAGGGGATCCAACACCTTCTTCTGACCTCCTCTGGCACTACATGACATGGGTATACATAACACACATACAGGCATTACATTTATAAACTAAAAACAAATAAATAAAAAGTATTTCGAAAAGCTACAGTTGTTATGTTATCCCAGGATACATTTAAAAGTAAGTTTTAAAATTTCAGTGAGAGTACTTTGTTTTGTTGTTGTTGTTATTTTATGTTTTATTTTGTATTGTTTTTGCAATGCTGGGAATTGAACCCAGTGCCCTGCATGTGCCAGGCAAAGGCTCAACACCTGAGCTATATGCCAAATCTTCGAGCTGCAATTTGAGTAGTAAAGTATTAGAGAGCATGCTCTTTTAAAAATATTTTTAGTTTCCTAGAAAATACCACACACTAGATAGCTTAAACAACAGAAATTTCTTTCACAATTCTGCAAACTCAGAATTTGTGATGAAGGTATGGGCACATTCCTATGAGACCTCACCTCAGCTTGTAAGAGGTAGTCATCCCCACCTTGTCTTTGCATGGAATTCCCTTGATGTTTGACTGTGGACTGTATTCTTGTCTCCTCTTCTAATAAGGACTCAATCATACTGAATTAAAGCCAATAACACCAGTGACCCCATTTAGCCGTAATGACCTCTTGAAAGTACTCTTCCTCCAAATATAGTTACTGAATTTTGAGAGGACACAATTCAGCCAGTTATAGTTATTTAGAAAAGTTTAAAGAGGAACCATAGCAACTGAGTTGAAAGTTTAAAAAGATAACTTGTATCTTGAAGCAATCAGGGATTTGAGCCCAGGCTGGTCAATTTGGGTATGTATTCCATTTTACAAATTGAATAGGCTGCTCATAGGACACTGTTTTGAACACTTTGTGTTTTCAAAGAGTTCTTCATTATTGCCAATAGGCAAGATCTATCTACTCCCCACTACACACACACACACACACACACACACACACACACACACACACACACACACACACACAGACAATTAAATTCCCAGTATAAGGAGAACAGGGCTTCTCATTAGGGGAAAGTACAATTGACTTTTACAACCTCAAGATTTGTCCCTCTTCATGTGACACTGAGTGGATCCTCTGTTCCTAGAGGGCTCCCAAAACAGCTTGAATTTTTTCTTTTTAAAAATTTTTTAAATTGAATTTTTGTGTACTTCATATAGAACCTCTCAATCAATCTTAATCATCTTTATACTCCTTCACCAATGGCATTCCTCTACAGCGTCCCCACTGGAATTCATAGATTCTGTCATTTGTGTTAAGGTCTAATGTGACAAGTTAGTGTATCCAGATGTTCCTGTGTACCAATTTATCCATTGAGATCTAGTCAGATAGATTAGAGTATTTCGCTTTATGAAGATCAGATGTTCCTCATCTATCAGTAATTAGTTGTCAATATTTCTTCATCTAAGATTAGGGTCTGCTCTCCATTTTCCCAGTTCTGTGCTGGGTTTTTGTCTGCTTGAGTTTGCATGGGTCTTACGCATGCTGACGCCATTGCTATAGGTTCATATGAGCAGGGCCCCAGGAGCTTGTAGGACTCTATTTCCATATGGCCATGCACCTCCTCCTTGACTCTTACAATCTTTCTGCCCCCTCTTCTGCAATGGTTCCCCAGCCTTGGGTGGGTGTTGGTTACTATAGGAGTCCTGTCCAAGGACCCATACTCTACAGACTCTTAATTTCTACACTTTGACCATTAGTGACCTTTTGTGTTCCTGGCCCTCTGTTGCATGAGGGAGCTTCATTAATGAGAACTGTTCATTAGTGTCCTCTCTACCCCTTGTTCTATGTTCTATGAGCCTTAGGTGTAGAGGTTTCATTGTAGATGTGCCACTTAGGCTTGGGCAATGTCTGTGTGTGACTAGTTTGGTTACTCTGTAATAGTCTCTGTCTGATGCAAAAGAAGCTTCTTTGATGAGTAGTGACTATAACACTTGTCTATAAATATAAGGATACATATTTTGCCCATAGTAAGAAATTACAGTAGTCTAGGAATGTGACAGTCTTGGGGCTTTCTCTAAGATCTGTGACCTCTCCAGCCATGTGTATTTGGCTATGCTTATAGTACCACACGTAATTTTCCTCCCACTGAGTGGACTTTTAGTCCAATTAGCTGTTGATTGTCCCCAAGATAATGTCACTGACGTGGTTAGTGGATCTTGATGCTTATGTTTTCCCCTAGCAGCTTGTGTAGTGCTCTCCAAAGCTATGAGAACTAACGTTCAAGGGGAAGTGGCTTCCTGTCCAGTTCTAGCTCCATTGCTCCAAATCCTGTGTCTGGAGTATGCTCTAAGTTCTGGGAGGCAATCAAGGACTGTGGCAATAGCCTTTTTAATTTTGGGAGTCTCTTGGACTGCCTTGCCAACAACTCAAAGGAAGGTTTTCCCTGTCTGGCACTGTTTCTTGTCATGTAGTCTATACACATGACATTAGTCTATAGACTAATAAAGAAATATTGTATGTGTAATTTGTCATTAGGTTGTTGGACTAACATCATTCCCTCTGGTTTTTCACACTTGCTAGGCATTTGTTTCTCCCCCCTCTCCCCGTGTCTGACCCTTCCTCCATGCCTTCTCCATTTAAAACATCTGCATTTCTCCCCTTTTCTCCCTTGATAATACCAATCTCCTATGGTCCCACCTCTTTTGAGCTCCTTCTTTCCGCCATCCCTAAAGTTTCTTGTATAGCCCTACCTCTCCACTCCCAGTTGAACACCCTCATTTTATCCATTTCTCCCTTAGTAACACTCATCTCCTACCATTCTTCTAAGTGAAGTAACACAGACTCAGAAAAACAAATGACATATGTTCTTTCTCATTTGTAGATCCTAGCACCAAATCCTTATATGTGAGTATGTATCCTGATGTAACAATGGAAAAGAACCAGGGACATCAAGGGAAAGAAGTAACCGGGGAGGGGGGGGGGGGATCCAAGTTCAGTTCCCAGCACCCATGTCTGTCAGCTCACAACTGCCTGTTACTCTAGTTCCAGAGGATACAACACCTCTTCTGATCTCTGTGGGCAACCCCCCAACATACACATAATTTAAAAACATATAATTTTTGAATGAAAAACTGTTTTTATCCACCTGGTTTAGAAACTTATTTTTTAGTTCCTTTTCATGTTTAAATTATATACGTGCTAGAAGTACTAGGAACTTAAAGGTTACATTAGTTCTGCTAACATTGTGTTAGCTGTCTTTGGAGTCAGTCACTGGGTTCTTATAATGGACCACTGGTAAATATGAGGGGCTTTGTGAGCAAGCCCCAGCTGTTCTCCAAGTCTCCATCCTCCTATCTTTGCTTCCCAAGTGCTACCATGCCTGCTGCAAGCCAGGTGATTTTTCTTTTAACTTCTCAGTTCTGCCATGGTGGCATGAAAGTGACTGTGTTGTATATCCATGGCCCTTTTCTAATAAATCTTTATGTGTAAAGTGTATCCTAATTAATGTGTCCTTACTGTCAACCAGGGTCCAGTGTAAGGATTACAGGAATACATTTTAGGAATTTCCTGTCTGTAAGATCATCTTTTATTAAACCTTTAATAAACTTTACATACTATTTTGGAAATTCCTGGTGTTTTCCCCTTTAGCATGGAAAATTTTTATTTTTAACAACACTCTTGTTATTAATACATAAATAAATTAATTCCCAACCAGGGATAATATTGTAAAATATGTTTGGGTCAGCAAGAGTTAAAAAAATGTCTGATAAATTACAATATTTTGTGGCTTTCCAAAGTTTTGCCATGCTCACCAAAATCTTAGTGTTTAATATTTAATTCCTGGTCACGGTATGGATCATGACTCCTCAGAGGCATGTAAGGGAGTTATGTCAGCTTCACTGCCTTAATGCTTCTTGGGTTTTTGTGGCACATGTGTCCCTGCTGCTAAGGCTGCACGTTCTGTTTATTGCATACTGTACTTTCTGTAATATTCAATAGACTTCACAGACATGTCTCTTCCAATACCTTTCAAAGGAAATATCTTGGATTAATTTTCCAGCTCAGGACTTTTCCAGGTCTATCTCTTTAAAACCTTTTTCCTCTTTATTTTGCTAGTTGTTTGCTTTTGTGGGTCTTTAACCGAATGATTAATGTTTCTGATCCCCCCATCCTCATTTCATATCTTTTTCTCTGATTACAAATCTTGCCACATATGCATGTACATAGGAATATATAATTTTTGCTGTTCTACTGTTTCCTTTCATTTTTAATACATAATGTTTATACTGTTTTTATTTTTTTCAGAATTTTGTGATTGCTTCTTTAGCTTCTCCAATAGGTAATTTAGTATTTTTGGTTAATGCAAAATTTCCCCATATCTGTTTGGGGATTATATTTTTGTCCTTAGCTTTCATTTTTTTCACTGTATTACCTTTAGAGGATGTAATCACTATAATTTTTACCCTTTTGAATTGAGGCTCAGTTTGTACATAATATGTAATCATGTTCTCTGAGCATTCTTTCTCACAGAATGACTTTGCAGTGGGTTAAGATACTCATTTAGGATGCCTCTGGCCACAGATAATGGGCACCCACTGGAACTAGCTCAAGCGGAAAGACAGTATGTTGTCCCCATAAGGAGCCCCGGACTGAGGAAATTCTGGGGGTTGTTAGTTGGGGATCTCAGGAGCATTATCAGGGCACTAAGTATCCATTTGCCTGTTGTTAGCCTGACTGCTTGAGTACATTAACACACTGAGTAGAAGTTGAAAAGAAGCCTCTCTACTACCTACCCCTCCCTCGCTCCCTCTCCCTCACTCTCTCTCCTTCTCCCCCTCCCTCTCCCTTCTTCTCTCCTTCCCCCTCCCTCTCTTCCTTCCTCTCCCTTTCTGGGTGGGACTGGATAGGATCAGGTAGGATTGGGTGGGTTGTGGTGGGGCACATCATCCTCACAGTGAACTACTTTGCTATCAGTGACACTGTGCAGACCCCCAGATCTGCGTTCTTGGTTTGGAATAGTCTTTCCTTCAGGTGTAACACATCATTTTTAACTATAAACCATCAAGAGTATCATGGAAAGTTTGGAGTATTTTTGTTTATAAGAAGTCATCGCTATAACATTGAGAAATGATTGCTATAAAATTCTCTTGCTATTATTATAAGTGTATCATATATATTTGCATGTTAAAAACTAATTCTGAGTCATAAGATTTTGAGCAGACCCTGTGTCTTCCTTATTGTTCCTCTAGCTCTGAACACTGGTTTTCCCAGAAACTAATTATTAGCAATAATAAAGAGTCCATATCTGGAGAGAGATTGAAGTATAACTCAAGGTGTGATTAGCCTACCTGGTTTGTTTTTATTAAAATGTTATTTTTCTCGGCACATTTATAATCTGAGGAAAGCTTCTAATATGAAAAAATAAAGTAGATTTATTTTAAGATGATGTGTAAAAAATAATTGGTTTAACAGTACTATGTGAATACAGATGAGATGGTCCTATTAAAATTTGGTCATAAAGTATATATGGTAATATAGCAAGATTCATGTCAACTCATTACTAGCTTAAGTTTAGAGTGAAATGTTGAATTACTGGGAAGTTGTGGTGTCATTAAATGAGCCCTGTCAGGAAGAAGTGATATTACCAGTTAAACATGAAGTAGTCAAAGGCTAATGCATCTGAGGACTCATTGTCAGGATCAGCCTTTTCTCTCTAATACTCTTTGCTTATTTTCATTTGCATTGAGAGAATACACAAAAATGATACGTTGCCAGTCACCTTCAAGTTGGAATTCTTTCTTTTGATGTGTAAGCTTAGGTATCAATTAAGTGAGAAGAAATGTCTTAAGTGAAATTATTACTACTGGAGTTCGTGCGTTTCCTAACTGTGTAATCTTGTAACTGCTCAGTTCTTTACTTTACATCCAGGTAATGTAGTATGAATGATGGATTATTAAGTTCTTTTCAGAGGAAATAGGCATATTTTAAGTTAATAGTCCTTATCAGTGATACCAATTAGCAGAAGAGAAATGAGTTCCTTGGATTTACATTTCTTAATAGCGTTCAGGATGATTCTGTTACTCTCAGGAAAGATCGTATGAAATTTGGGCTAGGCATAATATCTAGTGTATCGTGGATGCACCTGTTCACCCACCGTGCACTTACTAGTGCCTGAATTGCACCTGACATTCCCGGGTCCTGTAAGCATCATTTTAAAGTTCCTGTTCCTTTTCTTCTGTCACTTACTTAGGTGCCTTCGGTTACAGTAGGGATTTACAACATAGAATGCGACAATTTTGGGTAACCCTCTTTAACCCTCAGTGAGGAATAGATTCAACATGTGAACTTGCCTGTGGATGAAAATTTCTGCACTGCCCCAGCATCTGCTGGGTTTTCCCATTGGGCTTTCTTGGAGAGTAGGAGCTCCTTCCTTGCCCTGCCCTGTGGGGAAGCTGCCTTCTGTTAGGCAAGTCACTACTGTGCAGCCTTTACCGTGGAGTCCCAAACTGCAATGCTCAGGCATCCACCAGCAGATCCACTGTTCAGCCTGTGCCATGTGCCCCACACACTGCTCTCACTCTTACAGCTGCCTGCTAGAAATACCTTGTCTCCCTTGTATAGACTGCAGGAGAAAAAAGCATAAGGGTCCTGTTCGAGTTCCCTGGGACTGGTTCAGGCAGGTATCCCTGGAAGCTGAGTTTACATGAGGTCTAGGGGGCTTACTTTGGCCTTCATTGACATCTCCCTTGCTGACAAGGTATGATGCTAATTTACCTAGGTAAATCAAAATATACAGATCAAAGCACCAACAAGATGAAGTGCTGCCCGAGTGGGAGTTCTTCATGGTATCTAGAATTGCCCATCTTTCGCTAAGAACAACAGTTTTCTCTTGATGTTGGAATCACCTGGGGAGCTTTTAAGACCGCTGACATACATACTGCCTCCCCTCTCTGAGCCACTAGGGCAGGACTCACACTCTGCTGTTGTAAAGCTCCCAAATTATTCCAGTGCAACAACTGAATGTGTGCTCCACTGGGGAAGAGCCTTAAACAATGCAGTTGCTTACTGCTTTATGGTAGATGCTGCAGAAATATGGTGTTGAATTGCCTATAAAATGAACGAAAGAGTAAGGCATTTCTTCTCTCCCCATTCATAAACCATTATGATAGCAGTCTTAACTTCTATAGAATTACCTAATTTTGCCTGATGAGATTTACTTAGAACAGAAAATAAACATATAGCTATATCTCGCTGAAGTCTTTCTAATTAAGGCAGCAACAAGATTCTTAGTTGAGGTAAAACTTTTGATATTGTCTTTTTTACTGAAAGTAACCCAGTACTATAGCATTTCAAACACATTGGGATGATAAATCTAGTGTTGATTGCAAGCCAAATACTCATTCTCATATGCCAGCCATTATGTAATCAAAGTATAAAGTCACCATTTAGAGATTCCATTCTCTGGAACAGAATTTAAATTAAGAATTAAAAATAGTAATTAGCATTGGTGATAGTATCCTGTTGACCACTTTTTAGTTACTCCAGTGAATGTTTCAGATGAAACACGGGCATTTATAATCCTCTGTCTACATGTAACACACCATCTTCAGTTCCAATTTACAGAAACTTTGGGTTGGTCTCTGGATACAAGCTATAGGCGTTGATTTCATTTTCAAAGTAAGATGTGACTTGTATATTTGACAGGTAGAAATTAAATTTTCTCTAATAGCTATTTTTTTGAGGGAGGTAAAACAGTAAGAAACACTAATAACTGCTTATTTAAGTCCTGAGTGTTTCCAAAAGTCATATCTGTTCACCTCGACCTTTCCTCTCTGCAGAGATTGTTAGGTGTGAGGGCAGGCTTGTGAGTTTGAGAGTAATGTCTCTAATTAAGAGGCTGGTGCCTGACAGCTGTGTCTGTGAAATTGGGTGACCTTTGGGAGGAGCATGTAGATGGCACTGTAGTTCTTCCTCCACATAGCAGCCTGGAGCCTGTATGACCAAGTTCACATGTAATAAGGTCCTAGTTGCTCCCTGGCTGACTGATGCTGTGTTTGTTACTTAACATTCTGACATCCTATTAAGACTAATTATCAAACAAAGTCCCAACTCCTTGATGATAACGGCAGGAGGAAAGATACAGATAGCTGTTTAGCTAGCTCCTCTGAATTGAACATGAGAC
Organism: Eospalax fontanierii; assembly: GCA_035773235.1. Taxonomy (NCBI): domain Eukaryota; kingdom Metazoa; phylum Chordata; class Mammalia; order Rodentia; family Spalacidae; genus Eospalax; species Eospalax fontanierii. Next base: position 25,028,318 of record CM069524.1, read on the forward strand.
TTGATTTGGCCTTTAGTTGACTTCAGACTCAACTTTTTGTATTTGAATATGAGCCAAGCAAACAGTGTACATTGAACTGGGTTTAGGTAATAAGCATCTTATGTCTGTTCTGCGTTCAGAGATGATGTGTGTATCTGTTCACTTAACTACGCATCATTTGTCAAAATATCCTAGAAGGTGAATACTCGAATCCTACTTTGGTAGCTGAGGGAATGACTCAGTCAGCAAAATTGATTGTTCTGCAAACATATAGCATTGGTTTGATCCCTAGACCCTATGTTAAAAAAGAAACCGGTCATGGTAATGTGTACCTGTAATCCCAGCACTCAGAAAGCAGAGATAGAATCCCTGGGACTCATTGGCTAGCCAGCTCAGCCTAGTTGGTGAGCTCCAGATCATTAAAAAGCTTGGTCTCAAGAAACAAGTTGGATGGAACTTGAGGAACACAGCTAAGGTTGTCCTTTGGCCTCTGTACTCAAACACATATGCACTTACCCATGTACACTTGCACACATAAACATGTTCACACACATGCACAATACAGTTGCATATTGAATAATCCACCTGGAAATATTAATCTGCATGTCCTCAGTCCACTGAGTTATTGTATTCATCAGATTTTTCATGGATCTGTCTGTATTTTGTTCTCAGAAAGGAAAAATGGTGGTGGTATTCTAGGTGTTGGGGAGATAGCTCAGTTGGTAAATACCTGCCTTGCAAGCATGAGGACCTGCGTTTGATCCTCAGAACCTGTGTAAAGAAGCTAAGTGTGGTGGCACACAGTTGTAACCCCAGATTTAGGCTTTGGTAAGGGGTGGAAGGCAGAGATAGTGGATCCCTGGCACTTGCTAGCCAGCTAGCCTACTTGGTGATTTCTAGACTCAAGACTCTATCTCAGAAAACAAAGTGGATGCCTTCTGAGGAAGAATGTCTGAAATCAAGGTCTGCCGTCCACATGCATGCACACACCAAACACACATGCACACTCATACACAGATGCATGTGTAGACTCTTACATGACTCTGTACTGTTGTTACCACAGCATATTGCTTTTTATTTCTAACTCACATGTATTTACATAGAAATGTCCATAGTGATAATTAAGAAATCAAACCTTCCTGGAGTAAAGAAAAACAGAATGGTAGAAAGAATTTTCTGGATGTCATCTTCACAAGTTGGTTTTTGCAATGTTGAGCTTTTCACTTTCGGTTTTTCTCCTGCAAGGTTAAAGGATTACTATCATGTTAGCTCACAAATGCTGCATTTGATCGTCCTTTCTCACTTATGACACAGCCTCAGTGACTTGGGGACATTAGATTTGAGTGTGTCTATGCATAGATTGGCTGGATTGAGCTAGTAAAAGAGTTCTATTACAAATCCTTCCTTCAGCCTTCCAGTTTGAATGAGAAATAACAATTCAAACCTCTTACAAGCCATCTGATGTTTCAGTGGTTCCATATTGCCAGAGCAGGCAGGAGAATAAGTTCTTATGTGAACTGCTCATCCAGGCTATCCAATCCTGCATTGTACTTGGGGAATCAGAGGAGCTTTTTAAAGTAATTATTTCTGTGTTTTTCAGTAGTCACAAATTCAGAGGAAAACAAGCATGTTTTCCTTCTGGGCTCCCACCTCCAAATAGCTATCGTAAAACTCATAAACACTGTCTTTCTTCACAGGAAGTCTTTTATGTATTTGGATCTTGAATCCACAGTTTTCCTTTCTATAGAATTTTAATAAGATTTTTTTATACTCTATTTTAGTTAAGAGTAAAGAAGTCACTTTGGAGATGGATAGATTGGTCAGAGACAGTGGTAGATCATCTTACCTGGAACGGAGAGAGCTTTTACCATCTTTGGAGACTTTTAGAGTGGTGACAAAGAGCACTAAGTAGAATAACAACTTCCAAAGAGATCAGCAGCATATAGACAATGTTAGACATTATTAGCTTGGCCTGGAGAGGTGGATCAGTGGCTAAGAGTATTGGTTGCTCTTGTAAAGTTCTCAGGTGGAGTTCCCAGCACCCACATGGTGACTGTTAGTGCACAGATGGTTTCTAACCACTATGTGGGTGCTGGGAACTGAACCTGGGTCCTCTGCAAGAGCAGCCAGTGCTTTTTACTACTGAGCCATCTCTCCAGTCCCTTGTTCCAAGAATTGAATAGTCTATTTAAAGAAGATAGGGGAAATACTTGAAAAAACACCTGAGTGGTTATAATTTTGCCAGTGTCTGCAAGATTCAACTGAGTCTGAACCGTCAGCTTCTTCACTGATTATGATGCACAATTCAGAGTTTGTTTCATAAATTTTATTTGATAAATACCAGATGCAAAATGAGAAGTTGGGTTTTCTCTCACTGAAGCATCCTTCTTGACCCGTGATTTGTGTGCATGTTTCTGTTTGTCCACAGCATGGGCTGCCCTCTTGATGTCTAGGCCATTATTTCTTTTGTTTTTGTTGTTGGTGTTGGTGTTAGTATGTGTGCATGTTTGTGTTGTGTGTGCATGTACACTTGTGCATTGGAGGCCAGGTGTCTTCCTCAGTTACTCTCCATGTTATTATTTTTTGAAAGGTCTCTCATCAAACCCAAGGCTTACCAATTTGATCAAAATACCTGCCTAGCAAGTTGGGGCAATCCCCCTGTCTCTGCCTCTTCAACATTAGGATTACAACTGTAGGCTACCACATGTGACTATCTAGATGTGTGCTGGAGATCTGAACTAGGCTTCTCATGCTTACATGGCAAGCCTTCTACTGACTAAACCACCTCCTCAGGTCCAAGAGTGCTAGTTCTTATAAGTTCAAGACTTGCATCATCTTTACCTTTGTAGGAACCACAGACCTAGTACTGACACAGCCTTTTGTCTTCTTTCTCTCCTGAGGGCCATCCTCTTGGCATTGCTGTTTGCTTATTGATAACTCTTGATGTCTGATGCTCAAGATGCTGCTGTCCCCTCAGTGCTGTACATAATGTCTACATCTTGTAGGTCATGTTATTGTGGGCCCTCAGAACTGTCATTCTAGGAAGCTCCTCTCCTTTTCTGATGCTTTCCTTGAGGCTCACAGTTCTAATGTGTAAGTGTTCCCTGTGCTCAGACAGTAGCAGCATTTTAGAATTTCCCATATAGGACAGGAGTGATATACACTGAATTCCCTAAGACTTCCACCAGCTACTTCATCCTGCTCCACCATCTTTTCAGTGTTTGTTCTCCATGTGGTCCTTTCCATACATGCACCATAGAGTTGTAACAGGGGTCTCTCCTTTCTGGGGTGCCCTTGTACGTTGTTCAACCCACGAAGAGAACATGCCTCCATCTCGAGTTAGCATCTAATTCACATTTTCCAATATTTCACTTTACAAATTCTGGAGTAATTTTATATACAGTTGAAACATATATTGTTCATATTGTCTTGGGGCTCTGCCATTATAGACTCAAATAAGAGCTTAGTAATAAAACAAAATTGTGTGATAAGACTTCCCCTGAAGAGAGTTGACTTAGCCCGGTGGTCATGAGCTTGGACAGTAATGATATAGGGCTTGGTAGTGGTCCTCTGAACCCTTGCTGAGATGTGCTGACCTCACTTCTCTGCCAGCATGGTCTCTTAGCATTAAATAGAGTCACAGTGATTATTGTCCCTGTGGTTTGCTGGAGGGTCAAAGTAGCTTGTCTGGAGGTACAAGGACAGAAACTGGAAACACATGCTGTTTCAGTTCCTGTTTCTCTTTACATCATCTGCTTTTGCTCCATGAAAAAGAGGAGGAGGAGGAGATAGAGAGCTGTATTTATAATTCCCACCACATATTTTTCAAGAGATTTTTGAATGAAGCCATTGTGTTATCTATCTATCTATCTATCTATCTATCTATCTATCTATCTATCATCTATCTATCTATCTATCTATCATCTATCTATCTATCCATCCATCATCTATCATCTATCGATTTAATGATTAGAGGACTTGTTATGCCAGCACAAAACTGGAGCTTAGATTTCAGCACCCACATTTTTATAATCATCAAGGCTGCAAATGTGGCTTTCATAAATACATAGCACAATATGGCAGAAGTATGTGTAGGCCATTTAAAAGTTGTTGGATAGGGCTGACGAAATGGTTCAACAGTTAAGAATACATACTGCTGTAACAAAAGACCCAAGTTTGGTTCCTGAGTTTGGCTGTCTGTTCCTGGTTCTCAAGTTCAGTTCCCAGCCACCAAATCAGGCAGGTCATAACCACCTCTAACTCTAGCTCTAGGAAGATCTGAAGCCTCTGGCCTTCTTGGGCGTGGTCACATACACATATACATGTATACATAATGAAAACTATTTAATTCTCTTCTTATCACATTAAAACTCATTTAATAAATTTTCATGAAACTTAAGTTAACTCAAACAGTAGTTTTTAGATCCAAGCGTTCTTAAACAATCCAATTCAAGATATTTGATACAATCTGAATAATGATGGGAGGAAAATATTATTATAAAGCTTTTTTTTCCATAGAGAATTAGTTACCTTTTGTTGCTGTGATGAAACACCATGACCAAAAAGACTTATAGAAGGAAGAGTTTATTTGACTGATGGTTCCACAGGGGAGTCCAGAATGCAGGGGGAGGCATGGCAGGAGGCAGGCAGGTAGGTGACTGGAGCAGGAAGCTGAGAGCTTGTATCTTCAACTGCATGAAATACAGAGGGCAAACTGGGAGTGGGGTGAGGCTATAAACCCTCAAATTCCACCCACAGCCACATACTTCCTCCAGCAAGGCCACACCTCCTAAAGATTCCATGACCTCACCAAATATAACAACCAACTGGAGATGGAGTATCCAAATATCTGAGTCTATGAGAGATGCTTTATAATCAAAAACTACTACCTATAGTTAACCATTATTTGTCTGTAAGAGCAGAAAACCTTTGTATAAACAGTAGAATTATTGCAGGTAATCATATGCAGTAGCCTTAAGTCTGAGCTGAGGCGTTTCAGACAGCTATTTTTGGGCGCATGGTGGTGTGGTGACATGCCATATGTATGTTGAGAACAAAGGCTGAAGTGAAGTTGTGCAATGTATCCCAGGCCAGCACTGTCAGAAACACCCCAGGTTCATCACTCATTTGATCCTGAATTAAATTTTGATCATTGTACATTCAGAAACGTTGACTGTACAGACTTGGTAGATGTGAGACCCCATCTCCAGTTATCTGACCTCTTGTGGAGTTACAACCCATTGTGTAAAAAAGCTGAATTGTAAATGATGTATGTCTTTAAAACCTTGATAATTGAGCTCTATTTTTACTTAGCATTATAGAGGGCTATGGTCTGTACTTTATCTTGTTTCCCAATTAAAAATACAAGGTAAATTATATTGTTTTGCATGACCAAATAAGTTAATTGGACTAAGATACTTGGTGAAAGTTAACATTTCCAATGGCCAAGATTTAGGTTAAGTATAATCTGTTACTTGAGAACTCACTAAAATTCATGACAATGAATTTCATGTCAAACTTTGGTTTTATGTAGAACATCTGTATTCTGTACATTTTACTTTTCAACTGTGCTTCATTTGTTACATTCTAAAAACATAAAGAACAGACCATTTAGCCTGGCGAAGGTGAACAGATTCAAGCTAAATCTGGCTAATTTCTCCTCCAGGCTGGAAGATCAAATCCTTTACCTCCCACAGTTAGCTTAGTAGTGCGTGTAGCCACCTCCTCAGAGTTCACCTGACTTAATTGTGGTTGTGAAGCTGGCAAACAATTCGAGTTCCCTATTTGTATTTCTGTCCTTTCATATGCTCACTACAGACTAATTAATCCATTCTTACAGCTACTGGGTCATGTCACTTTCCAGATGAAAAAACCGTTCCTAAGCAGTGTGTGACAGCCTAAGTATTTCTAGGCAGGACTGTGTGTTGACAGTGCTTGTTTGCTGAGGCTTCATTTTGACTATCGCAACTCAAAAGAGACTCAGAAAATGTTCCTGCAAGGATGTTCCCTCTGCACCAGGGTTGTGGATGTGCGTTTTTAAAGCTGGTTTGTCCTGAAGGTGAATGCCCCCAGTGCCAAAAGTAAGAAATAGAGTGTGCACAGGGGAGCGAGTGTTGTAGATTTGTGTGGATAAACACAGTACTTGTAGGGAATGTCAGAAGTACCTGCTCTTTTTCACGTTTCGCATTGTGTGATGGATGACGTTTATCACTCTCTGTAGCTCTCTGCTGTAGACACTGCACCTTTATTATGAGAGTACTGTAGCTTTCCAATCATTGCTATTCTACTGTGACTTTCCAAAGCAGCAGGAATGAGATGCATTTGTAGATTTCAGTGTAATACCATATATGATCTTGTCTCAACCTGTAACACACACGTTCTTGCAGAAATAACATTTAATTATGGTAATATCCTCTCTGATAGCAGACTCAGTATGGCGCCTGTTAAGATTATATTGTTTGTAGTTGGATGGAGTAACAGTGGTTTAAAGATGAAGGAATAAATTGCACACCCCGATAAACCCTTTAGATGCTGCTTAGGTTATGGAGAGCTCTGGATTCTGTTTCTTTCCCCCATGAAGTGAAAATGTGAGCCAGTAATGTGACAGACAAATGCTGTCACGTGTTGTGACCCTAGCTAATCCCCTCGCTGCACATCTCAATCCCTGATGGACTTTTCTCTGATATGTGGGCAATGAGGTTAGAGAGTTTCTGGATGTGACACTTTTCCCAAAGTCTCCTGTGACAGATGCAGTGACCTTATCAGGCAGACAGCTCTATCCACTTTGACAGTCCAGCCATCTGGCTAGTATCCATCATAATTGATTTAAAGAAACTAACCCTCCAGACATCAGCCATTTAAAACCATTGGGCTGACTTGGTCTGCGTAGAGGTGGAAGCAAACCTTTATTCTTACAACTCGTTTTGGACTTGTTTGCAAAATTCAGCCTGATTGCCTATCTGTGCCTGTCTTATAAGTGATAAAAGTCATCGTCTGCCTTGAAAAGCATCAATTTTTATGAGGAGTATTTTATGCTCTAAAGACATAACCCTTTAGAGCATAAAACATTTATGTACAACTGTATGATCATAGACAGATTTATGTCTCTTGGAATGTGCAAGTTTGAACTTAGATGGTCTTGAGTTTTAGGTCTGGTTTTTTCTCTTCAAGCCTTCTAGAATTGGGTATGTGTGCATGTGGCCACTTTTAGGTGATGTCCCTCAGACTGTCTTCCACCTTTCTCTTGTTGTTTTTTGCTTGTTTATATTTGAGACAGGGTCTCTTACTTGACCTGGAGCTCACTGATTGAGCTAGACTGGCTGGCCGCCAACTCCAAGGATCCCCCATCCTTGCCTCCTGTTCTGGGATTATAAGCACCCACCATTACACTTGGCATTTTAAATGTTTGTTTTAGAGATCAATCTCAGGTCCTAGTGGTTGCACAGCAAGAGCTTTATCGACTGAGCCCTCCTCCCCCATCCTCTAGAATTGGGCTTTTTAAAACTCTTCCTGAGATGTGAGTTAAGTTTGGCAGAGCAGCCCTTCTCTCACCACACCACTCGGAAGATGAAATGAAAGGAAGTGCTTGGTGCCTTCTGTGGTAATGAAAGTTTGTCTTCCCCTCGGTTACTGTCACTGAGCTGCAGCTATGATGATACCTGTCATCCTGTCTTGAGCTGTTTCCATAGTTGGCCGTCAAGCCCTTCCTTTTTCCTTCTTTTCCTCTGCTGTCTCTGGCACAGTTGTTCCATCTTACTTGCCTCTCTTAGACTTCTACCTGTAACCTTTGACTCCTAATGACCCCAGGGCCAGTGACTTCCACTTTCCAACCCAGACCTTCCCTTTATGCATCTTTTGAAAGGTGCATCTTTCTTGCCCCATGTAGAATACCCAGAGGTCAAAAGGGCAGGTAACCATCAATTGGAGAATGACTACCATTGATCTGCTGCCAATTTTTATTGATTAAGTAATAAGAATGTGGAAATTCAAAGTTTAATTAAAATTTTAGTGTTTTGTACTGTCTGTGTTGTTTAATATTTCACATCATACAAAAATAAAAATTCCAGGGAAGTATTCCCTCTCTACAACTTTTTGTTATGAGGTAGCATCTGGAATTACTTGCTTTGGAAAGCCTTCTTTTATGAGTAGCCAGGGTTTCATCCATTTCAACATTAAATGATTTCTTAAAAATTAATGCTGGGCTGGTTAGTTTTTGTCAGCTTGATACAAACTAGAGTCAGCTGGGACATGGCCTATGGCCATGTCTGTGGGGCATTTTCTTGATTGCTAATTGATGCAGAAGGATCCACCCCATGGTGGACAGTGTCATCTTCAGCAGGTGAGCCTGGGCTGTATAAGAAAGCTAGCTGAGCAAGCCAGGGGAGTAAGCCAGGAAGTAGCGTGCCTCCACAGGCTCTGCTTCAGTCCTTACTTGGCTTCTCTCAATGACTGTGAAGTGGAAGATGAAATAAACCCACTCCTTCCAAGGTTGGTTTTGGTCAGTGTGTAGCACAGCAACCGAAAAGAAAACTAGAACACACATCCTTCTGGATTGACAATCTCATGTGCTGCACTAAATGGCATACTTTTCAGACACAGAATTACTTACTGTTAGTTTAGTAACAGTCATAATGATTCCCATCATGATTTATACCTTTTTAAAAGTTTTATTGTTGTTTTGTTTTTTAAATTTAAAGATGGGGACGGGAGAGATGTCTCTGAAGTTAAGAACACTGGCTACTGTTTCAGAGGGGCTGGGTTTCATTCCCAGCACTCATATGCTAACTCACAACTGTCCATAACTCCAGTTCCAGGAGATCAGATGCTCACTGGATTTTGTGGGAATTACATGACATGGGTGCACTTACATACATGCAGGTAAAACACTAATACACATATAGTAAAAATAAAGAAAATTGAAAATTATAAGACGATTATTCTGTAAAAAGGAGTATATTAAAAACACTATAGTGTAGCCTGGTATGGTGGCACCCTCCTTTAACCTCAGCACTTGGGAGGGAGAGACAGGTGGATCTTTATGATTTCAGTGCCAACCTGGTCTACATAGCAAGTTCTAGGCCAGCCAGGACTACATAGTTAGATACTGTCTCTATCTTATACACACACACACACACACACACACACACACACATACACACACACACACACACACACAACGGCAAGAACAAGAACAACAAAAACTACAGTGTAAAGAATAGCAACAAATAAACAAGGTGCAACTTCATCTTTAGGAAAAAGCCTGGGCTGCTTCTCTGTCCCTTCCAAGAGGTAAGCCTAGAATATTTCCTTGCTCTTTTATGCAGGCCTGCTACATTGTTATTCTGCATAGAATAATTTATGGTTGTTCAAAAAACAAGTAACTCCCCAGCTTTGTAAAGGAAGGGTGGTGGTGTTCCTGTGGGTTCCCTTGAAAGGAGAAATTGAATTTCAGCCATGAATCAGCTTCCTTCTCCTGGAGATGACTAAAGCCCCTGTGGGAAGTTGGTGGGCAGGTTTGAGTCTTGCAAACACAAGAGCTTATGCAGTCAGAGCATCTGTCCTGGCTGCTGTGTCAGCCATAGAGTAGGCCTGTTGGGAGAGTCTCTCCTCTCTCTTTAAATTATCTGTGCCCACCAAGCTCTCAGGAGTGAGATGGAGTGGTGACTAGATGAGAGCAATGTCTGCAGATGAAAGAGCATCAACATAGAGTCAGGTGTCGAGCGTGCATAGTGGCACACAACTGCAAATCCCAGCACTTGGGGAGAGGCAGAGAGCAGGAAGATCACTGTACTGCGATTTCAAGGCCAGCCTGGTCTAACTGGCAAGTTTTAGGATAGCCAGGGCTACAGAGTGAGGCACTGTCTAAAACAAAACAGAGTGAAAAAAAAAAGAGTGGATTTGAGAATTGATGCTGATGGGAATCCATGACTCTGCATTAGCTGGTTAGTGTTAGACCACCCATATACAGTCTGGGTCAGCTTCACTGTGGTATATTGTCTTTAGGTTAAGAAGTGTTGAAAAAGCAGGACGTGTGGATCTTCATGATGCCAGTCCCAGACTCATCAGTCTCATGTCACATGGCTAGAACTTCGATAGCTTCCTCTACATCTGACACATGTCTCTGATCCTGGGATTACAGAAGTGAGCCACCATCACATCAGGACTCTTTTCTTCATTGAGGAGCCATCATTTAAGCTTTGCAGTTATTATGAACAATTCAAATGTTCTCAAAAGTATCACAAAACTCTGCTTTACAAATATTTCTTGCTTTTAATATTTTCCAAGCTTCACAATCCCAGTTCCTATTGATGCATAGACACGAGGAAGTTCAAAGTATTTTGAAACATTGGATTACTACCTTTATTCCTGCTCATTGTTTTATTTATTCTTTGTAACTTTGTTTATCATGATAGTGGAGGACAAACCTTTAACAAAAATTCCATTTTACTCAAACTCATTGCCATTTGGTTTCTATTATTAATAATGCTAGCCTTATAATTATAGTTTAATTAGTCACTGCCATTAAACATATCTATCAGGTGGAAATTCAGGTTTATCTAAGGGTCATTAATTGGGGACTCCTCCTTTAGAGTATTTTGACATTCATCATTTTAGTGAAATCAATCTTACTTTCACAGAATGTTTCCAAAGATGACTTCCTTTAATAGATTCTAGTTCATTTAGAGGATGATTACATATGAAATTTAGATGTATGTACATGTTCACAATTATATATTTTTATGAGTGTGAGTTTGTGTTTCTTGACAAATGAAAGGGCCTCTATTAGAAATCCGCTCCATCTTTTGATTTTCTAGATGACCTTGAGAATACGGTTTACTTGTTCTGTACTACACTCTTCTTGGCTATAAAACTGAGATGAAGATGTTCATTCTGATCCAACCAAGCCATTTTGATAGAGTAGGGCTTAATGAGGTGTTTGTAAAATACTTTGTTCTTCTTACAGTTGGAATTACCTAAATAGATGGAGGGATCATTAACATCGCGTGCTGTTTTCAGCACAGTGGGTGGATAATGACGCCATTGCTACATCTAATGTTTTGGATTTCTTTTAATTAAAATTACATGGAGATATTGGTATGCTTCCTGCAGTCTTGTCCTCCTCTGCAAATGGCAAGTGAGTATTAACACAAAATATTTAAATTATATGTAATTACAAGGTTCTTAAGAATTTATCAGGCCCAGGGAAAAAGAGGGAGTAAGGAGACATTTATTATGACTCAGCGGTTCCCGAAGCACTGTTTGTAAGAATTGGATTATTTGGTTTGCATCATTCACAATATTTCAATATGAGTCATTTTCCATCAGCAGCAATTGGATCCTGTCAAGCCTAGTGTGCAACAGTGAACAATTCACAAATTAAATTATGAAAATATGTACATTAACAATAGTGTTTTGAAGAGTGACAGCCTTTAGAATAACATTTTCAGAGTACAAGACTAAAATCTGAAAATCACAAAACATTGTGAACAACAATAGAAGAACATCTAAATAAGTGGAAAGTCATATTCCTCTGTATTAGAAGACTTAATATTGATCAAGTACAGCATCATGTTAAATATCATTTGTATTGAAACTGGTTTGTGATGCTGTTTCAGAATTTGAAAAGTTGATCCTAGCTCATGTGGCAAGACAGGTAACCCCCTAACAAATTATTTTGGAAAAGTTTAAAATTGAAAGATTCACACCTGACAGTTTCTAATGTATGCCAGAGCTACAGTTACCAAAACTCTTTGCTACTGGCATAATAAAGGACACACAATCAGTGAAATTGAGTTCGGAGTTCAGAAACCAGCCTTTGCATTCGTAGTCAACTGATTCTCAAAAACAGTGCTAAGGTGGATTAGGGACAGAACAGTGTTCAAAAAAAAACAGGCCAGATAACTGGATAGTCACAAGTACAGGCAGATTGGACCCCTGCCCCACTCACCACACAAAAATTAACTCACAATGCATTAGACTTAAACTAACACTGTCAGAGAAAAGTCCTGGAGTACATCTTCAGGAACTTGGGTTCTTGCATACAACAAAAAAATCCAAAGCACTCAGGTGTGTGTGTTTATAAAACTGCTTATACTTCACTAGAGAGCAAGTACTCTGGAAGACGCCGGATGCTTCTTTGGAATATTCCAGATGCAGTTACACTGTGACAATTCTACTCAGAGTATGTATCAAAAAATGAAAACACACTTATACAGAAATGTTCGTGGCAGCATTATTTATTATAAAGTTGAGCTGGGGCTGGAGATATCAGTCAGTGGTAGAGCACTAGACTTTCATACCTGCCACCCTGTGTTCCATCCACAGCAGTAGAGGAGAAAGATGCTGGAAAAAGTGGAATTAAACCAATTGCCTGATGATGAATGATAAGCAAAGTACGGCATAGTCATATACTTGAATTTTGTTCAGCAATAAAAATGAACAAAACCTGATACATACTGTAAGGTGGGAGAATTCAAAACATGGATTAAGTTAAAGAAGCCAGACATAAAGGCCACACATGTCTGAAGCTGGGTTTAAAAAAAATGTTTGAGGGGGCTAGAGAGATGACTCAGTGATAAAGAGCACTGGCTGCTCTTGCAGAGAACCCAGATTTGGTTTCCAGCACCCACATGGTGACTAGTAACAATCTGTAACTCCACTTCCAGGGGCTCTGACGCCCTCTTCTGACCTCTGTGGCCAGAAGAATAAAATAATTTGTTTGAATTATTTTTATTTTATGTGTGTGAGTATTTTACCTGCATGTACGTCTGTACACTTATGTCATGCAATGCCAGGGAGGCCAGAAAACGTTATTAGATCTCCTGGAACAGGAGTTACAGATGGTTGCTAGCCACCATGTGGTGCTGGGAATGGAACCTGGATCCTCTGGAAGGGCAGCCACTGCTCTTAACCACTGAGCCACCTCTCCAGCCCCTCAAGTTACTATTACTTCTTAAACCCCAGCTATTTCATAACAATCTGGATAATAATGAGTCAGTTGTGCTTCCTGGATCCTTTGCCTCACATTAGTGTGCTTGGATCTGTCTTGAGTATCAGGGAAGCCAAATGCTGGGGTTCAGAGACCCCAAGGCCTACTTTACTTTCTCATAGATTGTAGTGCTACAAAGGATTTGCTTGGAAATGGATTGTACTGCTCTTACAAAAAAAATAATAATGGGAAAAAGATATTCAAAGCAGGAATCACCACTTAAAGGTATTTGGCTTCTCATAAAATATATTTTCAAGAAAGGACAGTTTATACATTCAGCTAATTTATTGAGCATCTCCTCATTGCCTTGAATTTTTCAAGGAACTCAGAGTACAGTAATGAATAAAAAAAAATCTTTACAAAAAGGGAAATGAAAAATTTTTTCTTCCTCTTTGAACTTTTATGGTTAAAGGGATAGGAAATCACTGAACAAATAAAATATATATACAGATCTGCTATTACTCGGTTACCTCCTTGCCTCCCTTCCTTTCTCCCTCCTTCCTTCCCTCCCTCCCTCCTGTTCTCTGTCTGTCTTTCTTTCCTCCCATTGTGCCTTCAGTTTCCCTCCCTCCCTCCTTTCTTGGGACCCATCGAGCCCGGGACTCATGGGTGTCTCTCTATCACTGAGCCATACCCCAGCCCTGTTACTTAGTTCTTAACCTTCCTTCTTTCTGTCACCGCACAGCTTCTCCTCATAGTTCATGAAAGATGGCTTCCCTACTGCTTAAATCAGAGGATGTGACTGCTTCTCCTTCTCCCTTGACTCCTGGTAGCATCTAACACTAACTCCCCCAACACCTCTCTGCTTTCTTTGTTGATATCATATGTTTGCTTTTCTGGTCCCTCCTCTGGCTAGGTCATTGTTCTGGGGCTGCTATTTCTCTCACTGGGTCATGTAATGCTGAGAATGCCTGCATTTTCTCCACAGTGCTCATCTTGGTCAGTCTATACCCGGTGCCTTTGCCATCTCAGGTATGGCCCTAATTCCAGCTAGCAGCCAAGGCCTCCTTATTCCCGTCCTCTCCCCTCTCTTCACCCTCCCCTGTCTTCACCCTCCCCTGCCATCTGCGATTCTGTTCTGTTCCTAACAGATCCTCACAGGCAGCTGGCTGTTGTCTTTCCTATCCTCAGGCATTCAAACTCAGCCTGCCCCCAATTGCACTAATCATTGCTCTATCTTCTCTGACATTAATCTTTAGAGTGCAATTTAGATATCTAATTCCAAGAATCCTTCCTGTTCTTCAGGGCATCCTGTACTTTTTCTATCTTAACACTTAGAGTCCTCATTTCGCATTGCCTTCTGGCACATTGACATCGCTTCCAAACCAGTTTGTTTCCCTCACCTGGTTTGTACTTCTTTGATGGCTTCAATAACAGCTGTTCAAGAAGTGATTATGGGTGGGTGGAGAGATGGCTCTATTGTTAAGAACATGTACTGCTCTTGTACAGGACACAGTTAATTCCGAGTACCCACATCAGGTTGCCTGCAAACTACCTGTAATTCTAGCTCCAGGCTAGACAGCCTCTTACCCTATCCTGGCTCCTTCAGGTACCCATACACATGCATGGTTCAATACACATAATTTAAAAATAAAGATCAGTTTTTAGAAAGAAATATTTGAGTTCCCAAGGAATGAATAAAATTTATAAGAATATTTCTTTCATTTGCTGTCATGGATTTTATTATTCAGATCTTTATGTATATACAGAGTCTAATGCAGCCTACTTACTGTTTAACCAAACATGATGTTGAATTCTTGATCCCCCTGCCTGGTGTGTGCGGTGCTGGGGTTGGAATCCAGGTCTTTGTGCGTACTAGCAAGTGCTCTACTCATCAATTTTGATGAACACATATATTTATGATGTTAATCATAGGATGCATGTCATAATGATATCTGTGGAGCGATGATCTGTCAGGCCTCAGAAATGAAGGGTATGTGATTCTGTGCACCTGCCTGTGGAGGTCTGTGCATCTCTGTGTAAGGAAGCAACCAGAATGTGTGCTGAGATGAGCAGTGTCAATGAAGCCTTGCCTGGCACCCATTCTACCAGCCCTGAAACCCTTGCCAGGCCCTCTTTCCTGTTTATGTAGTTCTAATACCCATGATCGGAGCTGCTTGAGTTAGACCCCAGCTTTGTGAGGTCTTCTCCTCCCTGCATTCTGGTTCCCTTGCATGTCAGGGTGATGAGAGTCCATACTTCCCAAGAACTATCTATAATGCTCTTACAGATAGATAGCTGCAGTTAAGGATTTGTTAAACATTTAAGGTATGTGTGTGGGGTGGGAGTACATTTTGTCACTCCTACATTTTAGCTTGAAACCTGAGCAGAGTATTATTACCCAGGCCCCTCAAGTGGCTTCCCTTGTCTCTTTCTGTAGACTGCCTTCCTTGCTGCCTCTTTACTGACCCCTGGCTATCAGTCCGATTTGCAGGGCAGATTTGGGAGGCCTGCTGGATGTAGATGTGGTCTGCCCTTGCCTAAGGATGACTTCTACGACAAACGATATGATAGGGGAGACATAGCACATGCAATTGGAGTCCTAATTTTAGAGAATCAGATAATTAGCTGGACCTCAGTCCAGGCTGTACATTAGAATCACCTAGCAGGTTTTGTCCAGTGTGACGTTTTTACGCATGTGAATCATTGAGGTTGTATTCACTTCTGGTTACTCTCTTTTATCCTTCTCTTGCTGATCCCCTTCCTGCACCACTTAGTCTTCTTATCCCTTCTCCACACACACATACACAGATCTAGATTCTGCTTTTGAGAGAAAACTTGTGATGTTTGTCTTCCTAAGCCTGACTTATTTAGCATGCTGGTCTCCAATCTATTCATTTTCCTACAAATGATGTGATTTTCTTCTTTTTTATGGTTGAATAAAACTGTGTGTGAGTGTGTGTGTGTGTGTACACACGTGCATGTGTATTTCTTTTTAACCCATTCATCTGTTGCTGGGCATCTAGACTGTTGTGAACAGTGCTGCTGTCAACATGAACGTGTAGTATCTCTGTAGTGTACTAACTGTATTAGTTACTTTTTGTTGCTGTGACTAGACACCATAACTAAAAGCAATTTATGGAAGGAAGAAGTTTTGTTGGCTTATGATTCCAGAGGAATAGAGTTCATCCTGATGGGGGCCGTGGCATGGCAGCAAGCTGCAGGCTTGGTAGCAGAAGCAGGAAGATAGCTCACATCTTCAATCACAAACAGTAAACAGCAGAGCAAACTGGAAGTGGGGCAAGGCTATGAACTCTCAAATCCCATCCCTAGTGACATCTTCCTCTGGCAAGACCACACCTCCTACAGCTTTCATGACCTCCCCAAACAGCCCACAAGCAGAGGGCCAAGTGTTCAAATACTTCAGTGTGTGGAACATTTCTTATTTAAACCAACACAGTAACTTAGATTGCTTTGGGTCTGTACCCAGGAGTGGTATAGCTGGGATATAATGTAGTTCTATTTTTGGTGTTTATACTAGTTTACATTTCCACCTGCTTTATATAAGGGTCCTTTTTCACCCCATAGTCACATTGTCTTTCCCTGTCATTTAACAGATTGTTAAAAGTTATAAATACCTGGGTCTTGCTCCAGGCTAATTAAATCAGGATCTTTCATGAGTGGGGACAGGTATTTCAAAGCTCCCTGGATGACTCAGGGGTATAGCCATGATTGACAAGCCCCGATGTAGTGCTGGGAGAACTGCTCAGTGACTATGTTCTTCCTCCAGGTTTTCCTGAGAGACACCCCCATGAAAAGTAAGATGACTCTCATTTTCCCAGGGCTTGGGCATGGCATGGTTTTACTTTAATTAGGTGATGGAATCTTGTGTGCTATGGCTTACATGGTTAGAGATATATCTGTCTTAATGGACTTGTGTGAAAATTTGGGCACATAATAGTGGCTGCTGCTGACAGTTTCCAGTTTCACTGTGTTTGCTGGCCTTGTCATGTTTGTTTATGTTATATCACATTCTTTTTGTCTTTAAAATATTTTTTCATTTATTTTTATGTGTATGCATTGTAATCATGTAAGTGCACCCATGTTGTGCAATGCCCACAGAGGCCAGAAGAGGGCATCAGATTCCCTAGAACTGGAGTGATGGATTGTTGCCAGCAAGCCCTTTTGTGTGTGCTCCTAACTGCTGAGCTACATCTCAGGCCCCTCCTCTTAAAATTTTTTAAAGGCAGAGGACCACTAATTTTTATTTATTGTTTATCTTTAAAAATATTTTTATTGATTTGAGCGATTCATACTGTGTATTTTGGGCATAGTAGACCCCCTCCCTCCCTAGCATGGTGGGTAAAGCTAGGAAAGGCTGGTTTGGGAGATGGAATTCTGTATTTTTAAAAATCTGACTTCTGGAGGCACTCTGCTGCCTGTTGATCTTTATCGTGGGCAGCAATATTTTCTTATGTGTGCCTCTGTAGTAGACCGTAAGTGCAACTTTTTTTGAAGTTTTGTTCTAATTTTATTAATTCAAGTATTTAATGCAATATATTTTGATCGTATCCTATCCCCAACCTCACTTTACTTCCTCTTCCTGTGCCACCCCCTCCAACTTCCTGTTCTTTGTTAGCAAATGAAAAACCCCATCCCTCTCACACAACACATCTAAATTGAGTACCAGAGAAATCATATTTCATTAGAGTGCAGTGAACTGTAATTCGTACATATAGATGGGCCATAGAACTATGGCCCATTTCCTTTGAATTTGATTTTGGGTCAGAATATGCCCTTCATTCTTGGGATGAAATTTTCACACTTGTTTTCTGTTTGTCTTACACACTGCTTTGGAATCTCCAGTAGTGCTTTCTCTCTTCCTTAGTGATCAGAAACGCTAGAATTTCCTCATCAAAGTCAGTTCTTTACAGCTTGAGAACATGTAGTACACGAGGGCTGCTTCAGGACTTCAGCATAATCACCCCCCTGTGGACCAAGGCATTCTCTCACAGGGTTTTACTGTAGGTAAAAACAGAAGCTAGGTCCTCACAGAGGCAGCACTTAGCTCACAGGCCTCCACCCCAAGGTTCTCTGAGTGGCAGTTGGAATGTTTCACAGCTTCACACAACAGCTCCACACCAGTGTCCTCTAGCTTATTTTCTGTAATCCTTAGATGTCTCAGGCTGCAGCCAAGTGTTGCTGGTCACTGGTGGATGATAATGGTCTGGCTAACTGTGGGTGCCTTGTGTAGTGGCTGCTTGCAGGCCAAGCCTCTGGCAAGGGAGCTGCTCCAGGGTACGGCATATTATTGTGGTCTAACTACCTCCTGTCTGTGCCTGCCTCCAGGCCCTCTCCACCAGTTCAACAGCCAGGCTGAGGGTGTGGCTCTGCTCCCCAGGGGCACAGGCATTGTTTATTTATTTTTTGAGATGGGGTCTCCAGGCAGCCCCAGCTGGCCTGAAACTCACCACGTTGGCCTTGATCTCACAGAGTTCCACCTGCTCCTGTCTCCCGAGAGAGCTGGGATTAAAGACTTCTGCCACCATTCCTGGCTTAAGTGCTACTTTTTAACAGAGGGAAGCATGATATGTAAATCTTTTTTTTTTTTTTTTTTGTAAGAATTACAGTGATGTGCTTCTGTATTTGTCTTGTGTTCCATAAGGTTATCACTTGTTCACACTCATTCAAGACCTGTGTTGACAGGTGCTGCATGCCAGTCAAAGTTGGGGATATCAGTGATCAGAAAAGACAAAACTTTCTATCCTCATTGAGTGTCCACTGGTGGTTTGGGAGATACCGGATAGGTAATGAGCATAGCAGGTTAAGTTCCTGGTATGTTACGTAGAGCTGACATGAGGGGGCAAGTAACTTGATGTTTAACTGAGGCAGTGGAGGGATATTCATGGAAACAGGTATCTTGGATACAGGAGAAGTCAGAACAGCACTGCAGAATCTCAGAAAGGGAATGTGGTGAGTGCAGGGACAGAACATGCAGTATCTGTGGTGGCCTGGGCTGGAGATGAACTGGTAGGGGGGGAATGGAAGGCCACATAAACAGCACAGGTTCTCTATCACAGTCTTTGTGATGATCTCAGCTTTACAATGAGATGGAAAAAGAATCTACCAGAATCAGCTGAACATAGGGAGATGCTGAGAGCAAAGGGAGCCATAGGGGGTGTCCACAAAGACAAAGACCAACACAGGGGTCATGGGTGAAAGCAACAGTCCAGGCCAGGGCCTGTTGTAGAAATCTAGACCTAAGGTGCCAGTGGCTTGGGCTAGGCTGACAGGGATGTGTTTGTGGGTGGACTGAAAAGGACATCAAGGCTGACTCCAGTGAGGCTAGTTTCCAGCTGAAGTTACTGTAGACTGCCTCTGTTAATAAACTGTGAGTAGTTTTCCCATATTGTTGATCATATACAAAAATATTTCATATATTTAAAAATATACTATATTTTACAGACTGGAGAGATGGGTTACTGGTTAAGAGCACTGACTGCTCTTGCAGAAGATCTGACTTTCTAATCTTAGAACCCACATGGTGGCTAACAACTTTCTGTAACTCCAGTTCCAGGGGATCTGACACCCTCTTCTGGCCACCACAGGCACTGCATGACATGGGTGCAGCTAAATGCAAGCTTAGCATTCATACACATCGAATAAATAAAAGTTGAAAAAGTACTATATTTTGATGTATATGTTTCTTTTTCACATGCCAAGTAATAATGTCCGTATGGATTTTTATGCTCTGAAATCTCACACTTGATTTCAGGGTTATGCATATGTTTTGTTTTGTTTGGTGGTACCAGCGTGGAACTCAAAACCTCACACAGCTAGCAAATGTTCTGCCACTGAGCCACCACTCCTGTCCAGCACTAGGAATTATAAATGTCAGTCTAGTTCAAAAATAACCTCAGTTCTTTGAAGCCTAAATTGTTTAAAGTGCAGCAAGTAGATTATTTAGGTCATTTTACTTACTTTAGTCCCTTGCATTAAAATATTCCTGTTTAATGAACATTTAACTACTTGGTAAAATTTGCTAATCAAATTGTCAGACTCTGTTTAATGGCTTGTCAAAATGTTTATTTAGCGGTTATTCCTGTCTGCTTAGCATGGTAGATCCCTTTAACCTTCTAATCCGTTTTTATTTTTCCTGATAATTGTATTAAGTGACAGTATTTGGCAAGCAATTATTTTCTAAAATTATTATAAAAATAAGTTCACTGTGTAAAATTAGTGAAATGTAGGAAGCTTAAGACAGCAAAAAATAAAAAAAATAATCAACCATGATTTACCCTTCTGAGAAAACCACTGTTTTTTGTTTTTGTTTTTGTTTTTTTTTTAGTAGGCTTTGGTTTTCTTTTTTCTTTTAGAACAGTTATAAGGTCACAGTAAAACTGAGTAGAAAGTTCAAAGGTTTCCAGGCCACATTCTTGCCCACACAGACATAGCCTACATGTATGTTATCACTGTCTCCTGCCAGATAGAACCTTCATTGATACACCATTATCAATGGAAGCCCAGACTCTGCTAGAATTCACTCTTGATGTTATACATTATACAGGCTTGGGCAAACTTATCCTCCATTACAGTATAAAATAGGGTAGTTTGCTGTCCTGAACATTCTCTGTTGGCCCTTCTAACCTTTGGTGACTGCAGGTCTTTTCACAGTCTCCATTTGTTCAGCTGCCTTAATTAACCACTAGGTCTGCCCTGTGACCCTGTGTGATGAGACTCCATAAACAAAGATCTGAAGCCCAGAATGATGGTGAAATCTGCATTAAAAACAGAGTGCTAGGAGATGGCTCAGTAAAGTGCTTGCTCTGCAAGCATGAGCACTTTAGTTCTCATCCTCTCAGCACCAGGTAAAATCCGAGTTGGGATGTGCATCTGTAAGCCCAGGCATGGGGATGCAGAGACAGAGGCAAATTTTTGGAGCTTATTGGCCAGTCAATCTCACAGAATCAAGGAACCCAAGATTCATGAGAAACCCTGTCTCAAAAAATAAGGTGGAGCACGATTTGAATAAGACATCTGATATCAACCTCTGGCCTCTGTCACACATGCACAAACAGTAACTCCTACACACTTTCAGACTCATACACACATGCTAAAACTCACAGTTATCCTACATGTAGAAGCTCTGTATTAGAGCCACACAATCAATGAACTTTTAAGACTTTCATATAACAATATGTGCTCCTGGGACTCAATAGCCTGCTAGTGTGAATAGCCTTACATCATCTATATGGACCAAAGCTTGTTTATTCACCTATTGAAGGGCACCTGGTTGACTTCCAAGTTTGGTTTGTGATGAACTCAACTCCTAGAAACATGCACACAAGTTTTTGTGTAAATATAAATAGTTCCTCTGGGTAAATACTAAGGGGCTCTGATGTTAGATGCTACAGTGTAGATAAGTCTAGTTATAAAAGGAACTCTTGGGTACTGTTGGTTTAGTCTCCTTTCTGTTGCTGTGATAAATAGTTCAACCAAAGCAACCCAAAGAGAAGAAGGGTTTATTTTGGCTTACAGCTCCAGAGGGGATACAGTCGATCATGGGGGTTAGGGTCATGGTGGCAGGAGGCCAGCCCCCTATGTTACATCTGCAGACCAGAAGCACAGAGAAAATGGGAAGTGAGGTCACACTACAAAATTTCAAGGCTGTGGCTGACCCATTATGCATTCTTGCAGCCATTTAGATGGGAGTTCTTGCTGCTGTAGCTTTTTGGACTTTGTATATTGTCAGTTTTCCAGTTTGGGCCACGAAGATGGGTGTAGCATGATGGTGTTCTAATCTAGATTTCTGTGGTAGTGTATGTATGGAACATTTTCACATGCTTATTAGCTGTCCGAATTTTCTTTGGTGAGGAGTCATAAGATCTTTGGCCCCATTTTTTTTAAGTTGACTGGTGGAAAAAAACATTCTTAATGGTATAATTTCCTTTTTGTCATTTCATGTCCATGCTATTTTGTATGAATAGTTGAGATTAATAATAAAGAATAATTTACTGTCTTAGTGTCTCCCTTACCCCCATTGAACATCATAGGGACATTTTCTCTTGTTAAAAATATATCATTTTAAGAGTCATGTAATGTGATGGCTAGGCCTTTATCTATTAGAAAATTTTCTTTTTCACCTTTTAAAATCATGAATGCTATGGCCATTAAAAATAATTGTGCATAAAAACTTCCCTTGTATTTTGTGTTATTTTCTTTATTTTTTTTTTGAGGAAATAAATTTATTTGCCAACAAATAAGTGCATGCCTGCTTATGTTGATCAAGCTAGAAGACAGGAATGGAATTTAATTATTTCATGTGTGCGTACTGTAAAAGGTCCTTCATTATGATATCAGGACATCTTCATGCAGGTGCAGGGTGCATTTTGAGCTTATTTCTCTCACACTCCTCTTTTGCCCTTTCTCATCCCTCCTGTTCTTTGTGCCTGATACAGCTTTGCTTCTGCTGTTGGCTCATGACTACATAAATGACTTTATGTGTCTGTGTGAAATGTAAGAGCCACAGAAAAGACAGCACATGGGCTCTTTGCCTTTCTGAAGCTTAGTTCACTTAATATGAAATTATGCCATGAGTATATACATGTAGTTTCTTCATCCATTGCTAGACTGGCTGCACAATGTAGCTACTGTGAATTGCTGCAAGTGCGTCTGTGACATTCTGACTGGGAACTCTTCAGGTAAGTACCAGGACTGGTGTAGGTTATTCATATGAATCTATTCTTGTGTTCTTTTTTTTTAAGGAAACTCCATCCTGATTTCCATAGTGGGTGGACTAGTTTACATCCCCACCAAAAGTTCCCATTTGTCCACATCCTCACAAGCATTGTAGTTACTTCTGCATTTTCTTTGGTGAGAAGTCTTTAGCCCATTTTTTCTTCCTTAAGTTGACTGGTGGAAGCAAATATGTGCCATGCTCACTGGGATAACAGGAAATCTCAGTGTGGTTTTAATTTATGTTCTCTGATTGCTGTTGATGGTGAACAATTTTTATATGTTTATTGGCCATTTGTATTTCATCATTTGAGAACTATCAGCTGATTTCATTAGTCTCTTTATCGATTGGGTGGTTTGATTTCATGCTATTTTGTTTTCAGTTCTTTGACTATTCTATATATTAATCCTCTGTCAGATGTATAGCCAGCAAAGATGTTTTTCTATTCTGTAGGTTGTCTATTCCCTCAGTTGTTTCCTTTGATATGCAGATACTTTTTAATTTCATGAAATTCCATTTGTCGGTTTTGGCACTGTTTCCTGAGAGGCTGGAGTCCTACTCAGAAAGTTCTTTCCTTTGTCTAGATCTTGAAGTGTTTCATCTAGTTTTTCCTTTAGCAGTTTCAGAGTTTCATTAATGTTTTTGATCCATTTTTGAGTTCATTTTTGTGCTGGGTAAAAGAGATCAAGGTCTAGTTTTATTCTTCTACCTGAGGGATCTGATTTTCCTATCACCATTTGTGGAAGAGGCTGTCTTTTGTGCAATATATATTTTCACATTTTTGTAAAAAATGAGGCAGTTGGAGCTGTGTGGCTTTATTTCTGGGTCTTATATTCTGTTGCATTGATCGACATGACTCTTTCGTGCCAGTACAATGCCATTTTGTTACTCTGGCTCTATAGTATGATTTGAAATCAGTTATGATGATGCTGTCAGCATGTAGTTTTCTTTTTTGCTAGGGAATGCTTTGGCTTTCTGGGGACTTTTGTGCATCTACATGAATGTTAAGATTATATTTTCTGTTTCTGTGAACAATGACATTGGAATTGTGACAAGGACCTCATTGACTCTGTAGACTGCTTTTGGTAATATAATAGTTTCAAAATACTAATTATACAATCCATGAGCTTGGGAGGTCTTTACATCTTCTTAGTGTCATCTGGAAGTTTTCTTCAGTGTTTTAAAGTTTTCACTGTAGAAGTATGCCAAGTCCTTGGTTAGGTTTACTTCAATATATTTTATCACTATCACCATCATTATGTTGAGGAGACTATGAATAGGACTGAGTATCTGATTTCTTTCTCAACACTTTTTGTTGCTGGTATATATGTCCTGTCACTTTGTTGAAAATGTTTATCAACTCTAAGAGCTTTCTGGCGGAGTCTCTAAAGTCTAGTGTGTAGATTTATGCCATATTCAAGAAAAAATACTTTGATTTCTTTTTTTTTTCCTTATTTCTGTCCTTTTTATTTCCTTCACTTGCCTTCCTGCTCTAGCTGAGTTCAAGTACTATATTGAGCATGAGTAGAGAAAATGGACACCCCTGTCTTGTTCCTAATTTTAATGGAAATGCTTTGTGGTCTTCTGCGTTTATCAAAATATTGGCTGTAGGTTTGCTATGTGTTGCTATGTGTAACCTTTAAAATGTTGAGATATATTCTGTCTGTTCCTAGTTTCTGCAGGGATGCTGGATTTTTTTCAAAAGCCTTTTCTGCATCTATTGAGATAATGCTATCATTTTCGTCCTTGAGTCCATTCATGTGATGTAGCACATTTGTTAATTTGTTCATATTGACTCATCCCTGCATCTTGGGGATGAAGCCATCTTGATCGTGATGCATGATTTTTTTAAGTGTTCTTGAGTTCAACTTGTAAGTATTTTATGGTGAATTTTTACATCTATCTTAATCAGAGAAATTGGCCTATAATTTTTTGTGTCTTTATCCAGTTTTTGAATCAGGGTAATATTGACTTTTTAGAATGAATTTGGTTGTGTCTCTTCCCTTTATGTTTTATGGAATAGTTT
Source organism: Eospalax fontanierii (assembly GCA_035773235.1). Classification (NCBI taxonomy): domain Eukaryota; kingdom Metazoa; phylum Chordata; class Mammalia; order Rodentia; family Spalacidae; genus Eospalax; species Eospalax fontanierii. Next base: position 25,052,987 of record CM069524.1, read on the forward strand.
AAAAAACATTGATGTTTGTTCCACTTAAAAAGTTCTGGAAGAATCCATCAGGACTTGCTTTCATTGTGAGATTTTTGTGACTGCTTTGCTCTTGCCTTCTGTAGATCTTTTGGGGTTGTTTATTTCCTTCTGGTTTAATCTTGGTAGGGCATAGGCATCTAGGAGTATTCATTTCTTTTATAGTTTCCTATTCAGTAGGATATAAGTATTTAAGGGATGTCCTAATGATTTTCTGGATTTCATTTTTTGTTTTTTGTGTGCGACTGCTTGATTGGTCTTTTTGAAGCAAGATCTTCTCTGTGCAGCCCCAGCTGGTCTGGAACACATTATATAGACTAGGCTGGCCTCAGTCTCAGAGATCTGCCTGCCTCTGCCTTCTGAGTACTGGAATTAAGGGCATGTGCCACTATGCCTGGCTCTAATTTGTATTTTTAAATATTTATTTATTTATTTATATGTATATGAGAATATTACCTGCATGTATGTAACTGCATCCATGTTGTGCAATGCCTGCAGAGGTCAGAAAAGGATATTGGATTTCCCTGGAACTGGAGTTAATGAATTGTTTTTAGATGCCATGTGGGTGCTGGGAATGGAACCTGAGTCCTCTGCAAGAGCAGCCAATGCTCTTAACCACTAAGCTATCTCTCCAGCCCTCATTTGTGTTTTTAATCTCTACCTTTTCATTCCTAATTCCATTAATTTGAGCTTTCTCTTTTGCTCTTTTGGTGAATTAAATTAAGGGTTCGTTGAGTTTGTTTTTTTTCTTTTCAAAGAACCCACTTTTTGTTTCTTTGTATTCTTTCCATTTCCATTAATTTCTACTCTACTTTTAACTGTTTCTTTCCATCTACTGATTTGGAATTTGCCTTGTTCTTGTTTTTCAAGGCCCTAAGGTGCATCAATAAGTTATTTCTTTAAGATCTCACTTAGTTCCTAATGTAGGTACTTTTAACTGTAGATGCCCCTCTGGAGACTTTCATTGTACTGTAGGGATTTGCTGTTCAGTGCATATATGTTTAGAATAGTAATATCCTCTGGACATTTAGGGATTAACATTCTATTAGTCTATTTAAAATATGTTTCTTTTCAGATACATTAGTCATACTTACTTGCTTTTTCATCTGCTTGGAATACCTTTTTGATCTTTTTGCCCCTGGTTTACATTCATGTTTGAAGGTGAGGTGAGTGTCTACATGGTAACAAACAGATGCATCTTATTTTTTAACCCAGTTAGTCTGTGTTTTTTTATTGTGAAATGAGAGATTTTAAGCCATTGTTCATCTCTTTTGATAGCTGTAATCCAACTTTGCCGATTTAATTTCTCTGAGACTCCGGCAGGCCATACCAACATGCTACCCACCATCTTAGAAGTTCTATTTTGGGTTGCTTCCTTTGGATATATTATCTAAGAAATGTCATGTGTGGTTGGAGAGTTGAAACATTTAGAGAGTATGTGTATTATGTGGATGGTTTCCAATAATTAATAAAAATTTTATCAGTTGACAAAGATTGGACTCTTCCATGCATGAGGTTTTCACTCATTAAATCCTCCAGTAACCCTGTGTGGTGGGACTTGTTACCATCTTTGTTTTACATACAGAGAAAGAGAAACCTAGAAAGATGGCCAGTGTCTTCACTTAAAACACAAAGATGTTAATAAATGGGGGTCCTTGTGTAGGTGGATGACCTTTAGATGCCAGTCATTCCCAGATTGACTTGTGAGGCTGACACAGTTGTAAACAAAATCCTATAAGGAAAATGTAAATGTAAATAAACATTTATCAATTTCTGAGAGATGTGTCCAATTTTAAAACTGCAGAAGATATCAAAACAGAGATAAGTTGATGAGGACCTGAAACTCATGTTACCAGTGGACAAAGCTATGTTAGATAACAAGAAGACAGCACTTATCAGTATTTTAGACACAAAAAACAGATGACAAGTCCAGTCTGATAGTGATATTGTTCATTATGCTGTTTCAGAGCTCTTACCATTGCCCCGCTGCCAGACTTTGGACATTTTTAGTCTAAATCTCAAATAGGATGTTTTTCATGTGTCTGGAAGAGATTGGCAGTGAACATGTCAGCCACTTATTATAAAATACTTTTATTTTTATTTATTATAAAATAATTTTATTTCCTGGATATGACTTTATGTGTTAATGAAACAAGGAAAATGTATAGTTAAACAATGATAGGTAATTTACCATCCAGTTGATTTAACTGAGCAAATGTTCATCTGGCTTGTGCAGGGAGAGGTTTTATATTACTCAGAGTTGGGGATTCAGGTGTGACTCTGCTGTCTCTAGTACATCTCCCCCTGTCCCAGATGGATGTTCCCCAACCGCTACACATGAAGGAAAAGATCACTGGAAAGCAAACAGAAAGGGCAGATGTTGGCTGTCTCCTCAGAAGGTTCTAGAAGCTGCCACATTGTATCCTCTCTTTAAATCGCTGGCTAGAACTCCAAGCCTATGGATTAAATAAATGTTCAATTTCACCCAGGCAAAAACATCAGGACTTGTGTTATCAAAGAAAAAGGAGACGATATTGGGTCATGAATAGCAATTTCTGGTCCATTTTTTATATGTATTTGTGTATATGTGTATATACACAAATATACTTTGAATATAAAAAAAAAAGATATTTCTAATAATACTCAGAAAAGAATTCCCTAGGCCTTTTTCCCTATGAATGTCCAGTTTTCATAATGAAGCATCCCCAGGCTTGGAAGGTGCCTTTAACACTTAAGGTTCCCTTGACAGCACTCTGTACATGTTAGGGCATGGAGTGAACAGGAGAAAAGGTGGGCCGGACTTGATGGGAAGGAGACAGGCCCAGGAGTATAGTAACTGCTCATTCTGTTGTTAGGGAATAACCTTGAGAACCTGGACAGGGTCTGCGTACTGCCTCAACCTTGTGTGACCATGTGAACCAAGGCTCTTGAGAGGAAGGAGCCCTGTGTTCGGGAAAGGAGAAAACCCATTCTGTTCTGTTGTCTAAATGGAATTCAGATAGTGAGGCATTTCTGACAGCAGGACTCTGGAGGCTGAAATTGCTTCCTTAGATATCACTTAGTACAGGAGCAGGTGTGTGAGACCTCTGGTAAATGTTTCTTTCAATGGCTGTGATGTGATAATGTTGGGGCAAAAATCGTGTGCAGCTCATAATTCCAAATTCTTATAACTTCATGAACAGGTCCACGTAAGAACAGATACTGTGAGGTTACATGCTCTGTAATTTATGCTGAGAGTTGCATTCTTGATAAAATTACTTATCCCTTATAATCTAAAATGTCCTCTTAAAGCCTATAGACTTTTCTTCTCTTTCAAAAGTTAGAGCTGAAAGACTAAATAACTTCCTTTTCTTAGTATATGGAAATCATTTCAAAATTCTTAAAAGGAAAGCATTAACCATAGGATAATTTTGAGGTAAGTTTTCCTTTGTGCATTTCCGTATTTTTCACCATCAGTGATAATAGGCTCAAAGGTGTTAAATCACTTAATTTTGTTTAGTTTTTGAAGGTTGAAACAAAACTAATGAAAATATTAGAGAAGAGACATAGCTAAAAAATTTCACTTTGGCCTTGGAAAATGTTCATGTATAATTAGGACCTTCTGTTCTATTAGTTCATTATAATTATTGTTTTATACTTAAAATTATCAGATGACAGCGTATGAAGTCTTTGGTGCATAAAGTTGGAAATTTTAGAATGCTCCTTAATTCCTGAGTTCAAAAGATGTTTTTTTGTGTTGTTAAATTTTTTAATACTAGACATTTGGGCCGGGAATAGTGTTATTAGTAGGTCTGTAACCGCAGTACTTAGAATGTTGAAGTGGAAGGGTTATGAGCTCCAGGTCAACCTAGGCTACATAGAGAGACCCTGTCTCCAAAAGAAAAAAAGAAGACATTTATACTTGCATAGTATACTTAACAGTATTACATGTAGGAATGTACATATTTAGATACCTATATTATACAATTATAGATTTTATATATATATATGGATATGTTGTATGTCTGTCTCCATATGTGCAACACACATATACTATGTTTACACACAAAAACAATGCCTTAAATAGAATGCCACACTCCTGCCAGTTGTTACTTGTTTTATAATTTGAATTTATTTGCCATAGGCAATTGAAAAATTGAAAGTAAATAAGTGATTTTTAAGTATTTTACTTAAAAAGGCTGTTTTATATTTCAAGACATAATTGTGAAGTCTATTATGAAAACACTCTCTTGATACCTACGTGAAGTATTTTTAGAGCTTCCATAACCTCCCAAAGAATTAATTTTCTAGTTACTAACAATATCTTTGCCAAGTGTTCTAATGTATATTAACTACGGTATAATAGCCTTTTGGATGAATTATTATGGGTCCGTTTAAATGATAATTTGGAAAGTTCATGAAAATCACAAAGAACGCTGGTTATTGTCTAGAAATTAACCATTTGAAAGATATCCAGTATTAGACATTTTAAAGAAACTGATACAAAATAATTCAAAGAAATGTACTTGCTTTCATAAGAATTCATTAACTTTAATAGAGTTCATTACCCATAATTTGGGGACATGAAAAAGCACTTACTCAAGGAGCTATAAAGGCTATGCTGGATCACCCCAGCCTGCTGTTTGCTAATGTTGACAACTAGACACTATTTGGGTGTCAGGGGCTGGGTGCAGAAGGGTTCTTGCTTTTGTATAGGAAACAGATCTAATTTTTAGCTGTGGCCAACAGCACTAATTAATAAATGATGACTATACCATATATAAATGTATGTCTTGTGTGACAGTATTCCTGTGGACCCATGAACAAATGTCTACACACTCCAGATAGGGAACTGATGACAAACCAATGTAACCAAACTGCCAAAGCCCAACTTGGAGAACCAGTGTATTTACTGGGGTTTCTTATAGGAGCATGAATAACCCAAAGGTAGCTACATCACTGAAAGCCCACCCCAGCATGGATGACAACTCATAGCAGGAACCCTAAAACTCTGTGCATAACTTTAAAGCAACTTGCCAGGTCAGACAGACTTTTCCAGGCAACTCAGTTGGTCCAAGTCTTCTAGGCAGTCTTAACTATCTGTGTAGCCATGAGGATGTCAGGCCTTGTGTATCTTGTTTTTGGACTCCATGAGTCATGTGAATTTTTTAGTTTCTGAGCCTCCCTTTAGAATTTCCTGAGTCTTAGCTTGTCTCTAGAGTGAAATATTTCAGTTTGAGGAAACCGCTTTAGATCAGAATGGTGGCCCTGGTTTGGGAAGTTAAGTTTTCAGTCTGAACCACTTCCTGAAGAGCTTACTCCTGAGGTTCCAAATGACAGCTAGATGCAGGGTCCTCTTCTGTCTTTCAGTCTGAGTGTAGAACTTATATCTTCTTAGTTACTTAGGCTTGCTTTATCCCTTGTATTGCAGCTGTGTGGATTCTGTTTTGTATTAGAGGCAGACTCTCGTCACAGTCCCATGGGAGAAGAAGGCAGGTGGTTTCTCATACCCTCCTAAGGATGCTGGGCCCTTCTCTTTCTTTCCTGCCGGAACTCAGCTGCAGCTCTTTCATTAGGAAGTTGTCCATGGTAGCTTAGTGAGCAAAGTATGTGTCTGCTTTGATGATTTGAGAGTTCTGAGCCTGTCATCCTAAAGTCAGGGCAAGCTCCTTCTTGATTGTGAAGCCTGCAAGTTGTCCTCACTCACACCACTGCTCTGAAGATAGAGCTGAGCTTTTCTATGCTGCTTATGGCCACTAAAGGTTTCTTTTCTCCAGCACACTTAGAGAGTCCCCTACAATCTTCTCTTTTGGGTCATCACCTAGTGACAGATACTTCAGTTGAAATTGTTCTTACCAGAATTTCTTTTTACTATGTAATCTTAGCCAATTAACTATATCTTTCTTCAGTTCAATAGCAGCTTATTTGGTAATTTCTTTTATTTTTATGCCCTTTATCTTTGTGTGGAGAAGCCCACCAGGAGAACAGGAAGAGCCATGTTAAGTTCATTTCAGGCCCTTGTTACAACATATCTTTCAAGTTGCTTCACTAGGATATTTATTATGTTGATGTTTACAGGTTTCTTTCCTTCATGTTTTTTTCCTAGAAGATATATCAACTGAAAATGTACCTGATGTTGGTACAAGGAAGGAAGCACATTCCTCAAGGATGGGTGGTTATTTTTCCAGTTACAAAATATGAAGGTCTGAACTTCTTTACTGGGTAATTATACTTCTGGTTGTTTTTAAAGGAAAAAAACAGTAACAAGGAGAGCTGACATTCCTAAACAGAGGGCACTGTTGTATCTCACACAGATCACCTCACCTAACTCACTGCTGCCCCCCAAGCTGGTACTGCTATTGCACCTTGTCGTGTGGTTGTTGAAGATTTACTAAGTTGCTAAGAGTTACAGGGCCAGTGAATGGTGATGTCAGCATTTTATTTTGTTTTAATTATATCTAGAGACATGCATTAAAGTACAAGGAAAAGATCTGAAGTTTTGAATCCACTTTATTTCATTTATTATTTATATATTTGTTATGTATATGAGTGTACTGTCTGCATGTATATAAGTACATTCGTCATGCAGTGCCCACAGAAGTCAGAAGAGGGTGTTAAATTCCCTAGAACTAGAGTAAGGACAGTTGTTAGCTATCATGTAGGTGCTGGAAATTGAACCCAGGTCCACTGCAAGAGCAGTCAGTGCTCTTAACCACTGAGTCATCTCTCCAGCCCCCTGAATCCACTTTAAATTCTACAAATAGATGCATTCTAGTGTTGATTATATGTGTATATGTGTATCTGTGTGTATGTGTGTGTGTCAGTGTGAATGTGAGTGTCTTGGGAGGGCAGAAAAGGGCATTGGGTCCCCTAGAACTGGAGTTATAGGAAGTTGCAAAATTGCCCAGGTAGATGCTAGGATCTCAACTCTGGTCCTCTATAAGAGCACCAGGTGCTCTTAACTGCTGAGTCATCTCTCCAGCCCCAATGTTAATTATGAAGAATCAAACCATATATGTGATAGAATTCTGTACTGCCTTCCAAATGCTGTTTTAATTTTAAAGTTTAAAATTCATATCCAACCTTCCAAATGCTTAAACATTTAATGCTACATTTATAAAAAGTACTTTAATACACACATATAGACACACAAAGATTACATAGGAAACAAAAAAGCACCCAACATAATAGTCACTCTAGTGATTACCTTTGGAATTGGCATTATGGGTGATTTTAGGGGGCAAGTGCTCATCTGTTTTGTAAGTCTTTCATATTTAGTTTTCTATTCTGCATTTGGGAAAAATGGCTATTTGCATTGACATCAATTAGATTAAAAGATACTGCCTTTCATGATATTTACTCCCTGTATGAGATAAACAAGTGAAAATTCTAGATACAAGGCTCAAGAATCTTCTCTGAAGCCAATGAGATGGCTTAGCAAGTAAAGGTGATTGCTGTCAAACCTGATGACTGAATTTGATTCCTGGATCCACATGGTAGATGGAGAGAAGCAACTCTTGGAAGTTGTCCTCAGTCTTCCACATGTGGGCTATGGTATATGCTTGTGCACACATGAGGAGGGGGAACAAAGAAAATAAGTGTGAAAAGAAGGATCTTCTTTGGGGACCTTCCTGTGTGCTCATGTCTACATCCTAGTTTTTTCTGTTACAGTGACTTTGTAAATGACACAGTTTCAGGAGTTCAACTGATATGCAGGGTTTCACCCAGTTTGTTCTTGCACAGCCTCTGGATAAATCCCATCTCATTCCAGCAATTTATCTATAACTAATTTGTTTGCATAGTGAAGAACATCCTGTGCGGTTTTCTGTTTGCTCTGTTCAGTGCTTGCCTTGTTAGTGTCATGTTAATGATATGTTGTATAGCTTTTCTGTGTTCAGCCGTTTAGCTTTGCTGTGTTTGGTGGTACACATTGTACCCTCAATACTGTTTTTAAAAAGTCAGGTTCTAAGAGGATGTTTTGCCTGAGTGTTTGGAAAGTTTAATATGAGTCTCTTCCTTTCTATCAGTCATAGTGGAAGCAGATAGCTCTATTTGGATACTCTCATTCTGGCATGTTTGACTTAGTCCCTCTTTATTCTTTTTGAGACAGAGTCTCAGTCTGTACCTCAGCCTGGCTTCAAATTTGTGATTCTCTTGCCTCTACCTCCCTTGATTGAATTACTCTAATTACTCATTTAGCTGTAGAATTCTCAGTTTCTTCCAGTTTCCCCCAGCAGGATCAGTTTCCTCCCATTGTGGTGGGCATATTGATTTTTTTTTAATGTAACTGCATCCAGCCAGCATTTAAAGACTCGATGTGGGGACAAAAGAGGTGGCTCAGTGGTTAAGAGTACTGGCTGGTCTTGCAGAGAACTGGGGTTCAGTTCCCAGCACCCACATGGCTGGCTGCTAATGGCTGTCTATACCTTCATTTCCAGGGAATCCAGTGCTCCCTTCTAGCCTTTGTAGGCATTGCACACATGTAGTTCATTTACATCCATGCATATACACAAAATAAATTTTGCAGGGTCTCTGTGTTATGGACATCTCTCTTCCTTTTGTCCTGTACCTCTCTTGTTTGATCTGGCCCAGCCATGTTTGTGAGTGGATGACTTCATCACTGCCTTAATGAATCGCCACAGGCGGAGCAGCCCCAGACAGCACTGGGTTATTACCTCTCAGCTCTGTAGTTACAAGGTGAGGCTTGGTGGGCTAAACCAGCTCTTCCTCTTAGGTTTCACAAGGTTTAAATCAAGGTTCTGAGTGTGATTTGCTCTTACTAAAGGTCAGAGGTAAACCCATCAGACTGACTGAATTCTCCCTACAGTTGCAGGACAGAGCTTCTTCCTGCTGGCTTCTGGCCAGGGCTGGTGCTTGCTCCTCTAGGCTGTTTGCATGCTGGCATTCCATATGGTTCTCTCCTACAGCAGCATCTTGAAGCCCCTCAGGGGACCCCTTTGCCTCCCCTCTGCCACATCTCCATACTTTTTGAGCTCATGAGATTAGATTGGATTTGTTCAGACAATCCAGAATAATCTTCCTGCTTCACTGGGAAAGTCCCCGTTGCACTGCGAAGTAACATTTCCACCAGTTCCAAGGATTAAGGGCATCTTGTGGGGGCCACTCTGCCTGCCTCCATGTGCCCATTTGTTCTCAGCATATGCACATATCCAATTGTGTGCCTCTGGAGCAGACGCCCAGGCAGGAGGGAGGGAGTCCTGACATGCATGTTTGTGAAATATCCTTGGGAATTTGTAAGATACATATATGTTGGCATTTCAGGAATTTAAGACACTAAGGTTAGTGAAGGGAATTAGACAAAATATCACTGAGCAGGAAGCATCTGCAGGGTGCTTGTAACTACTTTGGATTTTGATATTCTGTAGGGAGGACTTGAGAAGGCAGGGAAAGCCGTGATGAACTCAACCCAGGTGATGTCTGATTGGGGCAGATGTTTTCTGTGACAGCAAAGTGGCTCTGTTGACTAATTATGAAGTGAGATATGACATCTACAATTGTGCCAACTTCCCAGAGTCCGTCATGACATGGAATTTAGATAGGATTTTCAAAAAATGAGAAATTAGTTCTTTTAGTGAAAGGATGGTTTGAAGGAATGAGTTCTTCCTGAAGCCCACTACTCATCTGGAGGGACTAGAAGCAGAGAGGTGGAGGTGGGGTGGTGGCCATTACATTGGGGATGGACTAGTCTCACCGGTTTAACACCTTCTTCCTTAGGACATCTTAAATGTAATCTGTGTAAGATTTTTACCTTTCCGTGCTTAAGCATTAAGCAACTGCTTCAGTAATTCCTTCGTAAATAGTGCTGCCTTTTGATCTTAATGTGTATAGTAAATCTCAGGCTAAGACGTTGGAATGGTTGGCCTAACTTCTTGTGTCAGACAGACAGTCAGAGCTCCTCATGCCTCTCAGCTGCTTGTCTCCAGAGCTTATTCAGTACAAAAAGGATTGCCTTTCTATGTGACTATAAAGAGCTGAAATTTGGAAATCTGGAGTCATTTTATTAAGATTATCTATCATGTTAGTTGCATAAACAGAAGCAGATTCTGTGTTTAACTCTGATCCTATGCTCTATCTCGGAGGTTATTCTTTGTGTATGGCGTGGGAATTCTGCAAACAATTGTGTGGGTGCATGTGGAGGCCAGAAGGCAACATCAGGTGCCTTCCTCAATCCCTCTGAAGCTTATTTTTTGAGAAAGAGTCTCTCACTGAACCTGGAAATCACTGATCCTGCTGGCCTGCCTGGCCAACAAGCTCCAGGGATCCTCGTATCTCTCTCTCCTTAGTGTTCAGATTATGGCATACATAGCCATGCCAGCTTTTTTATGCAGGTTCTAGGGATTGATCTCAGGTCCTCATGCTTGCATGACAGATGCTTTACCATCTGAACCACCTCTCCCTTCCCCTGAGAGATTATTATAGTTCTGTGATTAAAACACTCTGATCAATAAGAACTTGGGGAGGAAAGGATTTATTGCACTTACACATCCAAGTGATCATCCATTTGTGAGGGAAGATGGGCAGGAAGTCAGGGTAGGAACCTGGAGGCAGGAACTGAAGCACAGACCTTGGAGGAATGCTGCTTCCTGGCTTATTCCTCTGGTTTGTGCTCAGCTGCTTTCTTATCAAACCGAGGACCATGTGCCCAGGGGTGGCACTGCCCACAGTGAGCTGGGTCCTTCCATATCATTCAACAGTCAAGACATACCTCACACACAAAAACATGGGCCAGTCTGATGGAGGAAATTCCCCAACTGAGAGTCCCTCTTTGCAGATGTGTCAAGTTGGTAATGAGAGCCAGCTGTGACAAATATGTATATTTTAAGGTGATAATATATGTTTGTTGCATAAAATAAACACTATATGCATGAACTCTCTTGATTGGCACCCTCAGGTCTCACTCTTGGGCCAGCTTCTAGTGGAACCCAGAGATAGCCCTTAAATCAGTGGTAGATGATTGAGAACTCCTGGGCTAAACTTTGATTGACTTCTTTTCTCTTTAAAACTACTAGAGACTGGGAGAGAGCTGGCTCAACAACTGTTATGTGCCAGTGTGTCTTTGTGTATTTTCTGGGCCCATTGAAGCTGCAGCCTCAACCCTTAATCACTGATGGAGTTCCAACTTTCAGCTTCATGGTGTCCTTTCAAAAGCATCATCTTGCGTCAGGATGATTTCCATATCGATCTTCTTTGGTGTGGTAGGATTCCCAAGTGCTTCAATGAGTGCAGCTAGCCCTTTCTATGGAGATGTGATTAGTTTAAGTTCAGAGCAACATTGTGGACATGACTTCAGTAAAGGTTAGGAGCACTCTTTGGCTCTGAAATTTCATTTCAAAGTAAGAGGTCCCTAAGGGCTAGTTGGACTTATTTAATTACACTGCGCAGGACTAGGGTAATCGTTTTATAAAATCCCTCTTCAAGGCAAATTTGTAATTTAATACAAAGTGGTAAATTAGTAAACCTTTAACATTTGTATCAGGAGACAATTGATGTAGATCAGTATTAAATAAAGGGGAAACTTTAGGTATGATGTTTGAATTAGAAATGACAATATTTATATATTTTTGATAAAAATTTGGACCAAAATCTGACATATACTATATGCAATTGACCAGAGTGATCTAATTATTAAAGGGCCAGTAAATGAAGAAGCCTATTCCTTTTGCTTAACAGTTTGAACTGTTCTATATGCAGGGCTGTATGCTAGGTACTGAATCCTAGAGCTGTAGCCTGCGATGGCAAAGCCCACAGTCAGGTAGGAGAAACAGACATGGGCCCAGAAAATACACAAAGACACACTGGCACATAACAGGCCATCGCTTTGTGCTGGGCCAATGTGTGAAGTGCCCTGTAAGCCTGCCAGGTGGATGGTTACTAATCCTTCAAGATTTAGCCCATGACCTATAAGACTCCTACAGTGTATTTTTTTTACCACTGTTTCCCCCAAAGAACACAAAAATGTGTTTCTGCCCCAGGGTTCATAGTGCCTCTGTGGGCACAGGATAGGACAGTGGCTGCTGGAGGAGACAGTCTGGGACCCACCAGCATCCCTGGGCAAGGGAGAAACTTGTTGACATTGAGAAATCAGAATGTTTAAATATTAGTAACTATGCCACTTTCTAGAAACCAAACTTGGATTTGAACAGTGTACCACTTTTATCTTACTTTTTCTTTTGATCAAGTCAGGAAGTTAAAAGAGGAAAGCTAGGAGCCTTAGACTCAAATAGGCCTCTGTTCTTCACAGACCATGATACCTCTGCCTCCATGTCCTTCCCCTTCCCTTCCCTTCCCTGTCACGCCTCTTTATCAGTAGGAAGCCAGGGAATGTTCAAACCCATGCTCCTGCACACATGCCAGTTCAAGGGAAACTTTCTGATGTGCTTTTTCTTATAAATGATGAATGCAATATTTTTATTTACTGTACTGCATTCCTTTGTAAAACACCCACTTCTATTTCATCAGCTTTGTATAATACTACACATGTGACTTTCTAGAACAAAGGTCATTCTTCCGGGGGAGGGTTATTATCACAGCCCTGATCCACTTGTTTGGGGAATATATATCCTCTTTTTTGCCGCTGAAGACCTCCACAATTACTTCTAGTTCACCTATACTTAAGAAAAATGTTTTCGCTCTTTCCTTTGCTCAATAAATGTTTATTGAGCAACTAAATCAGGAACTGTCTTAGGTATTGGCATAAAGCAATTTCAACATGGTAGCTGCTCTCATAGTGAGTAGTGAAGATGGTTGAGGAAGAGGAGGATAGCAATTACATGAAGGTGATGTGAGAACTCCCTTGAGGACATTCAGAAGGCTAGCAGGTCATAGGAAAAGGAGAATGTGATGCTACACTGGAAACTGTTCCAGCCAGGAAGCATTGTGACAAGAGTCTAATAGAATCTGTCCACTGAAGACCAGCTTGCTGATCTCTAGGAGACTCTGCTCAGCCGGAAGGAGTGTTTGTGTCCATGTTGTCAGCTGAAAAAGGAAAACCTGAGAATTTTCAAACTGTGACTGACTATGACTATAGGTTGTAGAAAGAAAGCCAAATAGACGTTTAAATTGAGGAAAAAATGGTGAATTGCATCCTTGTTTACTATTAAAGAAGGAAATACCAGGTTGGTGCTTATATTTGGCCATGGAACAGCTTGACTTTATAGCAGAGAGGAAGAGTGAGTTTTCTTTAAGGTCAGTCCCACAGCAGATATCAGTCTTTCTGTTCGTAACTAGTCTAGAACTCATCCCACGTGGTGCACAAATGTGCATGGATCCTGACAGACCCAACAGAACCACTCACTGTCTCAACAAAGTCACATTGCAGCGAGGTTTCTGAGAGGTTGAGAGGTTTCTTTTCTTCTTAGATTGGGACCAGTATGAGACAGGGGGAGCCTGGCACTTGTTGGAGGTCACACTTGCACTGATACACTCCTGTGAAGTCCTGTTGGACGAATGAATTCTTTCTATATTGAGCCAGACACTTTAAGTATATCATTATTTCATCATTTCAAGCAGCCTTGGGGTTGTGTGTCTGGTTTTCTGTCTACCTGCATAGCAGAAATACTATTTTGATTATGGGTGTGGCACCTGGTCTCAGCTAATGACTTGACATTCAGATAGCCCTTCTCTCTGACTCTGGATTCCAATTCCTGTCTCATGCTTCCATCCCACTGATTAAAACCCTGAAGTGTTTCAAGTGTTTGTATCACTATGTCAGGTGCATGACAGTGTTGATTGACTTGTTCATTGAATAAATATCTCCTGAGAAGGTAACAGTTAAATCAAGAGCTGCCTGAAGGAAGTGAATTAAATGGATATCTGGGAGGAGAAATCTCCAGAAAGAAGAAGCAGCAAAATTAATTGCTTGAGACATGAGAGGTGAGGTCAGGGACACAAAATTATGTGGGACCCTTCCAGAACGTTATCTGAGTGGGATGTCAAACCATGAGAGGGGTCTGAGTCACTGCAGGAATGACAAGATTCCACTTTTATTTTAATAGAATGATTCTAGTTTCCGAGTTGAGAACACTGTGATGGGAAGAAGAATGGAGGCCAGGAGATCAATGAGGAGGCAATTTAAATGATAAATTTCTAAACAAAAGACAATGAGATAATTGGATCAGGCAGGCACCCAGGAGATGGCGGGAAGTGTAGGATTTGGGGTGTGTTTTAGAGGTTTTGCTGGAGGGACAATTGAGGGACATGGATTCAGGAAGAGATTGTGTACATACGCATACATATTGCCTGTAAAAGAGTGGATGAGGGGCTGGAGAGATGGCTCAGAGGTTAAGTGCACTCAGTTCACTTCCAGAGGACCTGAATTCAGTTCCCAGCACCCACTGTAGCCACACCTATAAGTATAAACTACTCAAGAGGCTGAGTCAGGGGGATCAGAGGAGTCCATGAGTTCTGGACTGTAGTGCACTATGCTGGTCAGGTGTCCAAATTAAGTTAGGCATCAATATGGGGACCTTCTGGAAGCTAGGGATCACCAGGTTGCCTCATCCACTTTGGGCAACTCACAAGTACCAGCTCCAGGGAATCATATGCCTCTGGCCTCTGTAGATATCTGAACATACATGCAAGTACCTATACACAGACAGACACACAAACAGACGCACATATAGAATTAATTTAAAAATAAATTTAATAAAAAGAAAGGATGTGAATAATGGCAGCAACAGTGATGTTTTTGACCTGAAAGCTCTTTTTTCATACCAGAGGGGGAAACTGTGAGTAGCAGGTGTCAAGGTGCATTCTGGGGACTTACTGCCAAGAGATAAACTACACATACAGACATGCAAGAGAAGTGTGTGTTCTTCATTCTAACAACGCTTTAACACCCCCCACCCCAACATGATGGAATCACTATGGGAGTGAACATAAATGGAAAAGAAGCATTTTCAACCAACTCTGGGTGATGAGGCATTGCATTAGAATACTAGAGTAGCGCAAAGAAATGGGAGGTGGGCTGTCCTGGAACAAGGAATGGAGGACTGTTGTGTGGAGTGCTGGTGCTGTGCATATGAGAGGACCAGAGCCCTGTGCTCAGCCGCTATGGAGAATAGCTTCATCGAGGGGAACTGTTCACCCTAACTGGAGGATATGAGAGGGAGCCAAGAATGACTGGTGGCAGGAAGAAGAGAGGCTTTCCAGAAGCTCTAGGAAGATTTGTGGGAGAGAGTATTTAAGGGCCAAAGGGGGGATCCAGGGGACAGGGAAAGGTTAATGACAGAGAGAGGGGATATGGCTGGAGCAGTGCAGGAGGGGTTCTACTGGCAGATTTTGGCCTTACAGGAGCCTTTCCTGTTGCATTAGGAAGGAGGTCCTCAGATCATCATGGGGTACTGAAGATGGGGGTCTTGCCCAGGACTCTTCTCAGAGAAACTGGAGCAAGGCCATCAGCTGAAGGTGGGGAAGAAGGAAATGTGGGTGATTTGGGGAAGGGGAACGAAGCAGATGTCAGGACATTAGGACAACTGAGGGACCAACATGTGACTGCCAGTCAGCAAGAAGGACTAGTTTGAGGTTTTGTAAGCATGAATCTTGAACACAGACCAGTCAAATGGGTCTGTTTTCCTCCATACGGCAACTGCCAGGAAGCAGAGATGAAGACACTCCCCTGTCCCACCCTCCCACATATCCATGTGAAAGAGAGAGAGGAATTACCAGAATAATGCCTGCAAGCCAAGGTGGACAACTGTCAGCTCTCCAGGGGTTCAGGGCACCAGGTGGGCATTCTTCCAGGAAGAGCAGGTCACCTGCCAGACTCTGTGTTTGTAGACGATGGGTAGTTCACTTCCAAGCAGCTGAGGGTGTTGAGGGTGTTACTCCAGGTCCTTGTCAGTCTCCCAGGAGGCTGGTTACCCAGTGCTCGTCCTCTCTTACAATCAGAAAGCATGCTGACTGCTACGAGAGCGTCTGCCACTGCCCCAACCTAGAAAATGTGTATGTGGCTCATCTTGACCACAAAGGCCTTTGCTGATCATTGGGTCAAGATAATTCCTGCCGGAACTAATTGTCTGAGTTTTAATTAAGGGATGTTTCTGAACAGGTCATATCAACTTGGAAGCCGTATTTTGTGACGTCTCCCAAGTTCCCTGTTCTTTTCGGTCTCAATTGCTTTGTAGAAGATTTCTTATGCCTGGAAGTTCCCTGACTCTCCATTCTCTGATGAGTAAAAAAAAAATCCATTTAAAATAATTTGTATTATATAATTTTGTCATTTAAGTACAGTTGAGATTTTACCAAGGACTTACAAGCGGGTGAGGGTAGAGATTGAGATGAGATATCTCTGTGCTCACACCATGCACACGCTGACCTTCATAGGATCTATTTTATGTTTGGGGATTTACCATGCATTTTTTTCATGTCACCTATTTCACTGCAAATTGAATACAGTCCAGACATACTGGAGATTTTATCTTTTTCTTTATTGTTAGTTCTGGAAATGGAACCAAGGCCTTGCTCACCCTAAGCAAACCCACTAACAGTGAGGTACATGCCTAACCTGAGGAGAAGTTTTAGGTCAGCTTTGATCTTTGTGATTTGATGTTACTTCCACATGAAAACTGTTGCATTCTAATTTTTATTTATTTTTATTTTACATGTACAAGTGTTTCATCTGCAATGATGTAAGTGCAACACATGCATGCAGTGAGTGCCTGAAGAGGTCAGAAGAGGGTGTTGTAGCCCATGGAACTGGAGTTACAGACTGTTGTTAGCTGGGAACTGAACCCTGGTTTGCTGCAAGAGCAACCAGTGCTCTTAACCACTGAGCCATCTCTCCAGCTCCTGGAGATGGAAGCTTTATCAGCCCCACCCTTTCACTGTGTATGATTTTCATACCTAGTAATGTGAGTGTATCCCCTGTGCATGTGTGTGCATGTCTGTGTATTTTCTCATCTGCAGGTGGTACTGGGCAGATTTTCATCCTCAGTGGATGTGTTCTTCCTCTCGCTTTGCTTGGCAGTGCTGGATGCAATGGTTGCTCTCATTTCTCTTTTTTGCCATCATGATTGTTTCCTGCAGTCCCATTTGTTTTTCTCGGGTTTTCCTTCTCGTCGTCAGTCTGTCTCATCTGTGCACCAGTCTGCCTCTCTTCCTTTTCCCCACTGCACAGAGCCATGCCTGGTCTTGTATTTGGTTGGTTTTCATTTTTGATGCGTATGCAAACCATTGGAGTACGCAGTTTTGAATCCACTGTGTGTCTTGCAGTTACATTTCTGAATATATTTGTTCTGAAAATATTTGTCATTTGGACAGCTCAGAAATGCTTTTTTTTTGTTGTTGTTCTGGGACTTTCCCTGTTTACCTATTGTGATGTTGAGACAGCATGTTGTCAGTTAATGTGCAGTAAATCCATGTTCAATTTCAGTTTCTGCAATGATATAAATCCATTTACATGGGCTCATCTCTTGGTTGATGGTCAGCCCCTGATGTTGCTGGTTTTTACCAGCCCTGGTGTTTTGGCAGTTACGGTGATTCCACATTACAAATGACCATGTTTCCCTTGCATAATGCTTCTTTCCATCCACGCTTCTCCAGATACTGTCTGCCCACACTGTCACAAGTGGGGGAAACACTTAAAGATGTCCCTGTAGCAATGGCATTCTAATATTGGCATAGACTGTAAGCAAGATAAGTGAAGTACAGTGAGGATCTGCCTGCTGTGATGAAGTGATCAGGTATGGTGTGGATTTTGAAGGAATGGGGTTGGGTCAAGCATGACTTTTGTGGGGAGGCAGCATCCCCAGCAGACCGATGGATGAGATGGGATGGAGACTCATTTAGGAAAGGGGGAGCTGCAGCCTAGAGGTTCTGAGGCCAGAGTAACATGGAGAGGCTGAGAGCAGTAACAAGGTAGGGTTGCTGGGTGAGTGAGACCTGGAGTCACCTGGGGTTGGGTGGAAGGTGCTGAGGTTTTGGAGAGGTGACAGGGTCTGCGATCTAAGGGCTTTAGAGGTCATGGGACAGTTTGAGTTTTAGGGCAGGGGTAGAAGCCCTTGAGGACTTTGCAGAAGGCTTTTGCAGCACTGGGAGCTTGTTGGCATTTCATTTTTAAAATTCCCCTTGGATATTTTCTGGAATAAGAATGTAGGACTGCAAGAGAATTCGGCAGACTCACCTAGCAGGCTGTGAGCCAATAGCACCATATAAGCTTTGGGGACCACCCTGGAGCTGGTAAGAGGCGGGAGGACTCAGGAAATAGCTTAAAGGTAGAGCAAACAGGCCTGGAGGATGGATTAGATCTGGACCCTGACTGAGCAGAGCAACCCCAAGACTCATGAACTGAGTGGTGGAGTGAAGTGAACTCATTTGCCAAAAAAGAGAAAGAATTATTGGACAGAAGCAGGTTTGAGGCTTAAAAGTAGAAGTTCCTTTTTTATGGGTTCCTCATATCTCCCTTCCTTCCCTTTCATCTGAGGCAGTGTTAGGTGCAGGAATCGAAGAGGGACAAGGTTAGGTAGTATGGGGTCAGTGGAATGGAGAGCTAGGGAGGCAGCCAGTGTCATTGGTAAACAGATTGCAGAGTGTATTGAGTAAGAAGTAAATATACTGAAGATGAAAAGATCTAGGTCTGTCATTGACTGATAGGTGGATTCCTATAAATATAAAAGAATATCAAGGAGCTAGATGGGAAGGAGAAGTGGTAATGAGGCAGGTTTTATGATTTTCAAGTTATTGTGTCTGTTTATGTGTCTCTGTGTGTATATGTGTATGTGTCTGCATGTATGTGTATGTGTGTCTGTATATGTATTTTGTGTGTATGTGTCTGTGACTATATGTATTTGGGCCTCTGCATTTATGTGTGTCTGTGAGTTGGTATGTCTGTATATGTAAGAGTATGTGTACATATGTGTGTGTATGTTTATATATGTGTGAATGTGTGTGTGCCTGATGTATGTGTGTGCCTATGTCTTGTGTGTCTATGCACGTATATCTATGTGTGTGAGAAAGAATGTGTGGGAATGTGTGTCTGTGAATATGTGCATGAGAGTGTATGTGTATGTGTATGTGTGTGAGTGTACATGTGTGTGCCTGTGTATATGTTCCTGTATGTGTATGTATGTATGTATATAGTGATATAAAAGACACACACATACATGCACACATACAAGGAAAGCCTATGAACTGATGCATGATCGTTACTCATCAACGATGAGCTCACCAGATTCCCAGATTCTGACTTATAAGTTGTGTCTGCTGCAGAAAGGGTGAGTGGTGCTCCTTGAAGGAGTTGCCAGTGGGCGGTGTGTGGTAGCAAGACAGCCTGGCAACACGGCTCCAGATGCACTGTGCACTGGTCCTGCGTGTCAGTGAGTAAGCCCTGTCATTGTCTCTAGAGTATGACGGGGGAAGGAGGTAACCGAGTAGAGGTGGAGGGAAAGATCGTCAGACATAAAGCAGCATGAGAAGGAGCTCAGCAGGTTGGATGATCCCTCTGTGTGTACATGGAGTGATGAATGAGGTTCATATGGCAGGTGAAAAAAGAGTTTTATTCCATGCTAAATGTTCATCAGTGAGGAGAAGGGCTATAGGTTTCAGCAGGATGCTTTAGGGTAGAAGGCCTGATAAATAGAATTGTCCTGTTCCCTGAAAGCTGTGAATATGTTACATTATATGATGAAAGGAAATTTGTGTCTTTGACTATAATGGAAAAGGAGATTTTTCTGGATTATTTGGGAGGGCAAATATTTTTTAAAAAGACCTTATAGGGAGGCTGACTTAATATATTGCTTTCTTACTTAATTTAGTGTGTGTGTGTGTGTGTGTGTGTGTGTGTGTTCATACATGCATATGCCACAGCATGTATGGAGGACAACTTGCAGGAGTGAATTCTTTCCTTTTATCATCTGGGTCGCAGAAATGGAGCACAGGTTGTCAAATTTAGCTGAAGACACCATTTCCCACTGAGCCATCTCACTAGCCCTGAAGGCTGACTTTGAAGATGTTCATATTAGTCAGTTTCTACTGCTGAAACAAAATGCATGCAGCTGAGTGCTTTATAAGAAGGGTTATTTAGCTCACAGTTGGGAGACAATGAATTGTGAGGACTTTGACTGTGTCACATCATGATGACCTGATGGCATGGTAGACAGGGTGAGAGGCCATGAGGTGAGACAGGAATCCAGAGAGTGCAGGGAGGAAGTAGTCTTCCTTCATTATCACAAACCTCTCTCAAGAACCACCAAGGTCCTACAGAACATTAGTCTCTTCTGAGGGCAGGTCTTCCAGTTACCTGATAACTTCCCACAAGGCCCTAGCTCTTTTTTGTTTTTCTTCAGTGCAAGGCCTGAACTCTTAAAGATCCAGGAGCTCTGACATCACTATGCTAGAGACTAAACTTCCCACACTTGAGCCTTGAAATGCACTCGAACCACATCGAAACCGCAGCAATGAAGGAAAGGAGCAGCTATGAAATGGGAAAGGCAAGGAGAGGTGTCCTTCCCAGGAGCCTCCTGACGGAATGGAACCACACTGATATGTAGATTTTAGCCTAATGAAACCTACTTCCTGCTCTGACCTCTACAACCTAGAGAGAATGAATTTGTGGTGTTTTAAGCTACTGATTATGATAATTTGTTATAGCAGCAATAGGAAATAAATGCAAATGATTTGGGGCCATTTCTTCCAGTTTTCTGAATGTTTTGAGTAAGGAGAAAGATCTGGAACTATCTGTAAGAAATAATCTTCATGCCAATGGTATGAGAATAAAAAATATGAGGTCTGTGAATAAAAAAATCAGGTGTCATTTATAGTAACCTCAGAGCTGGCCTGGATTCACTAAAAGAAGGTGATAGGATGATTGAAAGATGTTGGGAGTTTGGGAGTGTGTTAGTTCTACATTACTGTGACCAAATACTTGAGAAAATCATCTTAAAAGAGCAAAGCTTTATTTTGATTTCATGGTTTTAGAGTTTGCAGCTAACACTTAGCTGACTTCATTATTGCTGGGCCAGCAGAGAGGCAGAGTGTTGTGGAAGAAGGGCGTGGGGGCAGAGGTAGTAACTCCAGGCATCCAGGAAACACAGACAGAAAGGGGCTTAGAGACAATATATGCTGTCCAAAGGTACACCGTGACCTATTTCCTCCAGCCAGGCCCCACCTCACAGGCTCCATCACAAGGAGATAATGCCCCAAGATTATGAATCCAGCAATGAATGAATGAATCCATTAATTACAATAGAGCCTGCATGATCCAGTAGCCTCTCAGGGGTTGAATGCACCAACTAGAGACAAAGCTTTCAGTACATGGGTCTTTGGTGGGCTGGCTCATACAAACAGAGAGTATGACAGACAGTGACTTTTCAAGGAATAGTGTTGGGACTTGGAATTCAGTGAGGCAGAATTTGGATGTTCACTACTTGTAAAGAGTTATGTGAGGTTAATAATCTGTATCCCGTTGTCCTACCTTCCCTTTGTCCCTGAAGACTAAAAACAAAAGCAAACTGACAAATACCAGTACTTGAAACATATTGAGATTGCTCTTGGGAAGTCTGAGTAATCATTTCTAATTCTGACCCCTTTCCTGAGATGCTTTCTTCACAAGGGCCTGGCCAGCACAATTTCCCTTTGTACTGTACTTTATCTGGCTGCGCCTTGAGCTCTCATCTTACAGACTGAGAGACACTTGAGTAGTCCTAGTGATACACAGAGAGGCTTTCCAAGTTATAGCAGGCACACTGTTACACTATCAAGAAAGAAAACAGTAAAACTAAAATTTCGAAAGTTTAATTAACTTAGGGGTCCAGACAGAAGGCCCAGTGTTTAAGAGCACTGACTGCTCTTGCAAAGGACCTGGGTTCAGTTCCCAGCGTCCACCTTGAGGCTCATAATCATCTGGAACTTCAGTCCCAAGGCATCCGACGCCCTCTTCTGTCTACCATGGGGATTGCGCATATATGATGCCCTTCCATACACGCAGGCAAAACACTTATACATGTGAAAATGCAAATAAATTTAATTTAAAAATGTTTAAAGTTATATTAACTTGTTATTGTTCATCATGAGGTTATAGAAATATGTAAAGAAGATAAGTTATTTGCCATAATCTGCATCCAATTTTGGGATAGATTTCTTTATTCTCTTGTTTTATATAGTTGAAATCATGCTTATAATTACTATTCCATGTGTTGCTTAAACGTAATGTTACCTTATAGATAGAATTTGCCCTTCTTTTTAAATGCTATAAGCAATGTTTTAATAGAAAATTATTCCATCATATGAAAAGTGTCAATATGTGGGGCCATGAAATGGCTCAGGCAAGCCTGATGAACTGAATTCAGTTCCCCGAACCCACATAGTTAGAAGGAGAGAACTAACTCCTGCAAGTTGTCCTCTAAACTCCATAAGCCACTCCCTTCCCTTTTATGCATACATACCCACCCACTCATGCCCACAAAAACACACAAAATAAATAAATAAAAACAAACTTTTTTTTGTAAAGAAATCAATGTTTTAGCCTGATATGGTGGCTCAACCCTTTAATCCGAGAACTTGGGAGGCAGAGGCAGGCAGATTTCTATGAGATTGAAGCCAACCTAGCTTACATAGTGAGTTCTAGGCCAGCCAGTGCTACAGCGAGACCCTGTCTCCAAACCAACCAAACAACCCAAAAGCAAACAAAACAAATCAATAATTTGCTTTCAGAATTCTAATATTTCACTCTTAACTGATGAATACCTTTTTGGATAACATTTTGTAGCATTCCTCAGCATGGAGAGTTCTGGAATGAGGTGTCTACACTAAAGGGTAAGAACTTGGAAAGGGTCTTGCAGAATCTTGTCAGACTATATCCTCTGAACCTAGCACCAGTTTATACTCACGCCAACTATGTGTGTAGGTACCTGTTATATCAACTCAAAAATAGCAAGAGTTTATGTGTATACATTTGGAAATGAACCAGTTTCAGCAATGACCCATTTCAACTATCAAGGGACAGAAATTAGGTATTCTTTTGCCATGCAAGAGTGTTTTCTATAGATCCCTCACAGATGCTTACTACCTGTGCTGGTTAGTTTTTATACTCACCTTGACATAACCTAGAGTCACCTGGGAGGAGGGATCCTCAACTTTAGAGAGTGTAGAGTCTCTTGAGTCACAATTTATAAAGGAAAATTACATGGGAGAGTAAAAAATAGGAAAATAGTATTTCTGTCATCTGTGATATTAAGAGTTATCTTTAGAAAGGTGGGCATCTAAAGTGAATCATGTATGAAGTCACAATATGTTAATAAATAAGTAAAAATGCACCAGGTGGCTGAATTCACACATAGAGCATCAGTGTGTACCTATCCCACAAGGACCTGCAAGGGAAACTTTGGAGATATAGCTATAAACCCGTGTGTATGCTGAATTACGTTTTAGAGCTTTGTATCAAAGTAACTCTGCATCATGTTCTAGTGAATGGACCTGTCATTCGTTGGCTGTGAGATTTGACTAACTCGAGCTGTACTCTGAACAGTAGGTGTGATTCTTATTGTTAGAGTGATGCCCTGGCTTGATGGACACAGTTTTCACTTGATAATAAAGATGACTGTGTTGGAAAGTCTACATTTTTTGTTGAATAATTTGAAGCATCTCTTTGGGCTAATCTTAAACAGTGTCTCATTAGTGCTTACTATAATTCTTTACTCTCAACTTTGAACTGAAATGTTCATGATTATTTTAACTATTTAAGGACAGTGAGAAATGTGAAACATTTAGTTGTGTGTATGTAGTTTTTTTGTTATTTGTGTGTTTGTGTCTGTCTCTATGTGTTTCTTTGTGTTCATGTGATGCACATATGTGTGGGTACATGTGGACACATGTGGATGCCATAGCTCAACCATGAGCATCATTCCTCAGAAGCTGTCCATCTCTTTTTAGACAGGGTCTTACATTGGTGGCCTGGAATTTTCCGAGTAGGCTAGACTAGCTGTCTAGCAAGCCCAGGGGGCCTCCCTCTCTCTACCTCTCAGTGCTGACCTTTCAAGCCCACACCACTACATCATCATTTTTGCATGAGTTCTAGAGATTGAATTCAGGTCCACATGCCTATGTGGCAAGAACTTTACTGACTGACCTGGCTTACCAGCCCCAAAACTTTGGTTTTTAAATAAATGGTAGGCATTTAGAAGGTTTAACTGAGGATAAATCTAATGTTCCTTAAAATTAGAAAAACTGAATTTGAGATATGTTACTTTGAGCCGTTAATACCTCCTTTGCAATTGCTCCCTGAGACCTACATTTTGAAAGCCGTCTTTTCAGTTTGGGCAGGAGGGAATTTCAATTGGTTTGAGCATATTGAGTGTAAAAGGATTGCATTTGTGCCACTAAGTGTGTCTCACATAGTAAAATGTAAGTGGTTTTAGTGTTTCATCATTTGGTATTTATTTTTGCTGCTTTCCCCTTACATCATTGTGATTTGTAGAGGTCATATATGGGCAAATTCATTCTTGCCAAAACAACATTTGATTTTGTCTTGTTTTGTTTTATTTGGTTTGGTTTAGGGACAGGATCTCCCTGTACTACCAGCTGGCCTGGAACTCACTATGTAGTCCAGGCTGGCCTCGAATTCAAAGATCTACCTGCCTCTGCCTCCCAAGTGCTGGGGCTAAATTTGTGTACCACCACCATGCCTGGCTTCAAAGCAACATTTTTGATGTTCTTTGGTGCTTATATGAAATTGTAAAGCATTTGAGATGAATATTTTAGATATACAAGCTGACATTCCTGATCTGTAGGTTTTGATTTGGGTATGTTCTGCTAGTACAATCCCTACAAATGTTCCAGAATGCAAATGAAGACAAGAACAGACACTCCTGGCCCTCCATGTTTTGCATAAGGATGTACCTGTATGGGGAGCTCAAGAGGAGCACTTTACAGTTCTAAATAAGATCTCTAGAAATTAAGCCTTTGTCTAACACTTTGTTCATTTATTTGTGCTAACACAGCACATCTAGTAACACCCCATTTATCTCATCATTTTCCAGAATCCAATGGAATTTTCCAGGTAACTGATCATAAATTAGTTTTCCAGGTAACTGAGTCTTACACTTAACACCTTCAAGGACTAAACTCTTTTAAATTTAGCCATTTTGATGGAAAATTTGAGAGAATACGTGCTTTCTACCCCTTTACTTTCTTGCGGTTTTGTGGTTATAGAATACTTAGTGTAATTTGAATTCTTTTCTGATGGCTCAGGATAACTGTGTATTAACCTGAAGTAGTTGAGTGTTATGCTTACTTGCTGACTTTTTATGTTTTTCTCTCCTTCTTGGTTAGACTAGCAGGTGGCTCCACCTTTAGCAACTCTTCTTTCTCCCTTAAAGGCTTTTGCATTATATTCTCCATGACTTTTTAGGAATCGAAGGTTTTGGTGATTCAGAACCTCGGAAGAGTCAGAGAGAGAGGGCCCAGGAGGGAAATGTGTTCTTGCTCCCTTTTTGGTATTGCGTTAGGACTCCAGATTGTTTCTGGGCTTGGAACAAGATCCTGAAAGACTGGTGATTGGGATATCACCTACTCCTGTGTTGACTGGTCTTCTGTTCCCTTCACCTGATCTTCATGAGTGAACAATGTGTATTATTCTAGGAGAATTCTAAGAGAATTCTGGGAACCATCCAGGCTTACTCACACCAGTAGTTACTCTCATCTCTGAGCCCTCTGTCTTTTTCACTGCTAGTAGTCTTGATAAACAGAACAGGCTGCAGGAAACAGTGTTTGCTGGATAAGGAGTTGCACACATGACCTCACAGCTGCTGGGTCTGTATGCACAAGACTTGCACAAGATCAAGCCAGCTAAAACCTCAGCCTGAGTGTGGAGAGGGGCTCATGACGTCCTGTCCTATCTGAGGAGCAATTGGTAATTGATGGCTGCTGGCAGAGAGAAAGGCAGTTTTCTTTAGGGATGCAGGTCCCAAGAGGCTTACCTATGCTCCAGTGGATGGTCCCACACCCATGCAGATACAGGCAGCACTAAGTGGATTCAGTGAGTTGAGAGAGAGACAACACAGGAAATTGGAAGGGATGCAGCATAGCAGAGGGAACAGGGAGTTGTTTTGATCCACACATATATACATATGTAAATCTTAAATAAAAAGGGTGTTGTTTGTCATACTGGGGACAGAGCAGAGACTGTCACATTCTAATCAAGTTTACATCACTGAGCTGCATTACTGGCCTCCTGTCCTGTCTGGAAAGGGCTCTTGTGGAAGATTTTCCCCTTGATGTTATTCCTATGTTCATTTCCATCTTCTTATCCTTTATGTCCTTTAGAAAGCTTGCCAGGTTTTCTCTTGAACCTGCTGTAAGAACGGTCCTCTAGTCACCTCTTTTTCTTATGTGGCCTGTTTCTTTGGATACCCTCTCCTCTGCATTGCACAGTATTTCTTAACTATCTGAGGACATTCAAGGCTTTCTTTTTCCTTTTCCTTTCTTCATTGCCCATTTCTATTCTTTTTCTTGAATTTTTATTCTTGCATTATGGTAGGAACATGTGACAGACATCTACCCTCTTGACCAGTGTGCACAGGGTTGCTGAGTGCAGGTGCAGATGAAGCAGCAGGTACCTGGACACACTCACCTTGCACTGCTGAACTCTATGCATGATGTGTTTGGCACACTCCTCATTCTCTTGCCTTCTCCCATCCCTGCCAGTACTAGTCATTTTGCTCTGTGATTGATTGTTGTGGACCATCATCGAAGCAGTGCTGTGCAGTGTATCTGCTATGGCTGTGTTATCTTACCACAACACCGCTTAGCATGCATGTGTTTCCCATCTTATGCTGCAAGACTTCTGCCTATGTGCCAGGCTCTGCTGGATAAATTGGATAGTTGAATTGACATACCCGGGAAGAGCGAACTTCAACTAATGAATTTCCTCTATCAAACTGGCCTGTGGGCATGTCTGTGAGGCATTTTCTTGAATGTTGAGTGATATGGAAAGGCCCAGCCCACTATGAGTAGTGCCACCCCTGGGCAGGTGGCTCTGGGTTATATAAGAAAGTAGGCTGAGCACAGGCCAGAGGAGCAAGGCAGTAAGCTGCATTCCTCCATGGCCGGTACGTATTTCAGCTCCTGACTCCAGGTTCCTGTCCTGTGTTCCTGTCTTGGCTTCCATTATAAAGGACTGTATTGTAAGTTAAAATAAACCTTTCCTCCCCAAGTTGGTTTAGGTTAATGTTTTATCACAGCAATATAGAAAGACAGACCCAATGGCCTCCCACTGTATGCACACTCAGCCTCCTTGTCCCTCAGTGAATGTTCAGGTGTTCCTCAGTGTTGACTGTTGTGAAGGATGCTGTGGTGAATGTGGCTCTGGCAACATCTCTTGATACCCTGATTCAGTTCTTTTATGTCATGGCCAGGAGTGAGACCACTGGACCACACAGACATCTTATTGTTGGGTTTTTAAGGAAGAATCCTCCTGTTTTCTATAGTGGTTTCACATTTTACATTCTTACCAGCTCAATGATATGCAGAGTTTCCTTTCTCCAAGTCTTTGATAACACTAATGTCTTTTGTTTTCTTTTTTTTAAAAAAAATTATTTTTTATTTTTATGTATATGAATATATTGTCTGCATGTGTGTAAGTACATCTGTGTCATGCAGTGCCCACGGAGGTCCAAAGAGGGCATTGGACTCCCCTGGAACTGAAGTTAGGATGGTTGGATGCTAGGAACTGAACCCTGGTCCTCTGAAAGAGCAGCCGGTTCTTTGAACTGCTGAACTATCTCTCCAGCCTCTTCTTTTGTTTTCTTGATAACCATCTTTACAAGTTGATGGTGGTTTCATAGCTTTTTCCTGGTTCATATGTCTCTCTTGCTTTATTGGGTCTGGGCTCTGCTTTTTATGTTATATGCCCTTTGTTGTCTTAAGGCTCAGCAGTTGCCACACTGTAAACTCTTTGTATGTGTTTGTGACCAGTACATGCTTTAAAAAGATATCCAGGGCCAACAAGATGGCTAGTGGGTACCAGCACTTGCTGTCAAATCTGATGACCTGGGTTTGATCCCAGGGAGCCACATGGAGGGAGAAAACTGACTCCTGCAAGTTTTCTTCTAACTGCCACATGCACCTTGGTATTCATTTTCTCTCTTGCTCTTTCTCCCTCCCTTCCCCTACCTACACACATAAATAAGTGGATAATGTAACCACCTTATTTCAGAGGGTCCTCTGGCCTATATGGTCCCTCTGCTTTCCTTCGGCATTAGCACCTCTGTGTTTGTTCACCCGGCAAATCTAGGACACCATTTCCACAAAGACTCCAATCCCAAGAATTCCTACCATTGTGTGGAACTGTCAGAGAAGGCTTACCACTTCGGGGAGTTATTAAGTATTTTGGTTTTTAAACATTAGCATTATCTCTTGGGGTATTTGGATGTGGATGGTTTTACTGGAGAAACTGAGCAGAGTCCTTGTCATTTTTTGAACAGGAAGCATTCTGTTTTGACGAATGCTATGGTTTCTTCTCTGAAGTTTACCATGATTTAGGGGTTAAATTTGGTTTAAATTAAAAAAAAACAACCAACAATGATAGTATCCACTTTGTTCTGGAAGAACTGTGAGCTGCTTTCTAGGTGAAGAATCCTGAGAGTCTCCATTACTCTGGTCTATAATTAGGTAAGATAATGGTCATTTTCTTTATTCTCATAAACTTAACTTGTAGGAAAACCACTTCATATAAAAATAATTTAAATGCTTTAAGCTAATGTAAAAAGTAGGTAGGCACTGCAGAGAGAACTGTAGCAGGTTCTTTCTGAAAATCATGTACCTAACCCAGGCTGAGGGTCTTGTAAAGTGAGCACCTTAAATTAATAACATGCACCGATTTATTTTAAAACCATCAAAGCTAACAAAATAAAGTGTATCCATTAATTTGCATTAGAGTGATTGTGTAAAGTGGGACTAGTTCTTTATTACATCAAGATAAAGGGAAACCATGGCAAATATAAATAGTCCCTTTGATTTGTTGCCTTAATTTTAAAGTAAATTGTGTGTTATGCTAATTAGGTGTTAAATGTTAGCTTTATAAATTGATGGTTTGCACTCTTAATTTTAACATTTAATTACCTTATAGTACAAGGTGGTGTGTGGAGGAGAGCTGATTTAGGACTAGTCTCTTGACATAGTTATGCCACTTATTAGCTGGGTGACCTTAGGCAGGTTTCTTAACATCTCTTGATGTAAAGTGTTCTCAGCTCTAAGAACCCTCTGAAACCTGACCCTTTAGATTTTTTTCTATTTACAACATTCTCTTATTATAGGACAAAATATGTCTATTTAAGTCTTGCTTTTTAATGAATAATGTATTCATAATATATGTCTTGGTATGTATGTATATATGTACATATATGTATATATAATTAAAATACATAAGCACATGTGGTTAGAAATTTGGTCATTGTCATGAAGACTGAAAATTTACTACCATTCTTGCTCAAAGCAGACTAAAGGAAACAGAAATCTTCAGTGTCAAAGCAAAAGAATTACCCCAAAGTTTGATGCATGTGTCACCCAGGACAGGAACTAGTCAACACCTTACAACTTTCCCGACATCTTTCCCGACATCTTAGAAATTACTTTATGGAGACATAATCCTGAACATGTTTATTTCTAATCAATGTCTAGTAGGTACAACTTACAAATTAAGTAGAAATTTAAACCTTAATTCTTTATTGTTAATGTTTTCCCTCTGCATGTTTGAATTAGCAGAGTAATTTAAAGAAAAATCCATGCATCAAAAACTATCTGGAAGTAAATAAAGCAAATAGTACCAATGTTTGTATCAGGTGGTGAATTTGAAGTGATTTTTTTTGTACTTTTGTACATATTTCATATTTTTAGTAATTGACGCTTTATTGGGAAAAATCCGCTATAATAAAAAGTACTGTGCTGTTATGAGGGAACTATCAATCAATAGTTACTTAATCGAATTATAAAACCATATTCTTTATTGTCTATTAAATCACACTTCATTAAAATACTTTGTTATTTTTCTCATTCTCTTTAGTTTTTTAATTGAGGTATAATTTACATACAATAAAAGACACAGATTTTAACTTTATCCCTTAATGAGATTTTTTTCTCTCTTACTCTCTTCAAAAGAGAGCACTCTAAACATCTTACCATACAATTCCTCAAGTCCCTTTTGAATCAGTTTCACCTTTCCAACAAGGAGCATCGCTGATATGGCATCTGTTAACCTGGACTGGTTTCTTCTGTTTGGAATGTTCTATAGATGAAGCCTGTGGTCCCCCTTGCAAATCCAGGCACTGTCTGCATGTGCTCACTGCTGTTGAGTTTAGCATGCCCATCTCATTTTGTTGTTGTTATTGTTACAGGGTCTCCCTGTATCCACTGGTTGGCCTCGAAATTGTTATGTAGACCAGGCTGGCCTGGATTACAGAGAGATGTGCCTGCCTCTGCTGGGATTAAAGGCATGAACTGTCTCACCCAACCCCCATCTCACTTCTTTATCTTAATGGGCTCAGAGTCTTAGAGCTGTGAAGAGCCAGAGCCTGGTTCTTGAGTCTGCTGGCCCCACAGCTCTGGTCCTGGCTTGTGCTGACAGGAGCTCCTGAAAGAGACCAGAAGAACATGGCTGTCAGAGGGTGAAGTTCATTGGATTTCTGCTAAGGAACTTGCCCTCTATGAGGGCCTCCACTTCAGCACCACACTATTTTAGGAATGAGAAATAGGACAAATCAGTTTGGTGAAAATCAGAGATGCTGATGAAGCTACCACAGCGAATCGGGCCTGAGTCAGCAGATTGTTTGCTTTGAGCCCTAGATCTGCAAGAGTCAGAGGGCCCACTTGGCTTTGCATGCTGATATTTTGAGGTCTTTCTGCCAAGAAGGTTCACTTCACCAAAGAAGATTTTCCTGGTCTCCTCCCTTGGTTACAGACTGGTGATCACAGGTTTTGCAGCTGCTTGGGGTACAGCTCTACATCATGACTCATTTTCTGTGTAGAAGCCTGGACATGGCTCACCTGGAGCCTCCCTCTGTGGAGTCTGTCTATGGAGCCTGCACAGATGGCACAGAGCAGTCTGACTATTTTGGGGACCATCGGCACCCCAGTACTGTCTAAGTCTCATTTCCAGTCCCAGCCTTTGACTCAGATGAAGGGCAGAGCAATCAAAAGTCAGTATCTTTTGGCTGTTCCCCTCCCTTCCAGCTTTGGGGTCTCATGCATCTTGGGGTCGGCTGTATATGAACTGTGGTACTGCCCACCTCTATAATGACTCACACCTACCATGTTATAGTCTCTTCTACATACCTTTAAAGGAAGAACCTAGGCCAGGCCAGGGGATATGGTCTCAGTTGGTAAAGTATTTCTTTGGCTTGCACATTAGCCTTCGGTTCCATCCCCAGAACCACACGAACCTGACTGAAGTGGAGGCAGGAGGATCAGGAGTTCAAGATCATCTTTAGCTACTTGGTGAGTTTGAGGCCAGAATGGACTACATGAGACTGTCATAAAGGAAAATATTTTTAAAATAAAATTAAACAGACCACATTAATATGCTTCCTTATGTTAACTATAAGACAGATTTAAAAACATGGCCCCAGCCTTTTCCATAAATTGGTACTATTTTGACCCCTAACACTTCCTGTTATCCTCACAGCACAGTACCTTTCTTCATCCTAGTTAAATAGGTATTCTAATGCTGTGATAAAACACTGACCAAAAGCAACTTGGGTGGGGAAGGGCTTATTTACCTTACAGCTCATAATCCATCAATCAGGGAAATCAAGTCAGGAACTCAGAATGGGAACCTGGAGGCAGGAACTGAAGCAGAAACCATGGAGGAACACTGCTTACTAGCTTGCTTTCCCTGGCCTGCTCAGCTACCTTTCTTATATAACTGAGGCCCACCTGCCTAGGTATGGCACCACCCACAGTGGGCTGGGCCCCCTCACATCAACCAGCAATTGAGAAAATGTTCCACAGACATGTCCACAGGCCAGTCTGATGGAGGTCATTCCTTAATTGAGCTTCCTCCTTCCAGATGTGTCAAGGTGACAATTGAAGCTATCCAGGACAGTAGGTCTGCACTTACCTGGAAAGGCGGGTAGTACTGGGTTGTGAAGTATCCTGTGCACCCTACTGAAGGATTTGCACTTTATTTGTTATGTGGAACCTGAAGAGACTCCATGGTCCCCTCATGTCTGTCTGGGCAGTGTTTCTATGCTAGGCTTCAGGAATCCAGCATGGTCACTTCTCCACCCAGAGGGCCACAGGTAGGAGGGCAGAGGGGCCCACTCAGTTCAGAGCACAAGGGCTTATTCTGGGGGCTGGATGATACTTTAGGCATCAAAGAAGGTGAAAGAATGACACACACACAAAAGCAGTTATACTATAGCTTGACTGATGGTTGTAGGCATGGGAGGGATTTCCTCGAAAGCTTTCTGATGGATTCTCTTGCCTGTTCTTGTGGTGTCATCTGCAGTCTGCCCCATCAACTCGATCTACCACTGACTCGTTTAACTCTGCTGAGTTAATGCTTACCACCATTACAAAGACCAGAAAAACCCACAGTGGGATTTTTCTAGTGGCAAGAAGCAACCTGCTGCATCTTTATCAAAAGCTGGAAGATGGCCTGAAAGAGAAGGCTCATCAGTTAAGAGTACTTGGCTGCTGTTGCAGAGGACCTGGATTCAGTTCCCAGCACCCACATGGCATGTAACAACTGTCTTTAACTACAGTTACAGGGAATCCAAACCCCTCTTCTGGCCTCTGTTGGCATTGCATGACACAGGTGTACTTACATACATGCAGGCAAAACACTCATACACATCACAAAATGTTGGAAGATGATTGGGGATACTTTACCCACTTAGCACTTAGGCCATTCCTTCAAAGGCATGAGATGTGTATGGTTTTAAATAACTCTTTGGTTTGGGGTGTAGCTCGGTTGGTAGAGTGCTTTCATAGCATGTGCAAAGCCTTGAGTCTCATCCCCAGCACTACGTAAGCCAGGCATGGTGGTTGGTGGTGTACACTTGTAATCCTTACACTTGGGAGGTAGAGAAAGGAGGATCAGAAGTTCAAGGCCATCCTTGGGTGCACAGTGGGTTTGAAGCTAGATTGGGCATATTTCACAAAGGAAAAGATGAAAAATAATTATTTGACTATTTCTGTGGAATTTCAATGGGAAACTGAAAGAGGACTGAAAGAGGGGCTGTGGACTCTTGTTTCTTTCTGAGTAGGGACAAAACAGAAGGGGGAGTTTTAGACTGAAGGAGTTTCAGGCTGAACAGTGAAGTTTGTATCCTCTGGGTAGGAGATTCCTGTTCTAAAGAGTGTGTGACCAGAAGCTAAGCAGAGATTGATGGACTTACTTGACTCACTTTTGAGCAGAGACACATCTCCTTTGTCCTCAGACCCCTGGCAGCTGGAATGATTCATGGCATATCACAGGTGCTCAGTGAATGATTGCAGAATGAAAGCCTCAGTGGGGCAGCCAGCACGCTGGTCATCACCCACGTCAGCCTGTGATGTGGGTGTGGGGTGAGGAAGAGTTACTGCATACATTTCACGACTCACCAACTCGGCACACAAGATCCTGATAGGTAAGTGCAGGGCACCCATTCTGGGATGATGAGTGGTTCTGAAGTTTGGCCTCAGAGTGGAGTGGGGCATGGCAGGTGGAAGACACACTCTTTGTCCCATGGGGAAGCCCATGACACAAGATACAGCTCTCAGTCTTTGAGATTTAAGCAAAACATTAGAAAGTTGCACAGAATACTGAGGTTTTTAAATTAAAGGCATGCTTTGAGGCATAAATACAGTATACATAGGATAGATTTTGTCAGTGGTTTTTTGGAGGTAAAACAGGAGGGAACCTTTGTTTAAGAGGCAACTAGAAGAAGAAGAATCTTCCGGCAAAATGAAGGCAGAGCAGTTTAGGAGTGGAAGAGAGCAGTGAATCTGTGTGTGACAAGGTGTTGGAGAACTCTAGGCAGGGTGATAGATGTCTGATACAATGTACCCTGTGCAGAAGTCAGGAGACTCCAGTGCACAGTGAATCTCATGAACATGGGGAAAATGCACATCACATTGTGTACCTGGCTTCATTCTGGCATTAGCCATGGTTCATACTGTCATTTATGCATATTTTGGACCAAACTATTTTCTGGGTAGTTTATATAGATTCTTTTTTTATCAGCTTAAACATATCATTTATTCCCATGTTAGAGAGCCTGGGCAGATTAAATATTTACCAATTTCTGGGAAGCTATATGGCAGTCCTAGTGTGAAGGAAGTAATAGGGAAACAGTGCTGTGGAGTGCCTCAGCCTCTAGAAGAGTGTGAGAACCCTTTTCCATCTGAATATGTGTTCCTCGTATTACCGAAACAACCAACCAAATAATTATTGAGTGAAGATCAGTTTCATGCCAAGCTCTTACTTAGCAGAGAGCACCGTGAAAAATTGTTGCGTAAGGGCTACGTGATTTATTCTAGGAAAAATTCTGATTTTTATGTGAATCAAAAACCAAACCATCTAAGCAAAATGAAAATAATCACACAACCATAGCAGAAGAGATTCAGAATCTAGCGATTCTGATATAAAACCAATATTCACAAAGTGTCTGGAAATGTTTTCCTTCCAATGGTTTATATGATAGGAATAAGGAGTTTTGTTACTTTTATAGATAGCAAAAAGCCATGTGGAGACATAGACTAAAGTACAGTCAGAAAGAGAAAACTATCAATCCAAGTCATATATGCACTCAGGGCATTTCCCCTACAAACAAGCCCAATACAAGTAATAATTGCATATACCAGCCAAGCCGTGTTCACATACAATTAGAGTAAAATTGTCTTCTCTGTGTCATCTCCTTTCATAGGGAAAACAATGCTCTGTGGTTTTTGTTTTGAAACTTGTTATCTTAAAGCTCTGTCAGGAGTTCATGTTTGTGTAGAATTAATTTGTTTACTTGGGACAAGGTCACATGTAGCCCAGGTTGGCCTTGAAATTACCATGTGGCCAAGGATGACCTTGAACTTCTGATCCACCTGCATCAGCCTTTTGAGTGCTGAGATTAATAACATGTACTACCATACCTGGTATGTCCTAGGCAAGCACTCCACCCAACCCAATAATATTAGTATCTTTTCTTGAAAGCCAGCATCTACCCATTTATGATAAAAATCTTTAAAGGGCACTGAAAAGTTTGCAAAGAATCTAACTGAAACTGTTAAGAAATCATTATTTTTATATCTTTTCCACGACAGACCAGATTCTGTCTCTCGTCTGTCAGACAGAAGTTGTGACAGCAGCTTGTACTCCAGGAGGTTTTGTCTCACTGGAGGGAAGCCCAGTTACAGTCCCAGTGCTAATTCCTGTCATGTTAACTACCGAAGGACAGATTTCCAATGTCTCTCCAACATTTGACAAAAGCATTTCCATTTGCTTAGTTTTGTTTCTTGGGTGACTTAGGCATTTTCAGTCAATACTGAACAGAGTCTGTCCTTGGTGACTAAGTATGTCCTATTTAATAAATCATTGGATTAAGAGTTTGGTTTTATTTTTATGTTAACTATTGAAAGTTTATACTTAGTTATCACTAGTGCTAACAGTGTTTTGTGGAGTTGGAAGTTGTCTAGTAGAGTAGATGAAGCAATTCACCAAATTCCATCCCTGGACCTCCTTCCTTAGGGAAAGCTCAGAGTAGTGCAGATGGTTTGTTCTACCTACTGTACTAGACTGTGTCACATGTCCACCTCTAGCACCTTTGTCCTCTTTCCCTTAACACTTTATATATAATATTTATCAGCATGTTGTGTGTGATATGTTATAAGTACATTTCCTGTGTATATCCACACGTGTGCAAAGGCCAGCAGTTGAAGTCAGCTGTCTTTCTCAATTACTCTCCACTGTATTCTATGAGATGGGGTCTCTTATTGGCCCTGGAGGTCACCAGTTTGGCTAGGCTGGCTAGTGAGCTCTTGGAATCTGCCTGTCTTCAATCTCTGAGGCTACAGATGTAAGCTGCTTCACCCAGCTTTTATGTGGGTACCAAGGATCTGAACTCAGTCCTTAGGCTTATACAGCAGGCACTTTATTGCCTGCACCATCTCTCCAGCTCCCTTATCAATATTTTTAATGTTTACTTTTCTCCTCCACAAAACTCTACTTCCATTATGTTCTGCATTTAGACATGTATCTGACATACAAGAGCTTTTCAGCAAATGACTGTTAAATTAGGCTATATCCATCCACTAAGACAGGCATTTGCCCAGTGTAAAACTCAGGCATACTATTAACCCAGGGTGTTATTAAAAGACCATTAAGCTTAATAGTATTGGGAAGTAAATGTCCTTATGTGTTGTCATTATATAATTCAAACAAAGGAACAAAATGTCTTTGAAAGATAAAGGGCTGAATACATAGTTAAGCTCTGTAAACTAATTAATTAAAAATTTACACTATCTTATTGTGTTTATAAAATATTTCTCACTATTTAAAAATTTTAGTATTGGGGGCTGGAGAGATGACTTAGAAGTTAAGGGTATTTGCTACTCTATTAGAGGTCCTGGGTTTACTTCCCAGCACAACTATCTGTAACTGAAGCTCCAGGACACACTCTACTGGACTCCATTAGTACTGCATGTATGGACATACTAATAGACACACACACATAAATAAAAATAAGTCTACATTACTAATAAACAAATTTAAATATTGGATAAGAAGCCAAACCAAAACTCAAGTTGTAGTGTTTTTGTTCATGATGGTGGAGAATTTGCTAATAATCTACAGCAGAATTCTCATCACGTAAAGCCTGACATTGCAGAGTTAGGTTTGCCACAGGGAAAACAGAGCTTTGAAATCTAAGGGCTGTGTTGGTTTCAGATATTACTTAGAACATGGTTATTATCCCAGACAGGAGTGTTGAAGATCCCACAGAATGCATCGGAATGCTCTTTCTCAGCTTCCCTCAAGCTGGTCCTTCAGCTCAGCCTCTTCTCCCTTCACAAAAAAACCCTCTGTCTCTCAGGGAGATGTTCTGAATTGAGGCTGAATAAGAGATTCTTCCTGCTCCAATCCTGTTCCTCTGCTGGGCTATAGTAAGCTAGCATCTGACAAGTGTTTATGTGTTTGCATGTTACTTTTCTGTTGCTGTTATAAAATGCTCTGACCAAGGGAACTTACAAAAGGAAGAGTTTATTTGAGTGTATAGTTCCAGGGAAATTAGAGAGGGGGAGGCATGGAGTAGGAGCAGAAACTATGCATTCACATCTTCAAACAGGCACAGGAAACAGAGCAACTGGAGATCTGGCAAGGCTTAAGAGCTCTCAAAGCCCGACCCCAGTGATGTGCTTCCTCTAGCAAGGCCACATCTTCTAAGACCTCCCAAAAGAGCACCACAAACTGGGGACAAAATGTCTGAATACTTGAGCCTTTGGGGGACATTCTCATTCAAACCAACACAGTGTTGATGTTTTAATTAATCAAAAATATGTAACAAGGGGCTGAGAAGGTGGCTTTCTGAATAACATTCTTGCCACACAAGCCTGAGGACTGGAACTTCCATCCATCTCTAAGCCCATTTAAAATCTAGACAGGCAAATGCCTGTAATCTAGAGACAATGGATTCCTGGATACACTGGGTAGCTAGACTACCCAAATTGGTGAGCTTCTGGTTCAGTAAGAGACTCTTCCCCAATGAATATTGGAGAGTGATCAAGGAAGACACTAGACATCAACTTCTGGCCTCCACAGGTGTACACACATATGTGCACATGTACCCCCCCAACACATGTGCTCAGACACTTGCAAATATTCATATACACAAATGTATATCACACACACACACACACACACACACACACACACACCTCCCCCAAATACTTAACAGTATTAAAATTAAAGATACTTGGGTTTACTAAAAGATCTTCCAGTTGTCTGTACTATACTATACAGTCTGTTGTCCCTAAGCCTCTTTCAGAAGCTGTGTGGTAGTTTAGTTTTCTTCTTGAATTACTACAAAGGCCTTTGGAGTTCTAAAAAGGCCTCTTTTTAAACCTAAGCAGAGAAATGAGAAGAAAACATCAAAGACAAAGACTTCTGAGAAAGCAAGTACAAACCGATTACCAAAAGGGACCAGGAAGCAGGAGGGGCCAGATCCTGCCCACGGCCTCCTGTTCCCCCTCCGTTACCATCTCTACTGGGTGCCAAGGGCCACTCCAAAGGTCGCATTTGCCATAGGGTCACCCTCATGGTCCTTGCCAAGCCTGGATAAGCCAAGAAGTGAGTCCTGTTTGTGTTCCATGTGTGCTGCCCAGTCTCCAAGCTCAGTGAGGTTATGCCCTGATAATAGTTTAGTTTGAGAAATTGGCAAACTACTGTTTCTACCTCTACCAAGAAAACTCAAGGTGTTGCTCTTGGAGAGTTGTTGTTGAAATAGCTTTGTGCAGGATTTGCCCTGTTGAAAATGTTCTCTTCTCTTTGGTGTCCATGTTGTGTGAACATATTCTTTCTTGTGAGGTTGAGCATGATGCCAGGATCCTGTTCCACATTGGCAACTACTTCTAAAGCCAACATAGGGACTTGCTTTCTTGACCTCCTTTTAGGGCAACTTCTCATAGTGGGTAATGAAGGTAACCCCACTACACAGAGAGTGGTCAGGAAGATAATGTGTCTCTTGGCTTACCTCTGGCCTTGCTTGGCAACAGAGTACTGGGTTTGTGTGAGGCATGCTCATGTCCATGGACAGGAGTTACCTGTGCTTTACTTTCAGTGTGTGCTGTACTCAAGGACGATCTTAGACATTTCATGAATGTTAACTTCCAGACTACTTTAAAACTTATCAGTCACCTTCTATTGAAGACACTAACAGCATTCTGGGCCCTATAAACTTTATTTTTATCATTAAGATAGGCTGTGCTTTTGAAAAATGATCTCTTTCTTACTTATAGATTATTATTAGTAGACATCTATGCTACTGTTCAACTCATTTAATTCATTCCTCAACCATAACAATTGGATAGTTTTGATATTTGAATTATTTTCCTTGTAAATTGTGTTATCCTTGGCCAAAGGCTTTTTTCTGTAGTAAATGCTTTTGACTATCTGGCCTTTATAGCATCAATTTCATCTTTAAATGCCTGCAGAGACACGCTTGACTGCTTATAAATTTTCTAGAATAGTTCTGAAAAAATCCTTCACTTTCCAAAGACCATATGTATCCGTCCTGGTTCCCAACAGTTTATAACTGCCAAAATAATTTAAAAGACATTTTCCCTGTGTAACTTAATTTGGAGAAGAACTGTTTCTCTAAGAATCAGCAGTGTGGGGTGTGGTGGGTCCAGACAACCATGGACCTCTGCACCATGCAAGGCACCTTGCAAGGCAGTGAAGCTTGTAGAGGGCGGTGCACTGCAAGTCTGGCTATGTGGCCTGGTCCTGGTTGTGCGTGAGCAGAGGTCATGACCTTTCCTAGTCACTGGCTGTTTCTTCACTTGGGAAATGAGCTGTTGGTTTGCTGATATCCCCTGGGTAACTTTTAGATAGAAAGTGGGTTGATAATGAGTTTTAGCTTCTAGAAGTTTACTGTCAACTTTGATGCCTCATCTGCATTTACTAGTCCTCTGTGTATCCAGTTAGAGTTGGGATTGTAGTTTGAAGGATTCAGGGAATCTAGATTACATATAGCAGTTATTGAACTTAAAATCTCAGTGACATGAAGCAAGTTAGTTTTGTGCATAAGGTTCAAGTGCATTGTGGGTCAGGTGGAGAGATTTCTGCTCTCTTCAGCCACCAGGAAGGAGTCTGATGGAGCAGCCTGCATCTAAGAGGTTGCTGATAGCTGTCAGCCTACCTGTCCAGTGTGGCAAAGATGTCTGTATATACACATCTGTCTCCATCTGTCTACTTAGCTTGTAAAAGCTTGCCTCACATAGGTTATAGCAAGTGACTTCACCTGATTGAGGAGCACGGATGTTGGGTCGTGTCTGGGCTCAGCTAGGATAACTAGGTGGTGGGCTGCTGGGTTGACACCATACATCCTGGAGGATATTTTCTCACCAAAGCCAGTGGTGGAGTGGGTTTTAACAGTTGGTAGACTGTTGCTTGGCACCTTTCCACACTGTACAAAATGAGAGTCATAGCTGGTATAAATGTTATAAGGAGTAGATGAAAAGGACACAGAGCAGAGGTCTGGGAGCCAAAGTGCTTGCTGTGCAATTGTGAGGACCTGAGTTCAGATCCCATGAAGCCAGGTAGCTTTCCAATGCTGTGATAAAACACTCTGACCAAAAACAACTTGGAAGAAAGGGTTTGTCTGACTTATATCTCTCAGGTCACGGTTCATTGAGGGAAAGCAGGACAGGAACCCAAAGCAGGACCCTGGAGGCAGGAGCTAAAACACAGACCATGGGGGAACACCTGACTGCTTCTTGGCTTGCTCCTCTGGCCTGCACTCAGCTTGTTTTGTTATACAACCCACGACCACCTGCCTAGGATTGGTATCACCTACATCACTGATTGTGAACCACAGACATTTGTTTTATATTCAGCTTGTACCTGTTGGTGTAAGATAGGCAAAGAAAGCAGACAACCTAGAGTCCATATTAGTGGCTGTGGAGTGTTTGGGAGAGGCGAGTTGAGTGTGCTGCTCAGGGTGAACTTTTTCACAAGAAGAGCCTGGGCATTCTTTGTGGAGGAACTATCTCCTGCATAGGTGATGTCCTGAAGCCTAGGCTTCTATAATATTACTGTATTTTGAGAAATGGTTATCTTTCTCAAATTTCAGGTTACCTGCCTCTTAACATTTTGTGAAGACTATAAAATGACTCATTTTGCCTGCATTCAAAACTCATGCTCTCAACAAATGGATTGTATCATGAATAGGAATGTCAGAAAGATGCATGAAGCCATTCTAGTACACGCGTTCTGTTATGATAAAATACTGACCAAAACGAACTTGGGGAGAAAAGGGTTTGGCTTACAAGTTACAGTCTGTCATTGAGGGAAGTTGAAGCAGGACTTGAACAGAGACTGTAGAGTTATGCTGCTTACTGGCTTGCTTCTCTGTCTTGCTCAGCTACTTTTCTTATACAGCCTAGGCCCGCCTACCTACGGATAGCACTGCCACAGTGGGCTGTGAATCAAGAACAGGACTCACAGACAGGGCCACAGGCTAATTTGCCAATTCAATAGAGGAAATTCCTCAATTAAATTTTCGTCTTCCCAGGTGATTCTAATTTGTTTGACAAAAGCCGACCAGCACAGTCAGCTACCTACTTGTTTAGATCTAAGCAGTTGGAGAGGACGAAAAAGCTCTGAAAATCTCCTTGTCTTTGTTATCTTGAGATTTAAAATGTAACTTCTACACAACTGACCAGCACTAGCATTTAAAGTATGCAACTTTCTTTATTCTTAGAGTTTTTAATAGCTCTTATTATTGCTTACCCCTCAGGTTTTAAAATTTTTACTTAATACTAGGGCCAGAAGTGAATATTGGATACAAAATGCTCATGGTTTTGCTCAGAGTTATCTTTTCCACCTGTGCCAGGGCTAAAACTCAGAGCCTTGCACATGCCTTTCAAATATTCACCAAAGAACTGCACCGCAGCCTTAAGTGCTTTCGCAGCCAGCTATTTAACATTAGGTAAAAATTATAATTTAGGGCTTGGGAAAGTAGCTCAGAGAACTTGTTGCTCTTGCATAGGACCCAGATTCAGTTGCCAGTACCCACACTGGGTGGCTCACAACCACCTGTATCTCCAGCTCCAGGTGATCCAGCACCATCTTATCACCTTTGTTGCACCCCTATGTACATATGCTCACATAGACACACGAACACATAATTAAAAAGATAAAGTAGATCTTGGAGAAGTTTATAATTTAATAGTAATAATTATTAGAACTGACTTGAATAAAAATATGAATTCATTCTGTAGGTCA
The DNA here is from genome assembly GCA_035773235.1 of Eospalax fontanierii. Classification (NCBI taxonomy): domain Eukaryota; kingdom Metazoa; phylum Chordata; class Mammalia; order Rodentia; family Spalacidae; genus Eospalax; species Eospalax fontanierii. Next base: position 25,094,904 of record CM069524.1, read on the forward strand.
GATCCATTATGTAGTCAATAGAAATTATGTTTGACCAATAGAAACATTTAAAATTTAAGGACAAAGACAATATCTAGGTGATAGTTTGAGCTGAGTTGTGATGTGGAACCATATATGTAAACTGTTACTCTGGTTAATTTGACCCAGACCTACTCTAATTATAACAGCATTTCTTTATTATTTTAACCAGTAAATACCATATGGGTCTGTTTATATTCTTGACCTTAGAAAGAGTGCCTGCTGTAGGCCTGTGTGTTAGCTAGATCCCCAGGATGGTGCTATTTGGGGACTGGTGAGTCTTAGTAGGAGGCTCTGAGGACCTGTGCAAACCAGAGATCCTCCTGTCTTTTGTCTCCCCAGTTCTGGGATAGTAGTTCCTTAGTATATCCTCCACTTTTTACATGAGTTCTGGTCCTTAAGCTTGTGCAGCAAGCTCTTTACCTACTGAGCCATCTCCTCAGTCCCAAATGCATCTTTTTCAATTTTATTTGTTTTTATTTACATGTATGAGTGTTTTGCCTACATATATGTAAGTGCACCATGTGTGTACAGTGCCTACAGAGGCCAGAAGAGGGCATCAGATCTCCTGGTACTGGAGTTACAGTTTTTAGCAGTTGTGTCAGTGTTAGGAACTGAACCAAGGTCCTCTCTAGGAGCACCCAGTGTTTTTAACCACTCAGCCATCTCTCTAACCCCTCAAACATATCCTCTATTGCTTCCAGAGTATTGATGGACAAAAACAAATCCAAGAATTGCCTAAATTCTTGATAAATTGTAGTGTGAGACAGTTATAAACCATACCCTGTGATCTACAGACTCCCATTGAGCTGTGTGCGTTAGCAGTTGAGTAGATCAGTTAGTAGATGAGGTGGGATCTATATGTCTGAAGAAATTTGACATGTAATAAAGCTGGGATAAATTGTAGAAGAGATAATTTATTCATCTGTTATTGATGTAACTGATTGTACATCTAGAAGAACACCCTATATAATGATTAACATCAGTCGAAATCTTTATTCAAAATCTTATGTTCTACTGGCTATCGAAGCAGGGTTTGAACCCAGATCTATCTTCCCATCAACTACTCTGCTCTTGTTAAATGCTCATAGGTGATTCCATAAAGGAGAGGAAAGAGAAACATCTATTGGCTGATGTTTGGTTGTTTTATTCTGTTTTATTTTTCTGTCATTATAAACCCCCCTTTAATGAAGTCCGTGTATCTACACTGATCAGCAAATTCACGATTGTCTTTTAATCCAAGTCCTATGAATGAAAATACTAAATCTGAGGTCGTTTTTGTTTTTTAAGGCTTTTAAAGTGAGCTTCCCAATCAGTCTTGAGGAAGCCCCTTCCAGTTTAGTGATCTTAGTGATCTTATTCATTTGGTACATTTAGTATCTCACTCTTTGTCTCTTTGGAAGAGACTACCGTTTCTATAAAGTCCATCCTCCCCCTCCCCCACACATCATGAATTTTCTAATGACAGTCATGCATCAGCTGATGACTGAAGTATGTTCTGAGAAATGCTTTGTTGGGTGAAGTCATTGTTATGGGAACATCCGAGCATGCCCTTACACAAACTTAGATAATGCAGGTCTGGTCCCTAGAAGCAGTCAGAGTGGCAGACCTGAGACTTACAGGGCTAGTCTTGAGTGATGGATTATACTGTTGTATGGTAAACCTTTAAAGTTTTATTTTATTTTTAGCCTTTGTGTGTGTGCGTACTGTTTGAGTGTGGATACATGTGTGCCATGACACACCTGTGGAGATCAGAAGACAGAGTCAGCTATTGGTCCTTGCCTTCTATCTTGCTTGAGGCAGGGCCTCCAGTCATTCTGTATTCTGTGCACCAGGTTAGCTGACTTGGGAACATTTGGGGATTCTCCCATTTCAGCCCCCGTCTCACTATTAGAATACTGGGATCTGACACGTCTTCTGCATCCAGCTTTTATGTGAGTTCTGGGGATTCAGATTCACCCTCATACTACACAACAAACGCTGTACCCACTGAGTCCAGCCCTCTTATAGTAAAATGATCTGAAGTTAGGGGTATATGCTAAAATGAATGATAAAGGCATAGTGTGGTAAATGCAGAGCTTTACTAAGTCATATTAACACTTGCCATAGTTGTGTAGGCTGTGCTTCTGTATGTCTGGCTGCTTGGTAGGTTCCTGTCCAACACCTCACTGTGATTGAGCTTCACTTTCTCATGGTGCATCATCATGCCTGTAGCCTGCTGTTGACCACAGTACCTTTGTGTGACTCATCAGAACAACTAAAGGCTTCCTGTGAAATCTAAAATAGATGGTTTGTACTTTTATTATCCATTTCCAGTTGACAATAAGCTCATGATCACTTCTTTTACTCCAAATATCACCTTTTGCAGCATTAGTCAGAACTCTGTGCTGTAACTGAGCATGTGGAACAACAGCAGGTTTCGCTTGTAGTGTCCTTGTCACCTATGCTAGGCGAGCCTCCTAACCTTCTCCTGTCTTAAGTGAGTGGCATCCTCCACAGAGCTTTCTCTTTCAGTCTTCTTTATCTCTCAGTGGAAGGACAGTATATTTCTGAAGTGTAAGAAACATGGACCGCATGGACTCTAGCTCCTAACTCATGCACATGTGTCTTTTTAATAGCATTTGGAATTTACTGGGTTCATTCTGAATACTGTGAAGTGTGAACACTCTTGAGTTGAGTTCTAGTCTTCCCGTGAGGATACATTTTTTCTGGAAGGTACTATGACGTGATCCAATATTTTTTTCTTCTGAATAACTTTTGTGCCCTTGTAACCAGTGGAAACCAGTATAGAAACGGCACATAGACCTCCTTCTGGGCTGTCGTTTTATTTTACAAAATCGAAAAGAAAGCAGTGTGCTAAATATCCCTTGTGTTAAGGAAAATAGGAGCACATTCATTTCTGAGCAGGGAGTTTTATGCCTCACTGTATTGGTTGTGAAATAGGATAGAGATGTGTCATGAATCACGCAGCCACCAGACTGAATGGAGCGTGTTTGCACCCTGTGTTCTGAGGTCCCTGTGCTTTGTGCTTTGGTTTGGTTTTCAGTTCTTAGTTTAGAATTGGACTTTAATATTAGAAACCAATGAAAATTATCACAGGGATGGTTTGAGTTGACACTGGACAGTACACTGCAGGTCTTTCTGTAAATAGTTTTCTTAATGCACAGAAAAGCGCTGTTTTTGACCATTCTTATTGTAGGTAACTAATTCATAAAAAGGGGTCTGAATCATGACTTTTTATGCACAGGTCACACTTTGCTCAAGCGAAAACTGAGCCAGAAAGGGGGAAACTAAAACCCACTGAAGTGCTGAAATGAGCGGTAAAGGCATGGTGTGGTAAACACAGAATCACTAGAGACATGTATTATCATTTCCAAGTATTACCATTGCCCATGGTGTGTGGACTGTGCTTCTGTATGCCTGGCTGTTTGGTAGCTTCCTGTCCACTAACATGATTCTAAAATGAAACAATGTGATTTTAATTACAGCCTCTTTAAATCTGTACTAAAAACATTTCTACTCGTAAGTAATGATACTGGTCGCACTAGTGTAAATTTGCAGCTTATGAGAAAATATATGCTCATGTGCATGCAGATATACATATCCACATATGTGTATCTCTGCATACATAGCTCAGATGTGCATTCATTTATGCACATTACACATACATACATACATGAGGAAGCAATTGTGATGGATTTTTAAGAGGCCACAGATGATATCTGTCCTTTACTCATTGTTTTTGAAACCCCAGTGAGAATTTTATTATGTATATTACAAATACCTAAGAAACTGTTTTCTTCACACTGCTATGACCAACTACAGCCATATACCTTTCCTTTTGCAGTTTTGCATAGTGGTAAAGTTTGTGCTTCTCAGCCCTAAGCTGTGTTGAAACACCATATTGGGGTGCAGCTTTTTTCTGCCTTCCAAAGGTCAGAAGTTGCTGATCTTAGCAGGATTTGGCACCGCTCCTCAGGAGCAAAGCCTCCTGTGATAGACTACAGGAAGCCTTGTTCATCTGCTTTCTGGAGCTCTCTTTGATGTTTAGATAAACTTACAGTATTACAGAGTTTGCAATCACTGTGGCTTTTATACTGTGGTTATTTGCATTTGCTTCCATTTTCTAAATGTAGTGTTCTCATGAATTAATGTACTTAAAATCAATATTGTTTGGCAGCAGTAAAAGTTATGAGTATTACACTAGTTGTCCAGGCTTCGTTCAATCAGAATAGTCTAGGCAGCCACTTGGCTGAAGCCTGTTTGTCACGTCTCTTCGTCCATGGCTTCTCCTAAGTGATTGTTGGCTCTTGCTGTTTTCCGCTGGCTGAGCTGGAATACTGTTCACTGGAGCCATGCTTCACCTGTCTTCATTCTCCTCCTAGTATTTGGAAGATGGCAAATGAAAGTGAACTCTCAGAACAGGAGGATCAAGTGGGGCCTCATGCAGCTAAAGATGTATTCAGAAATCTCACATAGTTATTAAAACTTGGGGCTGCTCTGCATGATGATAAGTGATAGTTTAAGAAGGAACATTGTAAAGAGCTCTTGTCCTGTTTCCTCCTGTCTTTATGTTTTGCTGTTTTCAAGAAATTCTTTACTCTATTGAAGGCAAGAAAATTTGTAGAGTGTTTCCCCCTGTATTTCAATAGAGCCTTAAAATGGTTGTACTAGCTTAAACCTTCCATCATTCTTAATGGTTAAAGGAAAAGTCAAATGTATCCCATATCCGTGTTGAGTGAATTTAATATGTTTTAATAATTGTTTGAACAGTATAAGAGAAAGAATAGTGTATCTAAGGACTTAAAACCGACTTTTTAATCATTTGAACTAATTTTTTAAAAATTTAAAAATCTTTCTTTTGTTGTTTTATTGTATTTTATACGATGTAGCCATTGCTGACTAGGAGTAGGTCTTTGTCAGGAGTTAAGACCCAGCTAACAGTGTTTCCGATGAGAGCACATCTGTGTTTATAATGCAATATTTATTAATATGGGTCATATTACTTTAATACATCTGTACCTGATGGGTCTGTGAATTATTTAAAATGAACATCTGGGTACTATTTTATGGTATTTGAAGTAAAATGAATTTTTAATGTTCATGTGTAATACAGTATACCAAGATCACCCCAGTTTTCAACTCCAAATGAAAAATCAGTAGCAGTGTTTGTCCCAGGTCAAGGAAACCTAAAGTTGGGTGTGGCTTTAAATCAGGCCGATTATGCGTGCATTCGCATGCCATGGCGTTAATAACTTTTGAATTCGTTTTGACCTTGCTTGCATGCTTCTTCGTGTGCCCACCTGCAATTAAGGCTGTTCAAGACTGAAACTGCAGCCTCCGCTTGGCTGACCTCCACCTTCCCCCTAAATTAAGAAGCTGTGGACAATATTTTTTCAAAAAATTTTAATTAAAAGTTTTTCTTAAAAAGTTATTTAGACATATAAGCTCAGAGTCCTATCATCAAGCTTTGAAAGACTCTCTTAGAGTGGCTTCTAAAGATCATTTATTTCAGTTTACGGTTGCTGTGTCATACTCACCTTCACGGCCTTCCTTTCCAACCCACTCCTGTTCCTCCTCCTCTTTCTCCCTTCCTTTTCCTCCGTCTCCCATCTGCTTTGATGTCATCTGTTGTCCTAGTTTGGCTTCACTACAACCGAAAGCAACTTGTGGAGAAAAGGGTTTATTTCATTTTACATCTCCCAGGTCACAGTCCATTGCTGGGAGCCGTCAAGGAAGGAATCTGGAGACAGGGACTGAAGCAGAGATCGTGGAGGAACGCTACTGTGTTTACTGGCTTCCTCCCACTGGCTTGCTCAGCTATTTTTCTTATACACCTTGGCCCACCTGCCCAGGGATCGCACTGTCCACAGTCAGCTTGGCTCTTCTACATCAATTAGCCATCAAGAAAATGCCTCAGAGACATGGCCACAGGCCAGTCTGATGAGAAAATTCCTTAATTGAGGTTCCCTCTTCTCTGGTATCTATAGTTTATATTGTTGACAAAAACAGATCTATCTATCTATCTATCTATCTATGTATCTATTTAGACAGATACATAGATACATAGATAGATATGTATAGATGCACACATATATGTGTGTGTACATGTGGGTATATGTATACATATGTATATATACACATAGCATATATGTATGTATATATGGGTTTATGAATAATGTCTTGGAACCATAAGTGAGAGAAAAATAATGTCTTTCTGAGCCTAGCTTATTTCATTTAGTAGGATAATTTCTAGTTCCGTCCATTTTTTTTTCAGGTTGTGATAGCATTATTTTGTTTTTCTCTATGGCTCAATAAAATTTCATTTTGCATTAGATCACATTTTCTTCTTTCATTCATCTCTCAATGACAGTAATTTGAGAAAATGAAGTACATATCTCACAGACCAAGTGGTTCATGTCTCACCACACCTCAGTGAGAGAGGGTATCCACAGGTCCCTGTGGTCACTGACGTAGGAGGGCCAGGTTCTCGGTCAGTATTGGCAACTGCCAGACCATGGGAGACTTTTCCCCACCTCCTCCTAGCTGCCACCGTCTGAATGAAAGGCAGAATTTGCTAAGAATTTGCGAATATGGTGACTTGTGTTACGTACTTTTCCCTTTGAATTAATTTGTACTTTACTGGTCCACATTGAGAAACCGCCTTTCTCTTGATTTGATCCTGAGCTTGACTGACCACCGAGTCGAAGTTGTATTCATGGCTGTGAATCACACTGAACCATTTATCTCAGCTGTCATGCAATTCACTAATTAGGTCATTTTCAGGATTAAGGGAAATGAAAGATTTTGAAATCATCATTACCTTCTCTGCACAAAGCAGCATTGCTCAAATGTCTTGCCTTTTCCATTCGTTCAAATGGCTCCTGAGCCAGAGGTGGAAGTTCAGTTTGGCTCATGTTGTGCCTTCACCGTCTTCCTCACTTTACCTGAAGTGTGGACAATATTGAAATAAGTACCTTAAGGAGGAGTGAGGTCAGTAGTTCTGGTTTACATATTAAGATTTCTGTGTTTGCAGGAGCACACAACAGGTCGAAGTCTGTTGTCTTGCTTGATCTCTCTCCATTTTATTGTTACCTTTTTTGGAGACAGGGTCTTTCACTGAATCAGCGGCTCATCGTTTCATCTTGACTGGCTGGCAAGTGACCACCGGGATTCTCCTGTCCACCCCCCAGTGCTAGCATTGCAGGCACATGCCACAGTGTCTAGCTTTTTACATGAGTGCTGGGAATCCCAGATCAGGTCTTCATTCTTTCACAGCAAGCACTGTACTGACTGAACCATCTCCCCAGTCCCTCGTTAAGACTTTTCAAATCATCCAACTAAAAGCATTTGGAAAATACAGGGAATAGAAAAATATAAACTAAGAAAATGTATAAATTTAACATCCCGTCATAAGATGTGCAATTATTTGATGAGTTTCTTTTTTGGCCTTTCCACATGCCTTCTCATGAAATTTAATTATTGCTTTTATTGTGTAACAGAAGTAGTCTCCTCAGTGCCTCATAGGAAGAAGAGTGAATGTCCACAGAGCTTTACCTGTGCTGATTGTATCATCTTCACAGCCATCTGTGGGGTGGCCATTTTCCACTGATAAATTTGAGATTTAGCATTTGTTTCCTGTCAGAAAATAAAAATACAATTAGAAGTTTCCAGTCTGGAGAAGGCAGCATTGACCTCACATTCTGCTCTCCTGACTACCAGGTGCAAAGAAGTACAAGAAACAAGTAAGGTTTTTGAAGCTGGGGGGAGGAAGCTATATTGGTTTGGGACGAGGAAAAGATCATTATAAAGTACCATTATAGGGCATCTCATGTTGTGTTGCCAAGCAGACCAGGAAGCCTTGGCATCTTTTGATGTCTGAACTAGCAGTTGCAGCAACTTTGTAAGGCTCTTTCCTTTTCTGAATCAAATAGGAACCAGCCTGGCAAACCCCACAGGGCTCCTGTAGCAGCTGATGCAACCTTAAGAAGTCAGGAGAACCACTGTCCAGTGAGAGGCACCAGCCTTCTGGGAAGCACTTGCTAAGGGGATCACACCCAACAGATATCCAGCAAGGAGCCTCTTGATACCCATGGCCTCCTGACCCTCCTCACCTCGCCCTTAAGATACAGGTCCCCGGGGAAACTTCTTTATTTATGGGCCCAAGTTCCACCTCTTTACCCTGTCAGACATTACCAGCAGTGACCAGTAAGAGACCTGTTAACACCAGCTAAAGGAAGTAGACCCAAAGGACACTGGAAATGCTCTAAAAAACCAAGCTGTCATTGAACTGCAAAAACAGACTAGTTCCTACATTCTAAACCCCAACAGAGTGACAGCCTAGATAGAAAATCATCAAGAACAGTCTGAATAGCATGGGAGGCCAATGGGGCTTAACTGGGCTTTCTATAAAAGTTCACCTAAATCAGGAGAATATATAGGCTTCTCAAGAGCTCATGCAGGCTGGAAAGATGGTTCAGCAGTTAAGAGCACTTGCTGCTCTTCCAGAGGACCTGGGTTAGGTTCTCAGTACCCACTTGGTAGCTCAAACTTTCCCTTGACTCTAGTTCCAGGGAATCCAGTGCCCTCTTCTGGTTTCTGTAGACACCAGGCACATACATGGTGCCCTTACATACATGCAAGCAAAATATTCATACATATAAAGGTAAATTAAATCTTTAAAAATAAATAAGAAAAAATTTCATGGGGCACTTGCTAAGGTGGAGCTGGTGTTGAGTTATAGTACCAACCTGGGCATATTAAAATAATTATGTTCTTCTGACGACAATGGCATTAAACTATGAACCCATAACAGAAGGACAGCAGGAAAACTCCATGGGAAACCACATGCTTTTAAATTATACATGGGCCAAAGAGGTGGTCTTAGGGGAATATAGAAATGAATGTAAACAAAAACGAATCTATCAAAAGATGGAAGAGGTAAAGTAGTTTTGAGAGTAAACTTTGTAAACATTAAATGTTCACATTCAAAATGAAGAGAAGTCTCATCAAAAATCTACCTTCCTCTCTCAGATAATCATGGAACGGTAGGGTATACCGCTTCCTTGGTAAAGTGCTTGCCTTCCATATCTGAAGCCCAAAGTTCTATTCCCAGAATTGCATAAACTGGGTGTGGTGCCATAGCAGAAGTTCAAGGTCATCCTGGCAACAGAATTCTAGTCCTGCCTGGGATACATGAGGCATTGCCTCAAAGAAATGACTAAACTGTAGGGGAAAGGGAGCTTCAGATAGCTCAGATGCCGAGCCCCTGAGTTGTGTACAGGAGGCTGTGGATTCCATTCTCAGCACTGTCTGTCCCCTTTCCTCCTAAAACTAATGTGAACAGGAAAATGAGAGTAAAATAAGCCCAAAGCAAATTAGATTAAAGAAAGAATAAGAAGCAGGAATCATTGACGCTGAACACAAGAGAACAATAGAGAAAAATCAGTGATATCAAAAGCTGGTTCTTTGAAAATATAATCAGTTGACAAACCTCTAGCAAAAATGAGAAAGTTTTTTTTTTAAAAAAGAAGGCACATGATGTTAATGTTAAGGCTATAATGAGACAGTATTACAGACCCTGAAGCCATTAAGAGAATAATACAGAAAAAATTCACACTCATAAATTTGCCAACTAAGAAGCAATAAAATCAATTTGTCAGAATTAAATATCCAAAGGAGTACAAGCTAAGCAAGAGAAATCTGAATAAGAAAATATTTCTGTGTCAATTCCGGGTCACCAGTATAGTTGTGCAAAATTATACAGTTGATGGTAACTAAGTCCTCAGGATCTCCTGCTGTTTCTTACAACTGTGTGTGTGTACAATTATTTCAATAAAATTTCCAATTGAAAAAGAAAGCTTGTAAGGTGTAGCTTCAGGGCTGAACCTGTTTTCTCATTCATGCAAGTGTGCTTCCATGCTGTGCCGAGGCATTACATTGCTTGTGTGGTTTTATGTAAATTATATGTAAATTGAATTGTGCAAATTGCAGCATGTATTCACATATGGACACTCAGCCCTTTCTATTGTCAGACTCTACAACCTTGGATTCATCTAACTAGGGATTGAAAATATTAAGGAAGAAAAAAGTCTGGATTGAACCAGTGTCCCATGGAGCATCCTCTCTTTTTTCCCCTCATCATGAATTTCTTGCTTTACATTGAAATTACATAGAGATAAGTGTTTTTTCTTTTTCCTGTGTTACTAGTGACAGTATTAAATGCAGCATTGCTTTTTTTCTGATATTTTTTTGGTGGGGGAAAGTGTTCTTGTTTCTTTCACGCAGTTTGAAGCTTCCAGTAAGTATTAACACTTGCAGTCACCACGGATTTTGTAGGTTTTAAGTATCATAAACTAGACATATTCTTCTAGGTAGAGCTGTGTTGAGATGGGTAAATGTGGCTGCCATAGTGATTATGTGTTTTGTAGAAATGAGATTTTTCATCTACCATTGCTTTTCAGATATTTGAAGGGATTGCTTGGGGAAAATGAAAGGTTCCTTGTGAGGATTTTGGAGTTGGCTCTGGGGTCGGAGGGCTTTCTAGAGAGGACAGTGGAGCTCTGCTGCGTAAGTATAGAGCTGGGGATACACTCTCTTTGTTTCCATCTCTCGCATTTCTCTTCTTGAGTTGTGGCTTCTGCTGCACATGCCATCCTGGTGGGATCACTCGGGGTCTCCAGAGTATTTATAGACCTCTAGTAAGAAGGAAAGTGAACCTTTCTCTTTCAGGCCCTGGGCAAAGGATAGTGGTTGATCCAGGAGGAGCCCTGTGGACCGAGGGTAGAGAAGATGCTGGATGGCATAGGGAGAGACCTAGGCATTTATGGGTGCACACACAGCCATGAGGTGATTCCCTGGAAGCCAGCAGCTGTTCCAAGCTGTCTGTAGTTATCCCCACAGTTAAATCATGGAGATGGAGTAATCTTAATAATTCTTAAGCTTAAGATTTCTGTAGAATTGATAACCCTGTCTATTAGAGATTATTAAAAATCATTTAAGCCAGGGATGGTGGCTCATGTCTGTAAACTAAGTACCCAGGAGGTGGGTACAAGAGGATCGTGTCAAGTTTGAGTCCATTCTGTGCTACTTAGTGACTTCAAAGCCACCCTTAGCAACAGATTGAGATTCTGTCTCAAATAAACAAACAGAATGTTTCATAGAAAGCATTTAAACAAGGAGTAACTTTTGTATGCTATGAATACATTTCTTATTCAATAAAAACATATTCTACTACAAATTCTTATCATTGTTTTTCTTACCTAACTCATGGTCACATAGCTAAGATTGTTTGAAAGAAGATTTTTGAAAGACATTAGAAAGTATGACTGAATGTTTTGAATTTTCCAGTTGCATACTGAATTTATTTTTAAAAAAACTTAAACCGTGAAGATAGAATGAAAATGCAAAAATGCAGGCTTCCATTGAAAGCCCTTTCCTTAAAGCCTGTTTGTAACTCAGAGGGCGAGCCTCATTATGACAGATATTTTTATTATTATAAAAGTAGTGCATACAGTTAGCAATACAGTACAGAGTGACCCTGGCCAGGGTTTTAGAACTGAGTAGCTTACCCGAGTGCTGATTATTGCGCTCTGCCACAGGAAGCCTCCGTTTGAATAGTGCCACAGTCTCTGTAAAGCCATAGCTGCTCCTTCTTGTTTGCTCTGTTACCTTCAGAGCTTATGTGAGCATCCATGAAAGTGGGCTTGCTTCCATTTCCAGCAAAAAGACCTTTATTATCAAGGATTCTCTCTCTCTCTCTCTCTCTCTCTCTCTCTCTCTCTCTCTGCCAGGTAATGAAGATTTAGGGCCAGGACACTTAGAAGCCAGATTCTGTTCCCAGATGTCACCATTCATTCACACTCTACTTCTGCCCCCTCTTAGTGTCTTGAGGTAGCTGTTATTTTATCTGCCTAAAGCTCTTTGGTGTCTGCTTTGCTCACCTGCATATCTGCTTAGAATTCCTAAACAGTTTCTAATCCTAAACCTTTGAACTCCCCACTATAAACAGAGATGACTCTGTGTTTCCCTTTAAAATAAACACCTAAACAAAACCGTACAGAATACACTTAGCATCAGTAACCACTTGAAGACTTCACAGGAGCCAGGGTTGTGTTTTGTTAACCCCTCTGTCCCCAGTTTCTAGCACACTGCTCCACACTCAGTAAATGCTTCCAGGTGATTAATGTAGCATAAACTTAAGAAGTCCTGAGCTCTCAGAACTTGGAAGGCCTGGGGAAAACTTGTATCCACAGAAGAGAGAACTATACAGCCCCAGGAGACCAGGATGGACTTTCAGAGTAGCTTGCCACAGCCTGGCTTTGAAGTCTGCTGTTTTATCTTCAAAACTAATTTGAAGGCTGAATTCGGCTTCATATTAGGCATGTTTGTTTTATCACAAAATTATTTTAAATGATGTTCATCATAACATGATATTATTTTACAAAATGCGCTGAAGGCCTCCAGCTAGCTGATCTCCAGGGGTTATTGTGCTGTTTTTGAGAAACCTGAGTGTTCAGCTAATTACTTTCTAGGGATGGTATCCAAATGTATCTTCTCTCCCTCCCTCCATCCTCCCTCCCTCCCTTCCCCTTTTGCCTTTCTTCCTTCCTTTCTTCTGTTTCTTTCCCTTCTCCATTGCCTTTTCCTCTTTTTTTTTCTTTTTTTTTTTTTTGGTTTCTTATCTTCTTTTAGTCCTAGAGATGGACCCAGAGCCTGTGCATGCTGGGCAGGACCTCATCACTGAGCCTTTTTCCTCACTCCTGCAGTCTCTTTCTTTTTTAATAGCAACTCTACTCTTCCTGTTTACCTAGGTGTGTGGGAATGGGGTGGGGAATGTTCCTGAGTCTTCCGTGGCTTGCTTTTGACCGTCATACTTTACATTCAGTGTCTTAGGAATTACTCTTGATCGTATCTGGAGAGGTACCCTGAAGTCCATCACTTCTACCCAAACTTACCAGGTGGTGAGCATTTGCCTTTAAAATGGCATTCTTCTATCAGCCCTGGTCTCTGGAAGCACATCCTGTCCTTCATCTCTCATCCACCTGCACTTCCTGTCCTGCATCCTTATCCACCCGCACATACTGATCTCCTCTTCCAGCCTGTGTGACCTGCTCTCAATCACTTCTGTCTTCCTGAATCTTGCAGCTTCAGGTACAGGTAATGACATTTCTCATTCCCCTCTGCCAAGATAGTACTTCCTTCCCCAGTAGCTAGCTGCTCAGCTTTTCCCATTGATCTTCATTCAAAGCTCACATTTTCAGTGAGATCTCCATTCACCCTAGCTAAAATTTCACACCAGTTCCCAAACTCAGCTCCCTTCCCCACTCTGTTTTACAATCCCTGTCGAACATATTCTACTTTTCAAAGCATCCACTGCGGCTCCCTGCCCCTGACCATCCCTGTGTAGGTGTGTGTTGAGAGTGGGCTGGAACGGTGCCAGGTACTGATCAGACATCTAGAAATCTGTGTTTATTCCTGTCTCTAGAGTTTGATTAGGATTGTTTCTGTGATCTTTCCCACATTTTTTTTCTTGGAGCCATCCCTGACCCTCATCCTTACCATCCTTGTCTGCTTTTTGGCTTTAGGATAATACTCAAAATTTGCATGAGAAATGCCACTCTCCTAAGTGTTCTTGTTTACCACTTTGATTAGAATGGACCCTTCAGTAGAAACAAGACACCCTCTGTCCTGGGGTCACTTACTCCAGGACAGCGCAGTTGTGTTAACTGTGGTCAGCATGGTTGATGTGATAATGTCACAGAGACTCATGCCCACTAGGGCAGGTGTGGTACATATCTTCCTAAAAGGTGGTTACTGGTCAGATAGCATCTGTGCATGGAAAGTGCTCAGTTCTGAATCAAGCCTGGGTTCTTTCCTTCCTGCCTCCCCCACCCCCGCACCCCTGTGGGTTATTTGTGACCTTCACATTTGCTTCCAAAAGATACAGGAGATAGCATTAGATGCCAGCCTACAAAAGGCCTGTGTTCCCCTCCACGGTATATTGTCGCTAACAAGCACGCTGTCTCTCTGCTTGTGGATTCAAACCAGATTATTTATAGGACTGTAAGTTATGAATATTTTATAATACTTTCAAAGTTGTCTTTTCAAATTCACATTTCCTTCATTTTCCTGTTAAAATAGAGTGGGCTAGATTAACAAACACAAAGCAACAAGAACAAATGTAGTTTATCCGCAACATGCATTTCAGGCCCGTGTTTTCACCAGCTGGCAGCTCTGTGCACATACACAAATACACACTCGCCAGCTGGGACACAATGCAAGGCCTTGTCTCCACAGCATGCCACTCAAACCCAGCATTCACCTGTATAGTTGCGTTGGGCTATTTGGTATCTGCATTATGCCTTTAACGAAAAAATCAACCCCTCCAGGATTTCCCATCATACTCTGTCCTTGCCAAAAGTAGCCTGCAAATGTCCACTTTAAGAACCTCCAACCTGTAAAAGAACAGGTTATTTTTCCTCCTTGTCCATGTAAAACATACCCATCATGGGAAATGTACTCACACATCCTTCTATAGGCTCCACATAGTAAAGATGAAGTCAGCGTTTAGTCCCAGTCAAGATGGTGAACCAGAAAAACCATGTTAGATTCAGGAAAAGTGAAAATGTTGGAGGGAGATATGGGTGCCAAGAACTAAGAACAGAACCACCAGAAGCCCCTAGGCAGCCACAGCTTCTGTTGTCTGGGAAGAGGATGCCTCCAGTCTGAGGATGGCAGCCAGAGGCAACCTGAGAGTCTAGAGACTTCTGGAAGCAGGGGTTTAAAGTCATGGTGAAGTAGACATAACACAAACATTTTGATTGGGAGCTATTTTTCAATCTGTGATTCAGTAGCACTAAGGACTTTACAGCCAGTTCTGCCTTTGCTGCATCTTTAGTCTTGAGTCTTGTTTGCAGATAAACCGTCACCTAAGCATGGGGGTCTAAGTATCCCCTGCTGTACCAACCACAGACATAAACTGCATAGGGCTGTGGATGCAGCTCAGTTTAAGGAGTACTTGCCTGACATGCATGAAGCCCTGCGTTTCATCCCACGTGCCACATAAACCAGATATGGCAGTGTACACCTTTAAATCCCAGCACTTGGGAGATAGAGGTAGGAGGGTCAGAAGTTCAAAGTTATCCTCGGCAGCATAGTGAGTTCAAGAGCAGACTGGGCTACATGAGACCCTGTATAAAAAATTTAAAGAAATGCACGGAAACATGTTGGGGGGAAGCATTTAAATAGGACAGGAACAAGCGCATGAGCTGCCTAAGAGGAGGCATTATTGATGAACATTCACTGAAGTCTGTCAGAAGATGTCTAGGACCAAAGAAAAGAGAAAACTCCTGCAGCGCACCCCAGAACTGGAACACTAGACTGAGTCAGCCTCATCCCATGGAATGGAAAGCCCCTGGGACTTACCAGCAGGGTAATGAATACAAGGAAGGGTAAATCTACAGGACAGGCACTGTGAGGAAACTGACAATGGAGCTTCCAGACCTGAAGAAGAGAACTTGATAAGAAATAGAAACAAGGGAGAAAATGAAAAGGAGCTTGAAAATATGAAAAACAGTTCCAAAAAGCCCTAATATGGCAGTATAATTACTGAGTGATCCATTATTAGGGGAAATTCTCCAACAGAGTGAAAAGTAAGATGTAAAAAGTAAGGTAGAAGAATCACCCTTTAGTGGAGGAGGGTCTCCCGATGGGGAGGGGTCTGCATGGATTCAAAGTCAATGGTATGAAGTTCTGGAGTCAGTAAGAAGACAAATGAATAACAAAATACTTCCAAAGAAAGGTTGAAAATATAAAGGAACAAACTCTAGACATGGTAGTTCACACCCTTAATCTCAGGAGGCAGGGGCAGTTTGAGGCCAGCCTGGTCTACACAGTGAGTTCCAGACCAAAGAGGGCTATATAGTAAGACCCTTTCTCAAAAAAAAAAAAAAAGGGAGATGCATTATGCAAATATGAACCGAGAAAAATCAGTGGGAACTTTAATACATAATAAATGACAAAACATCATATATTCATAAAAGGAACATCAAGGCAAGAATGTGTGACTAGTAGAAACATAGGTGTCAGTCAGGTCTGGTTGCACATCTGTAATTCCAGGACTCTAGAGGCTGAGACGGGAAAATGGTAGGTTCCAGGACAGTCTAGGCTCCCTAGAGAGATCCTATCTGAAAACATTAGCCAAACAAACAAAAATCAAGTGAAAAACAGATATCTGCTATAAGAAACCCAGAAAGTACAGCAGGAGCTGTTTATTATAGAACTGCAGAGACTAAATTAGGTTTATCTGAATATTTAAAAAGAAAAAAACCACTGTTCTAAAAACTGATATGTCCTACACCCTCCAAATAAGAGGAGGTGATGAAAACCTCAACAGTGCAGTTAATAAGCTGAAACTATTTGAGATTTTCCTCAAACTACATACTTAAGAGTGTGTTTGTTTTAAATGCATATGAAATGATAATAAAAACCTAAAAACCACCTGTGTGCCAGAGAGGGAGGCTTAATAATTTCCCAAGGATGAAAGTGACACAAATTGAATTCTTTCAATACAGTACAGCATAAGAAATTATTACCATAATGATAGTGTCTCCCCCAGCCCTGATGGTTCCAAATTAAATAACATTGTTCTGAATAACCCTTGGGTTAAGAAAAAGATAGAAAATGAAATTACAATGTTTTTGGAATGAAACAAAATGAAAATATTCGATGTCAGAACTGTGGGAGATAACTCAAGCAGTGTTTAGGGGGGAGGAGGATTTATCAGTAAACACAACTATAGAATGTGAAACAAAAAGTTTATAAGAATAACAACAAAGGGAAAACCAAAGAAACGAGAAGGAAATAAATAATAAAGGTTAGCACAGAATCGATGAGGCCAGGAAAGTATTAATTCTAAATGACAGGGCAGGAGGCGGAAAGGTAAATAAAATGGAATAAAAAGAGAAGACAGGCTGAAATAAAATGCAGCCAAAGGGACACGGCGCTAGTCGAAGAAATTTTCAAATGATTCAAAAGACTGCTGGAACAAATAAATGCTGATCAATGCGGGCAGGAAGCAAAAGGAAACGAGTAAATTCTCAGGAAAAATCTGCAATGTCAAAGCTGTCATGAAAAGAAATCGAGATCATGACGAGAACTCTACATTGTAAAGCAATGGGGAGAGCAGCAAAAGATTTTCCTAAAACAAACTCAGGGAAACTCAACTTTTAAGAAAGACTCAATTTTCATCATTGCAAATGATTCCAGAGAGAAAACAGATACTGAACTTAGTTTATAAAGCTACTGAACCCTTGACCAGCATAGCTGAGAATTCAGTACTACACATTAAAAGAGCACAGGGAAACCTGGTTCTCTTAAGCAGTACTTATTTAGGATTCAAACCCCTGCCCCTCATCAAATTAAGACAGAGAACTTCCTCAGAGGTGTACCAAGTTTATCAAGATTATACCTAATGAAGCAATTTTATGAAGCATTCCTTCGTATACTGGGAGCCAGCAAGTATACTGGAATAGCCCTTAAGAGATCTGTTGTTTGAACCTATGTCACAAACGACAGGATGTGCATCAGTTCATCCAGTACTAGTCTTTGGTGGTTAGGTGCTATGGACAGTTCTGCTACACGGTGCCTAACTTCCTACAGAAGAAAAGCGTTGTCTTTCTCAGCGCTCCCACCATCCTTTGCTCCTGTCACAGCAGTGATCATGGTGGTGCTGTGTATTGCAGAATACACACATTTTTCCTGATTAGATTTTAGATTCTTCGGGTCAGGGAGAATGAGTTTTTAATTCCTAAACTGTTTATGATTCAAGCCCCTCACCTTGCTTTGGTATCCTTAGTCTTATTCTGTAAGTCTCTGTGCCACTGTGGTCAGCAGCAGACCTTTGGTGAACAGAGCCATTATAATTTATGACCTACATTTGATGACACAAAGAGCAGGTCTCTGGCTGGCTCACTGACAGGAATTTCTTAGACTGAGGCTGTCTTTGCTACCATCTGTAATGGATAATGTTGGTCACCAGCTCTTTTTAAAAACCATACAAATTCTAGCAAGGTCTGTTTCTGTATCTGTGCATATTTCTATTTTATGTGGTTAATAAATAGAAACTATTTTCCCCAAGGAATTATGAACCAGCTGATTTAGTATCTTTTACCACTGTAGAAATGAACATTTATTTTGAGTTTATGGTATTACTGGATATTTACTGTGGCATATGTTTTTCTCCTAGCACCATGTTACCATCAACAGTTCTCTGGACCTTAATACTCTCTCATCTGAAAAATTAATGAGTCTGTATTTTGGACATAAATTCACTTAAAATTTATATCTTGCTTAGTTCTAAAATGCATTTGAATTTAGTGAAAACATTAGAATATAAAAACAAACGGGTGAGAAATAAGAAAACCAGGAAAAAGAAAAGGTGCTACAGCTAGAACCAGCAGAGGATGCTGAGAGCTTGCTCCGTTGTCCAGGCTGCCTGCTTTTAATGGTGGACTTTTTAGCAGTTGGCAGGAAAGGGAAGCCATGTTGGGTGACTGGTTCTTGAGTGTCATCAGAGGAAGCCAACTCTGCAAAGCAAAGCTGTGTATGGAGCTAGGACCTGGAGGATATTTTTCTAGAGAAGTGTAAAAAAGAGGGCATTGTGACTTCATAAACGGTGGTTCAGTGGCCTCCTCACAGTAGCCTTGATGAGGCTGTCTAGGGTACGTTTGGCCCAGGCAGGATGAGTTTTTCTGATGGGCAGGAAGTTGTCATGTTTGTGTTCCATGGTTTTCCATGCCTAGTGTACTGAGTGATCCGCTCATAATTCTTCACTGGCTTCTGCTTTATTTTCATTGAAGGAAATTTCTCTCCATCAACACCAAGCCCCAGTTGGGTAGCTTTAGAGAAAGACCTTGGCCTTAGACCTGCTGGAGTCTGTCCCTGGCGGCATGCAGTCTCTACGTTGTTGTTTTAGTGAGCAGTATGTCCACCTCTAGGTGACAGAAGCCCACTAGTGCTCCCTCCCAGAGTCAGTCTCTCTCTTCCTCCCTCTCTCCTCCCTCCCTTCTCTTCTTTCTCTGGCCTTGAAACCCTCATTTTCTCTCATCCTCTCTTTCCTCGCTATTCTGTATCAGGGACAATCATCTGAGAGAATGTCTCTGCATAGACACCAGCATTCCTGGCTGTTTGGGTCCTTAGGAGAGTGCCTTCCTTGCTTTTTAAATATTACATAGTAGATGTTCTCTCCTTTTCCAAAGGATTCTCTGCCTCCCAGCAGACAACAAGGTTTCCCATTGAATACCATCCTCCCCTATGAACATCTCTAATTCTGTCTTATCTGGAGAGACTTCTCATTCTCTAATGGTAGGTTAATCTATAACAATGCCATCATTAACTTGCGTCACAAACACAGATGGCAGTGGCTTGGCTGTGTCTCACAGCATCACAGGGTAAGTTGTGGGAGAGCTGTGCAGTTTGCCATGCTGATGGCTCCCCAAAGGCACTTCAAGCTTTGCTCTACAAAGTACTTTGTTTTAACACAAATTAATGTTCTTTATTTTGCTCCGTGATTTTTGTCAACATATAAGTGCTCTGAATTCATTACCGTCGCAGTTGTCTGCACACTTTCTATGTGTGTGTCTTTAATCTGGGGTGATTTATGTGTTTGCTTTCATAGCATGAGTTTTTCTGTCAGAATCTGTGCTGTGTTTCTCTGTACGATATGCACATTTGTTTCACTATTTCCTAGGGTAGTAATATTTTACATATTTTAACTGTATCTGTTTAATAAAATTAAGATCTTCCTGTTGAAATTCTAGTTTGGTATCCTATGTTACTTAATTTATAGTTTACCTAGCAAAATTGATATTCTTTTAAAAATATTTTATTTATTAATTTTTATCTTACGTGTATAATTGTATTGCCAGCGTGGATGTAAGTACACTCATGCAGTGTGTGTGTAGACAGAACAGGGCATTGGACCTATTGGAACTATTGTTACAAATGATTATTAGCACCCTCTGGATGCTGGGAACCCAGCCCAGGACCTCTGCAAGAGCAGTCAGTACTCCTAACCTCTGAGCCTTCTCTCTAGCCCCAATATTCTATTCAAATGTGATAGCTGACAATTGAAAATATGAATATATGTTTTATATCCTTAATATTTTGTATTTACAGTGTACAGAATTTTAGCTTTGATGATGTTGTTCTTATTGTAGGCTATCTTTGTTAGGGAAGCAAATTCTGTTTTGTTTTTTTTTTTAATTAAAAAAATTTATTGGATTCATTCATTCGTGTTTGTGTGTATATGTGCTCATATATGCATCTTTGTAGAGGTCAGAGAAGTTGGTACTCTCCTTCTACCATTTGGTTCTAGGGATTAAACTCAGGTCATCAGGCTTGACAACCTTTACCTGCTGAGCCCTCCTGCTGGCCCTCAAAAAAAATTTTAAGAGAGTTTATAAAACCACTTCTAATTATTATTATGTGGCCTAAAATGACCAAAATGGTGTTTTCAATCATAAACTGAGAATTGAGAGGAGGTCAGTGAATACAGCATTTTTTTTTTAAGCAGGGTCTTACTATGTAGCTCTGGCTGACGTGGAACTTACATTGTAGACCAGGCTAGCCTCAAGTTCTCAGTGATCTGCTTTCCAAGTGCTGGGATTAAAGGCATGACCAGCTAAATACAGTGTTCTTGATCATGAAAATGGTATTAAATTTTCAGCTTGGAAGATCAGTGTTAGCCCGAGTCACAAGGTAGTCAAGAGGGCCCTACCTTCTTCATGTGAGTTAAATCTGCTGTCTATTTTTAAAGCTACTTGACAAACTTCTACCTAGCCCTTTTAAAGCCATCAGCATCAGTCTCTCTTCTCATCCTGTTATACTCTCTTCTCTCTCTCTCTATCTATCTGTGTATTCATGTGCATGTAGGTGTGTATGTGTGTTGTGTAGGCCAGAGATTAGTGTCAGTTTTCTTTGTCAGTTGTTCTCCACTTTCTTTCTTGAGACAGGGTCTCTCACTGAACCTGGAGCTCACTGAGTAGCTATACTGGCTGGCCAGCGAGCCCCAGGGTCCCTCCTGTCCCTGTCTCCCCAGCACTGGGATTACCGCCGTACTGCACCCTACTGGGTCTTTTCTTTTTCATGATTGCTGGGGTTCCAAACCCAGGTCCTCGTGCTTACATCAGAGTTTTACTGACGGAGCCATCCCCCTAAGCCTCTCAAATTGCTGTTCTGTCCTCTTGCCTGAGTAATTTCCCTGTAAACTCTGTAAAGTCTGCTTGCTAAACACAGAAATACACAGAAAGAATCAGCTCTCTCCCAATGGTGTCTGGCCATCAGAGGTCAGTGCACATTGAACATAACTCGCAAAGCAGCAAGGGTTCCTGCTTCCTCTAGCTAACATCTACAGGGCACTCTCTGTGTACAAAGGGTGAGTGGCAGGACTGATAAGTCAGCTCCCAATTTAAAGTAGCTCACATTCTTCATTTTTTATATTGCTTTGCCAGACATTTAGTTAATGTAGTGACATTTCAGGAGTGTTTGTAAAGTAAGGTATTTTGAATTGACAATCTTAGGCAAAAAAAAAAAAAAAAAAAAAAAAAAAAGCTTCAGTAGAGAAGATGAGAAGATGTGGCATCCTTTTACTCCACCCCTGTGAAAAAGGAATGGAGATTGTATTCAAGCCAAGTATGGAGACCTGGATTGGCTTAGACCTCATGTCAGAATGGAGAGACTTTCTTTATGTGCGCAGACCACTAAGTGACCCTAGAGGAGACAGTGAACCATCAGAAAGAGCACAGGTTAAGTGAGCTAAGTCAGGAACCACACAGTGTTGTGTTCTGTAAGTGGTGGCTTACCTTGCCGTTACCCTTTGGTGAATTTACTCAGTGGGGAGACAGGCAGCCCTGTATATTGGTATATCTGTAACATGACAGGCATGGGACTAACTACAGCAGGGTTAATGTGAACTGCAAACCAGTCACTGCCCTCAGAGACCTTCAACAGGGAGTGGGGTGGGGGGTGGGGTTTTAGGCAAATATGTTTGCTAAACAGGTAAATGGTAAAACAAAAAATAGGGGGTGCTGTGGAAATATTTTCCTTTTAAGACGGGAATCAGCAAGGAATTCCCACCAGGAGGGGTGTCTGAGTTGAACAGTGGGTAGGAGCCGGCTAGAGAGGAGTCAGGAGAAGGAGGCATCGTTCAAGGCAGAGGAAACATCCACTGTGACCATAGTGCAAAGCCTGAGAACATGAGTGCCCAGCCCAGGTTGGTCCAGTGGGGTCTGGATTGGCAGAACCAAAGAACTGGCTGTGAAGGATTATGGGTATGTCCCGGTGGTGCCGTGACCTGATGAAATGCTTAGAACAGGTTCTGTGATCTCAGAGTGAATTATGGGCTGAGATGCTTGAGGAGTTAGTTGCCCATCTGAGACAATGGTGCAGCCAGCGGGGGAAACACCGTAAAGATCTGACCAAGTGCAGCTGTGAGCTGGGCTGACAGAAGGCTGCTGCCAGTGCCACCCAGGGGCATGAATGGTGGGGCGAGCATGGAGCTGGCAGAGGACCCATCTTGAAGTAATATGCTCTGTGGCAACAGAAAAATGTGGTGGATCTGTTTGTTCAAGGGCTCAAGGAGGCAGGTGTTAAGTAGCTAGTGTCATTGAGGGGAAACAACAGAGGCAGCTGTCCACCTAGAGGACACAGCATGGAACTCTGAACCTTGTCCACCACACCCCCGCACCTGCTGAGTGACCTCTTCCTCCAGGCAGGCCTTTGAACACAGAGCACCATCATCAAATGACCTTTCCTGGGGAGGAAGGCCAGTTACCTGATTATATTAGGGCCTAAGCACAGCCAAGGTGGTTCTGGCCAAGGAACAGGCCACAACCTACTGTTCATACATTTTTTCCATTCTCTCCTTCCAGTGCTCATGAACAGACAAAAGAAAATTAGGAAAGCTTCAACACTGTGTTTGTCTTTTCTGATGGGTTCATCAATTCTCGGTGTATTTATTGAATATTTACACAAGGCAGGACTGGGTCTAGCTGTTGTTCTTTCTGGAACTGCTGGTTTCCTTTTGGTTTGAAGATAGGGAACTCCTGAGTGTTTGAATAACAAGGATAGACTTGGCTTCTGCAGCTCAGGGATCAGCTCTCTCTCCAAAGTGGCTTTTAGACACCTCAGGTTTGACTGTGTTCTGTGAATCAGTACTGTCTCATCTGTTGCTATGATAACCAACTTGGGGAGGAAAGGGTTTTTTTTGCATCTTGCAAGTGATAAGACTATCTTTGAGGGAAGTCAGGTAGGAACTCAGGGCAGAAACTTCAAGGTAGGAGCTGAAGCAGAGACCATGGCGCAGCTTCCTTCCTGGCTTGCTCTTCTGACCTGTGCTCAGCATGTTTTCTTACAGCCCAGGCCCACTTGCCAAGGGGTAGCACCTACCCACAGTAGGCTAGACACTGATTCAGCAGTCAAGAAAATGCCTCATAGACATGGACAAAGGCCAGTCCAATAGAGGAAATTCCTCGACTGAAGTTTCCTCTTCCCAGGGTTCTACTTGACAGCTATTTCCTCTGCTGCTAAGAGAGGCCAGAACTCAGGTTTGCACTCAGGTGTAGCCGGCTTACTGAGGAGAGAGTGCAGGTACAAAACATTCCAGGCTGGGCCGCTGTCAGTGCTGGTTCAGGGTGACTCCCAGCAGAGCCTTTTCCATCTCATGAAGGAGCAGATTCTACATGCTACTTCCCAGTTTATGGAAATCAGAAGAAAGCTTTTCATTTACAGTCACAAAACAGGGCTAGGGGATAGCTCATTCCATAAGCTGTTTTCCTCACAAACACGAGGCCCCGAGTTCAATCCACAGAACCCCCACAAAAAGCCAGTGTGGTGGCACAGCGTTGTAATCCCAGTGTGGGAAAGGCAGAGAGACAGGTGGATCTCTGGGACTCACTGTTCAGCCAGCATAATTCAGGTTGAATTTTAGGCCACTTAGGAATCCTGCCTCAAAAAACATGATGAATGGAGCCTAAGTAAGGTACTCAAGGTTGACCTCTGGTCTCCTCACATGCACTTGAATGTATGCAAACACACGCATGTGCACGCCTCTCCCATATTCAAAAGACATAGTAGTTTTTTGAATCAATAACTGTGCAGGTGTGTTCTCTGAGCCTGAGTCATCACTATGGAACTACTTACTATCTACAAAGTTCAAGACAGTTACTTTCTGGCAGCTCTCCTTCACCCTATCAGGTCATTTGAATCACTGCCTCACATTCATGGACAGACCTTATAGACAACAGAGTCTTAGCTCTGAGTTGACACATCTGTCCTAGATTGGACTGCTGTGACAGTTCACTGTAGACAGAGGTGCTTAAACAGCTGGCATTCACTTCTCAGAGTCCTGGGAGCTGTAGGGCCTTGGTCAAGGCATGGGCAGAATCTGGTCTTGATTCCCCTTAGCATGAGGCTTTCAGTCTTCTCTCATGGCCTTTCCTCCACACATGCCTATAAGTGAGGGAGGAGCATGTAAGCTCTCCAAGGTCTCATAAGGTCCCTGTTTCCATCCCACTTCATGGGCACCTGGAGCCCTAATTATTCTCTGAGGGCCCATTGACAAATGCTACTGTAATGTGGGGATAAGGCTTTAAACAATGAATTGAAGGGCACATACCACTTTCTAGCATCTCACCTGTTTTATTTAACCCAAAAGAATACATGTTCTGGAGGAACATCCCTATACACACACATAAAACACAGTACAGTGATTTCATTTGGCTTTTGATTTTGCAAGATCAAGAAAAGCAAATCTGGAGAGAGAAACAATAACATTAAGTAAGAACTTCAAAGAAACCCACTTAGTAAAAAGAATAAATCTGTGTAGAGAAAGTTTGGGGGATCATCTTATTAATAATATTCAAAGTCTTCCAGTTTTCTCTGTTCTTTTAAAGTTACAGGAATGGATTAAAATAGCCTTCCCAGTCTATCATGTGTCATTGAAACCCAAAACACAATAGTGTTTTTCTTGCCACAAACCAGGAGGCTGCAAATCTATTATTTATTTATTTTATTAGTGGTACAAGTCCAGAATGAAGCCTGTGAATAGCCAAGAGAAACAAGAGCTGGCTCCTTTCATCTCTGCTCAGTTCTTCCTGTGTGACCTGTTCAGGGTGCCTAAATGTATTTGTTTATCTGGACTGTGCTCAGAAGGTAAAATAAAAAGAAAGGAGAAAATTAGGGAAATTTCAACTATGAGTTTACGTCTCACAACACACTGGGAATTGCAGTTGGAGAAAGCTACATCCCTCCCACCTCTAGACCACATTTCCCATCAAGGCAGGTGTACCTGGGATCTCCAGCAGGTCAGCATAAATAATTCAGAGTGGCAGTATATATTATTCAGATTTCTTTTTTCTGGCCTTCACCCCCTATTCAGGCCCCTGTGGAGTCACCTTTGTTTATAGAGTTCTGATGGAGGTCTTACTCAGGTGGGAGCTTCTAGAACTACACTGTAACTCTGAGTTAGCAAGAGGCAGCTGCATGTTGAGTGGTTAGAACAATACTTCTGTCCCCATGGAAGTCAGTACAAACTTGTCACTACACAGACAAGCCCCAGTCTGCAGTTGTTCAACACTGGTGACAGGTTAGAAGTGTCTTTATGTGTGTATGCATGTACGTGGGTATGCACATGTGAAGGCCAGAGTTTGGCATTGGGTGTCTTCAGCTAATTTTTTGAGAAAGGGTCTCTCACGGAACCTGGAACTCACTGATTGGCTAGGCTAGCTGGCCAGAAATCTCCAGGGATCTTCCTGGCTCTGCCTCCCCAGTGCTTGGGTCACAGGCACTCACCATCATGCCAGGCTTTTTGTGTTGGTGCTGGGATCAGAACTAGAGTCCTCATGCTTGTGTTGCAAGCACTTTACTGACCTTACCATCTCCCCACCCCCAGTCTGGTTCCCTTATATGTCAGTCTTCTAAGGAACTGATCTAGTTCATACCATGCTGATGGCTATTCCAGTCAGAAATGTCTTTGCTGAATATTTTGCTTACACTGCAATAAAGTTCCCAGGATATCTATAGACAAAAGGCGAATCACAGCCAATTCCGTCACTTTTCCCTACCACACAAACCCTTGCCTGTACAAACCATGTGAATTATGCAATTGTGTTTTGCCTGGGTTAAGCCATGTGCACAGACAAAATGAGATGTTGGGCTGGGCAGGTAGCTGTCAGTAAAGAGGACCTGAGTTGGATCACCAGAACCCATGTAAAAAGCTAGGCCTGATGGCCCAGTGCTGGGAGGTAGAGTCAGGTGGATCCCTGGGGCTCGCTGACCAGCCAGTCTTACCTAATCCATAAATCCCATGTCAGTGAGAGAATCTGTATGAAAAAAAAAACAAAAAACGTAATGGATGATGTCTAAAGACATCTGAAGCTGTCCTCTCTCTCTCTCTCTCTCTCTCTCTCTCTCTCTCTCTCTCTCTCTTTCTCTTACACACACACACACACACACACACACACACAAACACATCCACACATACATGCTTCTTTGCTCCTAAGAAACCAGAGTTTCTACATTAGGTTCCTGAAATTGCTTTGATTCAGAGGGAAGGTGTTTACTTGTAAATTATACTCAGTCTCTGTAAGGCAGAAGTCAGCTGCTATTCGCTGGGGTGGCTTAAACCTGCCGTTGGGGAATAGGAAGCTCGCTTGGCATCTGAGGAAGCAGTACTCTTTCCTCTGCCTCTGAACCATTCCTGACGAAGTGGACACCACTCCTCTGGCCTTTTCATTTTCTCTCCTTGTACCTCACTACAATTCACCACATGGCCACAACAGTAATAGCTCATAACAGTGCTTCAAGGTTGCCCCTACCATTCACACTATATGTAGACCAGGCAATGGAGGTGTCCAGCCCAAGGTCCAATGACTGGCTAGTGGAATGACCACAGGGTCCAGGCTGTCTGTCTGTCTGTAGTACAGGGCTGCTCTTCACCTGCCTTGGACTTCATGGATGACATACATATGACACACACTTATCTCATGTCTATTCCTTGACTCTCCCTGTGTGACCTGTTCTTATCACATGTGTGACCTTCTGTGTCTTTGACAGGCATTCCACTTTGTCTAGTAACTGAACCCACAGCATTCCATTCTACATCTCTTTATCAAAGTGAGTGTGTGTGTGTGTGTATATGTAAGACTGTGTGCCAACAATTGTCTGTATCTGTTAAAAGAAAAGGGGATAAGCAGACAACTGATTTCCTGCAGAGCCCATGGGGGAAGGAGCTTTCCATTTGACAAAGGAGGGAATTGCTCACATGACATCTTTTGTGTCTTGTCCCCTAACCTCATTAATAACGTCTTAAGGGCAAAAACTGTGCTTTTGTCACTTTCTCCTCTGTTCATATCCCAAAACTGCCTGGGTGATTTTGATTCCACTGCTTGACTGAACTGGAAGGAAATCTGAAACTGTGAGATAAAAGATCAAAGAAACTGTTGCTAAGAGGAGCCAAGTGTCCTGCTGACTGACCTTACAGTGCCCAGTGCTGAGGGAGGTAATGACCCTACACTTGTGAGTGTGTGTTCATATTCGAATCCAAGTTCCCAGAAGCCCAAGGTCAAAGTCACTGTCATTCTCTATCTCTCTCCACTTTATTTTATTTTATGTCTATGAACGTTTTCCTAGCATGTGTGTCACCTATGTCAGACAGTGCTCACGGAGGTCAAAATAGGGTGTTAGATCCTCTGAAACTAGAGTTACAAATGATTGTTAACCACCATGTGGGTGCTGGGACCTGAACCTGGGTTCTCTGCAAGAGTAGCAAGTGCTTTTAAGAGCTGAACCAGCTCTCTAGCCCCTTCACCTTAGGTTTTGAGACGAGATCTCTTAGAGAACCCAGAACTGCTAGACTGGCTGGCCAGCAAGCCTCAAAGATCTTCCTGTCTCTCCTTGTTGCCACACCTGGCTTTTTGTGAGTGCTGGGGATCTAAACTCAGGTCTTCATGTTTTCACAGTAAACACTTTTCCATTGCGTCATCTCAAGAAGGAATTGTAGGTTGCCAGAAGCAAAGCTAAAGGGGTTTAGCCATCTAAACCCTTTGGCAGGAAAGTCTCAGACATCAGATGCGGAGCTACAGGATTTGGTGTTTTTTTCTGCTGGTTTTAGGTTCTGATTTGGTTAGGTATTTCCTCATTATGCCCCTGTTCCTCCCTCTTGGAATGTGAATTTATATTTTGTGCTCTTCTATATTGGAAGTACGTAGTTTGCTTTATGATATTACAGGGGGTTAGTTAAGAGAATGCCTTGAGTCTCAGGAGAGACTTTGGATTTAGAACTTTTGAACCATGTTGAGACTGTTAAGGACTGTGGGGACTTCTGAGATTGGACTAAATGCATTATGGTATTAGCCATCAGTCTTTCGGGGCCAGGAAGTGGGATATGGTGGTTTAAATGAGTATCTCCATAGGTTCCAAGTATTTGAACACCTTGCCCCTAGTTACTAGCACCATTTACAGAGCTTTAGGAGGAGTGGCCTGCTGCAAAGCACATAGCTAGGGTGGGCATTGAGAGTATATAACCTAGCCCACTTCCGGGCTCTCACTCTGCTTCCTGTGCTTGCTTAGAGACTTGAGCGCTCAGCTTTTAGCTCCAGCTCTCTCCGGCCATGCCTCTCCACCATGATGAACTCTAAACACTCTGGAATGGTAAACCCAATAGACTCTTCTTTTTATAAATTGCCTTTGTCATGGTGCTTATCACGCCATAGAAAAGTAACTAATGTACCTCCTTCCTGAGACTCAGCCTCCTCCCAACCAGGAGTCGGGGCAGAAGGAGTGCCATGTTTTGGTGAAGAAACTCAAACCAGTGATGTTGGACAAAAGGTATAAACATTGTCCAATGTCTGGTTGTGCCTCCCATCCAGGCTGTAGCTATGAAGACTATAATATATCAAGCAAGACCTTGTTTACAGCTCCCTGACTAATGAGGACTATCAGTTATGCACGAGAGTATGTAAATTTGGCAATTCTTGCTCTGAAATAACATTCTCAATCTTTCTAGGAGCGTACTGCTTCCTTAGTAAACAAAATTTCAGTTTATTATGTTACCATTTAGAAATTGTCCCCTCCTGATGCCAATTTGCTCTAAAAGGTGACTGAATCATGAAGAGTGTCTTAACTTACCTTGAAGTCATGTTCTGTTTAGAATATCAGGAGAACATGTGGAGCAGCTTTATCTGCCACTGGCACCACGTAGGGAGGCAGAGCAGTGGAGTCTTGCAGAGGTTTGCTCTGTCCAGTTACTGGCACTTATTTCCATGTGATATTCTGAGTGGTGGTTACGTGCAAAGCCAGCTCTTGGGGGTTTGAGATGCAGATGCAGTCATCTTTAGCATCAAGACCTCTATACTTTTGGAGCCAGCCCCCCAAGAAATACCCTGCCCATTGCAGTGTTAGAAAACTTCTTACCTGAAGGAAAATCCAACTCAGCCCCTCTGTCAAACCTTTCCCCTCTTCTCTCTCTAAAAACCTAAAGAAAGGGAAGTTTCTGGTTACAAAGCAAGGAGAATAAATCCACTTGAATACTCAGTTTGGGTTAGTAGGAGCAAAAGGAGCTCTGTGCCTAATGAAATCTGCAACATGAAAGGGTCTTTGTTGTAAGACTTCTTAGCACCCTTAATGTGTTTATGACTCTTTAGAGGGTTCTCTTATCATGTGTCATGCCCAGATATAGGTCCTGAGTCATCGGACAGTACTTTGAGACACCTTGTTGGAGTCCAATGACTACTTCTTCTTCAGGGACTCCTTACTTGGAACTCTGCTTCTTTTGATGTTATACCCACCCTCCAAGATCCCACATGCCCCTCTCTCTGGCTCTGCTTGGATTGAGCTGTCCTCTGTTCCTTGATTCAGATAGAGTGCTGCGTCCACATGGTTCCTGAGTGACTACCAAGGCTGGATGTTGCAAGATGGAAAACCCTGGGAAGGCTTAGCTTCTCAGAGGCACACCTTGATGAGTGAGAACTGGGATATTGCCAGGCCCTTGGGTTTCCCATCGCATCTCCTTCATGGACCAGGTGTGCTTTCATTTGAAGATCCCGAACAAGTGCCTGAATGTGTCCGCCAAGAATTCTGTCTGTCTTGGGGCCTGTGTCTGATTACAGTCAGAGAGATTCATTGTTTTACATTATTCCTGCCTCACACCCCCAGTTCTTTACCTTCTTCTGCTGTAGCTTGTACTTCCCCCCCAAAAAATCATTTAACCCAGCTGTATTTTAGAGATCGTAGACAGAATAAAAATCATTATTGAATTGAATACTGTGTTTCCCTGGATTTCCTTTGGGGAATGCCAATATGGGACATACCGACAGCACCATATGTTGAACAGGTACATCGATCCTTGAGAATGGCCTTTGTAATAACCGTTTCCATAGGAAGAAAAGAGGGACAGGGAACGGAATGGCCAGTGGGAAGCTGATACACTGAACCAGAACTAGGAACCCAGGACCTAAAAGTAAGGCGGTGGAGACAGGTCTTTGAGATGCTAATGGAAGGATGGGAGTCTGTGTGTGGGAGGAGCTGGGTAAGAGGAGAACACTGCAGCATTGCCCATAGAGAGAGAGGAGGGGTTCTTGCTGGTGAAAAAACTTGGGAGTTGATAGTGTCCTAGCTCAGAGCTACCTAGGATGCCTTTGATTTGTTAACAGCAGGGTCACTGGGGAGTGAGGCAGGAGAATGATAGGTTTGGGGGAGGAGAGAGAAGAAAACAGTATAGGTTCCAGAGAAAGACACAAGCAGATTTCCTTCAAGGTAGGAGAGATATTAATGCCACAGATAGCATGAGACAGGGTTCTGAAGCTAGAGAACTGAGTCCCAGCATTACAAAGCAGGGTTCTCCCTCTTAAAGGTTTCTGAGGGAGGGAGGAGTTCCCACACCATGTGGCCACAGGCCTTGTTAACAAGTAGCCCTTCTTCTTTTTTATAGTCAAATTGTCTCTGATTTGGAAGAGGGAGGGATAAGTCCTGTGGACTATATGTTGCTTATAAGCTCCTTTGAACAGGTGGAGGGGGTAAGAAGCTTCAGGGGGTAGGGCCAGGTCTGTGAGGCCAAAGCACCTGTAATCTAACCGAGAGTGGACACACAACTCTGGGTGGGCTTAGTGGTGAGGATGAAGAGGGCCTGAGAATCAGCAAGGAATGGTGCATCTGGGATTAAGGAGGAGGTGTTAAATAACTTTTTGTTGCTGTGATAAATCACCTTGATTAAAGCAGTTTATTTTGGCTTACAGTTTCAGAGGGAGAGTCTAAATTTGCTGGCAGGACTGGCAGCAAGCAACAGGGCTTAGTGGCAGGAGCAGGAAGCTGAGAACTCATATCTTCAACCATGAACAGGAAGCAGAGAGAGCAAACTGGAAGTGGGAAAAGCTATGAACGCTCAAAGCCACCCCCAGTGACATGCTTCCTCCAGCAAGGCCACACCTCCTAAGCCTTCCTGAACATCGCCACTAACTGGTGACCAAGTGTTTGAATAATTGAGCCTATGGGGGAACATTTCTCATTCAAACCAACACAGAGGGGGAAATCAGATGGAACAGGAGAAATAAATCTAAAGGCAAAGGTGGAGTGTAGTTTTTGTTGGTAGGGTTATGTACTGGGCTGTTACTGTCATACTTTCAGAGGCTGGTGGTAGAGGGGTTAGGAGGCAGGCTGACTTCTTAGGGCCTCTGTCATGTCTTTGTTGCTAAAGAGGACAAAGAGAATGTGGAGCTTTGATTATAGCCTGAACACCAATAAGCTTTTGGATATGCAAATATTGGCTCCAGAGCTGATTGGGTAAAAGGGATCTAAATTATTGTGCTAAAACATGTGAGGGGAATTGGCTTTAAAGGTGTGTGTGCACGGGGGGTGCCATCAAAGAAGAACTTAGTCTCAGGGAGTGGACCAGGTTCTACTGGTCAACATGGATAATGGATATCAGGAGAATCTGACACAGGCTTAGAGCTGGGGTAGACACAGGTATGCCCAACTGATGTGTACAGGACAGTGTCATATGGGAGTTAGCAGCAAGGTTGAAGAGTTGGGACTGCCTACAATATGAGAGAAAGAGCCACAGAAGCAATTTTATCTGTGTCCAAGAACAGAGTAGTCCAATGTTTTAGGGGATTTTTTAAGGGTTTGAAATCAAGGAGAGGCACATACCAAACACAGTTGCTTTTACTTCAACATAAAGTGACTCGCCTTTATGCTGTGGCGATGTTCAGGAAGGTTTAAGAGGTGTGGCCTTGCTGGAGGAAGCATGTCACTGGGAGTGGCTTTGAGCGTTCATAGCTTTGCCCACTTCCAGTTTGCTCTCTCTGCTTCCTGTTCATGGTTGAAGATATGAGTTCTCAGCTTCCTGCTCCTGCCACTAAGCCTATTGCTTGCTGCCATGCCTGCCAGCAAATTTAGACTCTCCCTCTGAAACTGTAGGCCAAAATAAATGCTTTAATCATGGTGATTTATCACAGCAAAAAGTTCTGAGAGGACAAATGGACTGAGGGATCCAGGGCTGGGGATGTAGCTCAGCTGGTAGAGTGCCTGACTGGCACACGTGAGCCTTGGACCCAATCTCTAGCACTGTAGAAAGCAGGCATG
Organism: Eospalax fontanierii; assembly: GCA_035773235.1. NCBI lineage: Eukaryota > Metazoa > Chordata > Mammalia > Rodentia > Spalacidae > Eospalax > Eospalax fontanierii. The sequence continues at coordinate 25,127,559 of CM069524.1, forward strand.
GTGGTATATACATGTAATCCCCAGCACGTGGGAGGTAGAGTCAGAAGGATCAAGAGTTCAAGATATGATTACATAACAAGTTCAAGGCCAGTGTGCGATCCATGAGACCCTGATTCAAATAATAAGGAAACAACAACAAAAAGTACAATAAAGAAACATATAAATAAATAATAGCTCCATAGCATTTTTGTTTTTTTTTTTTAATTATTTTTATGTATATGAGTGTACTGCCTGCATGTATGCTAGTTTGTGCAATGCCCAAGGAGATCAGAAGAAGGCATCTGATACCCTGGAACTGGAGTTATAGATGGTAAGCCATCATGTGGATGCTAGGAATGGAACCCACGTCCTCTGAAAGAACAGCCAGTGCTCTTAACCACTGAGCCATTTCTCTGGCCCCAGCAGTTTTGTTTTTCAAAGCAACAAGGGTGCAAGCAGCATCAGCTGGTATTACAGTGTAGCATTTGGCATAGTCAATGGCTATAGGAGAAAAGAGGGGTGGAAAGGTCAGTGGGCACCATGCAGAGACAGGTGCACACAGTCCATTGTCCTATCATGAGGGGATTCACAATTGGATATGAAAGCCTTGCTGAAAGGGCTGGTTATGAGTCAGGCACAGTTGGAAAGTGCTAACAGAAACTGCTGGTATGGAGAAGTCAGAATGAGGCCAGAGTCAGAGAAGTGACGGGTGCTGGATGAAGATGGCCAGGACAGCAAGCAGGGGCTTAGGGAGTTTTAGAGGCTGCTGCTGAGAGACAGAGCCAAGAGAGCTAGGAGAAGTGGAACGATTAGATATCAACTTGTGAGATTACAGGGGCTAAGAAGTCTACTATGAGTGAACTATGGGCCTGGGAGCCAGAAGTTCTGAGGTAGGAATGGGTTGACGTCCCAGCGCCAGCCTTAAGGCTGGGAATGAGAAGTCAGCCCTTCCTAGGCTCTCTGTTCTGTTGAGCCTCTAGACAGACAGGACAATGTGCACTCACCTTGGGGAGGACCTAGGCACTCCAGCATTCAGTTACTCAACTTTTTCAGAGAAAACCCTGTTCTAATTTGCTTCTCTGTTGCTGTCATAGCACACTGTTCAGAAGGCAACTTGGGAAGAAAAAGATTATTTCATCTTATACTTCCAAAGCACAGTCTGTCATTGAGGGCAGAGGGCAGGATGGCAGGAACTGAGGGCAGAAACCTGGAGTGAGGAGCTGAAACAGAGATCTTGGAGGAACACTGCTTACTGGCTTGCTTCTCTCTGACCTGTGCTCGGTCTGCTTTCTTATGTAGCCTAAGACCACCTGCTCAGGGGTGGTACTGCCTACAAAGGCTTCCCTGCATCGATTAGTAGTCAAGAAAATGTCTCAAAGACATGGCCACAGAATTATCAGATGAATGAAATTCCTCAGTTGAGGTATCCACTTTACAGATGTATCAAGTTGAAAACTGAAGCTATATTCTTGACACATGCTCAGGAATGGTGTGTGGTCAGATACCTGGGCACCCATGGCCCAGTCAAATTTTCATACCAAATTTACCATCATAGCAGTCATTTAGTATATTTGCTATTTTTCCCGTTGCTGTGGCTGAATACCTGACAGGAAGCAGCTTAAGGGAGTAAGGGTTTTGTTTTAGCTCAGCATTTTCAGAAGATGCGTCTCTCCTGGCAAGGAAGGCATAGCAGCTGGAACAGGAGGAAACTGGTCAGTCACACTGCATTGGCAGTCAGCAAGCAGAGAGTGAACAGAAAGTGGGCCTATGCTGTAAACCCTCAAGGGCCTCTTTCAATGACGAACTTCCTTCAGCTAGGCTGTACCTGGAAAGGGTTCCACAACCTTCCAAAACAGAGCCACCAGCTGGGGACTAAGTGTTCAAAGACACAAGCCACAGCATTGGACGTCTTTACTTAGCGTTCTGTGCGCATATTCAGTCTCCAAATCTGAGGAAACTCCTCCATGATGTGGGGCCGGGTCTTCTATATGTGCTCTGTAGCTGACACATGCGCTCTGTAGCTGACACATGCGTTCCATGTACTAAGTGTTCAATAAAAATGTGTTGGCTGCTTCATTGATCCAATAAACTTATGTCTATGCCAATACAGAGTTGTTCTTGAGAAGCTGTGGGTAAATCAATTCTTTGTAAATTGAATCTTACTTCAGATGGAGTTGGGATGTTCAGTATTTCAGGGAAACTAGCTTCTGTGAATCCTTTATTTGCTCTTCTCACTTTACCCATGAAGCGCCATCATAGAGGAATTACGTGACTTGGCATGACCTGAGTTGGCAGTCAAGCAAGTCATAATGCAGAGTATAAGTGCCTGTGGTGTGCCCAGCTCTAATAGATACAGCTAAAACAAAACCCCTACACCTAAGGTTCAGAGAACATCAAGGAAGAGGGGGCAGAAAGATGGTAAGGGCCAGAGGACCAGGACACCTGCTACAAGATAATGACTTCCAGAAAAGATGTGGAAGCTGTGCCCATGAAATCTCGACAGTATGATTGCTTACACAAGACCATAATGACAACACCAGTTGACCTCCTAACAGATGGGGAAATTTCACATGGTCTCGTCTCGAGGTGTCAGAGAAGGAGAATCGGTTTTTTTTTCAGACATGAGCTCTCTGATAGGTAATCTAATCTCAAGTGGTCGGCCCTAGACACATGTGCATATGAGCAACACTAAATGGACTCAGTGGGTTGTTTGTATATAACAATAATAATCACATTATAATTATATATTATATTAATTAATTGATAATTATGTAATAATTATAGATATAATAATAATCAGGAAACAGAGAGAATGGGAGGAACGTGGGAAGAGTTGGAGAGGGGAGCTGGAGTTGGGGAAATGATGTAAATACAGTACTCATTTGTGAAATTCTCAAAAATGAATTAAAAAAATAAAATAAATAATAAATGAATTAAGTAAATAAACATAATAGATTGACATTCAAAAATCTTAAAATATTTTATCTTTAATTTTTTATGTGTATGAGTATGTTGCCTGTGTGGATGTAAGTGCACCCATGTTGTGCAGTGCCTGCAGAGGGCAGAAGAGGGCATCAGATACCCTGGAACTGGAATTACAGACAGTTGTGAGCTATCATGTAGCGCTGGGAGCTGAACCTGGGTCCTTTGTAAGAGCAGCTGGTTCTCTGAACTGCTGAGCCATCTCTTCAGCCCCCTCAAAACTTTTTAAAAAGTTTCCTTAAGCAGTGTATATGCTGGCTGTTTAGGTCCAAATGACAAGTCAGATATGGCATTATGTGTGTGTGTGTGTGTGTGTGTGTGTGTGTATGTATATGTGTGCTTGCATTGGTGTAGGTGTATGTGGAGGCCCAAGGCCAACTTGAGGTGTCAGTCCTCTGGAGCCTATCCTGAACTGTTTTGTGGCCTATTACTTGTTAAGAACCCAAAATGAAAAATCAAAAAACACTTCTGACCAAGAAAACTCACTTTCCAAAAAACCAAGCTCCAAGCATTTCTCTTCTGTGATTTGTGTGCACATGATGAATGTTCTGGAAGAGTGCCCGGTCCCGGGGTCCTGCGGGGTGTGTTCTTAGATTCTCAATTGAGGTGGTGAAAACCTTTTCAGTCAGTGGCTTAATGTTAAGTGGGAGAGAGATGTGGGGATAGATTTAGTGAAACCTTTGGACACCTTCCTGATTGAATTATTCATTTTAAATTGATCGGGTTTTTATCAACATCTGTATTGGGTTGATTTAGTTTCTTCTTGCTGTGTTCTAGGGTGAAGTAATTTATTAGTCTTGAGAAAAGAATAAAGCTACTTTGGATTGCGATTTTGCACGATCCAAAAGAAAGAAATGAAAGCATCATGGTCTGTTTAGTCCTCCTCTCTTTCTCTCTCTGGTCACCTTCCCACACTTCAAGCTCCTCACAAAAAGACTAAATGCTACAAAGCAACTTCATTTTTCAGTTGTGATTTTAGTGTCTTGGTGTGGAGGAAGGGGTCAAATCTAAGCCATTTGACAATATTAAATCACTCGATTTTCTCAACCCCCTACTTTATATATTATGGGAACTAAGACTTGATCACTTTGGTTGCTTGGGACTCTTTCTGGTCACTGGCCCCCAGGCCTTCCTGTTGCTCAGTGTCCTTCTGTACCCCAAGCCCAACACTTTCATCCCACTATCTCTCAGCCCACTAACACCCTTCCATCCCCACATCACCTCTTGTAGCCCAGCACCCTTCCATCCCCACAACTCCCTATCCACGACTCCCCTTGTAACTTCCTATCCAATATCCCGCTTCCATCCACAACTCTCTATCTGTCCCCCTCCATCCCCCTCCACCCACCCCCCTTTTTCCTCCCATAGCTCCCTGTTTACCAGTCTCCCTCCCCCACTCGTCCCCCTACCAATATCCCCATCTCCCCATAACTCTCTATCTGCCAGCCCCCTTCCATCCCTCCATAACCCTCTATAAGTTCTCCTTCCCCCAGCCCCTCACAACGCCCTGTGCACCAGTCCTCCTCTATCTCCCAGTACTTCCCTACGCACCAGCTCCCTTCCATGTCCTACATGCTTTTAGCTCCTTTCAGCATGGATTCTGTTAGCTGCTATTACCATTATTTTTGAAGTCATATTTTACATTTTTTTCAGGATCTTACTGGATTTCTTATTAGAATGCATATGTGTGTGGAGGTCAGAGGACAACACTTGAGAGTCGATTCTCTCCTTCCACTGTGTGGGTTCTTGTGAATAGAACCCAGATCGTCAGACATACATAGCAAGAGCTTTTTCTGCTAAGCCACCTCTCCAACCCTGAAGTAATCTCTTGAATACACAGGCTGTTTGGCCAGTTGGAAAGCAGGAATAATGAGAAGCTTTAGACTAGTCAGGCTCTCCATCTTTTTAATGCATTGTAGTGTTCATGTAGGCAGAAGCTGTGTGTCTTTGGAACTCTCTTCCAGGGTGCCTGTGGTTATGGCAGCATCAGAATGTTTGACCTCACAGTAGCTTAAATACCAGTGTAGGGAGATAGAGGATGAGTGTGTGTGCAAACTGTAGAAACCAGTTGAAATGTATGGCTTTGTGGCAGGCTGTGTTCTCAGACCAATGGGGTCCCTGCTCTGTTTCCCCTGCTATTTCTGTTCCATTGTAGAAATTGAACAGTGGTTTGAAGTAAGGAAGAAATGAGTAAATTTCAACTTTTTTCCTTCTTGCCTGTTCCCATCTTGTGTTTGTTTTTTATGGAAATATGAATGGCTAATGCTGTAGGCAAAAATACATTAAAAAGGCAAATTATAGATGAGATGGAAAATCAAAATTATAATATTTTTAAATGCTCTAACAAAGTTAATGAGATAGACTACCAAAACTCAATTGACAATTTAAAATTTTCTCTTTGGCTTTGAGAAAATTGATGTTGATACATTTGAAATCACTAAATCATAGTAATTTCTTGCTTTATGCAACAGAAATGCTTGTGTGACAATCAGAAGATCTTGGGGGAAGAGTGGTAGTTCCAGATACTGCATGGTTTCTCTGCTTCTTTTCCAGGGCTCTCCCCCAGAACTGCACATTGAAATCATAGGGGAGTCTTGAAAAATACTGATGGCAGGGCTTTACCCGGTGACAAACACATTTAATCAGTCTGGTGTGAGGGAGGATTGGGGATGTGTCAGCCTTTAAAGAAACTCCTTTAGAGATTGACATGTACAAAGGTATGAAGGACTGCTTATATTTATGCTTTCAGTTTATTTTAAATTTAAATTTTAATTTTATATGTATGAGTGTTTTTCCTGCATGTAAATGCACCCATGTATGCAATGCCTGTGGAGACCAGACGATGGCATCTGATCCCCTGGAACTGGAGTCACAGATGGTTGTAGCTGCCATGTGGGTGCTGAGAACTGAACCTGTGTCCTCTGTGAGAGCAACCAGTGCTCTTAACAACTGAGCCATCTCACCAGCCTCTTTTTATCATCTTTTTAAACATAGATTTTCGGTATTTTAAGGTTTGAGTTCAGAGTTGTTTTGGTGTCCCTAGGAAGCAGTGAGGATCAATTTCCAGGCAGTTTGTGCTGTTGACCTTCATCCTCACAGTTTTAGTGTTTTAGATGGTAGCTGCTGTGAGAATTACTTCTTTCCTCTCACGGCATCCTAATACTGAGGGCCAAGACCTAAGTTTTTGAAAGCTCCCAACAGACCTTTTTAAACTGCTCTGAGCCTGCAGGGCGTGGACAGACTGACTCTTAATTCAGTACTACAGACTGACTCTTAATTCAGTACTTTCATCTGACTGGCTGAATGGCATGGGCAGGATCACTGGCCACTTACAGGATCCCTGACTATTAGGGACACCTTCTTGGATGTACTTCATATGCCTACCCAGAGGGCCTGGCATTGGGCACCTTGTAAAAGTGAAGAAGTGAAGAAATATTTTGCACTGGCTATCATGCTGACAGTCAGGAAAGCTGCAGTAATTTCAGAGGGGAGGTGGTGGTTATCTAGAGACTATACAATGCAAAGAGTGCCTTTTGGGGGTGTTTCTTGGTGGACTTTGCAGTGGGGCTCTAGGCCCTGATAGCTAGGTGTCATGATCAGCTTCATTTGTCAGCTTGGCACACATGGCAAAAAGGAATCTCAGCTGAGAAACTGCCTCCATCAGCCTGTGGCTGTGTCTGTAATGCATTCTCTTGATTGTTAATTGTTGTAAAAGGACCCAGTGCACTGTGGGTGGTGCTCTCCCTAGCCAGGTGGGCCCAGGGCTGTATAGGAAAGGTAGCTGAGCAAATCAGGGAAGCAAACCAATAAGCAGCGTTCTTCCATGGCCTCTGCTTCCGTTCTTGCTTTGAGTTCCTCATGCCCTTGCTTCCTTCAGTGGTAGACCATAACTTGTAAGCCAAATAAACTCCTCCCCAATTTGGTTTTAGGCAATGTTTTATCACAGCAACAGAGACAGAAAGCAGGATACTAAGGAAGTGTTAAAGACCAAGATAAGCCCCCAGGAGCTTGATTCTGTCCATCATCAGGCTCATTTGGCATGTGGAGGCAGTATATATATTATTTTTCTTTGCATTTCAAAGCTGAAGCTTCTTTGAAAATTATTTGCAGTATTTGGGACTGGAGAGATAACTTAGTCCATGGGGTACTTTCTGTGCAAGCATGAAAACTTGAGTTAAGATCCCTAGCAACTTTATAAAGGTGTGACAGTGCATACCTGTGCTCCGAGCACTGGGAAGGAAGAGACAGGAGGAGGATCCTTGGACTCACTGGCCAGCTGGTCAAGCAGAATTGGTGGTTTCTGGGTTCAGTGAAAGATCCTTTATCAAAAAATAAGGTATATGTGTGGTGGTGTACACCTTGAATCTCAGCACTCAGGAACTAGAGGCAGATGGATCTCAGATCTAGGGCAGCTGGGTCTACATAGCAAGTTCCAGGCCAGCTGGCCAGCTGGAGTTACTGGGAGAGCCTGTCTCAAAAAAACAAAACAACAAAATGATTCAGGACGACACCCAGTGTTCATCTCTGGCCCCTTTATGTACAATACCCACACCCACCCATACCTATTTCTCTCTCTCTCTCTCTCTCCAAATTTGCCCAAAGGAAGGATAACCTTCAGTGAATGTCAAATTTTGTAGAGTATCAAGATCAGATTTCACAAAGCCAGGGTGAGCTATAACATTATGAAAGGACAGATGTAAATAAATTTTCCCAGAAGGCTGCTTTTCCTGCTGCCCTGATATAAATGACAAACAAGGGTATTGATGGTTCTATACAGAAACTAAATGAGTATGTTTTTCCTATTTGTGGAAATTAGAGTTGTGGAATGAGGAAGGCCCCCATATCGCTCCGCACTCTATTTTGGGAAGCAATGGAGAAAGTATTTCAACCTGATTACTGCCTGTGGAGTGAGGAATTTCTCAGTCTTTGACTGACCACCTGCTGCTACTTTATTTCCTTAGCACTCCTCAAATCATTATAAGAATCACCCAACAGTTTGAAATCAAAGTGATGTCTCACTATATAATGTCATCTATCTGTCCTAAAAGATTATGTGCCATTTTAAAATATAATTGCCAAGCAAGCCCCCACACCTTACAGTCAAACAGTTCAGAATGACAAAATCCTCACCGAATGAGAGAGAACAACATCTAAGGTTCAAGCCTTGCAGATCTGAGATGTGGCCTTCCCCTTTAAGTACCTTAATACTCCAGATAATTTTGTCTGCTCCCTGCCCAGCCCCACCTCTTGGTCATTCTTGTGACATTTTAATGATGCAGTTTGTGTGTTGCTGCTGCTGAATTCTGCCAAGGGAAGCTTATTTATTTATTTTTGCCCTCCCCTCCCCAGCTGCATTTTATCTTCTGTTTTCTCGCTTAACCACTCCCAGGCATCCCTTTCCATGCCATTGTGTAATGCGCAGCAGGCTGATGGAGCGTGGAGACTCTCGCTGTGAGAATCTTGCGTGGGTAAATGTCACAGCTTCATGCAAAGAACTTGGCCGGATCTTAGCAACTCCAGAAATGGCTCACAAGGCCACAACTTAACATTTTATCTGATTCTCAAGTGGTATGTGTTTGCTGTATGGTTTTGGAGCACCGAAAGTGGTTTTGAATGGATTAACTATTAATATCCTTGAGGTCAAGGTGTAATCTAGCCAGCGGGTAGCCTGGAGTCTATGTCCTCATGCCCTCCCCAAGCCTCCGGGCATTTGCAGCTGAGACAGATACAGGGAGAAGGGAGCTAGCTTGCAAAACGTTGCTGCCATGCAGGTGGGCAGTGAGATGCGGCTAGAGCTGGATGAAAATGCAGAAGAGAATCTTGCCTCTGCCATCATGGGCAAGTGTTTCAGTTGATGTGGGTTGTGATGACAGCTAATATGTGCTCTGCCCAGGAGTCTTATTCATCTTAGCATTAATTTCTGGATATTTATAAACTACAGTAGTGAGCTGAAGAGATAGCTCAGCCATTAAGAGCATTTGCTGTTCTTGTAGGAGACAGGGGATTCAGATCCTGGCACCTATATAGGGTACCTCAAAACTGCCTGAAACTCCACTTCCATGGGATTCAACCCCTCTGGCCTATTCAGACACCTGCACACATGTAGTGCACATACAAACAAGCAGGCAAGCACTTCTGCATACATAGAATTATATAAAAAAAATACTTTGTAGAGGAAAAGCTATAGTAGGGCCGAGGTGCAGCTCAGTCAGTAGAGTGCTCACCATCCCCAGCACTGTATAATCCTGTGATCCTAGCACTTCAGAGGTGGAGGCAGGAGGATCAGAAGTTCAAGGCCATCCTCAGCTAATGATTTAGAAGCCAGCCTGGGATACAGGAGAGTGTGTCTAAAAATCTAAACAAAGGAATCCCTATTGTGGTCCTTGACAGAACTTTGGAAAGGGTGACCTTCACTTTCTTGTCTCACTCCCCCTGTAGGTGCTGTGGCAGCAGCAGAGCCAACAGGGCACTGTCCCTTGCCTTCTTTTTGCTTATTGATTGATTTGTATGTGTATATGAATGTTTTGCCTGCATGTATACAAGTGCACCCATGTTGTGCAAACCCACGGAAACCAGAAGAGGGTGTTGGATCCCTTGGAACTGGAGTTAGAGACAGTTGTTAGCTGCCATTGGGTATTGAGAGCTCTTAACTGCTGCGCCATCTCTCTAGCCCCTGCCCTGTTGTCCCTTGCCTCCTTTGACCTTGGTCTGGGAATGCCATGTAGCCCAGTTGAGCATAGCCTAATTTTTCTTTCCCAGAGGCCTTTGTAGCTGTGAAAGTTTAGCTCCTCTTGGTATAATTCCACTTCTCTTAAAAGTAATTGTTTTGAAAAGAACTTTAAAGACTACTTCTTGGGTCATTTTCCTTCATATTCTCAGCCTGCATGGACTTGACTCTGTTAGGGACCTGGTGCTCAAAAATACCCGCAGGTGCTAGGAAGACCTTGGTGCCTTTAGGGAAGCCATCCACACAGAAGCCAACTGTTTCTCCACGCTGCCTCCACCACCTTTCCCCTCCCACTGCTGACGGCTACTTTTTATGAACAGATGGTGATGCAATGGTAATAGCAACAATGGCTTTGCCTCTTCTTGTCTGTGTCCTGTTGGGAAGATCCCTGAACCCTCCTGTGCCTCGGTTTTCTCATTTGTGATAGAAAAATACATGTATTTATGTTGCTGTCCTACATGGTTGGTTAACATATCTGGGAAGAAGGAACCTCAATTGGAGAATTTCTTCTATTGGATTGGCCTGTGGGCATGTCTATGAGGCATTTTCTTCATTGTTGAATGGTGTGGGAGGACCCAGGCCACTGTGGGCAGGAGGTCCTGGGTTATATGAGAAAGCAGGCTGAACACAGGCCAGAGGAGCAAGCCAGCAGGCAGTGCTCCTCCATAGTCTGTGCTTTAGTTCCTGCTTCCAGGGTCCTGTCCTGGGGTCCTTCCTGATTTCCTTATGAGATGGACTGTCACTTGGAAGTGTAAGATGAAATAAACCCTCTATTCCCCAAGTTGTTTTGGGTCAGTGTTTTATCATAACAACATGAAGCAAACTAGGACACATGCCTTCCGCAAATAGTATTATTTCTTCAATATGCCATTTTAACGCATCTATAGAGATACCATTGATAGCTATAAAGTCCCATTGTATAAAGTATGTAATTCAAGTATTTAGTATATTTTCAGAATCATTCAACAACTACCCTAACATAGTTTTATATCTCCAAAGGAACCTTGTACCTATACCATTTAATTACCATCCCCTTCTGACTTCTTGTTGTGCTGTTCCATCCCCAGTACCCATTAATTTACTTCATCTGTATGGCTTTGCCTAATTAGTGAGCTTCATATTAATGCAGTTATGGAACACATGGCCCTTTGCCATTGGTTCCTTTCAGATAGTGTAATATTTTCAAGTTACCTTCATGCTACAACCTTTATGCATTTGATCCTATTGGGCTCATGTTTCTAAATGGATGAGTTCATTGTGGTGGGGCTGGAGGGATGGCTCATCAGTTAAGAGCACTGGATGCTCTTGCAAAGCACCTAGATTCAATTCCCAGCACCCACATGGTATCTACAAGCATTCATAACCCCAGTTCCAGGGGATCCGATTCTCTCTTCTGGCCTCTGCAGGCATTGCATGCACATGGTCCACTTACATACATGCAGGCAAAGCACCTCATACACATAAAATAAAAATAGTAAATAAAATATTAGAAAAGAGTCTCCATAATGGCAGGGAGGCATGGCAGGAAGCAGCGAAGACAGAAGGTGTGAGCTCACATCTTCAAGCATATACAAAAAGTTGGGGGAGGGGGGTGAGAAAAATTGCAAGTGGAGTAAGGCTCTGAACTCTGAGAGACAGTCATATGCTTCCTCCAGCAAGGCTGCCTCTCCTAGGAATTTCATGATAGTCCCAAACAGTGCCACAAAACTGGGACCTTATGCCAAGTGTTCAAATATGTTAGCCTATTGGGGACGTTTCTCACACCACCACATACACTAGTGATGTGAAGCATTCTATATGCTTACCAACTTAAATGTACTATTCGTTGTAAAACAAGCAATCAAACCCTGCCTGCCTATTTTTTTCAGAGATAATGCAGTTTTAAGAAATATTAGTCTCTCTGTTTGTCAAGTCTACACCCATAAGAAGAGGGTGGATTTCCAGGCCTATTTAAGGCAGTACACTGGTATCTCATTGAAAACAAGGAATAGCAGTTCTAGATAAGCCCAGGTTATTTACTGTTTAATGTTCAGTTGTCTTCCTAGCCAGTCATGTGTAGATATATTATCCAGTTTGGTTTGATCTCTTTGATTTTTGTTTAAAACTTAGTTATGGTGGAGTTTGGGATCAGGAAACTCATCTCACCCTGTCACTCACACGAGTTCCAGTTTGTTCTAAACGCTCAGAATGAGACCGATGCAAACAGTTTTCTCCTATTTCCATGTTTGTTTTTTAATTTTCCAGTTTTACCTGAATGCTGTTTTTTTCAGCCTCTCCATCTAGACTGGTTTTTCTACCTTGGTGACTGTGTTGTTTTGCTTGTAGGAGATTTAATATCTTTATCTTTCCACCAGTGGATTGTTTTCTGAATGTGATAGGCTTTTCATAAAATTGTGTTTGAAACTAAAGTATGTACTGTCCATCAGATGTAAAACTCGCCACCATCTATGTTAATGCTAACTTATTTATTCAAGCATAATTGTTGTCGCTTTACTTGGCAAGGTGTTAGAATGAAGTAGATCACAAGGATGTGACCTTGACTTTGCATCTCCTTTTCTATGTAAACTTCAAGTTACCTAACTGCTCTATGACTTTAAAAAAAAAATACAATGGACATTTAAAGAAAAAATATAATTATGTGGTGAAGCTTTCTGGGGACCATCTCAGATATGTATTGGATGCTTTCCTCCTCAGTATGCAGTAAATGCTCCATAATTGCCAGGTTCTAGAGCTAGTAGGATCTGGAATCTCACTGACCATCTTCCCTTTGACTGGGAGATAAGGCGCATGTGAAGAAAGAATGATAATAGCCATTTAAAATGTCAATAATAAGTTAACCAAATAATTAGTATATGAGAGCATTTTCTAGTTTGCTTTCTGTCTCTGGGATAGATGCCACAGCCAGAAGCAACTTCAGAAGGAAAGGGTTTATTAAATCTTACACTTTCAAGGCACAGTCCATCTCTGAGGACAGTGAAGCAGGAACTCAAGGCAGAAACCCTGCGCAGAGACCATGGAGGAATGCTGCTTACTGGCTTGCTCAGCTACCTTTCTTATCCAGCCGAGCCCACCTGGAAATGGTGCCACCAAGAGTGGGCTGGGACCTCCCACATCAATTAGCAGTTTATAAAGGTGCCACAGCCCATGTGCTGGATGCAGCTCTTCCCTCCAGGTTCTCTCTTCCCAAGTGACTTGAGTTTATGTCAAGGTATAGAAAACAAACCAGCTCAGAGCATGTTTTAAGGTGCCAGTGACTATTAGAGTGGGCAAAGTTATTCCTGTAACTCATCTTGAAGCAGTGACTGGCAGAGGTGTCAGTACTAGCTCCATTTTATGAGTTCTTAGTCTTGTTTATAAAATAATTTAGAAATGGGCTCAGAAGGATGCTTGAGAACCATTTACAGTTTGGAAGAAAAACAACAGGACAAGCAGCTGTAAATCCAGGCAGCTGCCAGGAGGAGGGAGATGAACAAGGAAGGGAGAGATGGTGCCTTTTGAGGTAGGGTCTAAGAATGCAGGCAAATATGGCTGGTCAGGGAGGCTGTGAGCTTCAGAGAAAGAGTGAGAATCTCCCTAGTGTCAGGAAAGCATGCTGAGGCTTTCAGTCAGTATCCAAAACAGAAATAAAAGAAGGAAAATGAAAGTTAAGCTTTTTGAAGGAGTGCTTGGAAAATCAGGTAGGCTTAGCCTCGGAGATGTTGAAGTGACTGCCATGTATGAGGGCTTCTGGGTCCTATGTACGTTTCTCACTAAGGAACAATGATTTTTCCCATCTCCTGAGCATGTATTTAGGTGAATCAAGCCTCCTGAGGGGTAGTATCCCAGCCAGGTGATTGATAGGACCAGCTAGATTAATCCCTAAAGGAGGAGACTATGGCATGTAATGTTCTAATCTCTGAAGCAGCAGTAGAACTCCATTGTTTAGATTCCATTGTAGATTCCATTGTTTAGACCAGAAGGAAGTTGCTTTTACAGAGCCTCAACAAAGCCCTGAGATCTCCACCATTTTTTTTTTTTTATGGCATTTCAAATCCTAAGCAGGGGACCAATGAGATAGCTCAGTGGGTACCAGTCTAAAGATCTCTGTTCCATTTCTGGAACCCATAGAGTAGGAGAAACTGACTTCCAGGAGGAGTTGTCCTTTGACTTCCACATGGCAATGATCCCCACTCCATCCCTCCCCACTAAATAAATAATAAATAAATGTAAATCCTCAGGCAGAGCAGCTATGATGTTAACCCCTCTAGTGTCAGAGAAATGAGAGGTAAGGTTCAAATCTGATCATGAGGGTGGGGCCCCTTCTTACTGACCTCCCTAGTTAGCTACCCAACAGGCCTCCATTTCTGAGACAGTAGGTAGATACAGGCAGTCAGAATTTTAGTCGAGGTAAAATTTATAGGTGGTGAAATTCATAGATATCAAATGTGCAATTCAATGAATTTGATAGGTTCATATACCTGTCAACCTCAACCCAGAGGGTTTTTTTTTTTCTGTTTTGATGCTACATATTGAACTCAGGGCCTTATACATGCAAGGTAAGTACTGTGCCACTGAGCTATATCACATCCCAAGTTTTTAGGTTATTGAGATAGAGTCTCTTGAGTTTAAGGAGCTTCAGCTGTCCTTAAACTCAAAATCCTCCTGCCTCAGCTTCTCTAGTGTGTGATGCAGGCATGTACTACCATTCCCAGCCTCCACCCAGGTACTGAACATTTCCGTTATACCAGCTAGTTACTCAGCTGTGCTCCTTAAAATCAGTGTCTATCCATGTAGAAAACCCTTTTCCCGATTTTCTGTTCTCATGTACTTGTTTTTTCCTATGAGTAAATTTCATTGTCAAAAGAACCGTTCAGGATGGACCTCTTTCACCTGACAGATTCAGACACTTCTCCAGAGTGCTGAGTTCTTTTCTCTGTTCTGTAAGCATGGCTGCCCCTGTTCAAGGAGAGTCACTTGTAGAGGCAAAACTTCTTTTTTGCTTGGATAAATAATATGGCTGGTGGGGTTATTGGTTGGATGTCTGACTTTGAAAGATCTTGCTAAACCTTTTCTACGGGGTTCATACCACCTTTTCATTCTTGCCAGTAATGTAGGAAAGTTGCAGTTCTATGCATATTTGCCAGCAGGTAGTGGTCTCTTCTTTGCAATTTAGCTGACAGTCTCCTTGTTCAAATACCATTGAAAGCACCTTCCTGAGTGCATGCTGTCCCTTGGGATGTGAAAATGTGAACTTTTTGCTCATTTTCATTTAAAAGCACTTATTTATTTACTTATTTTTAAAGATATTTTATTGTTTTTATTTAATGTGTATGGGTGTATTGCCTGCATGTATTATAAGTGCGTTTATGTCTTGCAGTGCCTAAGGAGATCAGAAGAGGGTGTCAGATGCCCTGGAACTGGAGTTACAGACAGTTGTTAGCCATCATGTGGGTGCTAGAAACTGAACCTGTATCCTGTGCAAGAGCAGCCAGTGCTCTTAACCTCTGAGCCCCTCTCCAGCCCTTATTTACTTATTTTTATCTTTCACTATTGAAACTGTCGTACCTGAGTGCTGTGCTTGCATTAGTTCCTCCAGCCCCTCCTGTCACTCCCTCTCAATTTTTTGTCCTCTTCTTTATTATTGTTTTATATATATATATATATATATTTATATGTGTATATATAATGCCCTAGGTCCATTTAGGGACAGTGCTGTGCACCTGTGATTAGGGTTGTCCACTTGAGATTTGATAACCTGTCAGGGAGCTAGTCCTGGGAGAAAATTAATTTTCCCTCCCTTAGTATCCATTGATTGCCTGTAGCTTTTCATCTTGAGATAAGATCCTGTGAAATCTCCCCCGTCTACCTTGGCAGGTCAACTGGTTTTGTCATTATGCAGCGCTTGTTGGACTGCCATACTGTAGAGGTTTCACTGTTGTAGCTTCCCCACCATGCCTGGAATGCTTGACCAGCACCAGGTCTATTGTCCCTCTGGCTCTTATGATCTTCCCACCTGTACTTCTGTGATGTTCACTGAGGTAGAAGTTGCACTGGAGATGTGTCACTTAGGGCTGTACACTTCACAGACACTTACTCTCTGCATTTGACCAGTGGCGAGACTGTGTAATACTCTGTCTCTTGGGAAAAGAAACTTCTTTGTCTTTCTTGTCGCTGAGAAGTAGGTATCCTCTCTATAATCAGGATAAAAATCTTTGTAAGGTTCGTGTAATTGGAATGTTTTCTCTTGTGACTGGAGAGATGGATGGCTCCATGGTGAAGTGCAGTGGCTGCTGGGTTCAGTTCCCAGCACCCACATGGCAGCTAACAGCCACCTGTCATTCCATTTCCAGGGGATCAGATGCCCCCTTCTGCCCTCTGGAGGCAATGTAGACCATGTGCACATACACATAAACATAAATAAAAAATAATAAATCTTTTTTTAAAAAAAAGAGTGTTTTCTTCTATTTACTGGCTTTTTAAACTAATTATCAGTGCATTTATCTGCATGTTCTTCTTTGAGAGATCATTGACTTTTCACCCAAGTGTTGGAAATAATACACAGAATCATGAAATTTTGTACTTTTAAACTAAGACTTTCCCCTTGGTAACATACTATACATACTGTGGTATACCACCTTGATCTAACTGCTGATATCAGTGTCATCAGCTGAAGAACATTCTTTTGTGTTGCCTCTCACTGCCGGGCCCTACCTCTGGGTACCACTAATCTCTGTTCCTATAATTTTGTTATTCCAAGAAAATTACATACAGTGAACCAGAGTGCTGCCACCTTTCCTCACTCTGCAAACTTGCTTGTGGATCTATTCCAGCTGCTGTTGCCAGTTTGTTTTGTTTTATTACCTACTGCTAAAAGTGCCCCTTTGTGAGTGTTCTGCAGTGTGTGTAACCATCCACCTTTGGAAGGACATCTGGCCTGAAGCTGTTTTTTAATTGTTGGGACTAAACATGTTAGACATTAAGTACAGGTTTTTTTGGGAACATATGTCTCCGTTTTTCTGGATAGATGCCCAAGGGTGCAGTTGCTGGGCTGTACTGTAGTTGCCTGTTTAGTTTTGAGAGAAACTGCTAACCTGTTTCCTTGAGCATACTACTTTACTTACCCACCGGCAACGTGTGAGTGACATCATTATCTTATGTTCTTAGGAGTGCTTGGTGTTGCTTCCAATACTAAAGTCATTTCAGTAAGTCTGTGATAATACCGTAGGGTAGTACTTGTTTTTGAGACCACCTCTTCCTGTAGCCCCAGCTGGCCAGGAACTCTTTATATGGAACAGACTGGCCTTGAACTCTAGAGATCTGCCTGCCTCTGCCTCTCTATGCTGGGATCAAAGGTGTGTACCTTTCTATTCTCTTAGGAAAACAGTTGATATTGTTATTTATATGTGTATATGTTGGTGTGCATTGTATGCAGTACCTACAGAGGCCAGAAGAGGGTGTTGGATCCCCTGAAGCTGGAGTCTCAGGCATTTGTTACCCACCTGAGTCAGGTACTGGGAACTAAAGTTGGGTCCTTTGCAAGAACAGCAAGTGGTCTTAACCACTGAGCCATTTCCACAGCCTGTAGCAATTCCTTTTCTGCTAGCTCTAAGATTATTCCTGGCCCTATAATCCAGATGTTTCCTATTTCTTTTTCCCTAAAACTTTTGTCATTTTGCATTCAAGTCTGTGATCCATTTTGAGCTAATATTGCATGCAGTCTGAAGATTAGGTAGTTTTACTCTTTTGCCTTCTGGGTGTTCAGTTACTCTTAACAGCATCTATTTAAAAGGTTGTCCTTCCTCCATTGAGTTTACTTTTTTCTCTTGTCAAAAGTCACTTGGCTGTCTCTCTCGTGTCTGGCCTTTCCTAGGTTCCTTAATCTATTTCTCTGACCCTCTGCCTGTCCAGGCAGGCTTTATTACTGTGACTGTAGAATATAAACCTTCACATCACAAAGAGCAATTTTCTCCCATTTTCTCCCTTTTCAAAATTGTCTTAGATAGTCTGGTTCCTTTGCCTTGCCATATAAATTTTAGAATAACCTTGTGCATATCAACAAAATTTCTTGCTGGTGTCTTAGCAGGATTCCTTTAACTTTGATGATGTATTTGTACAGATTTGACAATTTTACTGTGTTGACTTAGTCTGTGAACATGAATGTCTTCCTATGTATTTAGTTTTATAAAATTTCATTCATTTAAAGATTTATTTCAGTGTGTGTGTGTGTGTGTATGTGTGTGTGTGTGTGTGTGTGTGTGTGTGTAGGGCCTTCAGAGGCCAGAGATAACATCAGATCCCCTGGAGCTCAATATAGCTACTGAAAACCAAACCCAGGACCCGTGCAAGCTCATTAAACACTCTTTAACCACTGATCTCTCTCTCCAGCTTCCTCCCTTTTTGATTTCTATTTCAACATTTTATAATTTTCAACAGATAGATCAGCTTTAAAATGTATACTTAAGTACTCCTTTTCCTTTGGCACGATGATATGTGTTTTTGTGTTTTGTTTGTGTTTTGTATGTTCATTGTGAGTTCATAGACATGCACCTGACTCTGCTGAGCCTGTATCCTACAGCCTTGTTCCATTATGTGATTGTGTAGGAGGGCTGTGTGTGTCCATGCCTAGAGCTTCTTTGGGATTTCCTACATTGAAAATGAAGTCATCAATAAATGGAGCCAACCTTATTTCTTACTTCTACAGTGTCTTTTATTCATGGTTTTTGCCCTTTCTGTAGGTAAGCCTTCCTGTAATATGTTAGAGTGATTCGAGTTGACATCCTTGTGTGGCTGCCAAGTTCATATGAAAAACATTCAGGTTGTAACATCTGAACGTGATGTTCAATGTAGGATTTTACTGATGTTCTTTATGACATTTAGATCTTCCCTTTTTTGTCCAGTTGGAGATTTTTAGTTCTTTCTTTTAGGTTTTTTTTTTTTTTTTTTGTCTTTTTAAGAACATGAATGTTGAATTTTGTCAATATTTTCTGCTTCATTTGATAGATAAATGATTTTCTTATCCCATTTCTAAGTAGATTATGCTGACTTACTTTTGGGATATTAAACCACCCTTGCATACCTGAAATGCATCTCACTGTAAGTGCATTACTGGGTTCGATTTACTAATTTATTTTTCAGAACTAACCCAATTTTTAAAAATTAAAATTAAAATGCACAGAGGACTCAGGTTCTATAACTAGCACCCACATGGTGGCTAACAATCATCTGTAACTCCAATTCTGAAGGATCTGACACCCTCTTCCGACCTCCATGGGGACTGCCCAACATGGGAGTACTTACACACATGGTGGCCACACACTCACACACATAAAAAAATTAATTAAATTAAAATTTACTTTGATTATCTTTTAAAAATATTGCATTAAATCTTTGAGAATTTCACATCACACATTGTATTTGGATCATGTTCAAAAGCATGTGGACCACTTCACAAATTTGCATATATCTTCCTTGCACAACTGGATCTTTCTGGTTTCTGCAGTCAGAAACCTTGCTGCTGTCCTCACTTATTCTGTGTCTAAAGCTCCACAGACATCGTTTCTACATTGTCCTGCTTTTCCTCGGCACCTGCGTTCTGCCATCTCTGCCTCTGTTAGGACAGTCAGCTCAGTGCATTGCCGCCATCCTCACACGGCTTGGCATGGCAGATTCTTTAGCGGGTTCCTAGCCTCTACTTTTTCTCCTCACCTCAGCATAGTTGGGTGTTGACTATGAATCTAAGTCAGATTGTATCAGGCTTTGCTCAGAATTCCTTGTTGGCTTCCAGTGTTGCTTGTAAACTCTCGGGTCCCCTAGGGCCTTCTACTCTTAGCCCTGCAGCCTCATCTGCCCCCCCTCATCCTCATCCACAGTGGGCCCTACTGTTTCTAGACTCACATCTACCTGGGATCCTTGCTTTGCTTCCTGTTAGGATGCTGCCCACACAGCTGGCTTTATCAGCCTCTCCTGTTTTGTTCACGAAGCTGTCATTTCTCAGGGGAAACTTCTTACTGTCCTGTCGCACCCGCCTCGTCCAGCAAGGAAGACGCGACCCCGGACTCTTCCAAAAGCAGTTTATTCAGGAACCTTGAACAACCTTTTTGCTTCTTAACTTTCTGACTTCTTCTTCCCTTCTTACTTCTCCTGACTTACTTCTCCTGCCTTACTTCTCATCCCGCCTTACTTCTCCTTCTCCTCCCGGGAAAGCCCGCCACAGAGTTAAATTCCCTCCTGCCAGCCAACCCCAAACTACCACGTGGTGAAAGCAGATAGGCGCACACAGGCGGAAGCAGGGCCAGACCTCAGCCACAGCCAATTATGGAGCTGTTTGCTCCAGAGAGCGCCCACCTCGGGATGGTGGGAGGCGGGAGCAGGCGCCATCTTTAAGATGCAGCAATCCGGGGCTCTCTACACTGTCCTCCTTTAAGACTACCATCCCTTTCTCCAAATCCTCATTTCCTTTGCTCTCTTTTTTTTTTCTTTAGTAGGATTACTATATTATATGCAGGTATTTCTCTTCCATATATGTTTCTGATAATTCTGTGTTAACATACTATATAACTTAATAGGGAAAATCATGTTGGGCAAAGCCATTCAAAACTTAAGAAACTTAGGCCAGAGAGATAGCCTATTTCATAAAATGCTTGCTGTTCAAACATGAGGACCCGAGTTTGATTCTTAGTATTCATATCAAAATGCCATGGTTATAATCCTAGTGCTGAGGCAGAGACAGATGTAGATCCCTGGGACTTGCTGACCAACCAGCCTAGCCCATTTTGCAAGTTCCAGGCCAGGGAAAGACTGAAAAATCAAGGTGGATGGCACATGGGGAAGGACACCTGAGGTTGATGATTGGTTTCTAGTCTACACACACACACACACACACACACACACACGCACACACACACTAATAAAAGCCCCATAGAACTTTGCAATTGAAGCACTAATAAAAAATAACACCCATAGCAAGTGTCTTCTTTGATTTTCTGTTTTAATACAAAGAAGAAAGCCTGGGGACTGAAGAGATGACTCAGTGGTTAAGATTACTGACTGCTGTTGCAGTGAACCCAGGTTCGATTCTAAGCACCCACATAGCAGCTAACAACCATCCATAATTCCAGGAGATCCACTGCCCTCTTCTGACCTCCGCAGGCATGGCATGACACAGGTGCACTTACATACATACAGGCAGTACACATAAAATAAAAATAATAAATAAAATATTTTTAAAAACCCTCCTGAGTATACCCATATACACTCTACTATATCTTGATAGTGTAATACAGGGAAAAATGCTGTAATTCCTGCACTGTCAAACCAAACACAATTTTTTAATCATTACTTTTAAAGTAGGCTGCTGCTGCTGCTGCTGCTGCTGCTAATCATGTCCTTAATTCTAGGGCTTACTCTTTAATAAATGATGACACTTGTCTGTGAAAATGTTGCAACATTAATATTCTGTGGGGAATCAAGCATAAATCAGAACAAGTTCTGCTTCATACCAATATGAAGTTCTCTATTTTTCAACTACATATGAACTAATTTGTATAAAAGAAATATAAGCTTTCATAAAACTGGCTGCCCTGTGTATTTTACTTGTTTGTTTACTGTTTATCTCCCTGGAATAGAAGACAAGTTCTGTGAAGGTATGATTTTTTTTATTCTGCTCTGTTTTTAAGTTCACATATGTATTCTTGTCTCGTAGAAATCCTAGTAGGTATTTAATAAATATTTGTTGAATGAAAGAATAAATAATCAAATCAATATTTAGTCTTCTCTGGAATTTTGAAGTAATTGAAAATACGAACACCTGTTTTTCTTTAAATTGAACAACTTCTTTGGCTTAATAGTTATTGACATTTAAGACTGTAGGTTGATTTATGTGTGTTATTTAGAAAGTCAAAGGTAAATGTGTTCTGGATGAAGTTCAAGATCCAGCCTTCAGTAAGAATATGCAATTGCATTCCGTGGCACTATAGACGCTAGCAGGTGAATCGGGCTGCTAGCTGACACAGTTGGAGCGCTTTGTGAACATTAAGGATTCAATCCCCTTGACATGTCTGTCTAGAGCTGTTGTTCTCAGAGTGTGGTCTCGTCACATGGATCTGAGTTCCCAGTGTACCTGCTAGAATTTCCTGTTTCTGTTTCCAGGACAAAGAATTACAGCAGGGGATAAGAGATTAATAACAGAAATAGGGATAGCTTCTTAAGAGAGAGACGGACATTCCTCAGAAGTGGAGTGGGTCAGTGAGGTAAAGTGTCGGGCCAGGAGTCTCATGGCCATTTATTTACAGAGCTCTGCCTTCTGTAGCTTTTTTGTAGATTTTTTCACTCATGTTCTACTCAGCTTGTTACATGTAGCCCATGTAGGAAAGGCTTCTTCAGTGTTAACCTTGATGCCTCTCCATGTTCCTCCCTCTCTTGCCACAGTCCAGAGAAGGATTATGGTGGCCCTGAGGTCCTGTGCCAGGTCAGAAATCTTCAATGGTGATATAAAGACCCCTGTTCTTTCTTCCCTGCATAAGACTTCATTAATGATGCGAAAATTCTCACAAGGAATCTTCTGGCAGTTGAGCAGGTGAATCAAGACAGTGAATGGTGCTAGACTACTCCAGTGGGCATGTCTGTGTTGCCTGTCAAGCATGTATGATTATAAAAAAAATCTAGCTCCCTTAAATATCCTTGATGGAGTAGTAAGAATCATTAATTGTATTAAATTTTGACTCTGATAGATGTCTTTTTTTAATATCCTTTGTCCAATTGTGAATTACACATAAAATCCCTCTGCTGCATACAAAAATATGATGGTTGCTTCAAGGCCAAGTCCTTGTGAGGTTACCCAAGCCAGCAGCCAAATAGCTACTGTTTCCTTGGCACTTTGTTTTCACTGAAAGTTGTAACTGTCGGACAGACCATGGTAATTCAGACATGGGTATGTGATAACATATTCTTGAAAATGAATGAAATAAGCCAATTCCATTGGGTGTGGGACGGCATCTGATATTTGTGACTAATGATAAAAATGAAATTAAAAAAAGAGAGTTTCTGAAATTTTATATTTGCCTCTGTGAACTTGACATTTCCCTTTATTTAAAGACTTGATAATGGAGGATGCTGTATTAACATTTGATATTTCTTTTATTGTATAATGAAACGTGTTAACATTTGGAAGACTGCAGAACTCGGTGAACCAACAGTGTCAAGCCAGTGTGAAAAATCCAGTCAAAGTATGAGGTAGATGAAAGGCTTTTCATGTAGCAAAGTCTTAGCATTCCATTGATGGGGGTTCATGGGTACAAGTAACCTTCCTGAAACTGACACTTGTTCAGCTGGGTTACAGTATCAACAAGAGTCTTCACAGTTACTTGAAAAGGCCATTGAATTCTCCATTTCCCAACTTCATATCTTCCAGTCTGCATTTTATTCAGGTCCTTTTAATGAAACGAAATATCACTAAGACTAACTGCAATGGCTGGAGAGATGGCTCAGCGGTTAAGAGCACTGACTGCTCTTGCAAGGGACCTAGGTTCAGTTCCTAGCACCCACATGGTGACTAGCAACCATCTGTAACTCCAGTTACAGGGGATCCCACACTATCTTTTAACCTCTGTGGGCACTGTATGACATAGATGCACTTACACACATACAGGCAAAATACTCATACACATAAAATATAAATAAATAAATGAAAATTTAAGAAGGCTATTTGCAGAGGTATGGGTGATAATCTAGTGTCTTATTGAGATCTGAAAATATATGAGGCAATGCCACCTTTCATATTCTTTGTTTGGGTCAATCTGATATCCATAAAATTGCCTTTTGTGCTAACATGTAATGACTTTAACACTACTGTTTTCAGAAGAGTGAACAAACATTTTGAATGTACACAGTTTTTTATTCTAAAATGATAAATATGGACTAACTCACTGGAATGAGAATTTAAGGCTACCTCATAATTTTCTATGGGAATTGCAAGGGGGTCTGGAGGCCAAAAGGTTATAAATTATTACTCTTAAGGAAGTTGGTTTTATTATTTTATGGATTGGGATTCGAGGTGTAGGAGGAATGGAGGTTTACCTGAGAGCCCCAAACTAGGGAGTTGCAAGAGCTGAGGTCAAATTCAGCTTTGCAGAGCCCCACCATAGGCAGACCTTGTGAAGGAACACTTTCCCCACTTTGAGCTTCCTGGGTGCCTTCTTGCTCTAGTCCCTGCTTTCTCAAAGGGAGCTGAGATGCAGGGGAAGTTGCTTTCATGTGCAATTTTCCTGGTCTAAGAAAAATCTCTACCATTGAGCTACCTCTTAGGCCTCATATTCTGTGTCACTAAATGTATGTCACAGACTCAAGCATCTTTGCAAGGAAATGTAGGTCAGATCTGAGTTTATTTTCTTGGACCTTTTTGCTTTATAGTTAATCAAAGTTAGGCTTTTAGGATTATGTGAAAAAGATATTTTGAAGGAACCATGGTACAATATTTAAGACTAACGCTGGTTATTTCTGATATCTTTACTCTTATTTACTTTTTTTTTTTGGGTTGTAGTTTCTCACTACAAACCGTAGAAATGACAATTTAGCATGCTTCTACTTTGAGGTAAAATATTGGAGCTCTGGAACTTATTTCAGTTTGGAGCTATAGGGAATCGCATTTACCCCATCATTTCTTCTTATTATTAATTTATATGCTGAAACAGATTAACACAGTGCGGCATCCACCCGCACATTAAATACCCCATTTATGCTTCTCCCATCAGCTACAGCTGTAGCTTAATCTCACTGAAAGTTTGAATGGTTTCTTAGGGGGAAATATTGAAAGGGTTAGGTTCACACCATGAGTTCCTTAAATATGCCATTAATTCACATTGATTTCAGAGAAAACAGATAATCAGTGTGACTTCCCCACTGGCTGGATGCCTCAGCAAGCTGTTCTCAGTTCTGTGTGCTGGAAATCTCAGGGAGCTTCCTGTGTTCCCTGTTCTTATATTCAGATTCAAGTATCCAGAGGATGCTGCAGACCAACCTCAGGGAAACCCTACACTTACTAGTCAAACTGATGGTCTTATAGAGTGACCTAGGAATGTGCAGGATAAGCTTGTATGTGTGTGTTCATGTGGGGGGGGTTGTGTATATATGTGTATGCACACAGTCATTGTATGGAGGTCAGAGAACATCTTTGACTGCCATTCTTCAAAAATCACCCGCCTTGTGTTTTGAGCTCTCAGGGGCTCACAAATTAGCCTAGGCTGGCTGGTCAGTGAGCCCCAGGGATCCCGCTGTCTCTGCCTCCTCCGTTCAGAGATTGTAAATGAGCACTGCCACGCAAGGCTTTTTTACATGGGTTCTGGGATCCAAACTCTAGTTTGCCTGTGTGTACAGCAAGGACTTTACTGACCAAGCCATGTCACCATCCCAAAATATCTTTTGAGAGAAGGCAGGAGTCTCTGCCTTCATTCCAGCTCATTTTCATTTCTGATGGGGTCATTTAACATAGTAAATGAAAATATTATTGTCAAGTATTACTTAACAGTAATGTAAGTTGATTTGCTTCTAGGTTTTCCACCTCCAGAAGACTAAAGTACCTGTGTCATTAGTGTAGTGCCTGAGGGAGCCACCTTGGAGCCAGGCTGTCCAGGTCTGAAGCCTAGCCGTATCTAAAGTTATCTTTCTGGTTTTCTTGAGGCAGAGTCTCACTGTATCCCAGCTGGTCTGGAACCCACAATGTAGACCATCCTGGCCTCCAACTCACAGGGATCCACCTGCCTCTGCCTCCCAAGTGCTGGGTTTCAAGGCATGTACCATGCCTGACTACAGTTCCCTTTTTCTGTGGGTGTTGGAGAGTGAATTCAGGTCCTGGTGCTTGCATGGCAGTCACTTTACTGTCTGAGCCGTCTCCTCAGCCCCAACAAGTGAGAACTCTTCAAATGAATGCATCTATATTCCAGCTAAGAAATGGACACCTGAGAGTTTACCTGTCTGCTGTTTGTGTCTGGTCTGGCTGTACTATGTAATCAGTCTTATAGGGACCTTGGGGCACCACTGCAGAGAACCAGGGAATAGCACAGACCACAGGGAGCAGCCTGGTAGTGGTGGCAATGACTGCCAAGCTTGGCTGGCAAAAAATCTGGGACCCAGGCACCAAGGCTCCTGAGCACACTGTGAGACCAAGTAAAATGCAGGCATCTGCACCCAGGAACTTCCCCCGATACATACACTCTACTCACAAAATTCTTACTTGTTACTAAGGGTCGTACAGTGAAAACGTCTATAGAGCACTTTCAAGAGTAGTTGAAAGCCACCATGTAGCTGCAGGCCATCCTCAGTAAAACCGCAGAGTGCAGCCCTCTGCAAAGCAGCCTGGTTGTTCCCTGGGCTTCCTGCCTCACTCTCCATCCATCCTAAGATGTGGAGAACACAGCACCGGGAGGTGCCCCTGCACTGTGACCCCCTCCCCCACACCCTCTTCATACCTCAGCCATCTCTCCTGAACTGTTTATCTTGGCTTGTCTACAAGTCTTTTTCTAGACTATGATCTCATTGGGTCAGGGCCTGCTGCCTCCATAGCTCCTAGCAGCTGAGGGATGCTCAGTTGGGAATTCACAAATGTTCAATGCCTGGGAATGACAGAGTGAGTTTGTAACCAGAACAAGAGCCAGCATGGTCTCTCTGCTGCTGTGTGAGAGTCTGTAGAATTGGCCTTAAGGGACTGCTCCTATTGGTTAGAGACACTGCAGGGTCTGGATGTGGAGCATGCAGTGAGATGGCCTCAGCTTCCAACCACATCCATTGGCAATGATTGTCAGAGGCTAGACAGCAACTCAAAAAGAAATCTTATCTTCAGTTTTACAGTCATTATAGTACATTGTTTTAGTGATTTTGGTTTTGTTGTGTTTTGTTTTTGAGGCAGTCTTGCTATGTAGCCTAGGCTGGTCTCAACCTCACGATCCTCCTGCCTCAGCTTCTTAAGTGTAGAAATTGCAAGCATTTGACATCATTCCCAGCTTGGATTGTTTGTATGTATTTGTTATTTAAATTATGTATATGTAGCTGAGCCTGGTAATGCATGCCTTTAATCCCAACACTTGGGAGGCAGAGGCAGGCAGATTTCTGTTTACTTAGTAAGTTCCAGGCCAGCTGGGGCTGCAGGGAGACTCTGTCTCAAAAAGACACACAAAAAATGATGTAAATGTGTGTTTGTATATGTGTGTGTGTGTGTGTGTGTGTGTGTGTGATTGTATAAACATGAGTACAAGTGACCTTAGAGACCAGAGGTGTTAGATCTCCTGGAGCTTGAGTTATAGAAAATTGTGAGTGGGTTCTGGAATCAAACTTGAGTCCTCTGCAAGAGCAGCAAGCATTCTTAACTGCATAGTCATCTCTATAGCCCTTGATTTCTTTTTAAATATCTGTTTATTTTTATGTGTATGAATGTTTTGACTGTACCACATGTGTACAGTGTCCCCAGAGGCCAGAAGAGGACATTAGATCCCTTGCAACTAGAGTTACAGATGGTTGTTAGCTGCCATGTAGGTGCTGGAAACCAAACCTGGGTCCTTTGCAAGAGCAACCAGTGCTCTTAACAGATGAGCTATCTCTCCAAGATGTGTTTTTGTTGTTGTTGTTTATTTTTGTTGTGTTTTGTGATGTTTACAGTGTTTGTGTGTTCTCTGGTAGCTGTCTGTTTACTGAAGTATTTCTGCTTTTCACTCATTTCCCAGGAGGCAGTGAAAATACTTAAACTGACATACATGGAATCAGGGTGTTTTTTTTTTTTTTCAGATCTGCACAGTATAATCATATAGTCTACCATATTTGCCTGTCTGATGCTTGAAAATATTTATAAATATTTCTGATTATCTTGAGAATGAAGCCTGATGATTATCTTTCATGTTGATTTAGCTCTCTCTTTAAAGGTTTATTATTATTTATATTGATTGAACACTGGTTTCACTTTAATAATTTCCTGCATCTTGACCATATTTATCCATTATCTGCTCTTGCTCCCACCACCAGGTCTTTGTTGAGCATTGTTGTATACCATTGATTCTTCCGCTCTCCCTGACCTCCTAGATTACCTCTGTCCATGAAGACTCGCACATGGTGGTCACAGAAAGTGCATAAGGCTCATGGAGGACATGTCCTTACCCAGCAGAGTAGTCTTACAGTACCACAGGACGACCTTTGAGATCTTTGTACTTAACTGCAATAGAGAACTATTTAGTAATATGCCTAAATTTTATCCCTGGAGCAAGTTTGAAGTGCGTCATTGCTTTCTTTTAAAAGATTGATATTACTGTTGTAAGGAAAACGTGTCACATTGTGCATTTGAACTCCTGGCCACTCTGTGTGTAGATAATAAACTGGAGCAGATGAGATGGGAATTTGCTATATAGATTTTCTACCCACATTCCCCAGGCTCCTTCACAAATGATACATTATGGCCTCCTCTTTTGTTTCTCCCTGGAATTTGAAAAATAAAATAAATTTTCTCTGAGTGGTAAATTCATAAGCTTGGGGCATGAAAATGTTGGAATTTGATATAAAAGAAGTTTTGAAAGGAAGATTAGTGATTTAAATGGAATGATTGGTTACCTGGTGAAATTTTGCTGTGATGAAAATAGAGTTCAGTAAGAAAAGGTCCTGTCTGAACTGATTGTCCATTCATGCCAGGATCAGGGTCCTTTCCCGCTGGGCCTTGTCTGATTGATGAGGCTGATTACAGGGGCTTCATAAACTCCATCATCACCAGATCGCATGGTGTTTGTCTGCCTTTCATGTCCCCCTGCTTGTATTAGTTGCTTTCTTTGCTAAGTGGAAGTTGATCATTCTTTAGTCATCATTACTTTAAAACACAGGACAGGGGCTTGGAGATACCTCAGTCCTTAAAATGCTTGGTGTGCAGGCTTGAGCGCCTGAATTCCTTCACAATAGTGTACTTGTAACCCCAGTGCTGGGGAGAGGGAGACGGGAGGGTCCCTGAGGCTCACTGGCCACCCACTCTGGCATAATCAGCGAGAGTGCCTCAAAGTAAATAAATAAATAAAACGGAATGTTCAAGAGATGGCTCAAATGGTAAAGAAACACTTGCTATCCAAGCCTGGTGGAGCTGTATTTGCTTCCCAGGACCCATGTAAAATTAGGAGACAACTGATGCCATTGGTGTCCTCTTATGTCCACATGTATGCTATGGCATGTGTACAACCACAGACATCTCACACACACATAATAATAGACAATAGTAAAAACAATGGAATGTGACTGAGGAAGACACCTGACATTGACCTCTGGTCTATACATGTTCCTGCACACACATGCATATACACACATACGTGCACACCAACATGTACAGAGATAAACAAAGGAGCAGAAGCCAAGCCACTGAATGGATGACCAGTGTCTTAGCTGAAGCTGACTGGCATTTATATGAATAGCTTGGGACTTAATGTTCTTGGTGCCTAATGGCTGATTCCTATCCACTAATCCTAAAGAATTCTGAACGCGTCTCCATTTCCCATAATGGAACAGATAATTAAAACCTGGAAGAAGGCGCCCCATCTGAGTGCGGGAAGCTAAGCCACTCAGAAGGCTCAGCCTGGGCTTCCCGAGCCCGTCTCCAACCCATCACAGCTGTTTCTACTCTGTTACTCAGGTCATGGTCCCTTTCTAGATGAGAAGATTATCTTTGCATTGGACAGGTAAAGTTAAATCCATTTACATTTATCTGAAAACCTTAAAAGTCCATTTAGGGAAGTGACTTAGATGTCATAAAATTATGATGTTGTCTTCAGAGAGCATTAAGTCTGGTCCTTCCCTTCGAATGGACCTTAAATCTGTATTATCCAGACAAATGAGACTCTCTCTTTCATAAATGATTTACATTCTATTTAAAAGTATGTGAAAATGGAAATTTCACAGTTTTCTTTGGTAATTTATTCCAGGGGCTTAGAAAGCTGTTGCTAGAATACAGAAGTATTCACTGAGTTTTCTTGGAGGGTGGTGGGGGCAGGTCTATTGGCTATTATTTAGGATATCCCTCCCCTAAGAGCAGTAAGCGGACCATTGGCTTTTTCTCCAGGTCAGGGTCTCATGAGTACCTCTTAAGTAATTCATTTACCTTCTTTTCCCAGTATATCTTTGCAGACATTTTGTGCTCCCTGTAAAATATAAATAAAGGGATCAAAAGCTTTTGAGGAGATCTGTGTATCCCTGTGTACTAATCCATCTATTCCATTAACTTTTCCTTGGGAGATGAAGAAACATCTATTCACCATAGACAGACCATAGTTAACAATGTCACCAAAGTCCACCTTAGCAAACCAGTGAGTTTATTATGGTTACGTACAGAGTATGGATGTAAGGTGACTTACAGGAGCCTGGGTGACCTCAGAGCATCTGCATCACCCCCAAATCTCTCCCAGTCATGGTTGATGCCTCATGGGAGTTGCATCATGGATCCCCTGTCTTGGTCAACCTTCACCTTCTCGTGTACTGCAAGATCCCTTGCAGCTGGGACAGGGCAGGAGGGAGCAAACCCCAATGAGGGTCCTTCACTTTCCCTTTGCAAGAGCTTCTACTAAAGAGTGCTGTTACACTGTTAGCATTACCATAGACCTGGCTACCTCTGTATCATCCCCTTTAATTAGTTGCCGTAACTACAGGATCATAGTCATCTCTAATCCAAGATGGTGCTGAGATGAACATGTTATGCACAGAAGCAGCAAGGCCGCACCATGACAGCACCCTTCACTCTTCCTGTTCCCATAGCTCCTGTGTTTCGATACCTTTATGCCCTCTTTAAATTTCTAGTTCTGCTGCGTGTTTTCCCCTAGGAAAGAGTGCTAGGCTTAGAGAGGTAACTGATTCCACACATCAGGTATGCTAAAATATTTGTGGTGATAATTTTAATTTAGACAGTTAAAATTCCAGGGCCTTGACAAGATTTTCCTTCCCTTCTTATAATAAATAGTCCCCCATCTGGACTAACCACCATTCTATGGCCATTTAGATCATAAGATAGTTGCTTACCAAGTATATGAAACTATTCTTTATGAAGGATTGTCCTACTTGATAGTAGTACCCAGCATAGTAATTTGTTCATATCAGAGGTATGTGTACTTACCTATGAATTCTGTGAAGAATTGAACTGTGGTGTCATTTAAATTCCAGACCATCGTATAATATGTTAAATTGATGATGCTCTGTCAGTCGTAGAGGCAAACTCACATTCTTGAGCTCACATCTTAAAGCTTTTTCCTTTCAAAAAGATGTATTTTTTATGAGGCATGTGTGTAGGACACTGGAACCCTATGAAGTAGCATTTCTTTTTCTATTGTTAAAGAGAGAGCAAATGGCAGGCCATTAATAAAGCTTGCGGCTCAGTAAACCCCAAGGCATCGGAGTTATATCTGTTGCAATTCGGCTTTATTAGACTGTTCGGGTCATAGGAGTGGATGATTTGGGCTGAGGTACATAGCAGAAAGGGAAATTGGACACATGGCTGACAATCAGAATCTGAGGATGCAGTTGAAAGGCAGCTCAGAGCAGAAGCAGGTGGGACTCTGCCAGCAGGGCCTGGATTTGTAGCTCCTTCTGACACTGAGTGACACATTCCCTTACTGCACCTAACAGTTCCAGCATGAAATCCAGACCACGCCCACTGCAGGGAAAGTGACTTTGCCAAGTAGTCTCTGTCTTCCCAGTGCTGATTACAGAGTCTAGCCTAAAGCTTAATACACATTTGTTTGTTTGTTTATTGTGGTTCTAGAGACCCAGCTCAGGGTGTGGTGGATGTGAGGAAGTGCTTTAACTTTAGCCACATTTGCGACCCCTTCTCTGGAGGATCCTAGGCAGGTGCTCTACCATTGAGCCACATCCCCAGCCCCTCACTGGGGGATTCTAGGCAGGTGCTCTACCACTGAGCCACGTCTCCAGCCCCTCACTGGGGGATTCTAGGCAGGTGCTCTACCACTGAGCCACGCTCCCAGCTCCTCACTGGAGGATTCTAGACAGTTATACTACCATTGAGCCATGCCCTCAACTCATTTCTGGGAGATTCTGGGCAGATGTTTTACCACTGAGTCACATACCTACATGTGGATTCTAGACAAGCACCTGTTGCTGAGCTGTCTCTCCAGCCCCTTTAATGCGTGTCCATTAGCCATAACATCAGGCAGGCTAGAATCTTCCTAAGCACCCTACTCCCTTAGTCTTGTAGCGAGTCTGTCAGAAACCTTCTGTCCTTCTCCTCTGTGTCCTCTGCCACACTCCAGTATCATCTTTATCCAGTCCCCTGTTACCTTTGAGAGCATTTTACACGACTCTCTAAACCAGACTTTTTAAAGTCCCTTCTCTACGCTGAATCCAAGATGTTCTTGAACTACACAGCCAAGGCTTTCTGCTGTTGTTTCATAATAGCAATCACTATCATTGTGCCTATAGGGCTGCTCACTGAGGCACATGCCTGGGGTGATGATGTCACCTCTCAGATCACTGCTGTTGGGGACACCTTGCAGAATGATATGTGACTGCCCTGCCTGTTGACTCTGCTGTCTCAGCTTGGTTCTGTTCTTTCTCTCCTCCCCCCCCCCCTCCTCTCTCTCTCTCTCGTTACAGATTTTAATGTCTACCAAGGTGGCTCTTATTACTGAACCCCTACACATGTCTTTACCTGAGGGTTCTACTCTCCCAGTCCTTTGGCTCTCAGTTCTTACATTCAGTCTAATTGACTTCTTCAAATCACCTTCCTATAGGTCTTTATCATACAGATACAGCCCATCATTTACTTATTTGAATGAATGGATGCGTAATAGTAAGCCGTTATAACATTGTGTGATTAATTATGATGGCCTCTAGTGAGCCAAACATAGATGAAGTCTACAGAGTCATTCTGCAGAGCCTGTTGGATGCCCTGTGGGTACCAGATTTCCAAGTTTCTCACGAAAACAGTGCTGTAGTGGCATAGAACCATAGAACTCATCCTCTCTTGTACATCAGCTCATCTCTAGATTCTGCATATAGCCTCAAAGGTGTAGATGTCATCAGTAGCTGCCATGTTGTATTGTTTAGGGAAGAGTAGCATAGACAGCTCTGTGCATGTTCAATTCAATCTTTCCAAATAGCTTCCATCCCCAGATTGAATCTTCAGGTGCAGGATTTATGGATTAGGTGGACTAACTTTATATATTTAAATTCTGTATATCTGCTATATTCAGTGATTTCATGCCCAGATAGAGTTTTCATGCAGTCTGAGTCCTAACATTACTATCCCACTTAGGGTCTAAAGTTTTTTGAGAGATACAGTGATTTAGTTTAAAAGTCCAGCTTAGGAACTTCAAGGTGTCTGAAATGTGAAGGTCGATAACTAGGCTTGTGCCCTAGACCAGAGCTGGTCTCAGGTTTAGTCAGAGATTCTCTCTGCAGTGGGCATTGGTAACTGCAGAGACATCGCTGGTTAAATGCTGAGAATAATTGATGGTCGAGTGTGCAGCTGTAGATGGGATGTCTGTATGAAGGGCTCAAAGAAGATTGTGAGAGAGGAGGCAGAAATGTTGGGGCTGGAGGAAGTGAGGGGTGCTGTAGACTGCTGGCTTCTAGATATAACATGGCCATTGCATTCTTGATCACAGCAGCTGTGATTATTTGCATAAAATATGCAGAAGGAGAAGGTTGGACCTGTCATCATCCTGTCATGGAAAGGGGAAGGGCTCATGGGGCCCCAACCCTTCCTAAGCAGTTATATACAGACAATGATCGGTAGGGGAGTGAGTGACGTTTTCTTCAATGTTTTAGCCCCTCATAAGATGCTCATGCTCCTGTAAACACCTCCTCACCCATGCTCCTGTAAGTAACCCTAATGAAACTTCCTGAGTTTAAGTAAGTAAAGAATATTTACTTTAAGTAAGTAAAGAAATAATAGTTGAACACAGAAGGGTGAATAGTTGGTTCAAGAAGGAGCCCAGAAGGATATTAATAAATAAAATATTAAGTCAGATAAAGATTCTTGAGAAAAAATTTCCCTCTTTGAAACATCTGTGCCGTGTAGAATCATAATGTATATGATTGGCTGTGTTCTGGAGCTGGCTTATCTGGGTTTACTTAATGAGGTAACCACTAGTGACCTGATAGTCTGGAGAAGGATTCATAAATTCTCTGGGTCTCTGTCTTCTCACCTGTAATATGGATGTAATAATGGCTTGCACTTCATAGGACTTTTGTGAGAATTACTTAGGTTGATCTAGGGCTGGAATTGTAGCTCAGTTGATGGAGTGCTTGTCTAGCATGCATGGAGCCATGGTTTCCATCCTCAGCACCATATAATTTGGATATGGTGGGACATGCCTGTCATCCTAGCACTGGGGTGACAGGTGAAACAGGAGGCTCTTGAGTTTGAAACTAGCCTGGGCTATATAGTAAAACCCTGTTTCAGAACTAACAAGTCTGGGGACCTAGAGACCAGTTGGCATAAGGCTTGCTTAGCATTCATGCAGTGTTGGGGTCCATTCTCAGCTCCACATAACCAGGCATGGTGGTACTCATCTGTAATTCCTGCACTCAGAAAGTGGAGGCATCAGGGTGAGAAGTTCAGGGCCATCCTCAACTAGGTGACAAGTTTCAGACCAGCCTATGGCTAGGAACTCTGTCTCAGAAAAACAAGTCTAATGTGAAGTACTTAGAGCAACTCCCAGCTCATAGTAAATGCTCAGTAAATAGTATTTCTCAGTAAATAGGATGCTTTATTCTTTGCTCCATTCTGAGTGCTGGGAATTTAGAAACAAGACCGGAGAAGTAATAGATTGCAATCCACAAAGACTTTAATTTCAAAATCTGTTAGGAATATTGTGGATGAAATAAATATAAGACTGTATGAGAGCTTATGAGGAGGGAACTTCAGAACAGAGCATCCAGACGATGAAGGGAGTAGGTATAAAGGCCCTGGGGTAGGAAGCAGCTCAACTTAATGTGGGAGAAGTCCACAGTGTGTCAGGCGTGTGTGGGAGTAGAGAGGCTGGCAGAGAGCCTGGAGGCCAAAGAGGACTGTACAGTTGGTCCTGTGGAACCTTACCAAAAAACCCACAAGTCTCTCATTCATTCTGTTCATCAAAAAGGTGAGGAAACAAACCAAATGTGTGTGGATCCATTATTCGATGGTGCTAGAGCCAGTCGTCATCCAGCATTCTTGTTGAAACAGAAACTTTTACCCATATAAAACTGTCCCAATTGCGTGTGCAATCCTTTGAGTTTCCACAAAGTAATCACTCATGTGAAATCATATCAAGAAACAACTGATGTGCTTCTCCGGAGCTCCTATTCAGCCTCCTATCACACTACCAGTCTCCACAGCTCACTTGTCTCCTGACCTTGTACAAAAGGGTGCTTTGTTGTGCTTGGTTTTGTATTTTCACAGACTTTCAAAGGAAATGTGTGTTACGACCTATCTGGTTTCATTAACTCAGTGTCGGGTCTGTGATTTTCATTCATAGTTCTAGGTATATGAGAGTCAGTCCATCCAGTGCTGTCCAGTGTTCCATTGTGTGATATACCACAGGTGTCCTGTCCAGTATCTCACTGAGAGCCACTAAAGCAAATAATTTGTATGTCCGAAATGAAAACTATGTTGTGAATCCTGCCATTTATATGTGCTTATCCTAGTCATTTCTTTAAAAAGAATTGAAGAGGATATGG
Organism: Eospalax fontanierii; assembly: GCA_035773235.1. Taxonomy (NCBI): domain Eukaryota; kingdom Metazoa; phylum Chordata; class Mammalia; order Rodentia; family Spalacidae; genus Eospalax; species Eospalax fontanierii. Next base: position 25,162,897 of record CM069524.1, read on the forward strand.
AGAAACTTGTCTTTCATAAATTTGAGTTTTACCCTAAAAATAAATCTGTTTTAAAGATTTAAAGCCAGGAAGTAGGAGCTGGGTAGATGGCTCAGTGGGTAAATCATTTTCCATACAGGTGTGAGAGGATGAGTTTGTACTCCCAGCACTCACCTAAATGCTAGCAAGGCAAGGTAGCTCGCCTATAATCTCATCACTTCGTAGGTTCAGACAGGACCTCCCCAAAGCAAACTGGCTATCAAGACCAGGCAGACAGCTAGATTTGGGTTTAAATTAGAGAACTTACCTTAATAATAAGGTTCAGAATGATTGCGCAAGACACTGATATCTACCTCTGGCCTCTACGTGAACATGCACACATTTAAACCTGTACCTACATACATGTGCACCCACACATATGTGAACACATATACGCTCAAAATGAAAAGCTTAAGAAGTAAATGAACCAGGCTCAGAAGCATAGACCTTTTAATCCTAGCTCTCAGGCCGAACAGGTTGATCTCTAGGAGATTGATCTATGTGAGATTGGTCTATATAGTGAGTTCCAGGCTAGCTGGGGCTACAGTGGGAGACTCTTACAAGCAAAGATTAATTAACTAAAACCAATCACTTGAATGGGCAAGAGTTGCCTGATATCTCTTTGATAGGCTGACTTTAGTTCTAAGTTGGTAGAAGTTGGATGAGTCTATCTGGTGTTTTCAAGTAGTGGGTTCATTGACCTCTTAGCCTTTTGTGATGTCATCTGGGCTGTCTGTCACTTGTTCCTAGAGGGTTGGAGGTCATTTACGACTTGATTGGGCTACATAGCCTCCATTTCTACTGTTAAAAACTAGGTCTGTCTTTTAAGTAATTGATTTATCAAGTGGATTGGGTTATTTTCATCTCTGCTTCATCTGTGTTTCTCTCTCTCTTTTTAATTTCTCAGATGATGTTGCACCATATTTTAAAACGGAGCCGGGCCTGCCGCAGATCCACCTGGAAGGGAACCGCCTGGTGCTCACCTGCCTGGCAGAAGGGAGCTGGCCTCTGGAGTTCAAGTGGATGCGTAATGACAGTGAGCTCACCACATACAGCAGTGAATATAGGTACTTGTTGATGCTGAGACTAAGACCCCCATCAGGGTTCTGTGTTTAAAATTCTAGACTTAGTGGGCTTAAGAGCAAAAGGGGGAAAAATACTGGGTGGAATTCCTGGTGTGTTAAACATGAAAGACTAGAGTTCTGAGTGTGGCTGGAATGCGGTTTGCTGTTGTGGTGTGATCTGCCTTCACCTAGAAGACTGTCATTCATGAAGAAGGCCCATCCAGGACACCACCACACAGAACCATTGAGAGGAACACGCTTTCATACTGAAATTTGGGTTGTTGTGACAATGCCCCCTACAACTTGTGTGTATGTAATTGCCTCAAATGTTTCATGCTGATAGAGCAGTGGCTTCCAGAGTCATGTGCTATCAATGAGACCTTCCAGCTGCCTTTTCAACTTGGGAGAGGAAAGAGTGTCATCATGGGAGAGTGGCTGTGGGCAGAGCAAGCAGTGAAGATGCAGTTCCTAGAATGTGCCTAGCAAGGTGCCAGGTACAGGTGGAGGAAGCCTGGCCTGCTGTGGAGCAGCTGGAGCCCAGGAGGCTCTGAGCTGCAGCTCCTCCAACAGAGCAGCCCTGCCTTTCAGTGTCCATTTCTTGTATTTCTAAGACATTTAAATTTTCTTGGGGCTGGTGAGATGACTCAGAGTTAGGAGTACTGGCTGCTCTTACAGAGGACCTCCAAGTTCAGTTCCCAGCATCCACATGGCAGTTAACCAACATCTGTAACTCCAGTTCCAGGGGATCCAGTGCCTATTCTGGTATCTTCAGGTACTGCATGCGTGTGATGCATATATGTACATTCAGGCCAAACTTTCATATACATAGAATAAAAATAAAGTATTTTAAAATTGTCTTTAAGCTAAGATACAAATAAGTTTCATTACAGCATTTTCACAGTACGGGTCATTTCACTTTGTTCCCACCTGTCCATCCCCCACGCACCTTCTCCCTCTGACTCCCTTCACTCCCACACTTAGTTCTGCCTCTGCTGTCATGTTAGCTGGCCTCCATCACCCACCGTTGTGCTCCTTTTTTGAGCTCTTCCTCCCCTCTCAGGGTCCCACTTCTAGATTTATGATCTGTACACACATGCACACACACAGATATACATAAAAAGAGATACCGATACACAGATTCACACAGATAGACGCACAGAGATACAGACACACAGATATGCATACACAGATATACACAGAGATACAAACATATAGATACACATACACAGAGAAATGCTCACAGGAATACCAACACAGAAATACACATAGATAGATTCACACAAAATCCAAACACACAATTACACACAGATACAGAGATACCAACACATAGAAACACATAGATACACATACACAGAGAAATGCTCACAGGAATACCCACAAATAGACTCAACACGGAAATACAAATACACAGATATACACAGAGATACCAACATGTAGATACATACAAATACACATACACATATAGATGCACACAGAGAAATGCACACATAGATGCACAGAGAGATACAAAGACACAGATACATACACAGAGAGATATAGAGAGAGACAGACATAAAAAGAGATACAAACACAGAGACACAGGTATATACACAGATACACACAGATAAACACACACAGAGATGCACAGATACACACATAGAGATAAACATACACACACCCGAGAGTCTACATATTAGAGAAAACGTGATATTTGCCTTTGAGTCTGCCTTCTTTTGCTTAACTTAATGATTTCCAGTTTCATCCATTTTCCTGCACATGTCATGGTGGTGATGGTGGGGTGCTGCTGGAGAGATGGCTCAGTGGTTAAGAGCACTGGCTGCTCTTGTAGGAACTAGGGTTTAATTCCCAGCACCCACATAGTGGCTAACAACCACTTGTAACTCTAGTTCAAGGGGGATCCAATACCTTCTTCTGACCTCTGTGGCCATTGGACATTGTGTGGTGTACTTACACACGTGCTGGCAAGACTCTTGTACATGTAAAAATTCATAAAAATGTATGAATTTAGAAAAGAGTTCTGTTTTATACATTGTGCCATGTTTTCATTACCCTTCATGTGTTGGTGGACATCTAAGTTCAGCCCCATAGCTATTGTGAATACAGCACAGTGTCTCTGTGATGTGTTGATTTAGAGTCTTTCAGGTATATACCAAGAGTAGGTCTAGCTCTGGTTTGTTCAGACCCCTCCAGACCAATTCCTATAGTGGTCGTACAAGTTAATATTCCCCTGAGCAGCTGTATAAAGTTCATCTCTCCCACATCCTTGCCAGTATTTGTTGGTGTGTTCTTATTATTCCTTCCTGATATCCATTCTGACTGGGGTGAGGTGGCATCTCCAGGCAGTTTTCAATTTGCATCTCCCTGGTGGCTAAGGATAATGAACACTTTTTAAAAAGTATTTATTAGCCATTTGTATTTCTTCTTTTGAGAACTGTCTCTCCATTATCCCACTTATTGATTGGTGATTTTTTTTTGTCATGTAATCGTTGTGGTTTTTATGTACTTCCCCTGTGTGATATATAGTTGGAAGAGATTTTTCCTCCCATTCTGTAGGCTCCCTCTTCACTCTGGTGATGATTTTCACTGCTGGACAGAAGTGAAATTTATTTCTTAATTTATTTTAATCCCACATATCAATTCTTAGGACTGTTTTCTGTCCCCCTGGAGTTCTGTTCAGAAAGTCTTGCTCATGCCCTTGTCTTTCTGCTTTCCCTCCTTGCTTTCCCCTGGCAGGTTGAGAGTTCAGGTCTTATATAAGGTCTGTGATTCCCTTGAATTCATTCCTTTGTGCAGAGTGAGAGACATAGATCCACTTTCATTCTTCCAATTTCCCTGGCACCATTTTTCAAAAAAAACTTGTCTTTTTTCAAATTTATATTTTTTTACTAATTTTCTCAAAAATTAGATTTCTGTAGCTGTGCAGGTTTATCCCTGGGTTTCTTTCTGTTGATCCACATGTTTGTACCCACCCCTTCACCCCCCACTGCCTTGTCTGTCACTGTGGCTCTAATGCCACCAGAATCCTTTTTCTGTTCAGGATTGCTTTGACTGTTTAGACACATTTGTACTTCCATTGGGATTTCTTTTTCTGATTCTGTGAAGATCACTGGGATTTTAATGGAGGCCTGTAGATTGCTTTTAGTGACGTGGCCATTTTTGCAGTATTAAAAGAGTTGCTTCCATCTTCTGGTGATTTATTTTATTTATTTATTTTTGTATCTTAGACTTTCATTATAGAAGTATTTTGCCTTTTTGTTTAGCTTTATTATTTGGCTTGTTAGTATACAGAACAGGCTATTATATATGGGAATTTTCCCCTCTGCCTGCATTCTTTCTTCTTAACAAGTCTGTTAATGGTATATAGAAAAGCTATTGATTTTTTTTTGTATTTTCTTATCCTACTATGCTGAAGTCATATGTCAGTTCCAAAAAGTTTGTAGTAAAATCCTAAGGGCACATTTATTTATTTATTTTGAGATGGGGTCTCTCTGTAGCCCCAGCTGGCCTAGAAATCACTATACAGATGAGGCTGGCCTCAATCTCGCAAAGATTCACCTCCCTCTGTCTCCCAAGTGCTGGGATTAAAGGTGTACACCACCACACCGGCCTTCTTGGGCCTTTTAAATGTGGGGTCGTGTTTGCAGAAAGGGACAATTGGACTTCTTGTTTTCTTATTTTCATTGCTGTATTTCTTTTTCTGTCTTACTGAGTTAAGAGATCAAGCACTGTATTGAATAAAAAGGAGAAAGCGAGTGCCCTTCTCTCATTCCTGACTTTAAAGAAATGTTTTCTGTTTTCTTTCATTTATTCTAAAGTGACTGTATGTTTGTTGCAGGTGGCCTTTATTATATTGACGTATTATCTTTCTATTTCTCATTTCTTCTGGACTTTTATCATGAAGAGCTATTGAACTTTGTCAGATGCATCTATTGAGATGATCTTATAATTTTCCACGAGTCTATTTATTTGCAGACATAACCAGTCTCCCAGCACTGGAGTGAAACCAACCTGGTTGTGGTCTGTGGTCTTCTTAGTGTGTTCTTGAGTGTGGCTTGGCTTGTTACTGTAAAGAGAAGCGGTGTGTAAGTGATGAGTGTGTCAGCACATGCCCTCTCAGTCACTTTAGCTCATGGGATTCTATCTCAGTGACTTTGGAGAAGTCAGCCCTTTTCATCCATCTGTAAACTGAGTGTGATAAAACCTGTGCCACTAGGTACTCATTAAAATGAGAGAATGTGGGCCTGGAGAGGTGGCCCAGCAGCTAAGAGCACTGACTGTTCTCATCGCGGACCCAGGTTCAGTTCCTAGCACCTACATGGTGGCTCAAAATTGCCTGTAACTCCAGTTTCAGGGAATCTGATGCCCTCTTCTGGTCTCCAAGGGCGCTGTAGACACATAGTACACTTATATACCCTCAGACATCCACAGATATGCATAAAATAAATAAACCTTTTTTTAGAGTAGCAGGTGTGTACCCCTGCCAGAAAGTGGTAGGGTTTGGAAGCTGTGCTCTTCCTGGCTGAATACCTGCATGGAGAATGGGAAAGGGGTTTGTTTGTTCGTTTGTTTTTTCTTGCACTTCAGTTTTCCATAGTACATTTTCTGAACTAGAGCTTCTGGAGACCTTGCCTATTGTCTAAGAGTCAGGACTGCTGTCCTCCCTGCCCCATCAGGAAAGACACACATCTCCTCAGGAGTGTCTTTATGGGTCTCAACCTGGGTAGAGGAAGAAGGAAAAGGAATGATAGTGAACTTCAGTTAGAGTTCCTTTTCTAAATAAAGAGTAAGATACATGTCATATCACTGTTTATGTTCTGTATTAGTTATTCTCTGCTACTGTGATAAAACATCTTGAACAGGCCAACTTATAGGAGAAAGAGTTTGTTGAGCTTACAGTTCCAGAGGCAAAAGGGTCCATCATAGCAGGAGGCAGCTGGAGCTCACATCTTCAATCAGACACAGAAAGCAGAGAAGGCTACTAGAAGTGGGGTGAGGTGGTGAGCTTCAAAGCCCCGCCCCAGTGATATGCTTCCTCCAGCGTGGCCACACCCCCTAAAGATTCCATGACTCTTGGCAAACTGTGCCAGGAACTGGGGACCAAGTGTCCAAATACCTGAGTCTCTGGGGTGCATTTCTCATTCCAACTACCACACGTTCTATAGGAAATAGTTGTGTAACAGGGTTCTGTGTCTGTGTGTGTGTGTGCGCACGGGGGCATGCATGTGTGCAGGTGGACAGCCTTAGCTGATTTTCTGAGGTACTTTCTACCTTGTGTTCTTGTGTTTCTCCCTCCCTCCCTCCCTCCCTCTGGGACAGAGTCTGTGACTAAGACCTGGAATTGACCCATTAGGCTAGGGCTGAATGGCCAGCAAGCCCCAGAAGTAAGACTGTGTCCTGTGCCCCCCAACCCCCCGCCATGATCCAGTGCAGTGCTGAGACTTCAAATCTGCACCACCACACTTAGGTTTTCTTTTGTTTTTTTTAAAATGTGAATTCTGAGGCTAAAACTCAAGACCACATGTTTGCAAGGCCAGCAGTTTACCAACTGAGCCATTTCCCCAGTCTAACAGTTTTATTTACAGCCAAAATATATCCTCGAGCATGATTATGCAGACAACTTCTTAAAGATATCCTAGAACCTTAGTGTTTAACTTAAAAATGTATGAAGTTTTTTGTTTTGATTTTGTTGTGCTCCTCATTGCCACTTCCACCAGCTAAATTTACCTGTTCATTTGAAATATGTGCTGATAATCCACAAAAAGGCAAAACAGCATGGACTTTATTGAAGCAAGACCTGGGCCTCAACTCATTATGCATGGACCATTAACATAAAGCAGCTCCCTCACCAGGAACAGGGAGGAGACAGCAGAACCCTGGATGGTTTGGGGCAGAAGTGATGAATTACATTCTGTTCACTGAGGGCCTCAGACACCAAGATGAGATATCAAGAATCCATTGTGTTTTCTCATCAATTCTTCGGGCTGTAAAAGCTGCTTAAAAATCTTGTACTATTTTTTTTTTTTCAAATTATTCTTTCATCTACTTCCTCCCAGAAAAAGCACCTTCAGCTGTCATGTGTTAACTTTGGTGAGACCTTTCTAAAAAGGTCAGACTGAAAAACATGGAGAAAATGTAGGCTGTGTCCTACCTAAGAGTGGGCACTCATCTTACCACCCCTGGTGTCCGTTTGAATGCTAATCCTACAGAGAAAAGCATGTGATTCACCTTCTCTAGCTTTCACTGTGAATAGTGTTTTCTCTGCTGCAGGTTACAGATTGCCTGCGAGTTCCATGAATTTCAAACATTTATTTTCATGTGAATGTTCATTCTGCCATTTGAGGGGGGTGACAGCATGGGTAATTCCATCGTGGTTCAGTCATTGAGCCAGGTTTGCATGGGTGGGTGTGCATGCACTCATTACTGGAAAGAGCTGTGTGTTGTTTGAGTGTGCTGTGCATGTGTGTGCGTGTGTGACTCTTCTGTATGTATGTGTGTGTGTGTGTCCATATATGTCTCTATATGTCTGTGTATGTCTTATCAGTATGTATCTGTTTGTATGTATGTATGTCTATATGCATGTGCTATCTGCGTATACCTCTGTGTGTCTGTGTGTTTCTTTGTATGTCTGTGTTATGTGTTATCTGTGCATGCCTCTGCATGTCTGTGCTTGTGTGTGTTTGTATTTCTGTGTGTATGTGTTATCTCTGTGTGTCTGTGTATGTCCATATGTGACTTTGTATGTATGTACATGTGTGTTATCTGTATATGATTTTATATGCTTGGGTGAATTTGTATATATGTATATTCATGTCTGTGTTATATGTGTATGACATTATATGTGTGTGTGTCTATGAAATTCTTAATGTTATCATAACGTACCTATTATAACAGTGGGAATAACTGGAGCGCTTAAAAATCTTATCATTTTCTACCAAGATCTATCTTAGTGGTTTAACTCTATGACACAATAACAACAGGAATTCGAAAGCTGTTTATTCTTTTTTTGTTGTTCCAGTAAAAGTAGGGATGGTTAGGGGAAAAGTTATTTTTTCCTGTTTTATGGAAAGGCAATAACATTTCACAGTATCAGTAGAAATTATTAAATACCTGGGGATAACTTTTATCGCTGAGTAAAACCTGCATGAAGACAGCACAGGGAATACTGTACTGAGACTGAAAAGAAGATTCCTGTAAGAAGTCTAACCGACTGGAAGTGGTAGCACAGGCTAGGAGGAAATACTTCGAGGGGGAGGCAGGGAGATCAGGAGTTCGAGGCCAGCATGGGTTACACCTTTGCACTGGGTTTGGTGGCACACACCTTTAATCCCAGCACTTGGCAGGCAGCAGCAGGTAGATCTCTGTGAGATTGAGGCCAACCTGATCTTCCTAGTGAGTGCCAGGCTACAGAGTGACTCTGTCTCAAAAACAAACAAAAAGGAAATCCAAATACTGTAGAAGTGACTCTTTCTTTGGCATGACTATAGAAATTTAACCTAATCAGTGGGTCTCTTATTAAACCTGCTGTCAGTAGGATTTTTTTATGGATCCTGATGATCTTCTTAATGTCTTAAGCATGCCAGACAAGTGCTCTACCACCAAGTTGTGTCCCCAAACCAAGATATTTTAATAAAAATGCTGAATGCATTTTGTTTGATGAATAATGCCATTGAGTCACCTGTTTAAGAAAACCACAGCCAAGATTTGCTGTGTTTTTAAAAAAATCATTTATTTATGTGGATGTGTATGCGTGTATATCTGTGTGTGGATGTGTATGTGAGTACAATGCCCACGGAAACCAGAAGAGGGCCTTAGATCCTCTGGAACAGGAGTTACAGGAAGTTGTGAGCTTCTATGTGCACGCTGGGAACTGAATTCAGGTCCTTTGCAAGAGCAACTAGTGCTCTTAACCACTGAGCCATCCCTCCAGCCCCAGGTTTGGCATCTAATGGTGGCCAGTGTCAAACAGTGGCATATGCAAGCTATCTTGGTGGAGAAGTCTACACCACTGGATATTGTAGTAGCTTCCAACCTTACAAACAAGACTGATTTGCTTATATCTCCTCTCATTAGTTACAAAGTATGTAGCTGACAGCCACAGTTGAGTCATTCTGGCCAGTTGGTGGTGGAGTCTCTCATCTGAAGTGGCAACTTTCTGGTGATACTGAAATTCCCACATTCACCCCCACCCCCATCATCTCTTAGCAGCTGACCATCTGATTTCTTCATTCTGAGTTTCCAGTTATGCCTTGCCCAGGCCTCTTTCCTATCAGCCTGTCGTTTACTACTGCCCAAGTGTCCCTGTCTGTTCATCCTCAGGCCATTCCTTCCTCAAATCTCTCCCTGTTAAATGTTAAGAATCATATTAGTTACATCTCCTGGTGCCGTGATAAAGCACCTGGCAAAAGCAACTTAAAGAAGGAAGGTTTCTCTGTGTACTCTACAGGGAGGAGGGGTTTATTGAGGCTCACAGTCTGAGGGTGCAGTTCATCACAGTGGAAAGGCATGGCGGCAGGAGCATGAGGCAGCTGCTCACATTCATCCATAGTCAGGAAGCAGAGAGATGAATGCTGGTGCTCAGTTCACTTTCTCCTTTATATTCAGTCCAGGACCCCAGCCCATGGGATGGTGCTGCCCACATTCTGGGTGAAATTTTCTACCTCAATTACCCTAATAAAGAAACTCCCTCTCTGAGTCCAAAATATTCTTTTTTCTTTTTAATTTTATGTGTATGAGTGTCATGCCTGCATGTATATAAGTGTACCTGTGCTGTGCAGTGCTTGTAGAGGACAAAAGATGATCCCCTGGGAACTGGAATTATAGAAAGTTTTAGCTGTGGGTGCTGGGATTAGGAGCAGCCAGTGCTCTTAACTACTGAGCCATCTCTCTCTCTCTAGCCCTCTGTATTCTTTTTTCAAATACTTTTTTAAACTGAATTTTTGGGATTTTCATGCAATATAATTTGATGGTATTTAGATCTCTTCCCCTAACTGCACCTGCCCCTCTTCCTGCCTCTCACCCAATTTGACGTATTATGCTGCATCCTTGAAAGAGCCCGTCTCTTCCCCTCCCAGCAGCCATCTGTCATCACAATTTCCTTAGATGGGGTTGGAGCTTCTTACTCACTTCTTCATGTCTATGCTGTGACTTCTCTGCTTGAGCTTGCATGGGACTTGTGCATATTATTCTGCATTCATATAAAGGTACTTGAACATTGTACTGATTTGTGAAGATAGAAGAAATTTAACCCTTTCAAATGTTGCTTTTTAACACTGATGGGACTACAGCACATTACATCTATGACTGATATTACATGGACTCAAGATAATTCTGGTATTCTGTTTAATAAATTCATAAATTAGCAGTTTTTTTTTTCACTTTGTATTGATAATAAGCACTAGACCCACTTCATTGTAAACACAGAAGACACTATCTCTGAGCTAGGGTAATTCTTTCCCTGGACTAATTACATAAATGTGCTGCTAAAGACTGTTAACACTCCAGTGGAGCCTTTGGGGTCTCTAGAGTTCTCTCCACACAGCCCCTGCCATCTTGTATTCTTTCTTGAAAAATCTAGGTTTCCTCTCTCTTCTATTTAGTAAAGTGACTATCACCTAGTCCTCATTTTCTGTGCCTTAACGTGGAAATTCTCTCAAGGCAACATGCTGCATGCAATTACAGAGCTCACCATTTCTAGTCTTGGGAACAACCATCTTTATTGCCTCACACCTAGTGTCTCAAAAACCATTCTCCCTGGACAGGCTTCCACTATTAAATTTCACATACCCAAGGCTCAGGGACCATTGTAGAAGAGGGGGCAGAAAGATTGTAAGAGCCAGGGAGGATGTGTGTGACCATATGGAAATAGAATTCTACAAGCTAATGGGACCCTACTCATATGAACATACAACAATGGTGTCAGCATGCTCAAGACCCATGTAAACTCAAGCAGACAAAAACCCAGCATGGAAATGGGCAGCAAAACCCAAACTTTGCTTAAGAAATATTGGCAACTGATTACTACTGGGTGAGGATGAGCTAGTCTTCCTAAAGCAATGGACTCTGGATAGGTTGTGTTAGAACATGATCGTGCCTTCTGAAGTGAGCCACTACAGACACTGAAATGCAATTCCTGGTGAGCTCAGAAAAACAAGACCTCCTCTACAGATATGGAGAAAATGCCCATGGAGAGAATTAGTACCAAGGAATTATCAGAGTCATATAAGTCTAAACATCCACACAACTTTCTCAGTGACTTTGTAGCCTCACCAAACAGTGGACCTGTTAAGCATCTGGGACTGGGTAATATAGAAAGCTGAAGACAGAAAGTCCATTCCAGCCTTCCTCGTTAATAATCAAAGGAGCATGCTTCCATACAGTAGATTTGACCCTTATGGTGATTTACATGCACTGTCATCTTGACAGAACCTAGAATCACTTAGGAAGTGAGCCTCTGGCATCTTAGGAGACAAAGACAGTGTGACGATTCTGACAGTACCCATATGGTCCAAGTGAAGGAGAATCATAAAAGACACCATAAAGGGAGAAACCAAACTTGTAAATCTGACCTATAAAAATAGATTAGAATTTTCAGAAAAAATATTAATAAACTTATGTATGTATCAGTAAAATTATTCAAAGTAAAAACCCATCAAAGAGACAATTAAAAGACCATTAGTGCATGACCAGAAGAGATCAGGTAGTTTAATGTATGTGTAATTGAAGCTAAAGAAATAGAATGATGGAAATATTTAAAGAAACTAAGCCAAGTTTTCCTCTGAGGTTTCATAAATCTGTAGCCACAAAGAATCAAATTACAGACAGTGGACTTAGTAACCAGTGCAATAAGGCAAGAAAAAAGTTTCCGTCATTTTCAAACAGTATGACCCTTTGTATAATGAATTAAACATTATTAACATTAACCAGATATAAGATGAATCTGTAAAAATCAGTTCTATGTGTATTCATTTTATATGTATGTTTTTAACAGCCTTCCATGTCCACATGGAACACACACACACACACACACACACACACACACACACACACACACAAATAAATAAAAAATAGCACCAGAAAACTGAAATACTTAGAGATAAATCTGAAAAGCGATGCTCAAAATATTTACACTGAAAACCTGAAACATCACTGAAGTAAGAAAATCCAATCAATGGGCATATGTACTGTGCCCTTATGTCTGAAGACTTAATGTTTAAAAGTGTTATGTGTTTGAATTTTGCCTGTATGTTTTATGCTGCACACCCATACTTGCAGTGTCCACAGGAAGAAGAGGGCATCAGATCCCTTGGAACCAGAGTTAGAGACAATTGTTAGCCTCCATGTGGGTGCTGAGAACTGAATCCAGGTCCTCTGCAAGAGCAGCCTGTGCTCTTAACCGATGAGTCTCTAGTCCCAAGTCTTAATTTTGTAATGTTATCCCCCACCTCCCAGATTTGTCTCAGAAGTTCTCATCCCTTAGTCTTGACATCTTTAGGCAGATGTCCTGAATTAAAATTCATCACTGAGCCAGGATGAAAATCCCTGTGCATATTATTTTTTTAAGTCCACTGTTTCTACAAGTAAAGGTACTGTCTGGCAAACTCCTTGGGTTAAACAAGTAGGTTTCTTTGTCGAGCAGACTAAATGTGACTCTTACCTGCATCTTCCTACAGGGGACTTTCTTAACTTTGGTTCAGATTAATTTGCCTCTTCTAGTTTACACTGCAATGGTCCTCTTTCTCTGTAAAGTGAGACCTTCACGGAAACAGCTTTTATTTGGGCCCAACTGGTCTATTAGTACTGTTCATTTTAGGTAAAACAGAATCCAATGTAGCTCCACGCTGCATAACCTGATTGGTTCCTCATACCCAATATGTAAATGGTTACCGAACTGAGTATAAAGCTTTCAGTCTAATTTTGAGCTTTCTTTTGTATCACTGTATTTGTGAATTTCGGACTTGAAAAAATGAATTCTCCATTTCTAGAGTATCAAATAATTTGTCTTTTTGCCTATACAGATTGGGATAATAAAGTTGGGAAGTTAAAAGTGGGTACAGTGTTGCCATCTCACTCCTAGCTATATACAGGTGACCAGGGTTGACCTCTGGGGCTCATGTAGCAGGAACTGTGCTGTAGTATCTGACTTAGCTCTCTGATATTAATGAAGTATGGTCTGTGTTGATATGCATCCCACAAAGCCCTACATTGTTCATATTGGTTACTGGCTTTAGTTGACTATCTTTTCAGTGTAGTCAGAGCAGACAGGATTGTTCCTGGAGAATTTCCTAAGCAGAATTGGCATCTAGCTTCTAAAAGTCCTTATTGAAGACAATTTGAAAGTAGATAATTAATATCTCTTGAGTCTGTTGTCTTAGGATCATTGTGGAATCTAGGTGAAAAACCTTAGCCAGAACGACAAACCAATCTAAGATGATTCACTGTTGATAAGTGTTTCCAAATGGGCCAACTAGAAGCTTTTAAATGTGTGTTTCTAATTCGTGTGTGTGTGTGATAATATTTAGAGCTTAGCCCCCTTTTACATTGTATCTTGATAAGGACATTTTTAACTATAGATGGTAACATTTTTCTTTGTGCCTTAATACTTGTGACCATCATACATGTCCACAGAGAATCATACATTATAAAGAATTAAGTAATTAAACATGGAACAAAAGATTTTATTAATAAATAAATAATCAATGCCTTCTTTCCTAAAGGATTTCTGACATTTGATTCTTAGCAACTTGAGAGAGCATTTAATCCTGATAAAGCTTGGTTTGACAGATGGATTCCCATCACAGTCTCCTGCTTCTTTAAATGGAGATTTCCACCTTTTCTGTTCCTGATTAGAGGAAGAAAAGTGAAAGGTCTCCAAAGTTTTGTTTATCTTAGGGGAATATCAGAGTCCCAGAGAGTTAGGAACATTTCAGTGTTAACTCTCGAACTTTGGCTTGGCTTTTGTAGGTGTGAGGATTAAGTGTAAACCTGGTCATTTGTGGTTTGCTGCCCATGAGAAGCTTGGAACCCTGAAATCCAGTTGATCCCCAGAAACTTTGTCCTTGTGTGCAGTTGCTCCTCACACAGCCCTATGTATTCTCTCACCTTATCCCAGGACCACAGCCACCTGTTTATTTTCCCTCCTCAACTAGGGCAAATTGTAGAATCAATAAGATCTATGTATTAGGTGACTTCTGCAGATCCAGGGTTCCTGATTCTATTCTGTCCTGTCTGTGTACTTTAAAGTCAAGCTGATTGCTTCATCTCTTTTAAGAACTTTGGCCTTCACCATGTATGGTGGCTCATGACTTTAATCCCAGCACTCTGGAGGCAGAGGCAGACAGATATCTGTGAGACTGAGGCCAGCCTGTTCTATAGAACAGTTCTGGGCCAGCTAGGGCTATAGGGAGACATTGTCTCAAACAAAACAAAACATCAAAAAAAACAGAACATGACCTTCAACTTGCCCAACCTGTGTGACCTGCCAGCACATCTTCAAAATTGTAGGACTAGTTTTTTATCCAATTCCAGTCCAGAATTTTTCATTACTTTGCTTGAGGAAAAAGTCAGCTATAAATTTATTCCACTTTGGATTATTGTTTTCTAAATTTTAATATAAGAAAATTTATAAAAATAAAATGGAAAATATAATTATTATCAAACCCCTAAGGTGAGGTGATTCCATGATGTTTATACATGACTTTTAGTGTCTATTTTATAATCTTTTATTTTAAACTTTAAGGCTAAGAGTGGGCTTTGGGGGAAAAATGAGCTTTGGGTCTAAGACACAAAAACTTATTATAAACCTCTGTTGTTTATTTCATGCAAAAGAGGTATTATCATACTTGCATAAAATTATAGTTATAATAAGTTGTCGTGTGTGTGTGTATGTGCGTGCGTTGTGCTGGAGATCGAACTTAGTGCCTTAAGGATGATACCACATAGCTCCTTCTTAGTTACTTTTTTATTTATTGTACTGGGGATTGAACCTAGGACATAGTACTTGGTAGGCAAGCATTAACCCACTGAACTACATCTCCAGCTCTGAACCCTTTATTATTCTTATTATTAGTATTAGTATTTTAATTAATTAGAGACTAAGTATGACTTGAACTTTTGATCTTCCTGCTTCTGCCTCCCAAGTCCAGAGATTACAGGTATGTGTGCCCCCCGCCTTATGCTGTGCTATGATCAAACAGGGCTTTGTGCATGCTAGGGAAGCATGCTACTGAGCTACAGCCCCAACCCTAATTTTTAAAATCTTTTTTTAGGCAGGGTTTCCCTGTAGCCCAGCCTCGATCTCACAGAGATCTGCCTCCCAAGTGCTTCTTTATTAAAAAGCTAGAGTCTTATTGTCTAGTACAGGCTGACCTAGATTTCAAGATCCTCCTGTCTCAGTCTTCTAAGTACTAAGATTGCAGGTGTGTGCCATTGGGCCCTAGCGATAAGAGATTTAAAGTGTGATGAAGTAGATATTGATGATGAAAGAGAAAGCCTGATTTTAATGGATCTGAAAATTCTTACTTGTAAATTGAGTTATGATCCATGGTAAAGATGTAAATAGATCTGAAGGTGTGGTTTTACCACCTGCAGGAACGTTCTTTGTCCTAGTACTGCCATATTGTTGGAAATAGCTGCCAAACCATCACTTCTAAAAGTAGAGAGTATTTTCTCCCATAGTTCTAGAAATTCAGTACTTCCTTTCAGGAACTTTCCATAGAACAGGACTGTGTGTCCCAGGTATACTTTTTCTCTACTCTTTTATTTATTATTTTGGTCTTTTTGAGACAGGGTCTTCTTATAGCCCCAGCTGGCCAACAATTTAGTATGTAGTCCAGACTGGCTTTGAACTCACAGAGATCCACCTGCCTCTGTCTCACAAGTGCTGGGATTAAAGACATGCGCCACCACATCAGGCTCCTTCTTCACTCTTTATCAGCTAATAATCATAAGCAGTTACCTAGAAGTCATGGTTGTGGCTGGGTCATTTTTCCCTCTCTCTGAATCTTCCCTCCACTATTTTGTATTCTGTTCTGGGGCAGATTTTGATGGGAAATTAAGTAAAAAAATAAGTGATGTTTGTATGAGTTGTGCATCTGATGGCAGGTGATAGCAGATGGTCCTAGAATCATGGGGCCACTAGAGACTAGGCCAATCACAGTGAGATAAGGTCAAGGAGCCAGTCATCCCAAAAAGCCAGCCCAAGAAGGACTGACACTTAGCACCACTGTTTAAGCCGATGCCCCATTGGCACCTGATACCCTCAGTATTCCACTTGGCCAGGCACCCCTGTTCCCATTCCATCAGTGTATCCCACCACAGTCATGTCCCACCACTGCCAAGTTCCACCACCAACATACCCTACGAGAGACCATGTCTCACTACAGTCATGTCCACCCACAGCCATGGCCCACCTCAGTCATGGCCCACCTTGATCACGGCCTACCTTGGTCGTGGCCCACCTCGGTCATGGCCCACCTCAGTCATGCCTTACCCTGGCCGTGTCCCCACCATCATTGTTTCCAGTCACCCCCATGTTGGGCATAATGTAAGGTGGGTCTAGCCTAAGACCACCCGCTGGGAGGAATGGAGGAATGGCTCCTGTGGGTGTGGCATTCTGCTCTGGCTAATTGTGAGACCAGCACCTGGAAAGAACCCACCTACCTGGAGACAAACTTACTATTGGCTGTATTTGGGACCCCACCCCATAAGGTCATTGGCTATCCAGACCTATAAGAGCTCGTGTACCTATTCAGTAAACGAGTTTGCAGTACCACGTGCTTGGGCTGCTTTTGGTCCAACTCCCAGAGTCTGTGGCTTGATTCTGGGTCTACTTACCCCCAACCCCTCAGCCGGCCCCAAGTGGTGAGACACGATGGAAACGAACACGACAGTACCGCCATGTCTGACCGCAATATATTTCCTCACTCTGGCTATCAGATGAGTCCCCTCACACAGCTCTACTGCATCTCCAGCACCCTGAAACAGTGTTGAAATGGCTGTGCTATATCTCAGCCCCAGAGTCTGGTCCTTTGAGTCTTTTCAGACATGGTACTTGGATAGTCTCTAGACACAGGGAAGTGGTTCAGAGCATCTCTATGTCTACTTCTAGGGTAGTTAGGCATTTGTTCTTGGCAGGAGGTAGACCTGCAGGTGCTCTGTAGAGAAAGCCCAGGTGGTTCTGATCGCCCGTTGAAAGCAACAGTTCATGACTGAGGTGCCGTACCCAGCAGATTCGGACTGTTGGTCCCTGGATTCCATGGGATTTATGTTGTGCTGTTTCTGATGTGAACTGGTCCTCTAGAAAGTTGTGTTGGTTTAGCGGAATTCCACTGAGCTGCAGCGAGTACAGATATTCCTCAGTGTTGACTGGAAGCAGGAGCAAGCCTGGCCTGCATCCGAGCAGCATATGGAGTCTCGATTTTATCATACTTTCTTATAAAGAGCCAGGAAGTTTTCCCTGCTTAACAATGTGTGTTTATAAACAATAGACTTAACGATGAATATTCCCATCTGTTAGGTGAGCATTATATGTGTAGAAATTGCAGTAATAGGTGGAGAACTTAGCAACTTTGCTGTGCCCCCCTTCGTGAGCCATTATCCTAAAAGATAGCACACAGCAGCATATGCCTAATACTCAATTCCATATCTGTTTCTTCCTGTTGTTCAAAAGCAATGCTATTTTTATGCATTAGCACATATGATTATTATAGAAATTCATAAGAATTGTAGATCTATGCAGGACACTTAAAAAAGAAGACAAATGTAGAATGTGTAACAATTTCATAAGTATGGTTATGTCGCCATGATAAAATTGTCCTTGTAGCTTTCTGGGTCTGTACTCCGGTGACCTGCATGAGCCTCTTCCGTAAACTTCTGTTGATTTTGCTGTACTCTCCAAACCTCTCGTTATTGTAATCACAGTATAGGATAATCAAACTGCACATCCTTCTGATTCTGATTTGTAATTTAAATAAACAGCCTTGACTCTTTGTGCTCGGTTTGGTATCACTCTGATTGTCTTCACTAATTAATTTTGTTTGAGGTGAACAGACATTTTAAGATTAATGCTCAGCAATATTTTTTTTTCTTATCATGAAAGATTCTCTGAGTCCTGCCATAGGATCACAAGAAGGTTATAGGGGGAATCTCACTTTGATTAATATTTGCTTACTCTTGAATTGCTTGTATTGTACAAATGTTTTATTCACTTAAAATTGTTCCTTTTCCAGGGTGACTAATTGGACATACTTGAATAAAAAGATGAGCAATTAGTTGAATATCAATGATTCCAGGTCTGCTTCAGAACCGAGCAAATACAATGTACCATGCACCTTGTCTTGTACCTGAGTTGTTTTAAGTTTCTCTGATGGTATTTTGCAGAATACATCTTCAAAGACAGGCAGCCACGCCCAGCACCATACTTTTAGAGAACAGCACTCAGGGTGTCTTGTAGCCCCAGTTTCTCCCTTCATAACTGTCCCCTTCCCAATGTGAGAAGTACCTCACATCTGACTCCTTTAATTCTTCCTTCAAAGGTGAGGATTCGTTTTGTTCAATGACAATGTGAACACATTTTAAAGCATATATAGGCACTATATATATATATATATATATATATATATATATATATGTATATATTTGTATAAAACTTTAGCTACTTGTGACAGGATCAAGCTTAGAACTTTGTTCACCAAGCTGTGACCTTAACCATTTAGCTTTTGTTTGTTAGTTTGCTTGTCTGTTTGGGTTTTCTTTTTCGGACAGGGTCTCTCTGTAGCTCCAACTGGCCTGGAATTCACTGTATAGAACAGGCTGGCCTTGATCTCACAGAGATCTGCCTGCCTCTGCCTTCTGAGTACTGGGATTAAAGGTTTAGGCTACCATGCTTAACCCATATTTTGTATTTGATTTATTTTTTGTTTGTTTGCTTATGTGCTTCTTTGTTTGACTTATTTCACTTATCACAATGTCCTCTGGGCTCATCCTTCCAGTTCTGGTTTGTTTTATGCTGTATAATATTCTCTTACTTGTGTATATACCACATTTTCTTTGTTGGGCTGCTGACAGATCCTTAGCTTATTTCCATAGCTTAGCTAGAATGAAGCTGCAATGAATTTGTTAGTTCAGGTGTTTTTTTTTTTTTTGCAAGTCTTTGATTTCAGTTTCCTTGGCTATATGCCCAGAGAAGCAAGATTATTGGATCATATAACAAATAGCTCTGTTTTAATGTTTTGAAGAGTGCTCCATTGTGCACTGGTTGTTTCAGTTTATGAACCCAGGAGTGCTGGACAGGGGTTAACTTTCTGCTACACTCTAGAATGATTTGTCATTTTTCCTTATTGTTTGTCAGTAGGCCTCCTAAGAGCTGAGAGGTGCTCTCTTACTATGGTTTGGGGTTTGACTTTCCCAGATGGTAAGTGAGGCTGAGCACCTTTTGATATATCTGCTGGCTATTTGTCTTCTTCAGATGAAGATTCAGCTCCTTTGCCCATGCTTTCATTGAGTCTTCTCTCTTGCTGCAGAGTTATGCATCTTTCCTTATGTATTTTGAAATTTTTACCTTTACAGACAGTTTGTAGAAGGCTTGTTCATGGTTGTTCGTGAACATGGTCTAGGAACCAGTTAAGTTCATGTTCAGGTGCTGTGACATTCCTCCTAGTGATCATCAATGATGTTTTCTTGCTTACTTTTTGGATTTCAAACCCCTGATTTACAAAGTAATCATAACCCTACAGCAGGACTCTTATGGAAACCACCTCTTTCTATCCAGTGAGAAGATAATGAAGCTTTTGGAAAACCATAGGTGTTATAGTCTCAGGAATGGCAACTGAAAATTAGGGGACTTTTTCTGTCCTATGAAAAAAAATGAAGCCAGTGTCAGGACACATGGAGGTGGAAAAGGGGGGGCGCACAGTTTTATCAGATGATGGCCACACTGGGTTAGGGACAGGAAGATCCTGGGCCCCTGCTGTCTTTTCCTAAGGATGACTCCATCCCATCCTGAAGATAGCAATAGTCTTGTCTATATAGTAACATGGAGCCTTATGTGAAAATTTCCCCTGTTCCAGAAATCATTTCTGGAAATTGTGAGATTTAACAGCATGAAATTAAATAATTGTCCTAGACAGGAAGACCTGCTTTGATTGCAGTGACCTTTAATCATTTAACCTCTCCCAGTCGGTCAGTGTGTTGGTCACTTTTCAGGGTGCTGTGGTCAGATACCTGACAAAAAGCAACCTAAGGGGTGAAGGGTTCATTCTGGCTTATAGTTCAAGGGAACACAGTCCAACATGGTGGTGAAGGCCAGGGTGGCAGGGGCCTGAGGCAGCCGGTCACATTGCTGGTCAGCACTCTGAAGGCAGAGAATAAATAGACAGTGTGACTGGCATAATACCTCAAGGCCCACCCCCAGTACCTCACTT
Source organism: Eospalax fontanierii (assembly GCA_035773235.1). NCBI lineage: Eukaryota > Metazoa > Chordata > Mammalia > Rodentia > Spalacidae > Eospalax > Eospalax fontanierii. The sequence goes on from CM069524.1 coordinate 25,183,397, forward strand.
CCTCCAGTGAGGCTCCACCTCCTAAGGCTCCAGATCCTTTCTAAATAGCACTACCAGCTGGGGACCAAATGGTCAGAGACATGAGCCTGTGGGAGCCAGTTCATATTCAAACTCCCATCAGTGTGTGCATGGCACTGCCCTGGACACAGCAAGCCCACCAAGGTCCCAGCTCCATGGAATGTCTGCCACCTCAACATGAGTGGACATTGATGATGTACTCCCACGGTCCTTGCTGCCTCTGTTAGGGAGGACTCCCTAGGTCTCATGTTTTAGCAGTCATGTATGAGTTGAATGTCTAACCGAAGAGATGCCCTTGCTGTGTGAGACCTGACTGTTGACATTGTTTTTGCAGGTATGTCATCCCGTCTTTACAGAAGCTGGATGCTGGATTCTATCGCTGTGTGGTGAGGAACAGGATGGGAGCTCTCTTGCAGAGAAAATCAGAAGTTCAAGTCGCCTGTACGTGTATAGTATGAGGACCTTGGGGGTTAGAGAACAGTGTGTGCAAGTGAAGAGAAGAGGCATAAGCCACTGCAGCAACCGATACTCACTCCTTGGTTCCTCTAGAATAGCATGATACGGGGGCTGGGCATGTGGCTCAGCTGGCGGGGAACTCGCCTGACATGCACAGAGCTCTGGGTTCCATTCCCAGCACTACGTAAACATGGTATGGTGGTCCATGCCTGTAATCCTAGCACTGGGGAGGTGGAAGCAGGAGGATCAGTTCAAGACCATCCTTGGCTGTATAGTGAGTTTTAGGCTAGCGTGAGATACATGAGACCTTGTCAATATATAGATAAACAGACAGATATATAGAGATGGAGAAAATAGCATGGATAACATGATAGTTAAAATTGGTAAGAGGACTGACAAAATGGCTTATCAGATAGTGATGCTTGCTTCCAAGTCTGACAACCTGAGTTCAGAAAGGAGAGAACAGACTCCCACAAGTTGTCCACTGACCACTTGAACCCAGTGGCAAAAGCACACCCACAAGCACATACATACATACATAAGTAAATAAATGTAATTTTAAGGATGTTCAACATTGTGGTGACCCAGGCAAGTCGAAGGAGGCTGGTACTGCTCGCCACCTCTCAACCCCCAAGCAGGAAATGAGACTGGAAGCTTCCTGTCAAGTCAGCTGTCTGTGCCTGTTTATATGGGATGGACATACATTGTTAAACCCTTGAAGGTCGGACTCCATCAGTTCCTTCCCACTCCTCAGCGCTCTGTTGAGAAATCGTTTTGCTGACCCGCAGATGTGCACAGCTGACATCTCAGCTGCTATTAATGTTGTAGTAGTTCTTTACTGAACAGAGACATTTGGAGGATGAAACTTTTTAAAGTATCTGAAGGAGTGTTCAAAAGCCAGGAAGCTTGAATCTTCACGAAGTCGTGAGGTTTGGGAAGCGAGCAGGAGGCTTGGCCTATGCATACAGTCTTTTCTTACAATATGAATTCTTTGAAGTATAAAGAGCAGAGTGTCTGCTTTATCATATTTTGAATGTGCTGACAAAATGTCTCCCTGTTTTAAAATGTTCTAAAATTTAGCTGGGGTAGTGGTACATGCCTTTAATTCCAGCACTCAGGAGGCAGATGCAAGCAGCCGATTTCTGTAAGATAGGGTCCAACTTGTTCTATATAGTGAGTTCCAGACTAGCTGGGGCTAAAGGGAGACCCTGCCTCACAATAAAGAAAGGAAACCCTAAAATTTTTAATATGACATGTCCTGATCTTGAGGGAATCTTGACCCTCTTCTGCTGATGATTACAGAATTTCTGTGTTTATAATTCTGACCCTGGTTAAGGTCTGTGTCTTTGTGTCAATATATTATCTAACGTGGAGTTATGTTACTGTTCTACCATAAGCACAAGTGACCAAGGGAGGTCCTGATACTAGAGTCACTGGGAAGGCATCAGTCTTGCTGAACTGTGGTGATGTCATCCCAATAAATTTGTCTACAGAGTAATTCGGAACTTTTATTCAGTAGAAAAATGGAAACTATAATAAATAGAGTGCAAATCAATACCCACACTGTATCTGAGTACGTTAAGAGCCTGGAATGTATTAGAATATATTAAATTTATTTTATGAAGTTTGGACATTTTGAGTGACTGTTTCTGCCCTTGCTCTTATCCTTTACCTTCTGATCTTAGTTTGTCTGAACTTCTGCTGGGACACATTTTATGAACTTTAAAGTAATCATGGATGTTTTCCTAAGGTGTTTTATTATTTCTTCATCTGTCCTCTCACACTGTCACATATAAACTAATGTTTAATGATAAAGCTACAGATAATAGGGCCTAGAGAGCAGGCTCAGCAGTTAAGAGCTTTGGCTGCTCTTGCAGAAGACCTGGGTTCGGTTCCTAGGACCCACATGACAGCTAACAGATGTCTGTAACTTCAGCACTAGGGGATTCAACTCCCTTTCCTGGCCTCCATGGGAATTTCTTGTACATGCAGGCAAAACACTCATTCACATAAAATAAAAATAATTAAAAGCTACAGATAATAAAGCTCTTCTATGTAAAGTTTCAAAATTATATATACTTTATGTGAAAGTTGAGAGGTGACTCACTTAGCATATCATTTGCTATCCCACTGTGTGGACCTGAGTTTAGAGGCCCAGTACCTGCATGAAAGGAAGCATGGAGCTTCATGCCTGTAATCCCTGCAATGGAGAGATGGAGATGGGATGATCCCTGGATCCCTGGGGCTCACTGGCCAGCCAATCCAGCCAGGTTTAGTGAAAGGAATATATCAAACATAAGATTGAGAGCCATCAAGGAAGACACTGGACTTCAACTTCTGCCCTCTACATGCACTTACACGTTAGTGTGTACACACTCCCAAGCACACCTGTATGTATATAAGAACATGTAAGCACAACACATACTATATACACAAAATGAAAAAAAATACAGTATTGAAATGTCTGTGTATATACACTTATCTGTATCTGATTACAATATGGACACTTTTAAAACTTCAAGTTACCGATCTTATTTTTTATTTTATTAACATTGTTTATTTGGTCTAATTTAATTTGTTTTATTTCTTGAAACAGGGTTTCCCTGTAGCCCCAGCTGGCCTAGAACTCGCTATGAGGACCAGACTGTTCTTGGTCTCACAGAGACCCACCTGCCTCTGCCTCCCTATTGCTGGAATTAAAGGCTTGTATTACCATACCTGGCCTCAAGTTGCTAAATTTAAAGTGAACCATTGTATATATACACACAGTCTTATAAGGCTGTGTTTTTTCCTATGACCTCATTTTTTTAGTTGTTTTAACTAGTAGAACAAAGACTGACTGTCCCCAAATTAAGTCACTATTTTGGGGGTGGGTAAGAGAGCACTCCCTCAACTCTCCAGTGGTTGGAAAATGCTACTTCTTGGGAGGGAGAAGGGAATAGCAAAATGGAGGAGGAGGAGGAGGAGGAGGAGGAGGAGGAGGAGGAGGAGGAGGAGGAGGAGGAGGAGGAGGAGGAGGAGGAGGAGGCTATTTATTTCAGTGTTTCATTCAGCAGGGAGCATCCCTTGTATTATTGCAGTAAGACAGAGGCTCCTTGCCCGACTGATGAGGGCATGGCTGGGCTTTGCCCAGCCTCACAGCCAGATCTGCACTTGTCAGCTCTGCTCTTCAGCCTCGCTTGTCACATTGTTTAATGTAGTAACCTTGCCTATGTTACAGTTATTTCCCTCTCTGACCCTCACCCCCCCACCCGTAGTGTATCCAGAACTTAAAAAGTCCAATTTTTCTCTGCAGATATGGGAAATTTCATGGACACAGACCAGAGGAAAACAGTTTCTCAAGGGCACGCGGCAGTTCTAAACCTACTGCCCATCACCAGCCGCCCCAGACCACAAGTGACTTGGTTTAGAGAAGGACACAAGATTATTCCAAGCAGTAGAGTGTAAGTTGATCAAACTCAAGATGCTTCAGATGCAATTAATTATGCTTACCTGTGCCATTTGCTTAGTAAGTGAAATAATTATGGTTACTGGCGGTTTCAAAAGAATTGCCTAGCAGAGAAGTTCTACTTCTGTCCTAATGAACAGCTGTTTTGAGACTGGCTTGTTATTTTTAAGTAGGTTAAGCAAGTGACCCTGTGTGGTTACTCTCAGTGTGTTGTGCACCCACATCTGAGGCTGCTGTGCTCTGCAGCCCACTGATTTTGAACAGCTCTCCTCTCTGCTTGTGTCCCTGAATTTCATTGAGCCCCATTTACCTAGGTCTGGTGTTTATTTGAACAACTGAGCATTTCCCCAACTTTTTCTTGAGTCTCATGTTTGATACTCGTTTCTGAGATGATAAGCGGTAATTACTGCTTATTTCTCCTTTTTCATTTTCTTACCATGACAGTTTTATGTCCTTTCATCCAATTAGTGGCTCGCCCATCTATTGCTGGATACTTACTTTGTGATTAGTCATTTATCTCACCGTGTGCCTGCCTGTTGAAGATATTTGTTGAGTGTCAGGTAGGTTTTCTTCATTTTGAGCTGTGATTACAAAGAACATTTTTTATATATATTCTTTAAATTTTATTTTATGTGTGTATTTTACCTGCATGTATGTAAGTGCACCCATGTGCTGCAATGCCTGTAGAAACTAGAGATGGTGTCAGATTGCCTGGCATTGGACTTATAGATGGTTGTTAGCTGCCATTTGGGTGCTGGGAGCTGAATCCCTGTTCTCTGCAAAAGCAGTGGGGTAGTGCTCCTAACACTGAGCAATCTCTCCAGCCTCCCCTCTTTTTTTTAAATCAGAAGAGAACCTTAGGGTTTTTCTCTTTCCACCTTGTTCTAGGCAGAGTCTCTTTGCTACTTCATACACCAGGTTAGTTAGCCCAAGAGCTTCTGGGGAGTCTCCCATTTCCTCCTCCCATATCACTGTAGGAGCTCTGGGATTGTAGATGTGCACTACTCTGCCCAGATTCATGTAGGCTCTGGGGATCTGAACTCAGGTCCTCACACCTGGCAAGTGCTTTACCCATTGAGCCCTCTCCCTGGTCCAGATAATATATTTCGTTTTTTTTTGCTTGTCTTTTGATTTTTTTTTTTTTTTAAGACAGGGTCTTTCATGTAGCCTCAGCTGACCTGGAATTCACTTTGTAGATCACACTGACCCCCATCTCACAGAGAGATCTGCCTGCCTCTGCCTCTCAAGTGTTGGGATTAAAGGCATACACCATCATGCTCAGCTTAATAGTGTATTTCTTTGTTTTTCGGTCTTTTTGAAACAGGGTCTCCCTGTAGCTCTGACTGGCCTGGAGCTTACTATGTAGACCAGGCTGCCCTTGAACTCACAGAGATTCACCTGCCTCTACCCCCTGAGTGCTGGGATTAAAGGTGTGCATCACCACACCTGGTCACTTAATGTATTTCTTAAGTGGGCATCTTGCAATCTAATTTAAAGATAAAATTCCAAAGATAAAAGTTTCAAGGATGAAAATTTCTAAAAGAATCATGAAATGCTGTACCCTTAGGATTAAAGTCAAATATTTATGCTCCCAAGAGGTTGCTCTCAGATAAAAATTCATGAGGGGAAAAAGCTCTTCGTTCGTACTTTTTTTTGAAAGCACATGTGTAAGATGTGCTGAGGGGGTTAAAACGAAGCTGTGGATGCTGACCGTGCGTAGACTCACTGTGAGCACCCAACCCTTGTGAGCAGCACTGTTCTCCACTGTCTAAACCTTTCTTCAACTTATTCTTCCTTTTATAAAGATCTTATTTTATATTTAATTATGTGTCTGGGGTGTGTGTGTGTGAGTGCAGTGCCTACTGAGACCAGAAGAAGGCATTGGATCCTCTGGAGCTGGAAAGCTTATGATGTTCTGAATCTCATTTACCAAATGTTTCCATTTGGGCGGTCAGAAATAGGGAAAAATGAAATATATGTAAAAGCCATATTTCAGAATTCTTGTAAAAATACCAATTACTTTAAAAATGGCTGCTATTCCTTTTTCTTCATTTTATTTGAAGCTTTTTAGATGCACACCTTCATATTGATTCCAGTCATAACAGATGCCTCTTGGGTTTGGGTGAAACAAAAATGAAGGGTCTATATCTCATTGCGGAGGGAGACTGTTATGCTGAGCAAAGGCAGCTAAAATCCAGTCTGCAATAAGCATTCTGGGAGATTCCAGTGTGTGTGTGCCACACGGGAGGGAAGGTAGGACAGATGCTGGGTGAACTGGAAGGAACTGGGTACTGTGCATGGGAGTGCTGGGTACCTGGGTACTGGGGATAATATATACTAGCTACTGTGTACTGGGAGTTCTGAGTGCTAGGTACTAGGTAGTGGGCACTCGGGTGTTGAGGTTCTGGAGGTAGACTGAATTAGTCTTCTCAAACGCTGGAGATCTCACCAGGAAACCCATGGTGGCAAGATTGTTTTGACTGGGTAGCAAATAAGTATGTGTTGGTTTATGCGTTGACTTGTGGCCCAGCTCTGCTCACGAAACAATGGCCATTCAAAGAGTACAAAAGAGCATTCAGTGAAATGACTGTTAATTTTTACAATGAGATAGATGATTCTTAAGTTCGTAGGCTTTTTTAAACTTGCAGATTCATGCTAAAGACAGTTTAATCTCTAATTAGCTAATAAAGTGACGATGCTATTAGAGCTTTAACACGGCATCCCATCAAACAAATGGTCTGCTTACAAGCGTGAGGCTGCTGATAAATTGTGGTCGCAGTGATGTGTTGGGGCACCTTTTCTTAACGAGAGATGAGCCCGATTATGAACATTTACACTTCTGCAGGCCCTTTTAGTTTTGTGTTTTCCACCTCATCATCACCCCACATTTATTAAGTACCTGCTGTGCGTGAGATCATAAATCAGTGATTGCAGGCTTTTCCTGACCATCATACACCATTCAAAGATATATTGCTCTGCACTCTTCTAAGAAATTTCTGCTTCTGACTGAAGATGAAGAGGCATTTCTGCATTGCTCCCTCCAGAGGTCAGAAGGCATCAGATCTGTTCTGTTGCCTCTGAAATCTGGAACATTCCACCCTAAACTCATCACACACCAAACACCTGCTTTGTAGTGGTCACTTCCTCAGGACCTTTTCTGGGGTGGAGGACCTTTAAAAGGTGACCTTTAGGCTTACAAGAAAATGGATCTTTTTTCTCTCAAAGAGAAACAGTAATGCTAATGTTTCCCAACTTGAAAAATTAGTTAAATTGCCTATTAATAATGCCAGGAGCTATTATTTATTGAGTACCTACTTGAAACATATCTTCTGTAATCCTCAGAATTGCCTTCGGAGGCTCATATAATTAGCTCCACTTACAGCTATCAGAACTGGTTTAGAGGCTAACTCACCTCAGGGCACAGGCTGGCAGAGGAGCAAAACCAGGCCTCGTGCCCGGGAGTGCTGGGCCCAGCAGCTGGGGGGCCTGTGTCTCTGTCTCAGGCTCTGCTTGCGGAACTTGCCGCGCTCTGGGCCCTTCCTGCCAACATGTTGCCTCAGGTGTTTCTCTCCATTTATTTAGAAGTCTGGCTTTCAGTTTGGAGTGAAGGTGAATATGGGCTTGTATGGAGGTGGTGAGAAGTGTCAGCTGTAGATACAGTTTGAAAATAGACTCAATACAATTTCCTTTTGGAAGGGATGTGGGATATGAGAGATTGCAAGAAGCCTGGGGTACCTGGCAAGAACTTGGGCCTGATCCACCAGAAGGGTGGAATTACTCCTTCTTTAACTGGACAACTTTGGGAGGAGAAAAGTTTGCATGTGTGTGTATGTGTGCATCAGTGAATGTGTGAATGTGTGAGTTTGTGTGTATGCGCCAATGTGTGTATGTATGTGTTTGTGTATATGTGTGAGTGTACATGTATGTGTATGTGCATGTGAGAGTTTGTGTCCATGTATGAATATGTGAAAGTGTGTGTGTACCAATGTATGTGTGCATGTGTGTATGTTTATGAGCGTGCATGTGAGTATGCATGTGTGTATGTGTGCATCAGCATATGTGTATGTGTGAGTGTACATGTATGTATATGTGCATGTGAGAGTTTATGTCCAAATGTGAGTATGTGAAAGTGTATACCAATGTGTGTGAGTGTACATGTGTGTATGTGTGTGTTTCTGTATTTGTGTGTATGTTTATGACTGTGCATGTATGTCTGGTATGTATGTGAGTGTGTATGTGTGCAAGTGTGTATGCACCAATATATTTGTGTGAGTGTGTGTGTGTGCATGTGAGAATGTTGCACTGGTGTGTGTATATGTGTGAATCTGGTGTGTGTATGTATGTCTGCAGTTCCTTTAGAACAAGTTATGTTTGGGATGCAATCATATAAACAGGAGCAGCCAGTGGCTCTGTAGTTGCACGTACATATCTGCATATTTGGGGTCAGCAGAAGGGTCTAGGTTAAGCTTGGTCTATTAATCTATTTGCAGCTCTTTACAAACCTATTAAATATAGGAAGCAGTAGGCTAAGCCTGGGGAGTTCCATGTATCAGCTGAAGCACTTACCTACTACAGAAGTTGACTGGCTACTTTTTTTGCAAAAAGAAATTTTACTGTAATTATTAGAGAATGGCAGAAGGAGGGATTCGTCAGTAACCAGGGCTGCTCCCACGGCCCTAGGGGCATGGGGCAAGCGTACAGTGTAACAGTCTCCTAAAGATTTGAAGGACCTCACACCTGGAGCTAGGAAACACATAGGAAACACATACATGGGCAGAGGGAAAGAGGTTGCCAAAGCAACAAGGCGCTGATACAGTCAGGAAAAAGGACAAAAGAGGAAAGATAAGTCTCCTTAACTCATGCAGCCTGTGAGTGGCACTCTACAGAGTGCTGGAAGCTTCTCTCTTCACCTTGTTATTAGATTTAATCAGGGGATTCATGTTTGAGAACCTGAGCTTCCTGCGGACCAGTGTCTCATTCCTCTGAGTGGGAAAATGCTCAGCATTGGTTATGCAGGAGATGAAGGTGGCCAGCAGGACTCACTGTCACCTTGCAGGGTCCTCTAGAGTGTGAGGCTCTTAGAATCATCACCCTAAGATCTGTGGCTTTAGTCAGACCTGAGAGAGAGGGCACTTGTTAGCACCCCGATTGCTCTTGGGAGTTACCAGATCCAATCTCTAGACCCCATCATGACCTTTTCTCATCACATTCAGTCCTCTGCCCAGCATGGTAGCACCTAAAACACCTTCTTTCCTTAACTGTCTGGCCTGGTGCTGTTAAAGGCATAGGTGCAGTTCTGGAGAGCTGGAGGGATGGATGGATGGATATCAAGACATGTGAGGTTGCACCCACACTCCTCCAGCAGAAGGGAAATAAGAACACACTGCCCAGACTGCGCAGAGAATGGCTGTTACTGCAGAAAAGCATCTCAGAAAGCACATGCTGTTTTGAAAGCATCTAGAATGAGTTATGCTGAGAAATCTGAATAGATGATTATGGGTTTTATGTATCTGAGGAGATGAAAAAAATGCATGTTTATTCCTCTGATTTACTGGATCCAAACAGTTAATTTGCCATCTCTGCCTGTCACTGTTGGGGATGGCTTTGTCTTACGGATGTTGTCTAAGTTGAAAATAAAATTTCTCTATGTTATTTTGACTCAGATATATTTTCCTTCTTTTTATTTTTCAAGCTCTGAAAGGCAAATCTTTGAGCCAGGCAGTGTTCTTCTTACGTGTAAGAGGTAATTTATGCCAGCAGTTATCAAATTAGGACACAGAAAGTTGATACATACGGCACTATTCTTTTGTTTAATTGCAGGGTTTTGTGCTCAAATTGCATCCTGTAGCCTACCCAACAGGAATGTGAGCACAAGCCTCCTCACAGGTGTTTTCCTGGAAATGTGAAGTTTATGGATTAAATATTCCAAACCTCTCGTCAGCTTTGCCATAGACGGCTTGCCAGTAAGATCCAGACTGTGAAGTGTGGGCCATAAAACAACATCCCAGGTGACTTACAAACAGCCTGGCTCATAATTGTCCGTGCTTAAATACTTGAACATCCATTAACTTATTACCATTACATTTCAACTGCTCCAAGACAGATCTGTTTAAATTAGCACTTGTGTTGGGAACCACAGCTTAATGCTTGGGTGAAGTAGACCTGGTTTTAATAATATTTTTATTGTTAACTGAGCTTTCAAAATAATGTGCTTTAAATTTTTTTATATTATATTTTATAGGCATTTTGTGACTTTATAGAACATGTCTCTATGTGTGAAGTGAGCCATAGTTAGTGTGAGGCAGGCTGGGAGATACGGATTCCAACCCAGCTCCCTCTTAACTCCAGTTTTGGGCAAAGTTTCCCACTTTGACTCTGTTGTTTTGGGTCAAAAATGAGAAAGATCTATTGAATATGTCTATGACTTTCCAGCGGCTACGTTCAGCAGTGCTGGTAGGGAAGCCTGATGCCTGTGGCCAGTTCTCCTTCTGACCCTGCCCCTGCCCTGCCTCCCTGCCCCCCTGCCCCCTGTCCCTGCCTCTCCTTCTCCTTCTCCCTCTGCCCCTGCCCCTGGCTCTGTCTCTTCTTGTTGCTCTCCCCCTCCCTTCTCTCTTTGCCTCTCCCCTCCTTTCTTCTCTCCTTCCTCTCCCAATCCCCCTCCCTTTGCCTCCCCCCCTTCCCCTCTGCTTTTTCCTCTCTCTGCCTTTCTTTTCCCTCTGCTTCCTCTCTCTGTCCCTCTCCCCCTGCCTCTCCCTCCCTCTTTCCTGTCTCTCTTTCCCTCTCTCCCGCCCCTCTCTCCCTCCTCTTTTTTTTTTATCCCTTTCTTCCTCTTCCATGCATTCCATAGCACTGAGCATTTACTTAGTGCCAAGCACCATTCTACTTATAAAGCATAAAGAGAAAATGAGGTTTCAAAAGTGCTGCTGTTGTGAGGCCCTGTTCTAGTAGGCAAGCGAGTTTGCACATGGTCCTTTCAGGTAGGAAGGAAGGCCAAGCAGACATGGCAAAGAAGGATGATAGAGACCGATATCAAGAAGACATGATGAAGGAGGGACAGTAGAATACTGATCTGAGGCTCCTTTAAATTGAATGTTAATGGCTGGGACGATGGCTCAGTTGGTAAAGTGCTTACCTTGTAAGCATGAGGACCTTGGTTCAATTTCCAGAACTCATATTAAAAAACAAAATTGGGCATGCTGGTGTATGCTTATAATCTGAGAGCTGGAGAAGGGAAGGCAGGTGAATCCCTGGGGCTCACTGGCCAACCAGCCTGGCCTTCTTGGAGAGCTCCAAGCTAGTAAGAGACCCTGTCTCAAAAAAAAAAAAAAAAAAAAGGTGAACAGCACCTTAGGAATGACACCAAATGTCTTCTGGCGTCTACACACACATTCATGAATAGGTACCTACCTGCATCCATACAAGTAAGTGAGTAAGTAAATAAATAAATAGAAAAACATCAAGAGCAGCCTTGCTCTGCTGTGGAAATTTAAAGGCCCCCTTGAGTTATAATCTGTACAGGATAAAATGCACAGATTTCCAGTTCACAAGTGAATGAATTTTAGCAACTATGCCCATGAGGCGGTCTCTACCCCACCCCAGTGGAGAGAGTTCCCTGGACATTTTTCTTTGTCTCCCTGCCCTGCCCTGCCGCCCCTGCCCCCCGCCATTAATCTAATTTCTCTTGCCATAGTTGAGTATGTGTTTCTTATTGTAGACTTTGATAGAAATGGAATCATTGACTGTGAAATCCTTCACTCATTCAGCCTTATTTCTGTGATAGCCTGAATGAATATGATACTTAATAATAAATTAGCAATGTTTGAGTGACCAGTGTTTTATTTATATGATTTATCCTCACCCAGTGAGTGGGTACTACAATTATCCTTGAATTACCGGTGAGAAGAGACACAGAGAGGCCAACAAGGGACAAGGGGTGGTGCTGGCACCTTTGGATCGCAGAGTTCTCATTTGCCCCTCTGTGCTGGCCTCTCAGGGTGATGTCTACAGTTGGGATGCACCTGCCCACCGTGAACAGTAGGGATCAGCATTCTAGGCAGAGGGGCAGATGTAGGGATGGCTCAGAGTGTTTGCAAAAGTGATTGTGAAAGAGAGGAGGCCCCTATGGAGACGTGGACAGAAATAAGAATCTTCTTCTATATACAGTGGGAAGTCTTTGGAAGAGGATTCCCTTTAAAAAAATATTGTAGAAAAATCTACTTAACACAAAATTTAGTATTTTAACTGTTTCTTCCTCCCTCCCATTATCCTCCCTCTGTCCCTCCCTCCCTACCTCTGTGTGAGAGCATGTCTTCATTCACAGGGCAGAGGAGGATGTTGGGTTCCCACTCTGTCACTCTCTACCTATTCCATTGAGACAGGGTCTCTCACTGAAGCTGGAGCTAGGCTGACATTCAGGAAACCCCAGCAGTTGTCCTGTCTCCACTTCCCAGAGTTCTGTGATTATAGTTGTGTGCTTGTCCATGCTTAGCGTTTACATGGGTGCTAAGGATTTGAACTCAGGTCCTCATGCTTGTGCAGCAAGTGCTCTTACACACTGAACCATCTCCCCAACCCCTGTTTTAACCATTTTTAAGTGTGAAGTTCTGTGACATCACCACCATCCTCCTGCATAACCTTTTCTTTTTCTTCAAAATTACAATTTAGCCCTGCAACCCCAGGAACCACTATTTCACTCATATAAACTCGACAGTACCTTATGAGGACTGAAGATATACAAGGAATTAAAAGAGATATGATCCTCTGCCCCTCTTTAACCAGTTTCTATAAATCAAAGAATCTGACAGAACCAGTCCATGGCACTGGAGAGATGACTCAGTGCCTAAAGGCACTGGCTATTCTTACTGAGGATCCATGTTGTTTCTAGCATCCACTGGGCAGCAAATAACTGTCTTCAATTCCATCCAGTTCCAGGGGAATTTACATCATCTCTGACATCCATGGGCATTGCATGACATGGGTGTGCTTACAGACATGCAGGCAAAACACTCATACACATAACATAAGTAAATAAAAATTTTAAAAACTTTAAAAACAGTCCAGCTTTGCAGCCAGGATGCTGACATAGGTACATCCCAGGTACAGGACATTTGCATCTCTACAGGATCCCTCATGCTACCCTCTGGGAGTCAGTTCTCTCTTTCTACCATGTGACCTCTCCCTGGGGATTGAACTCAGGTTGTCAGGCATGGTGGCAAGTACCTTCATTGCTGAGCCATCCGGCAGGTCCCTCGTGGAGCCCTTTGATTGCCATAGGCACACTCCTGCCTCATTCCCCAGTGTTTTTCATTTCTATAATTTTGCCATTTCAAGGATAGTGAATGAATCTGTACATGAGACTTCAGGAGTTGGATTTTGTCCTTCAGCAGACTCTCTAACTCAGGATTGGCACTGTGGGAGTGGCTGGTTTCTTGAACTGCGTGTGGATGTTGGTGTGGCGGCACTCGTGTCCGTGTAATCACTGCTCTGGTGAAAGATGTCTGGGTGGAATCCAGTTTGGAGCCATTAAGAATAAAGCTGCTGTGAACACTCTTGTACCAGTTTTTGTGTGAACACAAGACTCACATTCTCTGGGACAAATGTGTAGGGCTGGGGTGACTGGGCTGCATGCTAGTTGTAGCTTCTGCTGTGGTTTTGATTGTTAAGGGGATATCAACCTGTTTTCCACAGTGTTCCATTTCATATCGACACCAGCATCATGTGTGTGACTGGTGTTTCTGGCATGCAGTGCCGTTTTATTTTAATTTCTTTTCTTTTTGAGACAAGGTCTTTTTGTAGCCCCAGCTGGCATGGAACTCACTAGGTAGACCAGACTGGCCTCCATCTCACAGAGATCCTCATGCCTCTGCCTCCCTAGTGCTGGGAGTAGAGGTGTGTGCCACCACGCCTGGCAAAATTTGGGGTGTGGGCTGGAGAGATGGCTGGTGGCTAAGAGCATTGTGGTGCACTTAAATAAATTTAAAAATATGTTTTATTATTTTTATTTTATGTGTATGAGTGTTTTGTCTGCATGTATGTAAGTGCACCTGTGTTGTGCAATCCCCATGGAGGCCAGAAGAGGGCATCAGATCCCCTGGAACTAAAGTTATGGACAGTTGTTAGTGGCCCTGTGAGAGCTGGGACCAGAACCCAGGTCCTCTGAAACAGCAGCCACTGCTCCTAACCACGGAGCCGCCCCTCCAGCCCCCACCCCCGCACTGCATTTTTGTTTTTTTTTCCTGCCCTAATGGAGGGATGATAACTCTTCAGTGTTTTCTCTCCTCTTGTTGACTTTGTTAAGTTTTAAATTCTCATTTCCCTCAGTGGTGAATGAAGTTGAACATCTTCTCACGTACTAATTAAAAACATGAGGGGGCCAAACTTCTTATAGGGAAAACTGTTTTCATTTATTTTAAAAGTGAGTTGAATGAGTCAAAAAGCATATACTATGCAGGTAAAATTGTCAGGTAGATGGGAGGCAAGTATTCAGAATAAAGCACGGAGATAAGCTATGGAAACTGTAGTGAACTACAGCTTATCTTCAAGAGAGACTCTGCAAGACAGAGAGAGGGTCCAGTACATGGTCACCTTCTAAGAAGGTTCCAGGAGCAGCGAGCATGGGGTAGAGGGAGGTGTCATGTGAGAAGAGATCAGTGCTACAGTATTTCCCCCAAATGATGAATCTTCAGAGTCAGGAAGTCAAATAAACTTCAAGAAAGATAAATGAAAATCCAAGCCTGCACACAGAAGGATTTTACAGACAAAGGTCTTACAAACAGCCATATTTTGAATAGAGCGGCAATTAGATGAGACCTGACAGCAGGGATGGAGAGGATGACGGGGTCATCTTCAGGAGAACAAGGGCCACTGCAACCAGTACAGAGTCCCTCACAGCCCAGTGAGCACCCAGCAGCGAGCAGGGGAACAAAGGTATCAGGACATGGGCAAAAACACTAACTTCTGGGGAGATTGCTGCAGAAAGATTTAAGACTGAATTTGAGGATGGATACTGAGTCTAGAAGGAGATATGATGTCAGGAATGTTGCTCTTCACGCTAGCATTTTCCCCAAGGTAGAAAATGCTTAATAATTTTAAATTATATATATATGAAAGTTAGGCTAGCAAGTAGAGATGGCTTTTGGGCCTCTCGCTGTGAATGTTTCACAGGGCTGTCAGTGCCTGCAGTGGGACAAGGGAGTTGGTTATTTTGCTTTTTTGATGCTGTGTAGTGTTGTGTGATGTGGTGTGATGTTGGCAGGGGTGTACACCCATGTGCACTCATGCAGAGGCCACAGGAGAATGTCTGGTGTCCCGCCCTCACTCTCCACTTTCTTCCCTTCTCACTGAACCAAGAGCTCCCTGTTCTCTTACTAGGTGGTGATCCTCCATCTCCAAGCTCTGTTAGAGCCCTGGGGTTACAGGCTATGTGGAGCTGCATCCAGTTTTTTTTTATGTGGGAGTTAGAGCTCAGAGCCTCTTGCATGAGCACCTTACTCACTGAGCTATCTTGCCAACCCAGTAGTTGTTTTTGTCTGAGGATGAGGAATCCCAGGGGCCATCTGTGTACCAGTAAAAACTATAGCTGTGGAGGAGGATGATGTGCAGATTCAGTTGAAGGAATATGTGTGGGGAATAAAGCCCTAAGAAAGGAGATATGGGCTCAGGGCATGGGTATGCACAGACCAGCACAAGACCCTGCTGCGGTGTGGGGCAGGCTCAGCTTTAGAGCAGTGTGGTGGCTCTAATAAAGTCAGCATCAGCTACCCCCTCTCAAGCTGGTAGCCAGCGTGTGGTATATGTACATGTGTGTGAATATGCTGGTGAGAAGAGAAGGGAAGGTCCAAAGCAAGCCAAGTAAAAATACTCCGGGTGTGTGGGCCTTACAGGAGCATATGTGCAGGCTCAGTGGGAGGTGGTGGTTATGCATCCATTACAGGCTCTGATGTGGTACTAGAGAAGTTATCTTACGGGGGAAGGGGGTGCTGGATGAGGGGGAAATGCCTCCTATCACATGGAAGTGAAAAACAGGAAGACTCGGGGACTGAGGGGTCTTAGCTGTCTCGAGCTGTAGATGTTCATATAGGCAGTCTAACTGCAGGAAGAATGACAGCAGTGGGCAAAGGGGGGTGTTGGGCACCTCTTTCCCTTGTGTCCTCACCTTGGCCACTCAGCCAATCCTAGGCAGCTGACTTCTCCCATTTGAAAAGATCATGTGATATCATCCAGAGACATGGGAGAGTTCAAGCTTTATAGGGTGAACTTTGGCCTTTAGAGAATCAGAGAATGAGTGCATACAGGTAGGTCAGCCCTGAGGCCATGCCAGGTCCAGCTGGGGCACCACTGGGCAGTCTTCCTGTGGCCACACCCCTCTGATTATGGCCCCTCCCCTTGCAGCCCCTTCTTTCTCTATGACCACACCCTGTGCTGTCTCCTCCACTCCCTGTGGCCCTTGCCCTTTCTGTGACCCCAACCCTCCCTCCCTGAACTTATACTTCTTATGGCCTCACCCCTTCCCAGTGCTGCCCTCTCCCGTCTGACTAGGCCTCCCCTCTTGGTGGCCACAACCCTCCCTGTGCATCCTCCTGTTGCAGTGGCTCCCTCTGCTAGGAAACCTGGGCTAAGGACTGTACGTTTGAAATCTAGACTTTGGAATAGAACTTTCATAGGGGTGGATGAGGTTTAGGGAATGGCCAGGAGAGTGGGAGGCTTCAAGAAGTTAGAGGCCAGTGGGAGTGAGAGGGAAGTATCAGAGGAGGAGAGCTGGGAGCTGCAGAAGGACAAGCTTGAGAAGAATAGAGAATGCAGCCAGACCACACAGGCCTCAAGGCGACCAGCCCAGGGAGAAGGAAGGGACAAGTTCAAGCAGCCTGCCTGTAGCTTTAGTTGGGTCCTTTGGCCATGCCCCCTCCTATGGCCATGATCCCTCCCTTGTGCCCTCATAGAACAGACACTCTGAGTACTCCTGGAACAGCTCCTTTGGGTTTAACCTGCACCACCTGGCAGCTTGGAATGCCTTACCTTACTTACAGAGCAGAGGAGCCACCTCCTACTGGAGTGGTTTGGAGATTTCAAAGGAACAATGAAAAGGGATGAGATTTGCCACTGTTGTCTATAAAATGAAGATGTGTGCTGTGTGCCTCCTAAGAAGGCTCTTTGAGGATGCTCTGTTCAGATGCTGCCCCTTGTGTGACTGCCTGTGTAGATGCCATCTTTGATTGGTAGCAGATTGGGTGGGGAAGGAGACCTAGAGCCCAGGGCACAGTATGTCTGCCCCACCTCTCAGCTATTCCTTTAGGGCCCTGGCATATCTCCAAGCACTTGTATTTCAAGGCTAGGAAGTTCTTTGAGTTGTTGTTGGTGTCAGTCTAGAGTATGTGAGCTCTTTTTATCCTGGGCCAAATTAGTGCCCATCAGAGTGTGCAAGAAGACTGAAAGAGTTGTGCTGTCCTCATGAACACAGCCCAGCCTGGCCTGGAGTTCCCCATTCTGCTTTACTCCAGAGCCTCGCTGTATGTGCAGGGAAAGGTGACTGAGAGTACCTTGAGAATCTCTTTTCTCTTTCAGAGAGGAGTGATGATGTTCATGTCCATGATGTTGGGCATCATGGTGAAGTGTGTGCTAGTTAGCTTTTGTAAACGACATAAACGAGAGACCCTTGGGAAGGGGGAGCCTCAGTTGAGAAATTACTTCTATCAGATTGGCCTGTGGCCTTGTCTTTGGGGCAGTTTCTTAATTGCTAATTAATGCAGGAGGACCCAGTCCATTGTGGGCAGTGCCATCCCTAGGCAGGTGGTCCTGTGTTGTATAAGAAAGCAGGCTGAGCACAGGCTAGGGGAGCAAGCCAGTCAGCAGCATCCCTCTACCATCTCTGCTTCAGTTCCTGCCTCTAGGTTCCTGACTTGAGTTCCTGCTTTGGCTGCTCTTGATGATGAATTGTAACTTGTAAGCTGAAATAAACCCTTTCCTGTCCAAGTTGTTTTGGTCAATGTTCTATCACAGGAACAGAGGTGCTAAGCAGAATGACTTGTAAATATATTTGGGGAAGGCTGTGGCTTTGCTTGGCAGTGGGTGGGCTTTCAAGTGTGAGGTCATCCTTGTCCTGGAATACAAGTGGAAGAATAGAGGACTCTAGTGTCTCCTTGTGGTGAAGCTCTAGAGCAGCTGATGAAACCAGGCAAGTCAGGAGCCCGGGAGCCATCCCTATGCAAACGAAGCATCCCGAAGGGGGTGCTCTTAGAATTACTTGGTTCCATTTGAGTTAGCAACATAGTGTTTAACTTTAATGACAAGAGTTTAATATTCTATGTACCGATTTTTCATTTGAAATAAAATGCTACTTCGTTTTACAGGAGCAGGCCCAGTGACAATAATGCATTTCTTTACAAATATTAGCCTATTATACATCTTAAGTCAGTTGCACATAATTGCATTTCATCAACTCCACATAATACTTTAATTAAAACTAGGATAATTAAAATACAGTTTTAATGAGCAATAAATTCTGAAGTTGCCAAGCCTGGAATGTGTTAGTTGAATCACACCTTTCTTTTTTGAGCTCTTAAATTTGTGCCTGCATTATGTTTTGACATGCCAACAATCATGAACAAGTGACTTTTTTAAATGCATATAACAGTGTGTCCTAAGAAATAATGTTTCTTTATAGCTGTCTTATCTTGTATATACCCCTTGCATTTCAATAGTTATTTATACTGACTCCAATCCCTTGAGGCAAGGAAAAGGTTTCCTTTGTCTTTGAAGAAGCAGCAACTTACCACAGGGAGTTGCCACCCTAAGCAGCAAGTATTTATTGTATAAACAAGTATTTCTTTTTTGTTGTTTCTTTATTTTGTTTTTTGTTTGTTTGTTTGTTTTTGTTTTTAAAACAGGGCCTCCCCATAGTCCTGGCTAGCCTGGAACTCACTATAAAGACCAAGCTGGCCTCCATCTCACAGACATCTGCTTGTCTCTGCCTCCCAAGTGCTGGGATTAAAGGTGTATACCCCCAGGCCTGGCCAGTATTTCCTGAATGAATAAATAAATGGTGGTACATAGCTCATTCTGGACCAGTACATAATGAGTTGTGTCCATTGTCAACTGGACAGATTTTTTGAATCACCTGGGAGAGTGGTCTCTGGGCATGCTGATAAGGGCTTATCTATGTACTTGATTACATTAATTGATATGAGAAGCCTTTCCTAATTGTGGAAGAGACAGTTCCTTGGCCATGAAATCCTGGAGTGTGTAAATGGAGACTGGGAACTGAGCATTTGTTCATCACTCTCTGTTTCCTGACTTTGGATATGATGTGACCAGCTGCCTCAAGCCCCTGAGGTTGTGATTGCCACACCATGGACCATAACGTGAACTGTGAGCCTGAACGAACCATTTCTCCCTTAAGTTGATTTTGTCAAGGTAATTTATCACAGTAACAGGAACAGAAACTACGACTCAGACACAAAACACTAGGGTTTCAGTCTTAGCCCTAGCATGAGTGGCTATGTGATACTGGACAAATATTAACTCTTTCAGTGGAGATGATATAATTTGTCAAATGGTGACAATCATGGTATCCTGAAAACCTCTTGGTATTAGGCCTGGGAACTTGGAGGTGAATATGATTATTGGTGTGAAGTCACAACCCACCCTGCTGAGTGAACTGTGTGGAAAAGTTACCACCAGCTTGCCTCTGCTCCGTGTGCTAATTACCCAGGGACAGACCTTGGGCACTGACTTTGCATTCTTCCACATAAAGGAGAGAAACCATACTCTCATTCTTGAAGAGGGAATTCTCCTGAGGAAGCTCCGTGCCTGGAGATCAAGGAGAGCCACAGGATGTGTGTTTCCCACCAGGGCATTGTTACCTTTTTGGGTTCAGGCTTCCTCAGATGGGAAAGAAAAAAGCACAGATTTTCAGCAAACTTGAAAGGGACACACCTGAGGTCGTCTGGAGGAGCTATGGCAGTTGGTACCCTGTGTGCAGTACATGTGCCCATTGGGGAAGAGTCCATGGAAGCACGACACATCACAAAGAGAAGAGGAGAGGGATTTATGGAGAAAAGGACAGAGGGGGAAACAATGATTTCGAGCAGGAAGGACAGCCACCGGGAACCAGCCGTCCTGTTACATCGCTTTCTGATTCTGAGTGTGTAGAGGACTGTGTTTACGCATGGCATGGGGTCACATCAGTCCAGTAAAAGCCTGGCATGCACACATCCTGCCATCTGTGGGCTGTGATGAGGGATGGAGGGATCTGACTGTCCTCAGGAGGATGAGTGCCTGGGAGCCAAACTGAGTGATATGCGGCCTATGCAAATAATGCAGAGGCTGAGGGTTCTTATCTTTCCACAGAGCTGCTCTCAATCTTCCTGGCATGCTAGTAAAGAAAGCAGACCAGGGCTTATCACACCAATTTTGTGCATGACAGCATGGGAGAGAAAGGAGCTAAGTGATTTAAAGTCAACTAATATGTGAGAAGTCGTGCCTAGGATGGGCTGGGCAGTGAGTGATACTTTTCTGCTCATTTTTTGTGACTGCTCCTGACAAAGTTGATTTTAGCTCACTCATCAGGGAGGTGAGGTGGCAGAAAGGCCCTGCGTTCATCTCAGCATTTGGCTTTCTTGGGGCCACGCAGACAGGCCTGCCTTGAATTCTGAGCATCTCCTGCCAAGCTCACAGGACTTTGGTTTCTGTGTGTGATAATCTGGTCCCGTAGCTGATGGAAGGGTCTTCTGTGAACTGCAAAGCATTCTATCTCTGTAATTTCTGATCATTTTGTCCTGAGGCCTCCTTCTTTGCTGTAGTCAGAGCTGACCAAAGCCTAGTTAGGTCTAATTGCTGGAGTTTCTGTTTCTGGGAGATAGCCCTTGATTGCTGGGCCGTCATTCAGGCAGGCAGCCCTGTGCCAGGCTCTGTGAATAGAGCAGTCAGGAGAAGGATACTGCGTTTCTGGGATGACATTCAGCATTTATGGGATGACAGAGCAGCTTCTCTCCTTTATGTGGAAGAATGTCTCTGTGTCTCTGTCCGTCTTCTCTCTCTCTTTCCTCTTTCTCTCTGACATATAGGTATCACACCTGCCATGGTGCATATGTGGAGGTCAGAGAACCACCCTGAGTGTCCATCTTCCCCTTCCACCTTCTTGGAATACTGTCCTGCTCACTGCTCTGTACTTGAGGCTAACTGGCCTCTGGACTTACAGGGATTCTCCTGTCTCCACCTCCCATCTTGCCATAGGAGCACTTGGATTACAGATGTGTGTCCAGCTTTTACATGGGTTCTAGGAATCCCAAGTCAGATCCTCATGCTTGCACACTTTACTCACTAGGCTGTCTTCCCAGCCAGGTCATAAGGGCTTTGGTTGATGGAAACAGGTTTGAGTGGTATCCAAGTGAAGTGGTGGGTTTTAATCCATGTGAGTGCCATCCTCTGCTCTCGTTTAAGCAAGCCTGGCAGAACTGAGAACCCTAAGGAAGGGTGCTGGCAGCCGGGTTAAGGTAGGACAGAAAAAATGGAGAAGAAAGGATGTACTAAAATTGTAGATCCTAACAGTTGCAAGTCTGGACTGGAAACAGACTGAAGCCAGGCTGCTTGTTACTGGCCCCAGCTCATGGGGGTGTTTATTAAAACAATAGCAACAGAGTTGAGGTGGGTTTGGAGGGTGCTAAGTTTGAAATGCCTGTCAACAGTCTGCGTAGAAAGATCAAGTACATTCTTAATTGCTCCTGAGCCTAGAGCTTGCAGGCAGGATGAGAGTTGGAATGCAAGACTGGGAACTGCCACTAAGGAGCTGGCATTTAGTTTCTTTTTTGTGTGTCTTTGTGTCAGGGTCTCAGATAGACAGGAAACCTCAGACTTACTGTGTAGTTGATGATGACCTTGAATCTCTGATCCTCCTCTCAAGTGTTGGGATTACAGGTGTGTGCTACCTTACTGGGTTTATGTGGTACTGGGTGAAATCCAGGTTTTCTAGTTTGCTTCTCTGTTGCTATTATAAAATTCTGATCGAAAACAATGTGGAGAAAGAGTTACATACATATAGGCAAAATGTTCACAACCCAGGCAGGAAAGTCAGGCAGGAGCTCAAGTCAGGAACCTGGAAGCAGGAACTGTGAAGCGGAGACCAGGGAGGAATGCTGCTTCCTGGCTTGCTCAACTATCTTCCTTATTACAGCCCAGGGCCTAGTGGTGGTACCACCCGGAGTAGGCTTTACCAACTCACAGTCAGGAAAATGCCCCACAGACATGCCTACAAACCAGTCTGATGGAAGAAGTTCTCGGCTGAGATTCCCTCTTCCAAAGTATGTCAAGATGTCAGCAGAGTTAACTTAGTATGTTTTTTACATGCTAAGTTCATACTCTACCAACTGAGCTACATCGCTGTTAATATGACACAGCCCTGGAAGTGGTGTTTAAGTCTGTGAATGGATGAGCATTTCCTGGAAGAGGGATTCTAAAATGGGAGAAATATGAGTCCCAAGAAGGCGAAGGGAATAAGTGCCCTCAAAAGTATGGAAAAGGACAGGCAGACGGCAGAAGGTAGAGAGGCACCGCGAAGCCTGTGACTCAGGGTCAATAAGGAGTGCGCTCTTGGGGCTGGAGAGATGGCTCAGCTGTTAAAAGTGCTTTCTGCTCTTGCAGGGGACCCAGGTTCCCTTCCTAGCACCTGTTTGTAACTCCAGTTCCAGGGGATCTTATCCCCTCTTCTGACCTTCACAGTCATTGTGGTGCACTTACATACATGTAGGCAAGTGCTTATACACATAAAAGAACCGATTTTTAAAAGAAAGACCTTCCCACTTCAAACTTCCTACCTCAAACCAACCACAAAAGTTTGAGTGAACAAGACTCAGGTTCCTGCACAAAATGAGAAAGGGCAAGGGATAGGCAGAGGACAGACAGATGCGAAGAGCCGAGAAAGGAGGAGGAGGAGGTGGGGCAGAGCCTGTCTTTTCACAGCTCCTACCTCCCAGGCTGAGACCTGTACATCATGGGCTCCCTTCTGTAGTCTGGGTGGGAAAAGGTCCAGTGTTGCTCTTTGCTTCAGGCATAAATTTGAAGACCCAGGGGGGAAATGTGCTCTGGACAGATTAGAAAGTTCTCCCTGGCAGCGGAAGTTCGTGCTTCACCTGGGATGATTTTTCTTCATGTTTTAGTGCTTAGTCTTCATCAGAGTTGACGGGGTTGCACTGTTTTTACCTTGAGAGGTTATAAATGAGGAAACCACCCCAGAACTTATTTATCTTTGAGAGCACGAATCTTTCCTTCTTCAGTCTCGACTTGCCTATTCATTATTAGACAAGGTAAATTATTACATCTGAGAGATGAATTGTGTCCTTTGGTAATATGTACCATGTGTACAGTTTATTTATATAGTCAAGACCTATAGTTTAATGCATGAATCAGTTGGAGAATTTCATGTGCTGAGTAGTGTGGGGTTCTTAGAAGTCACCTATATATAGTCCCTTTGTGTTCACAGCCATTCTAGAACATTGATGGGAAACCATTATTGCCTAATACGTAATGATCTAGATTACCCTTACTCTGTGCAGTTCACTCTTATTTCCCCAAACATATCATTCCAAGTACTTTGAAAAAACCAGATTCACAGTCGATTACTTCATTAGCTTTCTCCTTCTTTTAAAAATGGAGAGGTGCAGAGAAATCTGGTCAGGTTTAAAGCTACTGTCTGTACATGGATTAAAGTTACTGAGTTAAATTTTACTGCAATTTAAGAGTTTTATCTGTGAAAACAAATGTGAGACAGGACTTATGTTAATTAAAGTCAGAGAGAACGGAGGCCTGGCATCTTGCCGTTGGCTCAGCTCTGATCCTTGGCTGTGAGGGGGATGTCTAGTTATTTAGTGCCTGGCCTTCATCTCACACTCTGGGTGAATTTAAATAAATGGCAAATGCCCTGGATAGGTTTTAGTCATGTCTTTGATCTATTGATGAAATAAAGAATTTTGGTTATCATGGAATTTTTGAAAAAAAACACTTTCTGATTGAAATAAAGAAATCTAAATTCATCATGGAAAATCCCATTGATTTAGTATTTTCTGCTGCTTTCCTCTTGTTAACATCTTAAGGAAGAGATCATAAGTTGTCTTAGTTTCTTTTATGTTGCTATGGTAAAAATACTCTGACAAAAGCAACCTAAGGGAAAAGGGTTTGTTTCAGCTCACAGTTCAAGGTTATAGACCGTCATCTGGAAGGAAATCACGAGGCAGGATCTTGAGACAGCCAGTCACACTGCATCTGCTATTAAGAAGCCGAGAACAGAGGGTGAATGTGCGGCAATGCTCAACTCACTTTCTCCATCTTACACAGTCCAGGATCCACCAGCCTAGGAAATATTTCCACCCACAGTGGGTAGATCTTCATATCTAATTAAACTGAAATAATGATAATTATCCACAGACATTCCCAGAGGACCACCTCCAATCTTCACAGCACTAGTCATTACACAGGTAAAAACTGCAAAAAGACAAGGCATAATGGAAGCCTTAGATGTGGAATGGGAGGTCAGATCCCTTGATGATGTGTACCATGTGTGTGTTTATGACCAGGTTCTACAGCTGAATGTGTGAAGTTCAAATCTCAGCTCTTATCTGCTCCTACCATATGGCCATTGGGCAAGCCAGTCGCATCTCTGTGTCGCACTCTCCTCCTCTGTAAAGTTGGCAGGAGCAGTGTCTGCCTCAGGATATGGGTGATTCTTGTTGAAGCCTTTATAAACCTAGGGGTCCTAGGCTATTGCTTGTTTGTAGATGGGCCATATAATTTCTACTACTAGTTTCTGTCCTTCCCTGCCCACGATTTGCTTTCCACAATTTCAGTAATGCTCACAGTCAACCATGCTTCAAAAGTGTTGACTGGAAGGTCATAGGAATAGCTCAAAATTTCAACATGCATGCCATTCTGAGGAGTGTGGTGAAATCTTACTCATCCCTCTCTGGACATGAGCTACTGTTGTATGACATGAGCTACTGTTTCTGACATGAACTCCCTTTGTCTGACATGAACCCCCATGTTTGACATAAACCCCTGTTGTCTGGCATGAAACCCTCTGTTGTGTTATCTGACTTAAACTCCCCATTATTTATCATGAGCCCCAGTGTCTGACATATACCCCTATTGTCTAATATGAGCCCCCATTGTCTGAAATGTACCCTCCATTGTCTAGTATGAGCCCTCCTTGTGAGACATGAACACCCTTTTATCTCACATGAACCCCATTATCAAGCATAAAGCACACTTAGCTGATATAAACCCCCTTTGTCTGACATGAAAGCCCGCTTGCTGACATGAACCCAACCTTTGTCTGTATTCTGGATACTTTTCTGCTTCTCTGGGAGTTACTCAGTAGCTATCTTTATTATTACCATGTTGACTGTTTTGGCCTGAAGTAACCCGTATGGCCCCAAAGAAGGGGAGCAGGGATTCAAAGGGGGCGCCAGGCATATAAATTATGCGGGGACCTATTAATTCAGTACTGAGTGGCCATGGGAAGAGCGGAGCACATATGGGGCTTGGAGCTACCCACCACCATGCGCTGGGGATCTTGGAATACCCCCCTTTGATAATTGGCCTCTGGATTACCACTTATGCTGGCATTTCAAATACAGGAAGACACAGTGGTTCTATTATTCTCTTGATGTCTCTGTAAGAATATCTTGCAAAGCAAAATTGCATTTTTGTATATCTGATTACTTTCATACCATCTGGAGGCATGGAAATTATATCCTTAATCCTCCCTGTGAACTTGAGTCCAAGTCCTTAATAGCAGTAGGTGAGGTGGAATTGATGAAGCAGTGGTGAGATGCATGCTGTGGAGTCCAAGCTACGCAGCTTCAAGCCTGCATCTGAACAGGTCACAGGTCAAGTCTTCAAAGACATTGGCTTTGGAAAGATGTAGCTGTGCAACATCTCACCGTGTGGAACGTGGAATGAAGGCACATCTGTCTCCCTCCCCTTGCTTAATATGTTAGCCCTGAAAGTAAGAAACTCACTGATATTTGTTCACTTGAAAGCATTTCAAAGCCTTGTTTATTTATTTTGTTCATGGATGTGCACACATCTGGTCATATGTCTATACATGTGTGGAGGTCACAGGTCAACCTCAGGTGTTGTTTGTCAGTGGCTTTCTCTCTTTCTTTTTGAGACAGATGTTCTTAATTGGTCTGGGCCTTGCTAATTCAGCTAGACCAGCTAGCTATAGAGACCTATCTCTGCCTTCTTGTTGCTGGAATCCAAGCATACACTACTGTACCTGGGTTTTCCTGTGCGTTGTGAGGGGTCTAACTTACGTCTTTGTGCTTGCACGGTGCGCACTTTACTGACTGAGCCCTCAAAGCCCTCCTTTAGCAGTTGTAGAAGGTATTGGGAATTAAATGGGCTTCCTGTGATCCCAAGGAAAGAACACAGGCTGTAAGAGAGAGGGCACCCACCTCATTTACATGCCCCAGGACTGACACAGGAAGGGCATACAGCAAGGACCCAAGTTTAGCTCTCTGCATCTTTTAAATGACCCTCAGGTATATGGAATCTATAACTGTGTGTCAGGCAGCTAGTACACATCTATTATTTCAATTTTGATGCTGAATAAAATGTCTAATTAGACAATTTTTCTTCTGTACTTTCAAACCTGCTATTAGGGTAAAAGATTGCGGCCCTTGCCCCTCACAGCAAATAAAATCATGATTCTGACTTTCAGAGTGAAATTTTTAATGTTCAGAGCATATCCATGCTTTGGCTTCACCTGGTGCATAAGGATCTGAAGCTTATAGATACATAACTCCCAATTTCCCCTTTTTGAGATTTTAGCTAAATAACATGCTTAGGGATGGAAGGCTGATGTTTGTGGCCTACCTCCTTGACTGAGGGCTTCTTTGAGGGGTCTGCTTGGTTCATTTTCTGTGAAGCTGTCCTGCTGTGGGTTTTGCTGGTTAGTCTTTGTTAATTTGATACAAACTAGAGTCACCTTGTTAAGTTGGAACCCCAACTGAAAAAAATGCCCGCATTAGATTGTCCTATGGGAAAGTCTGTGAGGCATTTTCTTAATGGCTAATTGATGCAGGAGGACCCAACCCACTGTGGGCAACAACATCCCTGACAGGTGGTCCTGGCCTGTGTAGGAAAAGTAACTGAGTAAGCAAGCTGGAGGGTGTGGGGGAGAAGCAAGCCAGTGAGCAGTGTTCCTCCATGGTCTCTGCTTCAGTTCCAGCCTCCAGGTTCCTGCTTGAGATCTTGCCTTGGCTTCTCTTGATGGTAGACTGTGAGCTGCAAGGCAAATAAACCTTCTCCTCCCCAAGTTGCATTTCGCCATGGTGTTTATCACAACAGAAAGCTAAGCAGGTTAAAGGTTTATGCTGAAATTGAAGATCTGTGTTCTACCAAAATGAAAACATGACACATACTGTTTAGACCATGTGTCCAGGAGAGTATAGGGGATAGGTAAGGTGGATCAGCTCTTTCCAGCATGCCTACAATTGTCCCTGGCTTGACTCTACAAGTCCCCTCAGTCTCTGGGAAAACTAGGAAGGTTGGCCACCCTAATTTTCATAACACTCATGGACATAAAACTTGCCCTATTATATTAAAGTTGTTTCTGTACTCATTCAAAAGTATGGAAAATAAATAAATCTAAGCTCAGCTTAGATATTTATCCTGTAAAGCTAAGCAAGGCAGAGATGTTTCATGAAAAGTACCGAATTTATTTCCCAGGCATTTCTGTTAGTTGTGCATCATTGTTATTACCGAATATGCTTCCAAGGCATGCAGAACTTGCAAGTTGGAGGAAAACCAGCCCTAAATTCTCCCCTGACCCCTAGCATCTCATTTCCGCTAACACACCTTTTTATATACATGTTCTCCCTTACTTCCTCCCCCTTTGTTTCCCTGAGCGCCTTTCAGCGCCTGTTGAAACATGTCTATAGGTACCTGTTGAAAGCAGCTCCTGCTTACCACAGGGACACATTTTTCTTTCTTCTGGGTGGAATGTTTGACAAAACCGCACATGCCTCCAAGGGACTATAAAATCCAAGGCAAGTGGGAGGGGTGCCAGCGAGCTGCATGGTTGTTATCCTTTGTACCACAGAATCATTCAGACAGGAGATGCCAGGCCATTAATCCCCCAGCC
The DNA here is from genome assembly GCA_035773235.1 of Eospalax fontanierii. Taxonomy (NCBI): domain Eukaryota; kingdom Metazoa; phylum Chordata; class Mammalia; order Rodentia; family Spalacidae; genus Eospalax; species Eospalax fontanierii. The sequence continues at coordinate 25,211,452 of CM069524.1, forward strand.
CAGGGCAGCTCCAACTACAGTGCAACTTTGTCACAGGAAAACTGATGTGTGGACTCTGACTGCCCACATGCATAGTTTCTTCTGGGCCTCTGTTAGCCTTTTGTTATTCTTAAGAACTTGAACAATAGGGGCCTGGAGAGATGGCTCAGTGGTTAAGAGCACTGGCTGCTCTGGCTGAGAACCTGAATTCAGTTAGGGCCTGCCTCTGCCTTCGGAGTGCTGGAATGAAAGGCATTCAACTACCACTCCTGGTCCTTGACTGGGTTCTTTTGAGTGACTTGGATTCTTGATTCTGTGTGAAAGTAGAGAAGGGAATGATGGAAAACCCTAAGCTGTCTCTGCCTGTGTCCTTCCAGCCCCTCTCTGCCACTTTCTACCTAGCAGCCTGTCCTTTGGGAACACTTGGGCATATCATGCAAGTTCTCTTCAGTACAAGGGAAAATTTCCTTGAAGTTACCTATTAAGGGGCCCGGGTTGAGGGCTTGATATGGAAGTATGCGGGCCTCTGATCAGACTCCCAGCACCTATGCAAGATTCTGTACAAGTGTCTGTAGCCCCAACACTTTACAGGATATGGGATGCGGAAATAGGAAGATCTCCAGGCATCGATGGCCAGCCATTCTAGTAAAAACAGTGGGTTCTAAGTTCAGTTAAAGACTCTTAGAAAGTAAGATGAAGAGAGATAGACAAAGACACACTTGCATAGGTATGATACTACCCACAGTGAGCAATTAAGGAAATGCCTCATAGACATGGCTACAGGCCAATCTGATCTGAGCAAGTGTCACCTTCTTCCTCCACATGTGCATGCACAGTGCATAGGGCAAGCACACCACATACACACATATGCACATACATCACATACATACAACACACACACCACAAACAAAAGAAACTACATACCAATTAAAATATAGCATAATCTGCCCTCATTCCTTGCCCCAGCCCTTACTTCTGTCAGCCTACCAGGATCAACTTCTCTGAGGCCAGACCTGACTTTCATTCACCTCTGCATCCCTCACTTATGACATGATTCACTGTGTGTGTTGGTACTCAGCAATATTTAGTGGTTTGATAAACAGAGCTTTGTGTCCTTCCTGGTAAGTTAATAAATATTTGTTCGCTCGGTTTCTTATTTTTGGATGGGGGCATAGAGAGACACTGTGGCACAGCATGGCTTAGCAGTACTGTTCTCTGGCTATTGCTGGGTACAGAGGTCACTAGCTAAGTGGTGACTCTGTCCCCAGCACCGGCCACAGCAGGGTGCGGTATGCCTCTCCTCATGTCCTCCTCACTCCCACAGAGTCTGGAGACAAACAGTGCATTCATGTTTGAAATGTTCTTTTCATACTAATCTGTCCATTAAAGCATATTTTTGATAATAAAAAGAAACCAATGAAAAAGCACAGGCTTTCGCGGTGCCCATGGCTGGGTGCTGGCTTGTTCTCTGCCTGCCTTGCATCTCACAGGACAGAGTGAGGATGAGCCACACATTGTTTCCTGCTGCGTGTGTCTGTTCCCAGATGGTGTTGGCTGGTGCAGTCAGATCCCACTTTGCTTAACTTGGAATAGAAGTAGGCTTTTAATTTAGTTTCCCTTGTAAGGACTTGTGTGCTGTTTGTTCTCATGCTTTTATAGTTTGGGAAGTTTTATGATAGGGGCTTGGGTGTTTTTTCATCCCCATTAAGTTCTCCTCAAAGAAAAATAAACGATAAAAGAAATCAAATTCCATTCCAATGAATTATGGCATATGCAATGTCTTGTTCTTATCTCTGTACCTTACTGGATTATTCTGACCTAACTGTAGGTAATTCTCATTTGAGAAATAGATATCCATGAAACATTTTATAACTGTATTATTATCAAAAACATATCTTTGTGTAGAGAAGCCAGCAGTCACCTACCTGTTCCATTAGTACAATAACATCATTTGTTTCTTTTTTGTCCAAGTAATTTGTAGAGCAACATTTAGGCCTGTAATGACTTTTAAAATCTAGTTTTTGAAAAATGGGAGCTAAATGCAAAAGTATAAATAAGCAGCTGACTCACAAAGAGAGTGCAGGTACCACTGATAGTCTGCGAATAACAAACAGCACACCTTGCTCCCACTTTGGGGGTTTTATATAAATCAAAGGCCTTGAAGGTTTAATTTTCCAGCGGGCTCTCATCCGTTTCTCTCAGCGTGGCTTTGTTCAGCTAAGGTTCTAAGGTGCACTGCATTGAGATTTAACAATCGACGTGTATAAAGATGAGTTGTCACTTGTGTGTTTTGTTCATATAAGCTAATTTACTTGAACAAAATCTCTGTACGGAATTGAGATAAATCTAGTGCATATTACAGAGCATGTTGCTTTCCACTTTAACACTCATCATTGAACTTTTGTTTTTCTTTCACCATCTCTAAACATCCACATGTGGGGTACAAAGTAAGTAAAACCCCAACTACTGTCTCAGTCTGTCCGCCACTGCTCTAGCAGCATACCCTGCCCCCGGGTACATTATAAACAGTAGCCTCATGTATGGTCTGTACCTGTCCCCGGTATATTGTAAACAACAGCCTTGGCTATGGTCCATACCCCATACCAGGTAAATTCTAAACCTTTTCTTTGGCTGTGGTTCTGGGTGCCAGCCAGTCTCACGATGACCTCTTGCTGGTTAAAGGCACAGTGGTGTAGGGTAAGGCAGCCCACACAAAGTGAGGAGAGAGCCATTAGGCCCAGCCCTGTCTCTTTATTAGGAGGCTCTCCCCTGTGCCCTCACACTGCCCATTCCAGCAGCGCCCTTGGGACATCCTGCCCTCCTGGGACATCATTAGGGGACAAGTACATTTCCAGCATGTGCTTTGGAGGGCACATTGAAACCTCTGTTTCTACAGGCCTGTTAACATGATTCTAGTAAAATCAAACCATGTCTTCAACCCAAACACTATTCAGGTCTCTGTTTCCACTAATGTCATCAACACCTTCCCCAGTCATGAGATTTTTGAACTTTACCCTGTCTTCTTCAGTTTCTTTCTCCAGTGACATTAAGTATCAATTCTAGATAGTCTCCTATAAGGGAGATGGGGCCTTATTTATGAAGTGGACATACATGCAAAAACGGGCATAAAATGTGTAGACTAAGAAACCATTGTAAGTCTGTACATGCAGCACTCTCCCATTTACCAAGGACACCTGCTAGCTGGCTGTGAGCCCTGCGCCTCTCTGTTCAGTCCCTTTCCTGCCAAGATCAGCTGACCTCTCCTCTTTGGTACTACTTTTTTTTTTCTTATTCTTTTTCTTTAAGAAACAAAAAAGATGAATTAACCAGGTGTGGTGCATACCTTTAATCCCAGCACTCAGGCGGCAGAGGCAGAGGCAAGGGCAGGTGGATTGGTGGATCTTTGTGAGATCCAGGCTTGCCTGGTCTTCAAGGCAAGTTCCAGCTATGACTGTAGGAATGCCCTATCTCAAAAAAACAAAAATAAATACTTAAAAAGGGAGAAAGAACGCTGAATATACTTTTCCATGGATTGTTTGTTGTAAGGAATTTTATTGTAAGTACTTAGTTATAAAGTGGGGGGCGGAGAAACAAATGCACAAGTGTGGAGGTCACAGGACAGCCCGTGAGAATCTGTTCTTTCCTTTCCACCATGCAGGTCCCAGGGTTTGAGCTCAGGTCATCAGGCTTGGAGGAAGGTGCTTTCTTGCTGAGCCATTCCACTAGCTTCATCTTAATGTAGTTGCCCTGCAGCAGTATTAGGTGATCTTTGGATCCGTATAAGGTGTGTGACCTGCATCTGTAGTGTTTGCCACAATCTTAGTTACTTTTCTCAGTGCTATGACTAAATAACTAAAAACACAGGAAGGAAGGAAGGGTTTACAGTTTAAAAGGATACAGTTCACCATGGTGAGGAAGATAAGGGCAGAAGAAAGCCAGAAGCAGCTGGCCACATTTCATCTGCAGTCAGGAAGAAGAGATGGGTACCAGAAGTGGAGGTGGACTGTCAAGCCTCAAGGCCCGCCCCCAGTAACCCACTTTCTCCAGTGAAGCTTCACCTCCTCAAGTTTCACAACCTTCCAAAACAGCATCAACATCTGGGAACCAAGTGTTGAGATACAGGAGCTTGTGGGGTGTTTCACATTCGGAATAGCATAGCTGCTATATTTTGCTTGTATGTGTTGCTGTTAGCATTGCCATTGTATGAATATGCCACAGTTGTTTCTGTTTTGTGACTGAGAGAGGTTGATCTTGTTTGTAGCTATGGCTCTGATGAGCAGCCCCAAAGCCCCACTGTAAATAGCCATGTACATGCTCCCATTTTCAAAGAGATCAGGCCATTTGTCATTCCAACCATCACCACAGGATCCATTCTACAGCTCTTCACCGGCTCTCCATAGTGTCAGTGTATTAGTTACTGTTCTGTTCCTGTGAGAAAACACCACAACCAAGGAAACTTATAGAAGGAAGAGTTTATTTAGCTTATGGTTCCAGAAGGAGAGTCCATCATGGTAGGGGAGGCATGGCAAAGGAAATGACTGGAGCAGGAAGCTCACATCTTCAGGCATATCCAGACAGAAGCAGAGAGAACAAAACAGGAAGTGGGGCAAGGCCATGATCTCAAAGCCCAGGTGAAGTGACATGCCAAGGCCACACCTCCTAATGGTTCCATGACCTACCCCAAATGGCCAAGTGTCCAAATACTTAAGGCTGAGGAGGGCACTTCTCATTCAAACCACCACACCTTTGATTTTTTTAAAACCACTTTACCCATTGTATAGTCACACTTAACTGCCATTTGTTTGTTAAATATTTATTTTATTGAGAGAAGGTCTTGTGCAGCCTAGTTTGGCTTCAAACTTATCTGGTAGTCAAGGATGACTTTGAACTTCTGATCCTCCTGCCTCCCCACTTAGGATGACAGGCATGTATCACCATATATGGTTTATGTGGTGCTGGGGTGGAAGCCATGGCTTCGTGTACACTGGCCAGATACTCAATGAACTGAACTACAGAACCAGCCCCTCCACAATTGTTTTAATTAGAATTTCCCTAATACATAGTGAAGTCTAGTTCCTTTTTATATATGTATCTTTTGTCTGTGTGTTCCTTCTTTAATGGAGTGCCTGTTTAACTACCACATCTTTAGCCCATTTTCTCTGTTGGGTCATCTATCCTTCCCTTATTGATTTGTGCAAGTTCTTTATTGATACTGGCTACAGACCTGTGGCTTGTTATATTGCTCAGGTTGTATTTAACTAATCTGTGTGGCTTGGCCTTTCAATTCTCATCAGAACTCCAAGAAAATCTGTTGAGAGCTGTGGTTTCAATGTGGAGAGCACATCTTCTCATGGGAGGCTGGTGGCTGTCACCATCACTCTTCTGCATCCAGAGTCAGGTCTTCACCTCTCCACATCCCAAATGGGGTTTGTAAGCTTGAATTCTTAGACTTCATACTGCTCGAGGACTAGTTCTTGTTAACAGTGTGGAGTATCTGCAGCTTTGCAACAACCATTTTTTTCCTGTCTTCTTTTTGGGCTAGCCTCTTGCTAGTAACTGAGTCCCTAGGAAGCCAAGCTGCTCTTTTCAGAAATATCTTTACTGAGCCATCATAAAGTGAGACCCTTTTTTTCATGTCTACAGTGGTCCACTTGAGTGTCTCCTATTCACCCAGTTCACTTTTTCTCCCTTAGATTGGGCTGGGAAATCACAGCCAAATGAACCCTTTCTTCCTAGAACTTCATTTTTCCAAACACCATGCTGCTCCACCTTGATGTATCCCAACACCCCTCTCCCCTCATCATTTAGTCCTTCAGGAAGAGTATGCGTCGGTGTTTGTGTATATGTGGGGGAATGGGTGTTCATGCACTTGTGTGTGCCTGCTGTCAAGGCCAGAGGTTGATGTTGGATGTCTTCCACAGTCTCTTTCTCCCTCATATATTGGGACAGAGTCTCATTTGAACCCAGAGCTTGCTGATTTAGCTAGTCTAGATAGCCAGCTTGCCCCAGGGGTGCCATCTCCATCTCCTAAGCACTGTGATCACGGCTGGTCTCCATGCCCACCACACCCACCCAGCATTAATGTGGTGCTGGGAATCCCAACTTCTGATACTAAAACTTGAGCAGTGGCAAGTGCTCTATTCCTTGAGCCATCTTCTTAGATTGTGTGTGTGTGTGTGTGTGTGTGTGTGTGTGTGTGTGTGAGAGAGAGAGAGAGAGAGAGAGAGAAAGAGAGAGAGAGAGAGAGAGAGAGAGAGAGAGAGAGAGAGAATGAGAATGTCTGCCCGTGTACAAGTGTATGTGCGCATGTGTGCTCATGCTTGTGGAGGCCAGCCATCATGTCAATACTCAAAGTGGTAGAGCCATCTATCTACCTTGTTTTTTTTGTGACAGGGTCTCACTGGTCTGGAACTTGCCAGGTTGGCTACTCTGGCATGCCAGCTCTAGGGATCCTCTTGTCTCTGCCTCCCCAGCACTGGGCTTACACTCATGTGCCACCACACCCAGCTTTTTTTGTGGGTTCTGGAACTGAAACTCAGGCCTATGCAGCAACTACTTTACCTACTGAGCCATTTCCCCAGCCTACCAGCTGCTTTCCTAAGTGACTATGTTTCTGCTTGTTTCTTCAGCCCAACCACTTGGCAGTTGGTCCCTCTCTCCACCTACATATACCTGTCTACATGTACCTGTCTGCCTTGATCCTGTCCCAACACTTCACTATTTTATCTGCTATTTTAACAGACTTACATTTTAGACCACTTGCTATTTTTGTAACACACCTGTAGTTTCTAATTATTTATTGGTTAGTCATGTCATATATCTGTCTTGCTTGTTCTGTCTCTGGTCTATTAGATCTAGAACTTATTTATTTATTTATTTATTTTTGTATTTCTGAGACAGAGTCACCCTGTAGCCCAGCTGATTTGGAACTTGCTGTTTAGACCATGCTGACCTTGAACTCACCCAGATCCACCTGCCTCTGCCTCCTGAGTGCTAGGATTAAATTAATCCACTTGGAATGGAGTTACCAGAGCCATTGTGAAGTCACTGTGTGGATTACATGTGACATTTTCAGTGCTTGGTTTTTAATAAGCCCCCAGTAGATGTCTCATTATTTCCTTAATGATTGCCCTCACATCGAATAGTGCCTCTGAGCATCCCCTCTGGCTCTTTTCCTCACTGTTTCTGGGTGGGCCAGGACAGTCCCATACCTCCTGTTTGAATTAGTTAATATCTGTTAATTAACTTTGAGTGGCTCCTACACTGCTGGCTTGTAAAATGTTGTAGTAGGGTAATCCTTCAGTGCCAAGTTCACAAGGATCTTTCTTCTGAAGGCCACATTCTGGTACCTTTTGGTTTGTTCTTATGTTAGATCCTGTGTTTTTCTTTGCCAAAGTTATCACAATTGTAACTGAAGTGGGTCACTGTGTAGCTAATTGCTCAGGGCTTGATTTTTGGCTGTGGCTCTCTGAGGACCAGAACCTGGGTCTTTTCCCTCATCCCAGGTCCCTAGCAGTCAGCCTCATCTGCAATCATTGCTCAGGAAGTATTATTAGTGGAAAGATGAAACACTAAGCAGGAGCCTGGTCCATCCTGTCTGACATTTAATGTTGAGTCATCTCTGGGCTTTGAGCCTCAGTGTCTTACACAAGGAGAAAATTGCACTTAATATATGCTAAAGTTCCCTTGGATTCTGTATTCTCTGAGTCTGTGCACATCAAAGCATTTCTTACCTATTTGCTAAGAAATCATAAATTAGCCCTTAAGCATTCATTCTAAATAAGATCTGGAATTAATTTAGATGTCCCCAAAGACAGAGCAATATACTTTGTCACTCAGTGAATGAAGCCCCAGCTCCCCTTTATGAACTCATTTGGAAACTATGACGGGCTCCCTTCTTTCCCGTGCATATCAGAAAATACGGTCTGCATGATTGCAGAATTACTACAGGTTCTACTGACATGCACAAGACTGAGCTAATGGAGCTACCAAAGTCAAGTCAGAAATACTTAAAATAAACTTATCTCTCCCTAGGCACTCAGCTACACGAACATTTTTAACTGTTGCTATTGTTGTTGTTCAGAGAAATATAATCCTCCAGGAGACAGTCTTGTGAAAAACCTAGAAATTAAGAGCAGGAAATGAAATCCATAACTCCAGTGGGAAATACCAAAGCCATTTTTATAGGGCTTTCCCCCCTTTGATTCAGTTGGATGTCTTAATACGACTGTGAAGTTGGGAAGGCTTTTGTTTGTTGGCTTGCTTGTTGTTTGCATTTAATAATGTGAGAAATTCCACGAGCAGACTGTTCTGGTACACTGATGCATGTGTGATCCCTTCTAGCAGAGGCAGGAAGAGCCTGCCTCTGATCCCTGCTTGCTCTGAAGTCATTTTGGCTCCATGGTTCAGAATACAGAACCTACTGAGCTCTCCAAGTTCTCTTGGGCTGGAGAGATGGCTCATATGGTAAAGAGCTTGCCTTGCTAGTGTGAGGATCTCAGTTCAGATCCCCAGCACCTGCATAAAAGCCAGGCATGGTGGTCTGCTCTTGTAATCCAGTCCATCCTAATAAGCAAGTCCCAGGCCTGTAAGGGAGCTTGTCTCAAAACATAAAGTAAAGGTGGGCAGCCTCTGAGGAACAGTGCTCCAGGTTGATGTCTGGCCTCCATGTGCATGTTCATGCCTCACACGTGTGTACACATCTACTTACACACACATACATACACTCATACACAAACACACATACACAAGTTTTCTGGGCAACTCTAACAGACCATCCTGTGGTGATCTTTGATCTCACCTGAAGGACTGAAGGAATGAAAGGCCAGAGGGAGGTGAAAAGGGAGCCTCCCTGCCCTCCTGGGAGATACAGAAGCATCTAGGAGTGGCTCCAAAAGCAAGGCTGTTTGCAGAGTGCAGAGTCCTTAGGTATACTCACCTGAGGGTTATTCTGTCAGGACAGGTAGCTCTTCTAAGCCCCAAACTGTGAGTGAGGTGTATTGTGTGTCCTGACTCTCTAATTAGATTAGTGTAAGCAACTAAGTCTGCATTTATCCTGAGGGTAGAGGGAAAAGGGACACCAGCAGGACAGACAGGTGGAGGAGGGGGCCGGTCCAGGAGCAGTCTCCTGGGTGTCTTGACAGGGAACAAGGGGGAAGTAGGCAGAAAGCTGAGTATGCACAGAGCACACCATGCCCCAGGAGACACTTGAGGACCCCCGCTGTCTGAAGTGGTTCTTAGGTGGAAGCCCCAGCTCTTGAACAAAACTTTTCTGGCTGCATCTTTAGTGTTTTTTCAGCAGATTCCAAATAATCCTTTTCTTTCCTTTTTCCTTTTTATTCTTTCACTACAAGGCAACTGTTTTTGAAATAAATACTAGAATTACTAAACTAACTGTGGTGTATGCATGCAGGTGGGTAACATGCACATGTGTGTATGTCTGCATTGGAGCAGAAGCTGACACAAGTGTCTGTCACTCTCCACCTTCTTTTTGGCAGAGTCTCTCACTGAATCTGGAACTCACAGGCTGGCTGTCTCTCAAGAAGCCCAAAGATCCTCCTGTATCTGCTTCCAAGTATAGGCACCATCTGCCACTCTTGACTCTGGGTTCTGGGGGATTGAATTTAGGACCTTATAATTGTTTCCCTAACTCTTTACTCAACTGCGCTGTCTCCCTATCCCTAAAGTACTCCCCCCCACCCGCCCCTTTGTTAGAGTCTGACCTATTTGTCTAGGCAGAGATTCCTAAATGTTGTTGGTATACCAAGCTTTTCAGAAAATATGTTCCAAAGGGAATTGATTCTCTTCTGCAGTACTCTCATCCTCTGGACAGGGTATTGACTACATTTGATAGAAGTATAAAACTAGAATGAAGCATTGTGCCAGAGCCAGCAAATCCTGAGGGAGAAGCTCACCATCAGTGGGATCATTCACTGGGTAGAAAGATCTGAGAACTAGACAGTATCAGTAGAGAAAAAAGGGGACAGAAAAGCATTAGTTTTTCCCTGGGAGTCATGTGGCCTCCTTGACTTGGTCTTGCCTTTCTGTACCTTGTCTGTTCCTAGTTTTTTTCAGTTTCTTTAAGAACCTGAAATTAGCAATAAGGCATAAGTAAATATCTTAATACAGGACCTAGGAGATGGCTCAGTCGTTCAACTGCTTTTATTACAAGCAGGAGAACCTGAGTTGGATCCCTCAGAACCCACTTGAAAAAGCCAGGAGCATGCTTAAATTTCCAGTGCTGGGAAGGTGGAGACCGGAAGACCCTCAGAGCTTGCTGGCCAGTGGCTCAGCCTGTCTGATGAGGTCAAGGCTAGTGAGAACCAGGCTTTAGGATGGTTCCTAAAGGGTGATTGTAAAGATTGTCCTGTGTCTTCTCCATATCTGTGCATGCACATATACACAAAACAATGGATTTAAATTTGTTAACACAGAGGAGCTGGCTCAACCCAAAAGTATGTGGACAGCACAGATTAGAGTCAGTGGGTTATTAATTTTAAAAAAGACATACTCAGAGATTGCTCAGTGATTAAAAGCACTTGCAGTTTTTGCAGAGGATCTGAGTTTGATTCCCAGCACCCACATAGGGTGGCTCATAACTGCCTGTAACTCTATTTCTAAGAGATATAACACTCTCTTCTGGATTCCACAAGTACTGCACACGTGGTGCACATAAAGACAAGTAGGTACATGAACATGCATGCAAATAAAAACAATTTAAAAAGGATACAGTGTTGTGGGGGATGGATGTAGAGGTATATCTGGGGGGACCTAGGAGGAGGAGTTGGGGGTAGATAGGATCAAAGTATATGAAATTCTCAAGGACAATAAAAGTATCTATTAAAAAGAAAATCCTTGCGTTGGTCATAGTGGTACACACTTTTAGTCCCAGCACTCCAGAGGCAGAGGCAAGTGGATCTCTGTGAGATCAAGACCAGCTTTAGCTACACAGCAAGTTTCAGGCCAGCTAGGACTATAGCGAGACCCTGTCTCAAAACAAAAACAAAACTAAACAAAAACAACAACAAAAACGGGATGGAGGTGGTTTGCTAACAGGACGATAGAGTGGACTAGTTGTGGTAACGCAGTAACAGGACATCTACTGATCCTTCACCCACATTAATACATAATGGCAACTTTGCTTTCAAATTGTTCTGTACAAAACAATTATGGCCTTCATGGCAATGCTATTTCTCACCCGTAGGCAAAAGCAAACCCTCCTGACTCCTCTTTCAAAATGTGTTCATAATCCAACCATCTAGTCTGTCAAGTTGGACCAAAGGATGGTAATCCACAGCCTGGATTATTTCAGCACCCGTAGTCTGATTTTATCTTCTTGATTCTGTGTAATCTATTCACCATGATCCATAGAGCATAGAGTTTGTCACTTCCACATCAGTTGGTAGCCTGTTTCATTCAGAATGAAGCCAGAGCACAGATGAGGGACAAGGAGAACTGTCTGGGGCTGGGATATGGCTCAGTTGCTAGAATGCCTGCCTCTTATGCACAAGGCCTTGGATCCATGTCCGGTATTGCATAAACCAGCCATGGTGATGTACTCCCCGATCCCTAACACCAGGGAGATCAAGGCAGTCGATTAGAAGTTCAAAGTTATATTAGCAACCTATGAAGTTCAAGGCCAGCCTGTTTTCCATGAGACAGTATCAAAACAAACCATCCCACAAATAAACAAAAAAATCCTCAAACCTTTCTGGGAATAAACTGTGATGGTTTTAAAGCACTGTGAATATACTCAATACTATAAAATAGTATACTTAAACTCACTAAAATTAAAAATATTTTGCTATGTTCATTTTACCACAATTATTTTTTAAAAGTAGTTCAGTGGAAAATAATACCTTCAACAAATGGTGCTAGAGTAATGAGATTTCCACAATCAAAATAAACAAAGCATTACTTAAATTTTATACAAAAAAGGAAAGATGAACCCTAGCATTCCATACACTTAAATGTAGAATATAAAAGCATGAAGCTCTAGGGAGCACATTGGAGGATCTACTGATTAGTGAAGGGTTCTTAGATGTGGCTCAGAAAGCATGACCCATAAAAGAGAAGAAGCAGGGTGTGGATTTCATCAAACTTGAAAACTGCTCTGTGATGAGAATGAACAGACAAGCCACAGACTGGGAGGGGAAAAAAAAAAAAAAACAAAAAAAAAACAAACCAAAACTTGGAAACTGCCTATGTTTCAAAGGGTGTGTGTGTCTGGAATATATAAATAATTCTTAGAATTCAAGAGTTAAAAAAAAATCCAATTAGAAAATTGGCAAAGAAAAGAATCAGCATTTCACCAAAAAAGGGTGTACAGATGTCAAGTAAGCATGTGAAAATATGTTCAACATCATTAGCCATTAGGAAAATGCAAATCCAAATTGCAGTGAGATTCCAGCACATACGTATCAGAACAACTAAAATTTTAAAAACTAAAAATGTAACAATATTACTTCCTGTTCAGGTGCAAAGAAACAGAATTGCCCACACATAGTCAGTGTGTGAACTGGTACACTTGCTTAGAAAAACTGTCAAATTTTCCAAATGTGAAACATACTGGGCCAACAAGATGGCTCATTGGGTAAAGATGCTTACCACTAAGCCTGACAACTTGGATTTGATCCCTGAAACCCACAGGGAAGAAGAAGAGAGAACTGACTCCCAAAAGTTCTCTCTCTCTCTCTCTCTCTCTCTCTCTCTCTCTCTCACACACACACACACACACACACATCACATACTACATAACATGTAATTTAAAAATTTAAAACACCCACATAATTGTCATATAACCTATCAGTCATGTTCTTGGCATTTATCCTAGAGAAGCGAAAATCCAGATGCATGCAAAAGTATGCTCAGAAATGTTCATAGGAGCTTTGTTTGTGACAGTTGAATTTTAAAAGCATATAGTTAATAAAGAGTTAGATACAACCCATATAGGGGATGTCACTCAGTTGGTAGAGTGTTTTCCTGGCATGCAGAAAATCCTGTCTGTGTTCCGTTCCCAGTACCAAATAAAAATAACTAACAAGACCTATACACATGCAAAAAATATACACACAAGTGTTTATTTTCAAAAGGTGATGAAACTGGAGAGATGGCTCAGCAATTAAGAGAACTGGCTGCTGTTGCAGAGGACCTGGGTTTGGTTCCCAGCACCCACATGACAGCTAACTACCATCTGTAATTCCAGTTTCAGGGGATCTGTTGCCTCTTCTGGCCTCCACAGGCATTGTATAATGTGGGTACACTTACATACATTCAGGCAAAACACTCATACACATAAAATAAAAATAAATAAGTAATTTTTAATAAATGGTGACCCTTTTATTACAGTTCTGTGAGATGGTAGGCATGATAACTATTGTTGTACCCATTTGACAGCAGAGTTGATCAAGGTACCAGGAAACGAGGCTCCTTACCCCAGGGTTTACTCTGTAGCAGAGCTGAGATACAAACCTTGTCTTTTGATCCTGTCAAGCATTTTTTTTTAAATAACACCACAGCTGCTTGTTATTGATGAAAGTAGCAATTTCTGTGATTTGTAAATTAACATTTCCAGAGGGGAAAAAGCTCATCTGTAATGAAGCTGTCATAAATCACACACAGTTGTCTCAGGATTCAGAACAGAGCTAATGGTATTGTTCCTGCTGAGGCGTGTGTGTGAACTGGGCTGTCCCAGGTCACTCTTCATTTGTCTGCCAGGGAAAGCATGCAGAGCCTCCATATGCTATGAAGCAGGCCACAGCACAGCTACCCTGCCCACCCAGTGTGCACTTTCCTTTTTGTAGAACTCTTTTCCCATATCAGCTCCAGAGTGCTTCCTACTGTGCTACAGCCTGCTCTGCTCACAGCAGAAAAGGATCTGACCTCTAACTTAGCAGCACATTGTACTGGAGTGATTTTTAGGCATCACACTTAGCAAACCCAGTGACTGGATGATGGCGGCAGCAACGTCCTTATCCATCGTGCTTGTGGTTCTTACGTGTCTGTGGTAGAAGGTGAGCCACATGAGTGTTAAGATGCTGTCTCCATCTTTCCCTCTGATGTGTCCCCATTACTATATCAAGGCCCAGGACACAGTCTACAGTGCCAAATACTTGTTTAACCAATAAATGATTATTTAAGCTCATTGTCTTTAAAGAGAGTGTTTTAGTTACTTTCTGTTGCTGTGATAAAATACTCTAACCAAAACCAACTTGGGGAGGAAAGCATTTATTTGGCTGATACTTTAAGATCACAGTTCATCACTGAGGGAATCCAAGGCAGGAGCTTAAGCAGGGGAGGAATCTGGAGGCAGGAACTGAAGTAGAGACCACAAAGGAGCTCTGCTTACTGACTTGATTCTCTGATCTGTGCTCAGCCTGCTTTCTTACACAACCGAGGACCACCTGCCCAGGGATAGTGCTGCTCACAGTGGGCTGGGCTCTCCCACATTACTCAACAATCAAGAAAATACCTCACAGACATAGACACAGACAAGTCCATTAAAGGAAATTCCCCAATTGAAATTCTCTCTTTATGGGTGTGTCAAGTTGACAGCCCAAAGTGTATAGCACAACACACACAGACACACACACCCCTTTTTGGGCTTGTGACAAAACTGTTATTCTATGTGAGCATGTGTGTAATCTTAGATATAGTTCACCTTGTGAGGACAGAAATGTGTCTGCAGTTGGCTGCTATGTAGTAGCCATTCAGAAGTGTACACTGACCTCATGTTCTGTCAGGGTGGAGCAGCCCCTGCCCTGGCAGGTCCTCCCCCATACAGCTAGAATTTCCTGAACACCGTGGAAAGGAGATCACAGGTGGACTCTGACCTGTGAGAAATGGTTCTTGGATCAGGGTTGTTGGAACTTCAGTGACCCGTGACTGAGTCTCTGAACTGACTTCTTGTCTCCTGTGTGATCTGCCCCAACAAGGAGAATCCTCATCTGGAATCATCAAGGGACAGAGGCTTAAAAAGCTCCAAGAGGGGTCTGGAGAGCCGGCTTGGCGGTTAAGAGCACTGGAGGCTCTTGCAGAGGACTTGGATTCAGTTCCCAACACCCACATCACAGCTACCAACTTTCATAACTCAAATTCCAGGGGATCCAATGCTTTTTTTCTGGCTTCTGTGAGCATTTCACACACATGGTGCACTTACATGCAGGAAAAGCACTCATAAACATTGAGTAAATAAATAAATACCTCCAAGAGGAGCTGGTTACTTTAGGTAAAGGGCCAGGTAAGACAGAAATTGAAAGGGAGTCGTGGGACATGACATGGAGGGGGACTTGGAGGAGTGGAAACCATGCAAAGCTTATATTCCTATGATATTCATAAAAATAATTAAATAAACAAATATATCTGTCTAAAAAGAGAGCTAGTTCTAGGTTGAGCAAAACCTGGTCCACGCTAATATTATGTTTATAATTATCCAAGACTGTGGTTTAATGTATTTTGGTATGATCATCTCACATAAAACTGTGATTAGAAATTAGTAAGGATGAAAAGCTCTTACATATGTTGTGTTTTGATTTTGTTTCCAATCCTAAAAGTAAATGTACATAAAAAATTGAATTGGTAATTGATCCCGGAAAATATTGCCTTATTCTTGACTGAATGTTTCTCTCGGTGCGAGGCTTCCGAAACTGGCCTTTGTGTGCCTGGCCAGTGCTCTGCCTCTGAGCTGCGTCTCCAGCCCGCCATTCCCCTTTCAGTGCCATCAGTGTCCTTGAATTTGTTCTGAGTTTCACTGGAGAATTTTGTCAGATTTATCAGACTTAAAACCAGTTTTACATTGTGAGAAATTTGATCCTTCGTAATAAGAGAACTAGAGACTCCGAACAGTAAAAACACAGCTTGTGTCACAACCTTGTAAAGTCAGGCTTCAGTCTAGACTGGCAGGCATGCTGATTGCTTCAGAGAACAATTTTTATAACTCTTAATGCAGACCCCTTCCTCCCTTTTCTCACTGGCCGAGTCATCCAGCGGTGGGAAGGGAACCGGCTTACACGTTATCTGAGCCTTCTATTTCCATTTGATGCTTACCTCTCTCTTTTTCCTAACCTAAATCTTTCATGAGTTCATCTCTATGTTTTATATTCTGTTTTATTTTAAAGCCTAATAAACATCTTGTTTATTTTAAAGCTTATCAGGCACATGACATTGTCACCTCTGTAGGTTGCTAGATAAGCTTGACTGGCAGTAATTTTGTATTTTTGTTGTTGTTGTTCTTTTTGAAACAGGGTCTCCCTGTAGTCCCAAGCCTGCCTGGAACTCACATTGTAGACCAGCATGGCCTTAATCTCACAAAGATTGCCTGCTTATTCCTACTAAATGCTGGAACCAAAGGTGTGTGCCATCACACTCAGCTTAATTTTGTATTCTAAACTTTTAGTTTGGGTGGTGGTAGATCTATTAACAGAGGTTGACTGACATTAGCTAGCTTAGCAGGCCATCAGTATTTTTCTATATATAGCTGAATTTAAGAAGACTCAAGGTACTTTTATTTTGAAAATAAACTGTTAGATTTTATGTCTTGCAATATTATCTACTTCAAAAAAAAAGAGAAGAGGAAGAAATTACTTCCCAATTTATTTTTAAGGGAATAGTATTATCTTAATATCAAAGTTAGACAAAGATGAAAAAAGAAAATTGTAGCCCTCTCTCATAGATTTATATACAAACATTTTCTGCAGAAGATCAGCAAATGTATAAAAAATGAAATATAAACAGTATATAAACATTACAAATAAGATGTATTCCAGGTATTAAAGGCTTCTTAAACATTTGAAAACCATGTGTAACATATCTAATACATCCAGAGGCAAAAATTAAAAACCAGGTGATCAGGGCTAGGCATGGTGGCATATGCCTTTAGACCCAGCACTCAAGAGGCAGTGAAAGGTATATCAGGCCAGGCCAGCCAGGTCTACATAGTAAGCTCTAGGGCATCTGGGGCTACAGGGAGACCCTGTTTCAAAGCAAAACAAAACATCAGGTGAGCATATTAATCTGTTCTTAAGTGGTAAAATTTAATTCAATTTTGTAAAAACTCTCACCAAATTAAGAGTGGATAAGAATATTCCCAATCTAATAAAACTATCTACAGCCAGGTGTGATGGCACACCTGGAAGAGGCTGAGGCAGGAGGATCATGAGTTCAGTGCAGCTTGGGCTGCAAAGCAAGACCCTGCCTTGGAAAAATAGAACAAAAAACTAAAATAAAACAAACACAGAAAAATCCCATCACTCATGCACACATTGTCGGTGGGAATGTATAGCCCTATGAGAAGCAGTTTGACAAATTTTCAAAAATCAAAATCTGCAGGCTCCTAGAATTCATCGACACAGGAAGAACTCCGTTCCTTACAGCTTTGAAGGAGAAGACCGGTCACTGCAGGGCCACACAGAGGCCTATAACCCAGGACAGGGTAACAGTGTTCGGGAGAAAGGAGGCACCTGTCTCTGACAGCATGGGTAGGATAGCTGTTTTTCTTCGACTCTCTATGGACTGGATGACTGAATGGTTTCATTTGTTCCAGAGCAGAGGGATTATGACTGCTTTTTGGGTGCTTAGCCCTGGTCTATGAGAGCCCAGTACAGGGGGTGATTGGGGTCAGCTGGTCAAGAAAGCTCAGTTGGTAAAGCGCTTATCTGACATGTATAAAATACTTGGTTCCATCCCTAACACTGTGTAAAACTGGGCCTGGTGGTACATACCTGTAATCCCAGAACTGAGAATGTAGAGGTCAAGAATCAAAAATTCAAGGTCATCCTCAGCTACGCAATGAGCTCCAGACAGTCCTGGGCTACACAGAACCCCGTCTTGATAAACAACAGTAAAGGCAGGGGATCTGCCTCAATGCTGTCCACAATCTAAAACTGTGTCAAGGCACTGGAGAGGTGTCTCTGCATGTAAGAGCACTGTTGTTCTTGCAGAGGATCTGGAGTTTGGTTCCTAGCAACCACATTAGGCAGCTCACAACTTTCTGTAACTCCAGTTCCAGGGGACCCAACACCCTCTTCTGATCTCTGAAGGCATCCACACATATGTCACCCCCCCTCCATGGGCACACGCATAAGTAAAAACAAATATAAATCTTTAAAACAAAATTTTTGTTGAGACAGCATAAACAACAAAGGCCATCTATTTTTTTCTCTCTCAGAGAAATGAAAATTATGCTCACATAAAAATCTGTACCTAAATGTTCACAGCACTTGAATTTCCAATGATAACAAACTCAAAGCCTGTAAAATGCCCCTCAGCTGGGTAGAGGAAGTCAGCTACAAAACCTCCATAATACGGGACACTGCTCAGTAATCAAAATGCAGGGACCATTGGTGCACGTGCCTGGGGTGACTCTAAGGAATGGTGCTGATGAAAAGATTCAGTTCTAAAAGGTCATGCACGGTTCTATTTATATATTATTGAAATAACAAAGTCCCTGAAGCAGCCAACAGGTGATAGACAGGTTGCCAGAGGTCAGTGAGGTAGGGGAGGATACAAGGGATGTGGGTCGCAGAAAGGATGCCTCTGGTTGTGGGCATCTCTGTGTATTGGCTATGTCAGAGGCAGTTTCCTAGCCACAGTGTCCTTAAATGATTTTGCAAGCTGTCACCATTGCTGAGAATGGGCTGAAGGGATCATAGAGTCTCTGTGTTATTTCTCACAACTGCCTGTAAACCTGCAGTTAAGAGCCAGGAGACAGGGAATCAGAGGAGAAATGTATGGTCGCCAAACAGTCTCAGAAGTCATAAGATTTTCCAAAGGGAGGGAAGAAAGCATTGTGAGCTGGAGCTGTGGTTCCCTCACATGAACCTGAAGCTTTGGACCTTTACCATGACCCACAGTCCCACGTTCCTTTCATGGTAGACTGACTGTGGAGCAGATCAGGGCATGGAGGACTTCCTGTCAGACAGCAGTTCCAATCTTCTCTGAGTGACTACATTCCCACAGCCCCCTCCCCCGAGGTCCCACTTTATGCATGGAAGAGGCTTTTCTTCCTATGCTGGTGACAGGGGAGGCCTCTGTTATTTGCAGAGTCTGGTCTTGGGAGGACAGATTCTCTGGAAAGGACCTCCTACCTCCCCTGAGGCCCAGCTGTAGTCCTCACTCCACATGTGGACATGGGTGTCCAGGACTTGATATTGGTCTTCTCCCACTACCAAGCACTAAGAGGTTTTCCATTATTCTTCTATTTCTCCTCTACGGTCCCAGTACACCTTCAACTGTGCTCTGATTGAACTTCTGGAGATAAAATAATACTCTGGAAAGTTAAACTTAAAAGAAATAGGAAGTACTGTAATAACTAAACTGTTATAATAAAAACTCAAACTAAAATTAGGTAATTATATCTTAGAATATGAACTCTAAAGTCTCTGGTGTAATTTTTGAATTTTGTGTACTGAAAAAGCTGTACTCCCAAGTTTCAATAATAATATGAAAGTTGTCACTCTTCCTTTAATGTGAGTTTGGCATTCACTCCTTTTCCAAGTTCTCCACCTATAGCAAAGTCTTTCAGTATAATTATATTATTTCTAAAGAAAGAAATGCAATATTTTAAATACAGTATTTTAAAAAATCCAATTAAAATGGAGAAAAAATATTTCCAAAGGGAAACTTGTGGAATCTATGTTTAAATATGGTCTTGGCATCTAGTGTATTAAGGGTTTTGAGATGGTAGATGCTCAGGGTGGGCATGGTGAGATGTTTAAAGACTGGCAGTGTGGTAGCAAGCATGGACTGAGGTGTCATACAGGCCTCTGTGTGAATCCTGGCTCTGTCTCACTTTGACTTATCATGGCTGAGCTAGAACCTTCTACCAGACTCACGCTTTGCTCCCACCAGCTCTGTGTGTTCCACCTAAATGCTGAGTCATCATTATTCTAAGCTGGTTTGATCTACAACGTTGCTAGAGCAAAAATCCACTTGTGTTCCTGTTCTCTGCCTGTCTCATGTTTCTCTAAATAATTTTATTGGAATATAGGCACTCATTTACATATTGGCAGTGGTTCTTTTCCAGATCTAAGGGCAGAATTGAGTAGCTGTGACAGAGACCATGTGACTGATACAAGCTAGCTATTCCTTTCACAAAATGCTTGTCAAGCCTCTAAGGAAGTTATGACTTCTCTCTTGAGTAGCCCAGCCTCTCTTGCAGCTATGGTGGAACATCTGCTTGCTTCTCCCAGCAAGCTGCTGCAAAACCCACCAAGGTGTTGTTTCCTTTCTTTTCTTGCCTGCTTGATGGCTGGGTGTTTCTAGATGTGATGCTTATGGGGGAATAACTAACCTGACTTACACAGCAACAGACTGAATGGTGTACATCAGAAGGAAAGAGGGGAAGAATAATTTTGAGAATTTCGTTCATGTATATAATGCATTTTGATCAAATCCACCCCCAGTTCATCCACCTCCAACTCCTCCCCATCTTCCTGTGCTATTTTTTTCAAACCCGCTGAGTCTACTTAGTGTTGCCTGTGTGTCCTTGGGTGTAGAACCTTCTACTGCAGCAATGTAGCCTCTGAAGAAGGCTGACTCTCCATGCCCCAGCAGCCATCAGTTGCCAATAGTTCCTCAGTGAAGGGTGGGACTCATAAGCCCCTCCCATTCTGTGCTGGGATTTTGGCTGACTTGATCTAGGGCAGGTCTTCAGTTTACAGTCACTCTGAGCTTATGTGTATGACTACACTGTCTTGTCCTGGAAATACTGTTCCTCTGAAGACATCCACTACTTCTGGCTCTTAAAATTTTTCCACCCCCTCTTCTGAGATGATCACTGAGCCTTGTGAGGTGGGAATGTGATATACATACCCCATTTATAGCTGAGCACTACGTAGCCTCTTATTCTCTCCATCTACTGTAAAAAAGAAGCTTCTACGGTGAGGGTTGGGAGATTCACTAATCTGTGGGTATAAAGATAAGAAAGTAGGGGGCAGCTTATCTCTATGTCCATTTAACAGAAAAGTACTATTCAGTTCTCCACAACCCAGCCAGCTACAGGGTTGTTTTGTTGTTCAGTTAACATCAATAGGCATGTAGGATTCAGAAAACAAGTACCAAATACCCATGTGAATGTGGGGAAGGATTCTTGACAGACAGACTCCTGCTGTTGCCTTGACTCTACCCCCTCTTCTTGTTGTAAGAGGATTTTTTAAAATTGAGCTTTACAAATTATTTGTTGCTTTTTCCTGTGACTGAATGCAGAACACAGTTAACTATCAGATCCCTTTTCTATTTGTGAAATCGTGAGCAAGTTACTTGACTTCTTCAGGCCTCAGATTTCTTGTTTCTTACTTTAATAATGGGGATTAAATTGGATGATAAATATGAAGCCTTTTGCTCAATTTCTTCCGTAGAGTAAGCAAGTAATTGGAAGCTATTATTTCTCTCTCCTGATGAACTCATATAAAATTCTGAATTTCTTTGAGCTTCTGTCTACACAGGCACATATTTTCCAAACTAAATACCTTTTGCAAAAACTCTTGCTTTGTTTAGACATATTTTGACAGCTAGAACATGTGTTCCAATTGCAAACAAAAATGTTCCCAGTCATTGTTTTTGATCCTCTGTACGGAAATGAATGTTTTGTGTCTGAGTTGTTAGGCTATGAACCGTGTTTGCTAAATATTTTGTTTTTGCAAATATATTCATCAATTTCTTAGAATATTGTCTTGGAGAAGCACCCAGTGGTGTCTCTTCTCTTAGGCATGTTTTATAGTTTACAACTGAGAACAGATCAAAATGTCTGAAAAAAAAAATACGGAATGGCAGCTGCAAGAGAAAGCCTGGTCATGGAGGCTCTATGCTCCTGGAAATGGGAAATGGGTCTGCTATTCTTCCCAGTGCTAGCTGCCTGAACTTGCACATGACACCATGAATCTAGAACTCAATAACAGATCATATTTATGTCCCAAGCATCATATAACATTGATCTTTTTTACTGTAAACATATACTTTTTTCCCCCTTCAAGAGTCATGAGAAAATCCTATTTTCCCCCAAGAATGTAATTCACTTGAGGCTTACTGTTACTGTTCAGTGGTAGTGGCCAGAGTTTATCTTTTTATAATCATATTACTTCTCTTTCAAATTTTTCATGTAGTAAATGAAACACTAAGACTGCTAGATAGCATATCCCTTTTGCTGGCATTTAGGATAAAGAAAAACCTAATAAATCATGCATCAAGCAGCTCTACCAATATTGAATTATAAGATCATGATATAACTTTATAAGATAAATCACCAAGCAGATGTGCCATGGCCCATCTTGTTTAGAAAGTGCAGTAGAAGCTCTTTTCTTTCAGATCTGCAGGTAACTCGAAGGGATACCCAGTCCTTGGCTGTGAGTATGCATAAACACAGGGTCCTGAGACAGTCATGTCCCTTGCTTCTCCCAGGGCTCTTGAAGCATGCTGTGATTTACTTTTTCAAGTTAATTTGATTCTATTACAAAGTCTAAATAAGCTCTATATTAATAAGAACCATAGGACTTGCCTTTAGAGTGCCAAAATAATTTACTTTAAAAGCAGTGCTTAGTGGGCTGGAGAGATGGCTTAGTGGTTAAGAGCATTTGCTCTTGCAGAGGACCTGGGTTTTGGATCACCACCTACGCTCACTACTTCCTGTAACTCCAGCTCTAGGGGATCTGATGCCCTCTTCTGGCATCTGTAGGCACCTGCACTCATGTGTATGCACCTAAATGTAGATGCACACACATACAGAAATAAGTAAAAATATTAATAAAAATAAATCTTTAAAAATGTTAATGTTTTTGCATCTATGTAGTACCTTTTATAATATATAATCACAAAATCCCTCAGTAGTAAAATATCCCAGGGACTGAGAATATATCTCAGCTGGTAGAGTGCCTGGCTACCATACATGAGGCCCTGGGTTCTAGTCCCAGCTCTATGTAAACCAGACATGTTGATGCATACTTGTTATCCTAAAACTTGGTAGGTAGAAGCAGGAGGATCAGGAATTCAGGGTCATCCTCAACTATGTTTGGAACTTGAGGCCAGTCTCAACCAGCCTGCCTCAAAGAAAAAACATGAAACAAAATTTTCTAATGCTTCTGTCTATACTTATAGGACTTCATCCGTCTGCAGTTTCCTTGTCTGAGCTCTGAGGCCTATCAGAAAGCACTGCATGCCAATTTTCCTCAGATGAATTTGTTGTTTAAGAAACAGTTATCTGGAAGAAATTTTCTTCAACTTTAAAGGGGAAAAAAATCTGTGTCTCTCATCTTTTTATCATTCAGCAGTAAGCTTACCAATTCCTTTCAGACAATTACACCAATATGTCATACCTTGGAATCACTTTTCAACATGAATACATTCAAATATATATGAAAAGCAGTTAGAGACTTCTGAATCTCAGATGTGCATGGGACCAAATATGGCTTGACTTTTCTTTGGAGTGAAGATTTGGGAGGTTACTGTGAAGAGAGTGACTCACAGGGTTAATTTAGATAGGTTCCTTCAGCCATGGCCATGCAGGATATGGGCAGTCAACTTGGAGTAGCTTCCTTAATCACTCTTCACTTTATTTTTTGAGACAGGGTCTCTCTTTGAACTGGAACCTCTCTAGCCTTCTAATTTTGCAAATCGGTTTAGACAGTGAGCTATGGGGCTCCTCCTGTCTCTGCACACCTCCAGCGCTGAGGTTTCAGATACATACTACCACACCCAGAGTTTATATTTTCCTGGATTGCTGAATTCAGGTCCTCATGCTTGTACAGTAGGCACTTTGGCTACTGAGTCAACTCACTAGCCCCTGGTACATGATATTTTACAAGAGAAATAAATTCTCTGAAGTGATTTAGGGATCACTGGTCTGATTTTTCTGCCGTAGCCTCTGTCATTCACTGTAAGGCAGACACAAAGCCCTTAGGTCTAGTGTTTGTGCTGAGTGGACTTTGGGTCTTGGAACTTTAATTGCTACCAAGATTAAGAGGTAAATCTTGGTATGTCTACCTTTCCACTCACACATCATGTGTTGATTATATAGTGTAAGCAGGAAAATATGCTATAGGCAGTTGTTATGCCCTAATTTGGTAAACTGAGGATGGGAAGATAGCTCAGTGAGTAAAGTACTTGCTGTATTCTAATTTCCTTTCTCTTCTGTGATAAACACCATGACCTGAAGCAACTTGGGGGTGCAAAGGGTTTATTTCAGCATATACTTCGAGGTCATGCTCCATTGAAGGAAGTCAGGGCAGAAACACAGTGCAGGAACTGAAGCACAAGTCACAGGGGAATGCTGCTTTCTGACTTTTTCACTGGCTTATGCCCACCTAGCTTTCTTATACAACCCAGGTCCACCTGCCTAAGGAATGGTACTGCCCACAGTGCCTGCTGTATCAATTAGCAATCAAGGCAGTGCCCCGCAGACATGGCCACAGGCCACTCTGATCTAGAACGTTCTTCAGTTGAGGTTCTCTCTTCCCAAGTAACTTAGATTATGTTAAGTTGACAATAAAAACTAACCAGGACATTGTGCAATTGTGAGAACCAGAGTTCAGATTCCCAGTGCCTGTGTAAATGTCAGGCAGGCACAGGTGGCCACCTGTAATTCCAGAGCTCTGAAGGCACAGACAGGATCCTCTGTGCAAATAGTCTAGTTGAACAGGTGAGTTACAGGTTCAACTAAGAAACCTTGGCTCAGTTAATAAGATGGAGAGCAATTAAGGAAGACACCCAACATCATCTTCTGGCCTCCATGTGCACATGGATACATACAAACACACACATACACAATTTTATTTTATGCATTTTTATGTTTTACCTGCATGTACATAGATGTACTACATGTGTGCAATGCCCATGGATGTCAGAAGGTATTGGATCCCTTGGAACTGGAGTTATGGACAGTTAGCTGACATGTGGGTGCTGGGAACCAAACCTGGGTCCTCTGCAAGAACAGCCAGCACTTCTAACTGCTGAATCATCTCCCCAGTGCCCACCAAAAATTTTTTTTAATTAAGATAAAATAAAATGTCTGCTCTCACAAGGCAAAATATTTAAGACAGAGGGAAGAGGAAAGGAAGAGAGAGAGAGAGAGAGAGGGAGAGAGAGAGAGAGAGAGGGAAAGGAGGAGGAGGAAGAGAAGTTGTTGATCACTTAGGGGCTCCCTATCCTGATGATGTACTCCCCATGACCTTGTTGCTCTCTCGTTCTATGCTCCCTTCCTGTTTTTTCTTTCATGTATTCATCAATATTCATTAAGTGTATTCATGTGTCAGCCCTCAGAAGATAGCTAAGAGGAGAATGGACATGGTTCCTACTCTCATTTTACTTATAATTGAATTGGGAACAGACATTAAATGAATAATTACATAAATAACTTTATTATGCTGCTCATTCCTGTTCAGGGACACAAAATAATGCTTGATTTCCATATTTTTATTCCTTAGAAATTCTTCCTGATGCTAAAACTTTATAATTTAGAAAATATCAGAAGGAATCATGAAAAAGTAGCCTAAGATGTAGCCTGTACTCAATGTTAATAATTTTTCTTACATTTCTTTCTTTCTCTTGGTTGTGTGCATATGGTTCTAGAAATGTGTGTGTGTGTTCTGTATGTTGTGTGTGCTTATATTTTTGGATCATACTATGTATGAAGCTTTGATTTTCCTTTCAGTGATTTGTATGTGTGTGGTGTATGCATGTGTGCATAAACCTGTAGAGACCAGAGGTGAACTTGAGTAACTTCCTATTTTGCTTTCCTTCCCACATTTTAAAAAAGAATTTTTATTTCTATTTCATGTATGAGGTTTTATTCCTCCCGAATGTACTGTATGTGTATTTCCCTGTATGTGTACTATGTACATGCAATTTCTGTGAATGCTAGAAAGGCACATCAGATCCCCTTGAAGCTGGTATTACAGATAGTTATTAGCTGCCGTGTGGGTGTTGGGAACAGAACCCTGGTCCTGTGCAAGCTCTTAACTGCTGAGCCAGCTCCCTGGCCCCTCTTCCCATTACTTTCTGAGACAAGGTTTCTCACTGAACCTGTACATTTCAGTTAGAATGGATGGTCATCATGCCCCCAGGACCCTCCTGTCTGTACCTCCCTCAGTACTGAATTACTGACATGGGCCAGCTTCATACAAAAGTGCTGAGGCTTTGAACTCGGGTCTTCATGCTTGCACGGTAAGCACTTTACCCACTGAGCCATCTCCCTAGTCACTAAATGATTACTAGATAGTTAGAATTTATCATATTATTAAACATTCTTTAAAATTTATTTCAATCTAGGTGTGGTGGTGCACATCTCTCATGCAAGCACTTGGGAGGTAGAGGCAGGAGGATGAAGATCTCATAATCATCCCTGAGCACAAAGCATGTTCAGGGCCAGCCTGAGCTACATAAAGCTTGCCTCCAGAAAAATGAAAATAAATAAGTGAATTGATAAATAAATATATAATTGGTTTGCTGAATAATTTACTTTAGGTCTGTTGCACAGATTGATGTTTTTCTTCATCTTGAAACATATTAGGAATGCCTTTCAATTTTTGAGTTTTTAACTGCTTTATTGATGGAAACATGAATTTTTGTATCTCAGATTATTAGCATATAATCTGGAATTGTAATTACAAGTGATTTTTAAAATCTTCATGTACCATGTCATGTGACACATTATGAAATATAGTCTTTTGATCTATTGTATATAATATATAATATTGAACTTTCTTTAATGTGCTTGAGTTGTAGCAATTTACACACGGATACCAGCCGTGTTTAAGTGCCTACTTTACATATTCTTGGTGCCATTAGATCGTTTAGATTTTCAGTATATACTAGTTGGATAGACAAGAGAGACATTTGGGTGTTTTAATTTAATGTTTCCATTTATATATCAGCAGCTGTATTTTATGTGTGACTGTGATTTGCTCATTTTCTATTATGAGAGTCTTGAATATATTTTAGTTAAGAATAACATAGGAAATTGCAGGTGTTGTATTGCACATTGCATTAATATGATTTAACACATTATTTATGTAATATAGTAATAGAATCCTATATTATTTCCTAGGGTTATTAACAATTTGTTTTTTAATGGCAGAATGTTATACATTCACTTATAATGCTGCTTTACTTATGGACAGTGAGTGAATATAAACAGGAAATCCTTTCTCCATCATCTCTGTTTTATGAACCTACCTTTTATTTTATTAATTCCTTTTATATTTCATAAAACGTCAGCATTACTGTGTTGGGGGTCCCAACACTCAGGGCCAGCCCAAGGGGGACCAAAGGATCTCCCACCGTAGGGTGAGGGGGTGAGTAGGCGCAGAGTCAAGACACAGGGGAGTTGAGCGGAAAGCCAGCAGTGGTGGTCTGCTGCAAACATTTATTCAAGAAAGAGCAGAGAGTCTTATAGGTCTTGTTAGCCAATAGCCTTATGGGGTCCCGACCACAGCCAATTGCAGTTTGTTCCCAGGTGGATCAGGTTCCCTCCAGGTGCTGGGCAGAAACTGGCTTCACAACCAACCAGTGTGGAGCACCACACGCACGAGAGCCATTCCTTCATTCCTCCTGGCAGGTGACCTAGCTAGGCCTACCCTGCATTATGCCCAACATTACTGCAAATATTTATCACTTTACAATGAGTATAAATTCATTAAATTTCTTAATTTGTTTGGCTCCATAGTCTTTTCTCTTAATTCTTCATGTCAATTTCAGAACTACACTGAATATTTTAAAAATGCTGGTAGGATTTCACTTTGAATTACATAAAGATATCAGTTAAACTTGCCTTTTTATAATGCTATCTCTTCACCTCCAGAAATATTGTCTGTTTTTATATTAAACCTTCATATCTTGCAGTTAAATTTGGAGAAGGTTTTGGTGCTGTTGTTTGTAGATAACACACTTTAATATTAGTGAGAAATTTACAGTTTTATAATTGGGTATAGAGTCTTTTAAGTTAGTTTAGGTTTTTATCATTAGTGTGTGTGTGTGTGTGTGTGTAAGTGCAGTGTAAATGGAAAGGCAAACCTGAGCCAGAACCCAGGGTGAACTGTGGACAGACATGAAAACGGTGTTGACAGCCAGAAGCTGCCACCCACATTTCGTTCTCTTAGCTCTAAAGTGGTTGCTCACTTGTCACAGCCATGGTTGTTCTTCTTGTCCACAGCCTTGGGAAATATAGCCGGCCTCTTCTTTCCTCTCATCCTCGTCTTCCTGCTCCTGCTCCTTTTCCTTCTTCCTTTGAAATGAGATTTCATGTATTCCAGATGTAACTAGAACTCACTGTGTATGGACCTCCATATCTAAGTGCTGGGATTACAGGCGTGCATCACTATGCCTGGTTGAGGTAGAACCCATGCCTTGTGCATGTAAGGCAAGCACTCTACCAGCTGCGCCATGTTCCCAGACCTTCTTTCTCACCTTCAACATCATGCTGCCCATGGCTTTCCTAGGCCAGGTCCTTTCAGCCTCTTCTACAAGTTCTGCTTTGTCCCCTTTGTGTTATGTACTCAGCTGTTTTCTCCTCTGAGCTATCTCCCTGGGTGGTTTCTTCCTACTCCCATCCTCTGGATGATCATCTAACAATTTGCTTCCCCCTCGTTTTCTCTCCCTTCACTTGAGATACTCACTTAGCTCATATCTCTGATCAAAGCCCAGGTTCAAACCCAGGTTCTCTGTCTGATCCAAAATCCCGGTCCTTGAAGCCCCCAGCTCTCCTTCTGTCCTACACTTTGCATCCTGAATATATTTGCTGTGTTCTGACCCACTAGGAGTGTAGTGGGAGAGTAAGGTGGTTGCCTCAGTGATGGACTGAGTCCCTGACTGATACTCATGAACAGTCGTCTCTCACAGTTCCTCCAGAACTGATCCATCCCAGCCCTGGTGTGTCTCTAAAATGTGTCCCCAGCTCTTCTTTCTCATGGCACCTGCTTTTCTTTCTTTCTTTCTTTCTTTCTTTCTTTCTTTCTTTCTTTCTTTCTTTCTTTCTTTCTTCTTTCTTTCTGTGTCATCTTCTATATTAAGGTTATTCTACAAGTGACACTAATTATATTTTATGTAATTATTATCTAAGTTTCTAATTCTGTGTTGGTGCTAACTTTTCAAACATTGTTAAGAAAATTAATCAAAGGGTGAAAGAAATAATATCTTGTGTTAAATTATTTTTTGAGTCTATTGATTCTTTAATTACTATACTAAATATGGTATTAAATTTAGGGATAAAATGTAATTATGAGAAAGTGAGTCACTCTAAAACAAAGAACATTTCATTGTTTCTAGCACTGCAGGGTGTCCAACAACTGGTATCTCATAGTACCTCAGGCCTCTCATTTATACCATCATAATTCCTGAAAGAAAATAGAAGTAACATGGTGTGCGTGACGAATTAATTCTGTAAGTAGAATTCTAGTGCTACCTGGAGCTTGTACTTCAGAAACACTTTGAAGATCTTGAATAGCATGAACTTAACACGTATACTCTGAAGTGTAAGAGTTATAATGGAAAGAAATCCTTTATTTCACAGAGACCCCTTCTTCTCTAGCTGCCTGTGACCCATCCGTACAGTACAGGTAGATGGACTGAGTGAAGTTCAGCCCCACTCTTCCCGGCTAGGTGTCCCTCTCCACCTCTTAAGAGCTGACAGTGAGGAGTCTGGGCTAGACTGCTCCTTTGTTGACTCTGAGAAAAGTCAAGTGGGGGCTGGAGGATGGGGCTCAGTTGGCAGAGTGCTGACCTAGCACACATGAAGCCCTGGGTTCCACCTTCTGCTCCACATAAACTAGGTGTGCTGGTGCATGCCTCTAACCCCAGTGCTTAGGAAGTGAAGCAAAAGGATCAGGAATTCCAGGTCATCCTTAGCTACATAACAAGTTGAGGCTAGCTTAATTTATAAGAGACCATCTGTGTAGAAAAACTACAGCCAAAAGCCCAGCTGTTGGGTTTGGCTGGTGCTCCTTGCTCTTCCCTGTGTCTGTTTTGGCTGACAAACGTCTTCAGGAGAGAGATATTCTAGAGCTTTTCCTATGCTTTTCTGTGCCCTCCAGTCCCATGTCCTGTGAGTGGGTTGAGTGTGGTATTGACAGTGTGGGGAGTGTGGTTTTGAAGGCCATGCAATGTTACTGTACCCTAACTCCCATCTAGTTACACTGTCACCAACCTCACGGTCCTCTTCTCCATCACCCATGCAGTCTGTGACCATCCCTATCTCCATCTCGTTCTCTAAGTCTGTCTTCTGCAGTGATCAGAGCCAACTGAAGGCTTGCACCTGTGCAACTGGGTGTGGGGCTCCTGGAACACCACTGGAACAGGCTCCTGCTGCCTTTGTTGTTTTTTTCAGGCACGTCTGGGCCATGAGAATCCTTGGCCCTCACTTTTTAGACCATCCTTCTGTGGAAGGGAAAGTCTATTAGCGTCACCTGGACTCCAGAAAGGTGTTGGGGCAGTGCATTCCTTTTCTGGTCCCACTAAGTGTAGCTGGACTCAACACCACAAACAGGAAGCACAAGACTCTGGCATGGGAAGAGCAGATGCATACTGACTAGGGACCTGCGCTCAGAGCCCTGCACATGATGAGACCCTCTTTGCCTCATACATCTTGTATTGAGCATGGGAATACAAGGCCCAAGAGTCCCGCCTCTTCAGGGTATGCAGCACCATAGAAAGAGGGGAATCCCTGCAAGACAGAAAACCTTCAGACAACAACTGCTGTACTCCGGCCAAATACTCCAGAAGGAAACAGTGGCCTCCCTCACGAACCCACAGCAAGGGCAGAGTAGGGAGCTTGGATGGCCAAAGAAAGAGGGATGGGGTGGAGCTGAGACTTGCATCCTCTCTTATGACATCTGGGGGGTGGTCCGGCATGCCTGGGCTTCTCCTCTACCGGGAGTGTCCAGGTTCTCCCCACTGCACAGTGTAGTGATGTCCAAAAAGGCCTCCTAGAGAGACAGGGGACAGTAACCCACCCCTGTGTAGACAGAGGATGTTTAAGGGACAGAGACAGATGTCTGCCAGCTCTAGATGCTACAGCCCAGCACTTCAGACAGGATAATTTAAGTTGCAGACATGTATTATCTCATGGTTCTGAAAGCTGGGAGGTCTAAGATCAGGGTGTAGGCCAGTGTGATTCCTGACGAGGGCTTGCAAACACCTTTTTTCTTTTCTGTGTTCTGAGAGGCATAGAAAACAGCTCTCTCTGGGGCGTCCAAGTGCCCTGATGAATGCCTCACACTCCTCTCTCTCCTCTGACCCTAGTTACTTCCCAAAGGCTCAGCTCTAACTACCATCAGAGGAGGGGTTAGGCTTTACTCATGGGATAGGTAGGCACCTGCAGTCTGTACCAGCCTTCCATCCTGGGCACCATCAGCAGAGGCTTGATGGGACACTTGAATCTCCGCTCCAACCAGGAGTAAGAATGAATCTCTCCCTGATCTCACTGACAAAGCAATCCAAGGGGAATCTTAACTTCCACCTCCACCTTGGCACCATGAGGAACAATGCCTTCCTTTCCTACCAGGACAGTGTCTAAAGCATCTGGAATAGAAGATTTAAGATTCAGTTAAAAATCACCAAGCATAACAAGAATCAAGACATTTCCTCTTGAATGAGAACAGATAAACAATATACAGCAAAAACAACATACTAGGGCTGCAGAGACAGGTTAGTTGTTAAGATCACCCCACTGGCTGCTCTTGCAGAAGACCTGGGTTTAGTTCACAGCACCCACATAAACAACCCTCTGTAACTTTACTTTTGGGGGAATTTGACGCTCTCTTCTGACCTCTGTGGGCATTGCATGACACAGGTGTACTTACATACATGCAGGCAGTACACTCATACACACAAAATAAAAATGGTAAATAAAATATATTTTATTTTAACAACATGTTAGAAATATCTTACCAGAGCCTTAAAGCAACAGTCATAAAGTGTAGTCAGTGAGAAGTTACAAACACACTGGAAACAAATGGAAAGAAAAGAGAATATCATATAAAAAATAAGAAATGCCACCAAAAGGTTAAAAGACATAATGGAATACTGCATGGGACTACTAGTACTAGTGCTTGCTGCCAAGCCTGAAAATTGGAGTTCCATCCCTGGAAGCCACATTACATAAGGAGAGAACAGATTCTTCAAAGTTGTCCTATGACCACGTGTGCCATGGCATATACACACATACCTACACACAGGAAGATAAATAAATATAATTTAATTTTGTTAAGAAGGAAGAAAGTCAAGTTTCTTCTCTGTGGTTGGCACAATGTTCTGTGTACAGCCAGAATATAAAAAAATCACAAGGAACTGATTTAAAAATAATAGAATAAATAATTTCCACAAGGTCACAAGATACAATGGCAGAATACAAAAATCAATCATATGGATATCGCATTTGTATGAAATAGAGATGGAGGAGTAGAGGTTGGAAGATCAGATGTGGTCCCATTTTAGGCCGGCTTACAAAAGCAATGATGAGACGTGGCTGTAACAATGCATATGGTAGTAACCATTCTGACCCCTAGGAAATTTGGATGAGAGAAAGCCAAGTGCCCAGGAAGAAACATGAGGATTGAAAGAGCTCAGTGAAGACTTTTTAAACATTAATTTTTTTATTTTTATAGTTCCATACTCATATACAATGTATTTTGAACATATTCCCCTCCATTACCTTTTCTCATCCCCCTCTCACCCTTGCTAAGAATTATCCTAAACAGTGTGTGCATGAACAAAGGAGCTGGCGAGGTGGACCAATTTCTAAAAGGAAGATAATGTGAGACTAACCCTACTCAATCCACTCTTGCTGTATAGCCAGTATGATCAAACTATAACATGGGTCTGGAAGGGACAGACATTTAGATCAATGGAACAGACAAACAGACAAACAGACTGTTATTACATAAAAATACAAAATACAAACCAGCTGATTTTGCATGTGAGTATGAAGTTGGTTAGAGGTCTTATTAACAAATGATGCTATCGTGACTGGGCACCCATTGACAAAACAAAATAACAGTAATGAGAATGGACACTAGCTAACTTTGTGCTGTGTAAAGGGCTTGCCTCCCAAGCATGAGGACCTGAATTTGAATCTCCAGAACTCATGTAAACAGCTAGGCATGGTGGCACATATCTGTAATCTCAATGATGGTGAGATGGGACACGGAAACAGGCAGAACTTTGGAAGCTTGTGGGCCATCTAGCCTCACCTACCTGATGAAGTTCCAAGCCCGTGAGAGATTTTGTCTCAAACAGAAGGTGGAAGGGGCCTATCTAGTTTGCTTTCCTTGCTGTGATAAAACACTGACCAAAAGAAACTTGGGGAGGACAGGGTCTGTTTTGCTTCATGTTGCAGTCCATCATCCAGGAGCTGAGGCAGAGAACATGGAGGAACACAGCTTACTGGCTTGCTCAGCTGCCTTTCTTACACAGCCCAGGCCTCCCGTCTAGCACCACCCACAGTAGTGCTTCATCAATTAACAATTAAGAAAATGCCCACAGACATGTGCACAGGCCAGTCTGATGGAGCACATTCCTCAATTGATGCTCAGTCTTCCTAGATGATTCTTCTTTGTATCAAGTTGACAAAAATGGTTTTAACCAATATGGAGCCTGAGGATGACACTAAGGATGTTCTGTGACACCCACATGCGTGCCACCTACAGCTTCCCCCTTCACGTACAAGATTGACGCTGTCCTAAGCTCAACCCCTTCCCCCAAAATAGATCTAAAATATGCTGGCTTAACTGTGAAAGCTAAAATAATTAAGCCCTAAAAGGAAACAAAGTTATGGATGAATTCCTTGACTTTTATGACTTGTCAGGGTTTCCCACATCAGGACATCACATTCTGTAAAGGAAAAAGAAGCCCACAAATTGGAATTCATTAAAAAATTTTGAATCCTGCCCTGTGAGGGACCCTGATCATAATGACATGGAAAACTCTACACTCTAAATTATCCATAAGCCACATATGTATGAAAACCTATACCTGGAAGACAAAACTCACAAAAATACAAGGAAAAAAAACAATCTACTGGTAAGGTGGTCAACAAGCAGGGGATCACTTCAGCAAAGATGATGTGTCAGTGACAAATAAGCACTAGGCTAGATTCTCAGCAGCAACCATTGGGGAAATGCAAGCTAAAGCCACAAAGAGGTGTCACTAAGTGTCTACTAACGCAGTTACAGGAGAAATTAATGGCAGTGCAGTATGCTTTCGAGACTCTGAAAAAACAACAACAACAAACAATCTTTCCCACATCATTGGTGGCCATGTAAAACAGTATGGCACTCTGGAAAATAATTTGGCAGTTTTTTTTAAAAGACCCTGGGTGGGACTATAGCGGAGTTGGTAGACAGCTTGACTAATATGCACAAAGCTGTGGGTTTCAGCCCCAGCACCTAAAAAATTGGGTGGAGTGGTACATACTTGTAATCCCAGTACTGGGGAGGAGGAGGAGGCAGAAGAATCAAAAAGTCAAGGCCATCTCTGGCATTGAGGGTTAGCCTTGTCCGTGTGAGACTCTGCCTCAAACCCACACATATACACACATACGCATACTCATGAACAAAGCCTGGCATGGTAGAGCAAGCCTTTACTCCCTGCTGTCTCGAGCTCCCACTACTGTGGCTTCCTCCACAGTGAGGGGCTATACCCTGAAATTATGAGCTGAAATAAACCCCTTCCTCCCCGGAGTTGCTTTTTGTCAGGGTATTTTATTACAGCAACAGAAATGATACCAGGATAGCCTGGCTATTTTTGTTTGTTTGTTGGAGACAGGGTCTGCCTATAGCCCTAGGTGGCCTGGAACTTGCTGCGAAAACCAGGCTGCTGACCTCCATCTCACAGAGATCCAGCTGCTTCTGCAGGTTCTGATGCTTGCACAACAAGCACTTTACCCTCTGAGCTGTCTCCCCAGTGCCCAGTTCCTACTAAACTTTTGATATTGCTTTCACCACTTCCATGTTTTAAATCTCTTCAGGGCAGTTAGAGAACTGATTCTTCTCTCATTTTCCAGTAAAGGATCCTGTGGTCATAAAGTCAGGGACATGTGGCAATTAATTGTTCTATTGTCTTCCTGTTTTCCCTCCTGGATTTCTTATTCAGACAGGTCATGTGACTTTCCTGTGTTTCCTCCTCGTGATGACGAGCTAGATACAGGTTCCCAGGGTGATACAGACACTTAACAATTGACTCATCACCTGATAGTTCTATATTTTCATACTGTGTGTATATGTGTGTGTGTGTGTGTGTGTGTGTGTGTGTGTGTGTGTGTGTGTCTGCATGTAAAAACCAGAGGTCAACCTCTTGTGGATTCCTTGGGTGCAGTCCACATTTTCTTTTTGAAACAGGGTCTCTCACTGTCTTGGAACTCACCAACTAGGCTAGGCTAACTGGCTTATGAGCTCCAGGGATCCTCCTTTCTCTGCCTCCCCATCACTGGGAGTGCAAGTGTGTGACTCCAAACATAGCTTGTTTTACATGGGTTTTGGGGATCAAACTTAGGTATTAATGCTGAATCCCTCCCTCCTTCCTTCCCTCCCTCCTTTCCTTCCGTTCTTCCTTTGTTTTTGTTTTGTAGTTAAGATCTCATAATTCCACCCAGACTGGCCTGGCAGTAGTAATCCTCCTGCCTCAGTTGTGTATGCTACTATGCCAGCTGCATTGTCTTTAAATAACACTAGAAAAAAATCTATTGCCCAAACATGATTGTTCTTTATTAAAATTTCATGTTGGCATTGTTAAGGACAGAGATCTAGTTGAAGAAATTTCTAATTTTGGGAGGTGGGGTTTGGTTTGGGTTTGTTGTTGTTTTGAGAAAGGGTCAAAACTGGCCTAGCTGGCCTTGAGCTGGCTATATTGACCAGGCTGACCTTGAACTCAATTAGTTCAAGGTATTAAAGGCATGTGCCACCACACCCAGTGAGACATTTCTCATTCTGATATAAGAGAAAGCTGTTTGGGGAAATCTTTCTCTTCCGTTTTAGTGGTTTGCGAGGTACTTTCTCTTAGCTAAACAGAATCTGTATGTTCACTATTTTCTATCCTGTCCTTAACAGAGCAGCCAGACCTAAGGCAGAGATTATGAGACTGCTCATGCTCCCTTGTAAATTAAACTCATAGTTAATTCTAGCACAGCTGTTATTGCTTGAACTAAAGGGCGCCCAGCTGACTGAGAAAGCAGAAAGGCTGGTGGTTCAATAATCACACTGACATGTCAGAATTTCCTGGCAGCATTTGCTTTGGCCAGTCCATCATTTCCATTTCTATTTGCAAATTATCCAGTGTCATTAGATGACTTATTGGATGCTGTATCATTAATAAATACCTGGATGGTGTCTTTTATTATTGCAGCTTCATACAGTCATGTGAAGATTTTTCTCTAGAACAGGAAGTGTGTTTGAAAGCCATTCTTTTACATTGATGACAATTTCTAACTCTAAAATTAGATCAATCCTAGGATACTTTCAAGGTTTCATGTGCATATGAATTCATAAGATGTAATTTGATAGCAGTGAGTATCATATTTTCAGGAAGTAAAATAGCCCTGTGTCAAAAACTTTTATCTTATGTAATTTTTAAAAGTTGATAAACTTGGGGCTGGAGAGATGGCTCCGTAGTTAAAACCACTGGCTGCTCTTACAGGGATCCCAGGTTCGATTCCCAGCTCCCTCCTGGTGGCTAAGAGCCACCTGCAATTCTAGGTTCAGGGAATCCAGTGCCGTCTTCTGACCTCCACAGGCATTGCACGACACTGGCGCACTTAAATACATGCAGGTAATATACTTATATTAGTTTGCTTTCTATTCCTATGGTAGAAATACTGACCAAGAGAACTTATAAGGGAAGAGTTTATTTACCTTACAGTTCCAAAGGGGCAAGAGTCCATCATGGTGGGGAGGCGTGGTGGCAGAGGTGGCTGGAGTAGAAGCAGAAACTAAGTGCTCACATCCTCAAATGCAGGCACAGGAAGCAGAGAGTAACTGGAGCCCCGGTAAGGCTCAAGAACTCTCTAAGCCGGTACTGAGTGATTTGCTTCCTCCAGAATGACTACACCTTCTAAGACCTCCCAAAACAGTCCCACCAAAATCTTCAAACACTTGGAGGCTGTGGGGCTCATTCAAACCATTCAACATTCAAACCACCACAACACTCATACACATAAAATAAAAATAAATCTATTTTTCAAAGCTGATAAACTTTTTGATCACAGGAAGCAGTAATTTATGACTTTTTTTGAGACAGGATTTCACTGTGTAGCCCTGGATGACCTGGTACTCGATATTTGGAGCAGGCTGACCTTGAGCCCATAGCAATCCACCTGCCTCTGTCTCCTAGAGCTGGGAGTAAAAGTTGCACTACCATGCCAGCCTATTTGACTTTTATAAACAGCATAAAACTATTTCTAAATATTTTGCCACCTCGTGTGTGTGTGTGTGTGTGAGAGAGAGAGAGAGAGAGGGAGAGAGAGAGATAGAAAGAGAGAGAGAGTTCCCTCTTTCACCTCAAACCTGCAGTTCTTCTGTCTCATCCTCCCAAGTACTCCTGGCTTCCAGTTTCTTTAAAGTGAAAATAATCTCCATTAATTTTGAGGCTGTGCCATCCATCATTTTTGCTATTAAGGATTCATTTATTCTGTCATTAAATATTTATTTAGCACTGGGCCTCAGCGTCAAGGTTACATATGAGTTGACAAATAAGGTCTCTGACCTCATAAAGTTTACATGGGAGAGACAGGCAGTTAACAAATGGAGCAACCACATGATGATTGCTGGGAATGATATATAGCTGGGAATGTTGTGAAGGCAGCAGGGGTCACGTGATGGGGTGCTGCTTTGGTGGGTGTTCAAAGGAGGCACCGCAAACCTGTAGCTAAAGTGTAAGCTGAGTCATAGCATTCCAGGATGCAGTGATAACAAGCCCGAGGTGACACACACAGAAAGCTTCCTTTGCCCAGGAAGCAGGAGGGATGGTCAGTCAGGAAGGAGTCACCAGGGGCAGGTGGAGTGTGAGGCAGAATCTAGATGCTAGGGTGCTACAGGTCACCTAGTTCATCTCCATTCCACCCCAAGTACAGTGGTGCTGGAGCTCAGAGACTAAGAGGAGAAAGCGGGAGAGGAGGGAGATGAAGAAGAGGAGGAGGAAGGGGAAGGAGAAGAGAGGCAAGAAGAGGAGGAAGGAGAGGGAAGAGGAGGAGCTGCTTCTAGGGAAAGTGCTCAAGCTATTCATGTCCCTAGATCTCAGATCCCAGAATTTGTGAGAGACTTTAAGCAGTTAGGATATTGTAAAGGTTCCATGAAAATGAATGTGGAAGGGTTAACAGAGGCCTGAGATAATTGTGTGTGCGGTAATGTCTCTGCAATGATGTAATCTGCTGTTGTTATAAAGAAGGATTGGGCAGCTCTGTGCCTTCCGCAAGTGCATGGCATTGTTTGAAAAGGGAACTGAAGGAAGCAGGGCTGGGGAAATGGCTGAGGGATAGGTGCTTATTGGACACGAAGGAGGACCAGAGTTTGATATCCTGAAGCCACAGAGATTGATGGTTATGGTGGTGTGCACTTGTAATCCCAGTGCTGAGAAGGCAGAGACCAGTCGATCCTTGGGGCTCTAATGGCTGAGCCTTGGGTCCCAGTGAGAGAGCTTGTCTCAAAAAAGAGAAAGAACAAAGCAAACAGTACTTGAGGATGACATCTGAAGTGGATGTCTAGCATGGAGATACACTCACACACACACACACACACACGTGCACACACATACACAAACACCTGCACATATACACATGCAATAAAGAAGTGGTTTCTGACTGGCTGATACACACCAAATTGTTCTATGATTTGGTCCTAGTCTCTCCCTATAGTCTGCCAGTGGTGGCATTTTGTCCCCTTTAGGGTAGAGCATCACCATTGTCCCAACATCCCCGTAGACATGCAGGACCCAGGAA
Organism: Eospalax fontanierii; assembly: GCA_035773235.1. Classification (NCBI taxonomy): domain Eukaryota; kingdom Metazoa; phylum Chordata; class Mammalia; order Rodentia; family Spalacidae; genus Eospalax; species Eospalax fontanierii. The sequence continues at coordinate 25,250,333 of CM069524.1, forward strand.
TGCTGACTGTTGGGTTGGTCGGGAGCCTGGCACAAGATGGAGAAGATTTGCTGGAGGTCAGATGAGGGCAAGGGGCATTTCCCCAGGGGAGCCAGAGAAGCCAGTGGGTGTGAAGGAACCTCTGCAAGCTTGGGAGATAGGAGAGTAAGCAGGATAAACTTGGAGTTACGTGTTTTGTGACTGTTCAGCCAGTGGAGGCTGGTGGGAACCTGCTTTCCCCTTTAGGATAAAAGACTGACTGATACCTATATTCCTAAACTCTGTGGAAACTCATCTCTGTATTGGTATACTTTAGAGTTAGGATGGTTTATCTTTCCATGCCTAAGTAGTTCTATTCCTCAAGAGACTAAATGAAGCATTTCTATAGAATGTAAGCCAGATGTGAAGATAGCAAGGGGAAACTGATCTCTATACACCTTGGAAACCCCGTATTCACCCTGTTCAGGATCCTAGACCTCTCCTGTTTCTTTCCTTCAACACTGGCTTCCTGTCTTTTACCATTGAATTCCATAGGAATACTGGTCTAGATTCCAGTATTTACAATGAAAGTACAAAGAGAATCTTTTCAAGCCCACGTCAACTCTAGTGGAGTAAGATCTGATCAGTCATCAGATTTCTTTCAGCAGCTTTAACTTGCTTGCTGTCTTTGATCATTGATCTTGAAATCAGGCCTGGAGGCTTTCCTCTGGAGAATAATCTAGCTCTCAAAAGCAAAACCACTCAATGGCTTAATGTTAATCATGGTGCATTTTGCTTGCGCTGAGGTATGGTCATCAGAACCCTTCACTTGTTGCCAACGCTTAGAGCTAGTGTGCATTGCACTGAAGAGAACTGAGAATCGGCAGTGAGTGGAGCAGGTTTTCTACACACATGAATGCCACACTCATTCATGACTTGATTCGAAAGAGAGCTGAGGTCCGCAGGCCCTAACTCAAAGGCCTTTTCATCTCAGTCCACAAACACATTGGAGGTAGCAGATGAGAAAGAGTCAGATGTGCCCACAGCAGTGAGGAGGGATCCAACCGTCAGACAATGGGGGAGGGGCAGAAGAAAGCAAAGGGTGCCGACAATTCAAAACCCAGCACTGTGCCTCGCAGGTGTCATTAAGCCTGCGTGTCTGGATCTTAGATTCACAAGGCTTAGGAACCCTCAAAGTACAGGCTGTACAGTGTCTCAGGATGGAGGGCACTTGTCCATTTCTGACTAGACATGTTGCTTAAAATCTCTGAAGCTCAGTTTCCTTACTATAAAATATGAAGAATAATCATTATTAGGATTAAATGGAGGATTTGTGAGCATGACTTTGGAGTTATGAAAATGGATTGAACTGGACAGCTTTAACTGAAGCAAGGTAGGTAGCCCAGGTGCAGAAAGAAAGATACTGTGTATTCTCCCTCATAGGTGAATCCCAGCCTCAGACTGCATATACATATATCTCCATGGGAGCAAATGTGGTTGAAGGTCTAAAAACTAGAAAGGGACCCCTGAGATTGGAAAAAGAAGCATTAAAGGAAGGGGATGGGGAATGCAAAAGAAAACAGAAGAAGGAATCCTGGGTGGAAGGGTGTTGTGGGAAGGGGTTGCAGGGATATAAGAGGGGTCAACCAGAATAATGTGTGCTTGAGAGTGACATATGGAAGCCTATTACTTTGTAACCTAAGTTAAAAAATAAAAAGAAAGTATTTTTTTAAGTACAATGTGGGGCTGGAGAGATGCTCTGCTCTTGCAGAGGACCAGAGATCAGTTCCCGACACCCATGTCGCATGGCTCACAATGTCCTGTAACCCCACCTCCCGAGATCTGGCCCTATCTTCTGAACTCCCCAAGCAATGCACTCACATGCACAAACCCACATATACACATAATTAGACATAAAATCTTTTTTTAAAGTACAATGAGAACATTAGCTTTTGTACTCTGTTTTAAAAAACAAAACAAAACAGTTGCTTAGCTGTTGAGCTATGGACCACTCATTCATCCTCTCTGGGCCTCCATATCCTCCTAAATAGATGATAAAATTTTTATCTTATTTGTGCCTTTCATACCAGCAAGAAAACTTACCAAGAATACATTGCATTCTTGGATCTCTTATAGAAGTGTGCTGTAATATCCGTACTGTATTATGGCATAATATACAAGCCTTGCATATTACAGGGCCTTACACAAAGGTTAAATACCAGTTCATACACTTTACTTAAGCATTACAGGAAATTAAATTTTTCTATAGAGGGCTTGTATAACAAGTTTCAAAGTCTGAAGCATTGTGCATCAAGTATCTTGAAAACATGCTTTTGTAGGATACATTTTCCAGTTGTACTAGAATGAGTTTTTGGCTTATAAGTCTCAGACTTGGAGAGGGTCTAATTAAGTTCAAATAATAATGAAATTAATGAGTGACACCAAGTATTCGAATTTAAAATAGGCTTTGAGACGATCCAGTGTGGGCTTAGATTGATTGTAGTTCTAATCTGTTAGGTTATGATTCACTATTATGTAGCATTAAAACTCAATTAAATAAAAAAATAAACAAAGAATCAAGTGGAAAGAATACTCATCTCTCAGTTGGCTCAACCTCTCAAACGATGACTTAAAATATGTTAAATGCTAAGTCTGTAATTGTCTTTATTGTTCACTCCGTTCCAAAATAATTGCACATATAATTAGCATCAGTTAATGAGAGGTATTAAATAACCCTATTCAAGAATATGCTAGATTGTCATAAATTGTCCAAATATAATTACAAATGTAAGGTTTTATTTCACTTTCCACAGATGAAATACAGAGAATAAATGAATTCATATATGAAGTTTCCTGTCTTAAGAGTCCCCACTCCCATCAAAAAAAGCTATTTGATACATTTCTGGATCCATTTCTAGTGGCAGAAGGAGAGGTAGGGTGACACAGATGGCTCAGGGGAGCACAAGACCCACCAGCACCTGAAGGCTCAGAGAATCTGTCTCAATCTGCAGGGCTGGTCATGCCCCACCTCCCCGCTAGCAGCCTGGGGAAATGCCTACTGTTAGCACAGTCAGCAACAGCATAACCAAGCAAGCCCCCAAGCACCCTTCAGAAGCAGGAGGCTGAGCAGCTCGGCAGTGTAAATTGTTATTGGAACTATAGCTTGTGAAGAAAGACCAAGTGCAGGAAAAACACAACTTGAACAACAACATACAAGATGCTGAGGCCAAGACTGAGGTGATTTTAAAGCAGCCATCACAGACAAACCCCAACAAAACACAAGTAAAACTTTCTGATTGCATGGAAAGATGGAGGGCTGTGAGTTGGTTCATCTGTCAAAGCGCGTGCCTTGCAAGCAGGAAGACCTGAGTTTGACCCTTGGAACTTAGATTTGAAAACCTTCCAGGTGTGTTTGGGATCCCAGCACTGGGGAGGGGTCAGCCTATCTGGAGCCACACCCTTAAAGAAAACTGTGTCTTTCCCCCAGGACATCAACTGTTCATAGCTCCTCGGTTAGTGGTGGGGGCTCACGAGCCCCTACCCCTCCGTGCTGTATTGTTGACTGCCTTGATCTTGTACAGGTGTTGTGGGAGCAACCAGAGCTGCTGTGAGTTCATGATGCAGCCGTCCTGTCATTCCCATAGACACTGTTTTTCTCTGATCCATCCCAAGCTCTGACTTTTAAAATCTTTCGACTCCCTCTTCTAGGATGGTCCCTGAGTCTAGACAACAGGTTCTACTTGTAACTGGGCACTCCACTGAAACATCCTCTCTGCACTTTGACCAGCTGAGAGTTTCTCTGTTAACTGCCATCAAGTGCACAAACTTCTCTGATGATGTCTGAGAGCTGCACCAATCTATGGGTAGATAAATATGAATTTAGCGTGAAGTTTGATACTACGGCCATGTAACAAAATCATAGTAGTAGGTTCACCTCTACGGTCTATGAGTTCACAACCACCAGTTCTTGGCTAGATTTACAGTTAACAGGCATGTTTCAGAAGGAAATTGTAAAAGGTAAAACTTAGTAAAATGTAATAGGTGGTAATAGAAATAAAACCTACCTGGGTGAGCTCAATAAAGGGGTGGAGTTGTCAAAAACAGAGCCAGTTAATGAGAGAACAGACTTGAGGAATTCACACAGTTTTGGCAACAAAAGAAAAAAGGAAGTTTGGGGAAGTGAGGGATGTTGGGGATGGGATGCAGGGCCTCTCACATGTTAGGGAAATGTTCGATCATCAAGGTACACCCCAGCTGGAACAATAGACTTAAACAACAACAAAACATAGTCTTAATGGAAGTGTGAGAATAAGCTAAATTCTAACTTTTATATTATGATGTTCTGTATGGAGAGAGAAAGAAGGTGAGGCTGAAAAACTACTGAAGGAGCAATGGCTGAAACTTCCCAAATTGTGGTTGGGGGAGCCACCAAGCTCTAATGTCTAGAAGCCACATGGGTTACAATGCCTCTAGAAATCCACCTGAAAGCATAAAATAATTGAACTCTTCAAAACTAGAGAAAAATGAAAATTCTTTAATCTACAGCAATACCCCACCATTACCTAATCTAAACCTGACAGATTATGGCATGAGAAGCAGGGGCTGGTGTGTGGCTCCACTGCCTGACCTTCATTAATGGTGCAAGAGACCCTCCAGAGAGAAGGAAGTGATCAGAGATTACCAGAAGCTACGAGACCAGAGCAATGGATGGAGTGAGAATAGAAAGCACAGTCAAGGCTGGGATGCAGCTCAACTGGCGGAGTGCTTGCCTGATATGCAGGAAGCCTGGGTTTCGTCCCCAAACCACATGAACCAGCACAGCAGTGCACCACTGTAATCCCAGCACTCACCCAGGAGGAGAGGCCGGGGGCCTGAATAAGTGAGGGTCAGGAGTTCAAGGTTACCCTTGCCTAACTAGAGTGTTTGAGGGCCAGCCTAGGATATGAGAGAGAGAGAGAGAGAGAGAGAGAGAGAGAGAGAGAGAGAGAGAGAAATCTCCTGTGAGTCCCTTAAGTTATATTTGAAGTCTGAAAAAAGAAAACATAATACTATCTGAATGGGGCTAACCATATGTAAAGGAAACATCTAATGTAATTACATTTAAGTTAGTTAAGGAATTAAATACTTAAGGAAATACTTTAGATGGTTCAATTTTAAGACTGAAGAAGAGAGAACAGGAACTTGATACCTAATTTGAGGTTATTCTAGAACGGATTGTGGCAAGCTGTACATATCAATGGAGATTGTCAGAGCAACAGCTCAGAAAACCACACATGGCATCTTACTGTATAGAATCACTGATAAATCAAGATGGAGTCCTAGAAATGGTGTGCCTACACAATAGGAAGGCAGTTGGCAAGAACCAGGAATAAACAACCGGTCAATAGACTTTCCAGTAAAACACAGAGCCCACAGAGTAAGTTTTTAGAAACTTTAGAACTGAGACAGGGCAGTGTGGCTCAATTGCTAGACTGCTTGCCTAGCATACATGAAGCCCTGGGTTTGAGTCCCAGCACCACTTAAACTAGACAAGGTGACAAACACCTGTAATCGCAGCACTCAGGAAGTAGAGGAAAGAGATCAAGAGCTCAATGTCATTCTTATCCTCTACTATATGAGTTCAAGGCCATCCTTGACTAATGAGATACTGTTTCCAAAACAAGCAACAAACAAACAGAAATCTCAGGGCAGTGGAGGTGGCTCAGTCAGTGAAGCACTTGCCACACAAGCATGAGAACCCAAGGTGGATTCCCAGAACTCACCTAAAATCCAGTTGCAGCTGGATGTACCTGTGATCTGGCATGGGGAGGGCAGAGAAAGGAGGATCCCTGGGGCTTGCTGGCCAGCTAGTCTAGCTGAATCAGAGAGTTCTAGGTTCAGTGTAAAATAAGGTAGAGACTGACTGAGGAAGACACCCAGTGTCACCTTCTGGCCTATAGACCCAAGGGGACACTTGTGCACACATACTTACAAGGGTTGGGGTTGTAGAGATGGCTCAGTGGTTAAGAGCACTGATTGCTTTTTCAGAGGATCCAAGTTCAGTTCCCAGCATCTACATGACAGCTAACAACCATCCAAGAGATCTGATGCTGTCTTCTGGCCTCTGTGGACATTTCATGACATGGGTACATATATACACTTAGGCAAAACACTTATACACATAGAAAATTTAAAAAGAATATATATATATATATATATTTAGAAACAGAGCACTTACTGTCTTAGAGGCCCCAGATTTGGTTTTTAGTCCCTGTATCAGGCTGCTCACATCTGTCTGTAATTCCAGTTCCTAAGTATATGATGATCTTTTCTGGCCTCTGCAGGCACTGAACCCACATGTTGCACATAATCACACACAGACAGAAACATACACATATATTAAAAAAATAGATGAGTTTCCAATCGATAGTTAGGCTTCTACCTGAAAATCTAGAATGTATTTTTAAAAGACTGAAATGACTGATCTAGGAATGGAAGAGAGTGTCAGAGCAGTTTTTGCAGCTTTTAAAAGGATAGTGTTATAGTGATATACTTCAGGCAAGTTTCTTTTCAGATATGTGACAGCTTATATAAATGGACCCAATTCTCAAAACCTACAAAATGTTAAAACCCAAAATGTATGAATCAGTAATGTGAATTATCCGATATCCACCAAGTAAATTTAATTTGTAGTTAAGCCATCTCTCCTTACTGTCCTAGCTGCATTACATCATTGGTGATATTACCAAGCATTTAAAGAAGCTACATTAATTATGTACAACCTTAGGAAATAGTAAGACCCACATTCCAATTCCTATCATAAGGCCCAGGATCATTCTGACACAAAACCAACAAAGAAAGCAGTCAGAAAGTATAAACCAATATATCTCATAAATACAGATTCAAAAATCCATAGCACAACATTGAAAAATTGAATCCATTGAAGTATTAAGATAGTTAAATACCAGAAACAAGTGGGTTTTATGCCAGGTATGCAAGGCTGGTTCAATATTTGGAAATCAATCTATGTGATCCATTGTTCTAACTAGCTAGAGAGAAAAATCCCATGAACTTATCTGTTGACAAGGAAAAAGCTTTTGATAAAACCTAGTACTTGTTCTTTATTTTTAAAAAAATCAAGCCTAGGGTGGTGGTACATGCCTTTAATCCCAGCCTTTGGGAGGCAAAGGCAAGTGGATCTCTATGAGATCAAGGCAAGCCTCGGCTATATAGTGAGTTCTAGGCTAACCAGGGCTACATAGTGAGACCTTGTCTCAAAAAAAGGAAAAAAAAGAAAGAAAAGAAAACTATATTAGTTGCCTAGAAATAGGGAGCAATGTCTTCAGCTTCATTAAAAAAATGTACAAGAAAGTACAAAAAGCATCCTTTAAGTGCTTGCCCTGTGAGGTTGGGAACAAAGAAAGCCTGTCTGCTTACTGACTGTTAGCCTAGAACATAACCAACCATGTACACTTGGCTCTGTTTACAGTTCTATGCATGAGTTCCCTCCTATTGAACAAGTTTAAGTTCGATTAGACATCTGCTAATTACCTCCAAGATAAAAGTGCCACTACTGCAACAATAGAGACAATTTGCTGGACTAGTCATAGGCTCTATAGTCAGGTAGAAATGTTGATTAGTTTTCTCACTTGGCAGCTAGTATAGTATCTTCTCTTTAAATATATTTTTATTGAAATTTTGTGCATATCATACAATACATCTTAATCATATTTAGACCCTCTCCTATATCTGCACCTCCCATAGCAACCCACTCCCCCACCAGATGTCATGCATTCTGTCTTATATGTTAAGGCCTATAGAGTCAAGTTTGTGTCCCCAGATGTCCTTCAGTGTGAGTTCATCCACGGGGTCCTGTTCAGCCTATCTAGCATCACTCCTTAAAGAAGACCAACGTGGGGCTGGAGAGATGGCTCAGTGATTAAGAGTATTGGCTGTTCTTGCAGAGGACCTGTAATCATATCCCAGCACCCAAATGGCAGCTAAAAACCATCCGTAACTCCAGTTCCAGGGAATCTGAAGCCTTCTTCTGACCTCTGAGGGCATTACACGACACAGGTGCTCTTACACACATGCAAGTAATACACTCACACACATAAAAAATTAAAATAATAAAAAAGAAGACCAACTCTTCCTCACCTAGCGTGATCAGCTGCCAACAGTTCCTCAGATGAAGTTAGGGCTTCTGATTTATTTCCCCATTTCTATGCTAGGTTTTTGCCTGGCTTGAGTTTGCATGGGTCTTGTGCAAGCTGTCCACCACTTATATAATTTCATATGAGCAAATTACCAGCCACCTGAGAACTCTGTTTCTGGGGTCATTTGCTACCCCCAGTTTTTGCAGTATATCCACCCCCTCCTCTGCAGTGGTCCTTGAGCCTTGGATGGCAGAGAGTATAATATAGGCATCCTAGCCAGGGACACACTCTGTAGTTTCTTATTCTCTACATTTTGGCAGGAGAAAGCTTTGCTGGTGAGAGTTGAGAGATGCATTAGTATGTTTTTTGCTCCTCCTGCCCCCATTCCATTATGTTCTGTGAGTCTCAGATGTAGAGATTCCACTGGAATCCTAGTCATTTAGGGCTAGGAATCTCACAGACATTTATTCTCTGTGTTTGACCAATTGTGGAACTCTAATAGTCTCCATCAGTTGCAAAAAGAAGCTTCTTTGATAAGTAGTGTACGGTATAGTTGTCTGTAAATATAATGATACATATTTTGCATACAGTAAGAAATTACATTTGTCTAGGGATGTGACAGGTTTATGTTTTTCTCTTGGAACTATGACTTCTCCAGCCATGTGTATTTGGCTATGTTTACAGTACCACATGAGTTTCCTCCCATTGAGCGGACTTTAAGTCCAATTAGATAGCTTTTGATTACCCCCAACATAAAAGTGCCACTACTGCACTAATAGTTTGCTGTGCCAGTAGTCATTGTTGTGGTTATTAGGCTTTACAGCTGGGGTGAGATTGTTGATTGATTTTTCTCCGTTAGCAACTTGCATAGTATACCAATACTGTGAGAGCTAGTCTTGAGGATCAACACTTCCAGGTCAGTTCCAGCTCCATTTCTTCAAGTCCTGTGTCTGAAATAGGTCCTGTCTTCAAGCAGTAGGGTCTTACCTTCAAGTTCTGGGAGGAAATCAAGGGCTGTGGCAGTAGCCTGAGTTATGGACCCAAAGCCTAAGGTTTAAAAGGTGTGCGCTTCTTTCCTTTGGGTTCAGATTTTGAGACTTGAGCCCACTGGACCAGGTTGCAGCCTAAATAAAATACCTGTTTCTGCTATACTCTCAATTCCCTGTCTGATCTTCCTGAAACAATACACATGTGCACCCTAGCACACATGACCACACACTCATATCACACACACACCCCAAATAGTAATAAATAAAATATTTTTTTAAAAGAAAAGAAAATGTCTGGGCATAGTGGCACATGCCTTTAATCCCAACACTCATGAAGCAGAGGCAGGCAGATCTTTGTGAGACTGAGGCCAATCTGGTCTATGTAGTAAGTTCCAAGCCACCTGGTACCTGGGGCCACCTGTCTCAAAAGCAAATAATAATAATAATAATAATAATAATAATAATAATAATAATAAAGGTGATACATTCAGATGGGACAGAAAGAATTCCACAATTCCTATTTGCAGATGACAGTGCTATCTACTCAAATAATCTGAAGTCATTTACAAAAAGTCTCACACTAAAATGCAATTTCAGCAAGACTGCAGGATACAAAAACCACAGAAAAAATCAATTGCATTTCCACATAATAACAATAAACATATGGAAGTCAAATTAAAAACACAGTGCCATGTACAATTGTACCAAGGAAAATGAAATACTGGGTTATAAATCTAACAATACATATAGGAAATATGTGCTGAAAATTACAGAATGCCAAGATGTGAAAGAAATCAAAGAAGACCTAAACACTTGAAGACAATTACTTTGTTCACAGATTAGAAAACACAGCATAGAAAAGATGTCAGTTCTCCCTGAATTGACCTGTGGATCTAATGTAATTTCTGTCAAGTTTTCAGTAGTGTGCCTATAGACATAGACAGTCTTACGCTAAACTTTATGTACCCTAACGGAAGGTACCTTTTAAAGTGAAAAAGAACAATAAATAGTCACTCTACCAGGCATTCTTGACAGTGTGGATTTGGTACAGTTAGCTCAGAGCATCAGAATGGAGAAACTAGAAAAATACTTTGTCAGTTTTCTGTTACTGTAACAAGCACCCGAGTTCATCAACTTATTAAGAGGAATGGTTCACTTTGGCTCACAGTTTTAGATTCTCAACCCATTGGCCTTGTTGCATTACTTGATGGGGAATGTGTGTGGTGGAGCAAACCTCTCACCTCATCCCACAAAGAAAAAGAGAGAGAGAGAGATCAGATTGATCGAAGTCTCCCACCAAGTGTCCCCTCCTAACTTGTCCACCAGCTTCCAATAGTGCCAGTTGATGCACAAAATCTTTAATGGACAGGACTCTTAAAGAATATTCTATATCCAGTTTATAGTATAGACCCTTAAAGAAGGCACTCAACGTTTCTTCTTTTTTTATATGCGTGTGTGTGTGTGTTGCCTACGTGTTTGTAAGTGCACCTGTGTCATGCAGTGTCCATGGATGTCAGAAGAGGGTGTCAGATACCCTGGAACTGGAGTTATAGAAGGTTGTTACCTGCCATGTGGGTGCTGGGAACTGAACTTGGGTCCTCTGTAGGAGCAGCTAGTGCTCTTAACCAAGAAGCTATCTCTCCAGCCCTGACACTCAACTTTTTAATAAAGATACCAAAGCACTTCAGTGAAGAGGAAGTGGCCTTTTTGTTCACAGTAGCACTTAGGCTGCCACATTTGCCTTCCAAATAAAGAGTGGAAAGTGGATGCTTGACTTAGCCTTAAATTTTAAAATGATAAAGAATGAATATGGCAGATTTACATGTAGCGATAACCACAGAGGAATTATAATTCTGCTTACTGGCTTGCTCCCTCTGACTCACTCAGTTACCTTTTTTATACAGCCCAAACCCACCTGCTCAGGGATAGCATTGCCTACAGTGGGTTGGCCACATCAATGCCCACAGACATGTCCACAGACCAGTCTGATGGAGGAAATTCTCCAATTGAAGTTCCCTCTTCCCAGGTGTGTCAAGTTGACAGCCAAGATGAACCATCATACTTGGAGTCACTCTGTTTACTGTCTATGGGATTGTTAACTAAGTGACTATAAACTAGTGCAGTTACTTTGGAAAATAGGTTCAAAGTTTCTTCTGAAGATCAAAGTGCATTTTCTATATGAGCCAACATTTGTACTTTTAAGTACATCTACAGAAAAAGAAACTGTTCTCATGAAACCTGCATACAGAGGTTGATAGCAGCTTTATTTGGACAACACAAACTGGATACAACCCAAATAGCCTGTAATCGGTGAATGTGCTTTTTTAAAAAATGTTTTATGCTCCTGCACAGGGATTAAGAAATATGGCAGACTACACTGGATATAGAGGCATATCCCTGTAATCCCCTAGCTGCTAGAGTTACAGTGGTTGTGAATTACCCAACCTGGTTTCTGGCAACTGAGAACTGAACTCAGATCCTTTAAACTGCTGAGTCAAAAACTCTGTATCCCAAAACAATGTATACCTTTTAGGAGTAGTGGGCTGTTTCAAGTTCAGCACAGCATCCATGACAGGGAACATGGAGGAGCAGGTGCCATAAGCTGAGAACTGTCAGGTCACAGCATAGACAGCTTCTTAACTCTGTCTCAGAGAGAGCTGCAGGGAGGCATGGGCTCATTCAGCCTGTGGAACTGGGCTTGAAGATGCACACCTGTGTCCTAACAGAGCTACACAGAGCCTCAAGGAGGTGCACTTTCATTATGTGCAGTTGAGCACACAGTACTCAGAACTGGAATGAGCCCTATTTTGATACTATACAGTTATTACTGTGAGAGGTTTGACTCCTGGGGATGGCTGAGTAAAGAACACTGGACCCCTGTGTACATTAAAATAAAGCTTCTTGTGAACTGATAATTACTTCAAATAAAGATTAACAAAACAACACTGAAGGGCTGGAGAGATGGCTCAGCAATTAAGAGCACTGCTCATGCAGAGGACCCAGGATTAGTTCCCACATCTACATGGTTGCTAACAACTGTCCATAACCCCAGTTCCAGGGGATCTGTTGCCCTCTTTTGGCTTCTGTGGACACTACACACACAGGAGCCCTTACATATATGCAGGTAAAAGACTCATACACATAAAATTTTTGCCACTTTCTAATTGATTCATTCCCTGATTCAGTAAGCTCTATGTGCTGATGCTGGGCTATAGTAGGTCAACAGTCTAAGCTCTGCTACTGAGCCATGTCCACAGTCTTTCTTGAGCACATCGTAAGCAAGTGATTTACCTCTGAACCTCATCATGAGCCCTTCTTTAGTGTGTAATTTTTAGCAGGGTCTCACTAACTTTCCCTGGCTGGCTTTGAATCCACTGTGTTCCCCAAACTTGCGGGTTTTTTTTTTCCGTTTGGTGATTCCCCCAGGCCAGAGCTGGGCAGGTCTCTGTCTTAATGGCTCCTTTCTTCCCTCCTGGTCCTTTTCCTCCTCTCTCAGGAAATTCACTTTTCACCAGGTGGAGGGGAGAACAGCTTCAGTATTAAGTATTTGTAAACTGCTTTCACCTTGAAATTGCTCTTCAGATTTGAAACTCCCCATTACTCCTTGAGAGAAGAAATGAAGTAACATGTAATATTCAATTTCACACTTGGGAAACAGAAACAATAACATTAAGTAACTTTCATGAGATCAGATAGCATATCTGTGTTAGGAAGGAATTTGTGACTTTATAATTCCATTCTCGGACCATTCTCAAGTGTGTTCTAAAATAAAAAGTGTCTGTACTCAAAACGTAGCTTTGTCCCCATTGAATCATAAATCAGGAGTTCAAAATGAGACTGTAAATATGTTAGCCCAAATGAGTAAGTTGCTTTTGTGTACCAAAGGGTAGACATAAATTCATGTGATTACCATAAAAGTCAGACAGCACCTCCCTGAAATAATGGGATAATAATTTTTATATCTTAAATATAAACCTTTGAAAATAAGATGCTTGTTAGTAAAAAGGAAACTTCTAAGAGCCGCTACTATGTCTTGATGACTTAACAAATAGGGAAGTTGAAAGCAGGTTATTTCTTCAGAATCCTTTATTCACACACGAGTAGCAAAATTACAAAAATCAGCAAGAAAATTATATCCATTGACCTAATGGTAATATTGTGAGCTTTTCACTGTAAAATCGGGATTTCAAACATATTTTTTTCCTCAGTAAAATTTAAAGAGATAGGGGCAGGTAATGCACACATTTAGGAAGTAAAGCTTGGCCCTTTAAGTCCTTTTGCACTGTCAGTCTATTCTGAACAGCGTATTTTGTATGGGAACAGGTGAGGTTAAGTGGGAACTTTTAAGAAGGCAATTAGGGGGCCTCATGTGGAGCTGTGTCCTTCTAGGCAGTATCAGAGTCACATCCACATAAAAGGCTCACATATGGCAGAAGTTGTTGGTGGTCACAAACAAACCCAAGACATTTTCTCCTAGTGTACAAATTGTTTTCCTCCATGAGGAGATCTTTGGACTCGGGCTCCTTCCCAGATCTTGCACTATCCATCAGCTGTCCGCATCCAGCTTTTGTGCTCAGATGGGAGACACCTGCAATCTCCAAGCCCACAGAGGCAGCAGCCTCCATCACGACAACCCTGACTTCACTGCAGAGGACTTGTCCTTTAGCCACACCTATCTGCAAAAAGGTTTGGACATACAGTTCCTGGAGAAGGACCTTCTGCACATGTTAAGTGTAATTTTAGAAAAAGAACATGGATTCTGTGGATAGCCAGGCCAAATGCCAAGGAGTGTGTGTGTGTGTGTGTGTGTGTGTGTGTGTGTGTGTGCGTGCACACGTGCATGTAGAGGCCAGAATGTGATGTCAGGTGCCTTCTGCCATCTCCATCATATTTTTGAGCCAGGGTCTCTCGATGAACCTGAAGCTCATGCATTCGACTGGGTAGACAGGACAGCAAACCCCAGGGCTCCTCTCTCCGCCTTCTCAGCACTGAGATTACAAACACCTGCTACAGTATCTGGCTTCAGGAAGTTAATACTTTGAGAATTTCATATGACATAGTTTGATAATTTTTGCCCCTTTCTTTTCCCTTTAACTCTGCCCTGTCCTCCTCAACTTCATGTTCTCTTTTTAGTTTGTTTAAATAACCCATCAACTAGTTTGTGCTGCACACATACTCATGAGTGTGGAGCTACCCAGTGGACCATAGCTCACCTACCAGAGCCACATCCTTAAAGAAAACCAACACTCTGATCCCCAAAAGCCCTCAACCGTTCATAGCTTGTAAGTTAAGGACAGAGGCTTATGAACCACATCAGACTCTATGCTGCAATGTTGACAGACTCAGTTTTGTACAGGTTTTGTGCAGACAACCAGAGCTGCTGTGAGTTCATGAGTGCAGCAGTCCTGTCATATCCAGAAGACAGTTTTGCTCTTCCTCCCTGAACTCGGGCTCTTACAGTCCTTTTTCCCGCTCTTCCATGATGGTCTCTGAGCCTTGGGGAAAGGGTGTTTTCTAGCTCACTTATTTTATTACTGTGATAAAACACACCGAAACCAACTTGGGGAGGAAAGGGTTTATTTGGCTCACATGTCCTAATCACAGTTCGTTATTGAGGAAAATCAGGCAGAAACTCGAGGCAGAAACTGAAGCACAAACCAGGAACACCACTTACTGGCTTCCTCTGGCCTGTGCTCAGCCTGCTTTCTTACACAGCTCAGGATTAACACCCTTCACAGAGGACTGGGCCCTCCCTCATCAATCAGCAATCAAGAAAATAACTCTCAGACAAGCCCATAGGCCTTCTGATGAAGGAAACTTCAAGTGAGGTTCCCTCTCACCAGGTGTGTCAAGTTGACAACTGAAGCTGCCCAGCACAGGTTTGATATAGATGTCTCATTTGTGGATGAGCACTCGACTGACACTCCCTGCACCATGAACACTTGTGAATTTCTGTGTTAACCACCATCTACTGTACAAAGAAACTTCTCTGATGAGGTCTGAGAGCTGCACTTATCTGTGGGTAAAGAGATATGAAATTTAGAGTACAATGTGGTACTGTCCATTTAGCAGCATAAGAGCTATTGGTCCTTCCCTCCTCCCCCAGGCTTTTATTTTTAATGTATGTTTTCGGGATGGAACTCTAGTCCCCATGTTTGTACAGCAAGCACTTTGTCAAGTGAACCATCCAAGGAGGGTGTCTTAAATCCTATTAGCCACATCTTGGTTGTCTAGAATCAGATTAACTCTAAGAAAGCTGATTCCATTTAAGGTGACAAAAGATTTATTTTTTTCTTAGAGTTTAGTTTAAAAAGAAAACTTGCCAGGGCTTTCTGAAAACTGCCAGAAAGAATGCAGGAATTAGAGAAGAGCATCTTGTGGGTCGGTTCCAGTATTCCCCACCTGAGAGCTGACGTCTGCCAGTATGGACCTTGAACAGGAAGGAACAGTCCTCAGACTCTTGAAATAAGATCACCTAGGCTTTGACAAAGTTAATATTTTTAAATATATATCTTTAGTAAGTGTCTCTGGAGTGCTCACATCTGTGTCACACCTACGACTCCCAAGGTCCAGGGAACATGACAGAAGAGGGAGCAGGAAGACTGTAGGAGTCAGAGTTTGGAAGGACAGAGACAGAACAATGTCATCTAGACATGAACCCACAGCAGTGGTGGATATGGCAGATGATGGCTGCCAGGGGAGAGAGAGTCGGTTTTCTTTAGGTGTCTGGTCCCTCCCAGCTTGGCCATACTTCAGTGGATGGCCTCACCATTCGTGTATGGTCAGCACTAACTGGATTCAGTGAGTTACTAAGAAAAGAGAGGGCACGAAGTTAGGAGAGGGTTTTGGGGGTGTCGATCCAGGAAGAGATAGAAGGGGCAGTGAGGAATAGATGTGATCAAAGTATAGTATGTGCATATATGAAATTCTCTGAAAATAAAGAAAAATGTTCTGTTTTTAAAAGTCTCTAATCTTAACCACAGAAGAAGGTGCAGTAAGATTCCTTGTAAAAAAAAAAACATAAATACATGCCTTTAATTCCAGTACTCGAGAGGCAGAGGCAAGTGGATCTCTGTGAGACTGAGGCCATCTTGGTCTACGTAGTGAGTTCCAGGTCAGCTGGGGCTACAGGGAGACCCTGTCTCAACTCCCCTCCCATTGCAAAATCATGAATATTCTCAATAAATTTGTTATTTCAGCACCTTAGCCCATCCTTGCTACTCTGTGGCTTTCTCTGTTTTAATACCAATCATAAGCAGAGAGACCAGAGCCCCAGGGACAGAGTGATCAGCCATGCTGAGGGACCAGCACCACCACCTTAAGTAGTCTGACTTCATAGTTGCCTGAAACCAAGACCACCAAGAGAAGAAAATTGCCAGTGCTAATGTGAGAGTATCATCTGCTTCTCTTACAAGCCTGGACATGAATGACATCTGATTTGAGACCACAATTTACTACTGTAATAAAGTTTCTAAAATTACTACAGTCAGAATCCAATTGTATTGAACAGTCAATTGATTCTGGGCTAAAACATGCTTACATCACAAAATAATGACTGGTTTGAGAAAAATAAGGTTGTTTCAGGAGCCTATCTCTTGGTGCCAGAAAGAATCTGCAAGGGAAAATAAATTGCTGGCTTGCTAAGTATGTTTGAAGTAATATCACCTTAGGTTCACCTAATGCTGGGTCCACACATCCCAGGGAAATAGTAAAAGCAGGAACTCCTACTTTAAAGTGGAAGAATCTAGAAATCTGAAAAGCTCTCATTAAGAATGCTTTGAGTTTGTGCTAGAATCCAGATCCTGAGACTCACTGCCATTCTCCACATGTTATCCAGTGGTCTCTAGACAGATAGAAACTGTTCCTTGTCTTTAAAGGTACTATTTGGAGGAATGCACACTAAATTCTGTCACTAGAGCAGTGATAAAAGCCAAATCAGTGTTTCTGCATGAATGCCATATATAAACAATGGAATTGTAAGTAGTAACTCTAGTTGATTCGTGTGTGTGTGTGCGTGCATATGTGTGTGTAGCACAAATCTCTTTGCAGATACACACCACCTGCATGTGGAATCCAGAGCATAACCTTAGTGACATTGCTTAAGTGCCATTCACCTTTTTTTTTTTTTTTTTAATTGAGACAGGGTCTCACTGGTCTGGAGCTCACCAAGTAAGCTAGCTAGCTGCTAACCAGGCAAGGGGTCTGCCTGGCTCTGCCTGTCCAGTGCTGGGATTACAAGGACCTACCATCTGGTCTATTTTATAGGTCCTGGAGATATGGCTCTTTACCTGAGCTGCCTTCTTAGCTCCAGGTGTTTCTTTTAATCATGAGTATGTATGTATCTATGTGTGTATATGTACCTATGAGTATAGTGCCTATGGAGACAAGAAGAGGTTGTCAGACCCCTGTAGTTAGACTTACAGGCAATTGTGAGCCACCTGACCTGGGTGCTGGGAACAGAACTCTGGTCCTAGCAAAAGCAGCCAGTACTCTTCACTGCTGAGCCATCTCTGCAGCCTCTCTGGACGTTTCTTACAGGAAAGTTTTTGGTTAGTCCATTGCAGATTCTGAAACTCAATCCTCTCCTTTGTACTTTTTTTTTTTAGGAAAATACATGAAATCTTTGTATTTTGTATTTGTAGAGTCTTCTAACATGCTTGCTCTAATTTGGTTTCATCCATTTTAAGACAGTTGTTTCTGGTTTTATTCTTTGTTGTTGAATCACTTCCAAGAGTATAAATCAAAATTAAAAGGACACAGCCTCAAAAACTTTTGTGTTCAGTGATGAAGCGTGTGTCTCTGGGTTCTCCTGTATGATCAAGAGTAGGGCGAGATCACTGCCAGCTTCACCAGTGACCACGGCCTTTGTCCGCAGGTGGGACTCCACCCACTCATGGCCATGTCCCTTCACTCAGCCGCTCCATGTTATCCACCTTTCCACTTTGTAGTCAGGAGGGGTGCAAATCTCACCAAACAGTTTGTGCTCAACTATTTTGCTTGATCTATTGGAAAGAAACACCATTTATTACATGCTAATCAAACCATAATTGCCTGTCTCCCTGATAAATTGACCATGAATTAGGTAGGTCTCTGTGACTGACGCTCTCTTGTGTATTTCAGTCTTTGCAGTCATGACATGCCTGCACTGTAAGAAAGCCGCATGCTGTTAGGAAGACAGCACTGTTTCCCTCCATCAGAGGAATTGATTTTTAAAATTTTCACTTGCATCGTAAGTAGGCGCTGGGAAAAGTCTCGCTCCTTGTTTATGTACTAGATAGAGAGCAAGTTACTTTAAGTTTTGCGGTATTGATTTAATCAGAGTTGTTTGTTTGTGTCTGCTAATCTAATGTGTAATCAGAATCTTTAAATAGGAAGTGGTTTCATTCCATCTCTGTATTTTGGAAAGAAAGCATGAGATTGGATTCATCCTTACCATTCGCTGTCAGCTTATCAAAGTCCTTTGTGTTATTTTCTGTGCCTTCCACGAGGCTGGCTCTGTCCTACCACCCCTCTTGATGCCAGGAACAGCAATTCAAAATGATTCATCAAGGAGTTGGGAGATGGCTCAGAGATCTTTGCTGTGCAAACATTAAGAACCTGACTTCAAATTCCCAGCATCTAGCTAAACACTGGGTATGACCACACGTGCCTGTAAGCCCTCACACTGTGGGCATGGAGAGAAGAGGATCCCTGAGGCTTGCTGGCTGCCAGTCTAGCTCCAGGCTTGGTGAGAGACCCAGTCTCAAAAGATTACGACGGAGAGGGATAGAGCAAGATACTTTGCTCTGGGATTTTACCATAGTAACATCTATCAGTCGCCATGTCTCCTTAGGCTCCTTTGGTCTGTGGCAGTTTCCCAGACAGGCCTCCTTTTTACACTCCTGGCGTTTCTGAAGGGTGCTGGTTGAGTATTTTACAGACTCTCCTGATGCTTTGCTCATGGTTGGACTCATTGTGGATTTGGAGATGAAGACCACAGAGACAAAGGGACATTCTTATTGTTTGATGGGAAGGACATAGGCCATCAGCATGATGTCAGTGTGGATAAGAAACCATGTCAAAAAAAAATCCAAAAAACCCACAGTGTTTGGGTATGGTGGCACATGTCTTTAATTCCAGCACTTGGGAGGCAGAGACTGGTGAATCTCTATGAATTCCAGGCCAGCCAGGGCTACATAGTGAGATCCTGTCTCAGAAACAAAGTGGGTACCTCCAATACCCAAGGTTGAATCCGGCCTCCCCATACATGCTGTGCATGTACATGAACACACACATGCACATTCAGAACAGATACTTTTTATATTAGAAAGGAAACTGAGAACACTCACCAGCTCTTAGCTGAGTGATCCTTATAGGACTGCACATGTCACAGCAACAGCCTGTCTTTTCTGCCTGGGGAAACTTCAAAACTCCTATAAGAATGTCTCTGTGGCCCTGGAAGGAAGGGATGCCAGGCAGTGTGAGCTACTGAACCCCACAGGCTTCTTCTGAGAATATAGTTGTACATGTGAGAAGGAGCTGGTATTTGCAGCAGGCTCTTCAGGACCTGTCACTGTGCTGGAACTTCAACCTGCCTTGGCTAAGTGGCACGGCATGTGGCATATGATTCGGCCTGTCATAAATGTTGCTCTCCCTGGAGTCCCTCTCCCAGGACTTTGAGCTTTTAATTATTCTTGACCTGTGCTGTGTACTTCTATTGTATCTGGAAAAATTTTCCCCCCAATTAACTTTAAATGGGAGAGCATGTCTTCTCTGTCCTGTTACCTCCGAGCCTTAGCACCAAGCTGAGCTCCTGCGTTCCTCTCTCTGTAACCTGTCACACCGTGTTATCATTAGATGTGCATGAGGGCATTTCTGCCTGTGGCATAGAGGACTGGTGATTCTTCATCCTCAGCACCAGCTGAGAAGAGGCACAAAGCTGGCATTCGGAACAGAAGCCACAGTCTAAGCCCCCACGGCCCACAGAGAAAGTGCTGCATAAGATGCAGTCACTGGAACTTCTGTTGTGTTGAGTGCATTCATGGATGAGTTTGCTATTTCATAAACATTCTGTAGAAAAACTTGATGTAAAAATTATGAAAGCAGGCTGGAGATGTAGATGAACATGAAGCCCGGGGCTTCATCCCCAGCACTACACTGACCAGGCATCGTGGTGCATGCTCGCAAACCCAGCCCTCAGGTGGTGGAGACAGTGGGATCAAGGGAAAGTTCAAGGCTGACCTTGGGTACTTGAGACCCTATATCAAGAAAGGAGGAGAAAGACAAAGAGAGGGAGAAAGAAGAGAAGGAGCAAGAGGAGGAGGAAGAAGGGGAGAAGAAGGAAGAGGAAGAGGAAGCCAGCAGCCAATTAAGAAAATGTATAAGGTGTTAACACTGTTCTGACTGACTCCCACCTTCACCAGACGTGGGAGCATGGGCCTCTTGGAGGCAGCTCTAGTCTTGCAGGGATGGTATGTATCCTGCTTATTAGGGCATCCAAATTCTGGGGCATAACTAAAACTTTAGACGATATAAAGATCAATGAAATAAGTGTCTTTTGTCTTAAGAAAGTAGTTATTGTGAGTTGAGGAGATGGCATCAGTTGGTTAAGTGCTTGAGGACCTGAGTTCAATCCTCAGAGCCCATGTAAAAAGCCAGCTGTGGAGGTGTACATTTGTAATATCAGAATAGGGGACATGGAGATGGGCATCCAGCCTAGTGCACTTTGTGAGTACCTGACCAATGCAATACCCTGTCTCAAAAAGACAAGGACAGTGGCCGAAAAATGACAGCCAAGGTTGTTCTCTGGCCTCTACATGTGTGTGCACTCTCACACAGAGGTGCCTGCACACAGGCAGACACTGAGAGACACCCACACTTATTGTTTGGCTCAGCAGAAGGAAAGTTAACATCGTTATGAAGGCAAGACTCACCTGTGATGACAGATGAACACAGACCTTCAGTAAGGGTCTATGTGTGGAAGTGCACACTCATATACTGTTACCTGATTTACAGGAGGGATAGACCACTTCAGCAGCACTTGCTCAGGACTGGGGTCATTTTGATTGTCACAACCAAATATAAGGCTGCCCTTGGCATCTGTGAATCAAGACTGGGGGTACTGCTAAACGCCCCCCCTGCCCAATGGTACACACAAGACCCACACAGTGCAGCACACAGTGACCTGGACAAGTGGGTCACAATTGAGAAACAGCCACATAGGTAACTGACTGGATGCCTTACCCTAGACCTGAGGCATGATATTTATTTAATCAGATGACCCCAGGTCATCCTGAGAATGGGTTGGCTGTGGGACAGTGCCTTCCATCACTCTGTGTCAATATGAAGGCTAAAACATTCAAAGAACCTCATTTCATCACTGAGTTCATTATTCAACAACTGAGGAAACACATGAAACTAGTACACGCATAGTGGCTGCAAGTTCAACCATGCATTTAAAATAATCTCAGTTTTGTTGATCACACCATTTGAACAGCTGTAGTACATGTTTGTGTGTGCATGCATGGCTGGTTATCTCGTTATTTTTCCAGTTTACAGATAGTACTGGACACATGTAGCTTTGTTGGACTGTAGAAGAAAGCCTTTGTCTTCCTAGAGAATGCCGGGGCTGACAAGCTATTATGAAAATAGACCCCTCTGAGACAGAAACCAAGGGGAACAACCACGACTAGAGCTGGACAAAAAGGTGTGTGTGCAAGAGGCAAAAGATTATCTGAATTCATCCCCAGTGACTGCCACACTGGTCGGGTTGTACCGTAGTCTGCCTGCTCAGTCACCTGTAGCAAAGAGAGACCATCAGCTGAGGTGTGGGGCCTCTCTCTCCAGCCGTCACCATGGCAGGAGTTCTGGAGTGAGACCAGAGAACAGAATTGACCTTTGCCAAATCTCTGAATCTTGCAGGGCCATCTGTAAGAGCAGATTGTGGAATGATGGGAGGGGAGGATTTGAAGTGTGATAGAGATGTACAGAAGATTCTCAAAAGGAAGAGAGAAGTCTGTGCCAGGGGGAAGAGCCCATTGGAAGATTAAGTGTCCTGGCAGTGGGACTGGGAGGGAGAGGTGACGAATGGCCCTTTGCTCTGGGAAGGGAGCCAGTGGAGGCTCCATCCAGGTCTTAGCTCAGTTTTCCTTACAGGCAAAATGAAGGGCCACATTCCTTCCAGGAAACTCCCTAGAGCAAAAAGGCCAGGAGACAGCCAACTGGAAGAGCCTCAGGTAGATGAAGAGTGCAGTGGAGAGAGAGGCTTGGTGCCAGGCCTTCTGGCAATGGTCCCCTCCAGAGTCGGCTCCCACACAAGACCTTCCCCTGGCTCCACTATTGATCTTTTGAAATCCCACATCTGACTTAAGGTTGCACAGGAACCTTAGAACTACTGTGTTTGTGTGTGTGGGGGGGGGTTGTATGTATGCTGTATGTGTGTACATGTAGGTATACTTGCTTGTGCATGTGTGTGGAGATCGATGTCAGGTGTCTTCCTCTATCACTCTCCACTTTATTTTTAAGACACAGTTTTTCACTGAACCTAGAATTCATCATTTCAACTAGACTGACTGGCCAGTTAGCCCCAAAGATCTGCTTGTCTGGGCCTATGCACAAGCATCGCAGGCATAGTCACACACAGCTTTTACCTAGGTTCTGGGGATCCAAACTCAGGTTTTCATGCTTGTACATGTGCTTTTAACCAGTGAGCCTTCACTCCAGCCCCAGAGCTGGTTTTGTTTCTCAGTTCATATCCTCTCCTTCTGCATTTTATGAACATCAGCTAGCTATTGCTATGTAACAAGCCACTCCATATTTAGTGACCTCAAAGACTAGATGTTGTTATTTGTTACAAGTATGTGGGTTTGCTGAGTGCTGATCGGTATTCTATGGTCTAAGATGGCCAGGTGACCAGGGCTGGCTGCTCAGGGATGACTGAGATGTCACACATTTTTCTCTCTCACCTTTCTTCCCTGATCTTCTACAAGGCCCCCCATGGGAATATTTTCCTAACACTGGGTCAAAGAAAGAAAGCAAAATTAGTAGGGGCTGGAGAGATGGCTCAGTAGTTAAGAGCAAGGTCATTTCCCAGCAAGGTCATTGGGTACCTCACAGCCTCCTGGAACATGGCCCTCTTCTGAACTCTGTGGGCATTGCATTCATATGTGCTCACACTCCTCAGCACATATACCCATCACTAAAAATAAATCTTTACATGGGGCCAGAGATATGGCTCAGAAGGTATTCTTCCAAAGTACCTAAGTTTGATTCCTAGAACCTACATCAGGCAGTTTACAACTACCCATAATTCCGGCTCCACGAGATCGGATGCCCTCTGTCCTCTGTAGGCCCCTGAAGATATCTGGCATGCGCACACACACACACACACATGCGCACACACACACACACACACATGCACACACACACACACACACATAAATAAAATCTTTTTTTAACAATCTTTACAAAAATGTAGAAGTGCTTTTTCTAGTTTCTGCTTAAGTCAAATTTGCTACAGAACCAGATCACATGCCAAGCTCCTGGAACCCATATGTGAGGATACTCTTGAAGCCTGTGATCACCTGAACACACTTCAGAGCCACTGACACCTGAAACTCAGGGAAGCTGATTGACAGCTTCTGACTGTCAGAATATTTCTTGTGCAGTTCTTTTGTGCTAGTGGTATGGCCTCGGAGATGAGCACTGTGTATGTTTTAATCTTCTTGTAGCATACTGGTATGCTATTTCAAGGGCATGATTTCCCCATCTCTAGCCATTTGGCCCCCTTACCCTATGTGATGACCGTAGGAACTGCTCAAACACAGGCAGCCTCCTAACACAGCAAGGTCACAGGAACGGAGCAAAGGGAGTGAATAGCCAGATGGAATCCCCACAGAGGAAGATCTCCCAGTGACTTCATTTTTAAGATGGAATGGAAGGAAGAGGTATTTGTTAGCAGTGACTCAATGGGGCTCCAAAGCTGACTTTCTGTGTCTTAGAACTAAGTGATGATGAGTCCCAAGCAAGTCACTTCCTGTGATTTGTGTGTTTTTATCAGCTGGGCATGAGAAAACTGCTAGCTTTCAGCCTCTTGTGAGCAGATGACTACACAGGTATTTAAAACACATGTAAATAGCATGACTGTGTTACTGCACTCTGCATGGAACAACTGCCATACGATCCCAAACTTAGAAGGAGGTGGAACATCCCAAAACTCCAAGGAAATGTACAGGGAGTGTTGTTAGACCACGCCTCCCTTTCTACTTGCACACTTCATATTTATAGATCCCTCATCAGTACTTGCACAATCAGATCTATTTCCATTCACACACTTCTCTTTGTTCAGTGGTAATAATTAGATTTTTGTTTCCGTAATGACAACACATCTCTCTGCTTTCTCCTTGGGACGTGTTCAAAGAGCCCAGGAGGCAAGCACTAATTAATCCTTACACTGTGCCTCCTCATTTGTTTAAATGAAGCCCCAAAATGTCTAGAAACATGCTCCATGAAGTGTAAGTCAACGTTAGAAAGGATGCAAAACCCTCCAGTTCAGGACCCCCCGCTGCAGTAGAGCGTGAAGAGGCAGCCTGAAGCTTTCACTTTTCCATGAACTATAGACATAGGACCATAGTGGGGTTTTGTGTTTGGTTTGGTTTGGTTTGTTTGGGGCATGTGTTCTACTTTTCTTTCTGTGATAAAACACTCTGACCAAAAGCAATTTGTGGAGGAAAGGGTTATTTAGCCTTACACTTCTGGATCACAGTTCATCACTGAGGAAAGTCGGGGAAGGAACTTGAACTTGAAGCAGAAGCCATGAAGGAACGCTACTTGCTGGCTTGCTTTTAGGCTTATGTTTAGCTAGCTTTCTTGTGTAGCCCAGCTTCTCCTGCCTATGGATGGTGCCATCCACACAAGGTGGGGTAACAGATGTACCACCTAACCCATCTTTTTTATGTAGGTGCTAGGGATCAAATTCAAGTCCTCATGCTTACACAGGAAACACTTACCAACTGAGCCATTTTCCAGCCCAAACCTTCCACTCCTGCTTGTGCAGAGACATAGATCAACTAGAGGTGAAATCTTAGCACCCTTCAGGTCTTTTTCTGGACATGTTCACAACCCTGTACATGTGTGTGCCATTCTATATACCCACCATATGTCAGAGATTTTCAAAATCTTCCATACACATCCCATTTCCCATGTTTTCATTTGAAGACTTTCTGGTCAGACATTTGATAGGCCCAAATGGTGTTGCTCCATCGACAGAAGTGGTATTGAACAATTGTCACTGATTGTTTTCAGCAAAGGTCCTGGGGGCTGGGCTCTTTGCTTTTAGTAAGCTCTGATTGGGCTCAGATAAAGTCAAACTGTAAGAATGGAGCTTAACTCTTGATAGGTCAGACAGTAGTGATTCCTTCCCTTCCCATCAGTGGCTTCGGACCTTTGCTTTCCACAGTTTCTAGAGTTGTGAGACTTGGTTTTATAGGTTGTGTTTTACCAGGGGAAGGTCTGTGAAGTAGGGCAAGTTAAATCACTCACGGTCTGCTTGTTCTTAAGAATTTATGTTTGTCTTGAATAAACTGTGCTTGTGTTGTTTCGAGCCTTTGATTCATTTCCAGAGTTTTGAAATGTTGATTTTGTGATTTTCAGTTTCTGAAGTTCTTATTGATTTCATGGAGAACTTTTTTTCCTAGAAGCCTGGAATTCACTATCTCCTGGTTCTTCCCCTCTCAGAGGACTTGGGCAATACAATCAAGAGTGGACACAGGGAAAGGTCACTTTATATAGGACAGTGCTCAGGGACCTTCCTTCTAGTCTATAAGCCTGTGTCTCTCAGACCTGGAGGAGTGAGGTGGTCTGTGCATTGGGAATACTTGACTTTGGCCACTTCCCACTGAAAACTTCACCCCAATACCTAATCACTCTAGGTGGATGTTCTACATTCTCTCTCTTAATGGCAGGGGGCAGGAGGGATGGTTAGGGGCACTTCCATACAGTTAGGGGCACTTTCAACACCTGCACTCCATGTCATTACTCCGTTAGCATATACACATTGTTGATGGTTTGTTCTGAGTTGATCCTGCCCAGCCCAGAGGCCCCTGGAGGAGATCCAGCTTGATATCATCAGACACTAATTTGACTCAGGTGTTTGAGAATTCCCTGGGCCCAGAATCTACATAGTTGGGGAAGATTGCAGGGAATGCGAACAAGAGATGCACAGACATCACCAGCCTCAGAAACCTAGCTGACACCTGAGCAGAAAGACTGAGCTCTGGGATGACTGCCTTTGTTCCTGGCCCTCTCCCCGTGCACTATGCTGGTTGGGGATGCCATGTAAAGGAATTCTTAGGATATTAACCTGCTGCCCCCTCATATTGCTGGCTTTCAGAATAAAGCGCAGTTTTAAAGATTGAGTTCCAGTCTCTCTCTGTTGATTGGCTTGTGAAAATGACAGGTAGCTACAAGCTCTGAATTCCAGCTGCATGTCGTGCCAGTGGGAAAGTTAAGGGTTGGCAAGGGTTCGGGTGCAGTTCCCATGCCCGAGGGTTTAGTGCAGCCAGCTCTAGGGTGTTCTCAGTGCTTTAGGGTGTCTTCCTCTTTGGAGAGCTGAGCTGGGGTCTCCAGCCATGACAGCCCAGTCCCAGGCTGCTCCCCCTCTCCCCCTGCTCCCTGCAGTCACTGTGGAAGACAGCACCCTGCTGGCACTACCATATGTCTGTGGAGCTGATTTTAGCTATCCTAATCAGGAAATGATTAAAACAATTGGTTTATTTAAATGGCTCTGTATTTTATCTGTGTTATTCTTGCATATTGGATTCATATTAAATAAGTTTGCCCTAATTAACTTTAATATTGCAGATTTGTGCTTTTTGAACTCTGCATGCAGATTTATGTAAATTATATAATGCTTTCAAGCTAGGAGCCTGGCATTTTCATTTCCAATCCCATTTACCCATCTCTATATCTCACTGAAGCACCAAAGGAGGCTAGGGAAGGCTGGGGTGGGCGCACTCCCTGACTAATCCTATCACAGGTGGAGGAGCCTCATCTGCAGTGCCTGGGGCTGGGAGCCTTTTGGATTTCAGAGCAGTCAGGGTTTCCGAATGTTCACATCAACTTCATGGGTTGAGCATTTCTAGTCTCAAAATCCAAAATGCCTTAAAATCTGAAAGTTAAAAAATTATTTTATTCATTTTTTATATTTTATGTGTATGAGTGTATTGCTCACATGTGTGTAAGTGCACCCATGTAGTACAGTGTCCATAGAGGTCAGTAGAGAGTATCAGATCCCCTGGAACTGGAGTTATGGACAGTTGTTACTGCCATGTGGGTGCTGGGACCAGAACTCAGGTCCTATGCAAGAACAGCCAGTGCTCTTGACCACTAAGTCATCTCTCCAGACCCAAATCTGAAACTTTTTGATTGTCTTTCTGGTGCTCAAAAAGTTTCAGATTTCTGAGCATTTTGCATTATAGATTTCAGATTTGTGATGCTTGATCTATATTGTGTAAACCAAAGAAAACGTAGTGAACACACATGCACATACACAAAGACAGGTACATACCTACATAAACAGAGACACATGCATAGAAACACACTCACAGACACACACAGTTACACATATATAGACACATATGGAAACACACAGACACACGTACACAGACTCACTCACACAGTTACACACATATAGACACATAGAAACATTCACAAACACATGGTTACACACATATAGACATATACAGAAACACACTCACAGACACGCTCATGCATACACAAATACACACATATAGAGACATAGAAATACTCATAAAGATGTGCTCACACATACATAGACACACTCACTCAGACACACACACACACAGACACACACGCTTATATACACACAGACAGACACAGGCACACACAAAGACACACTCACAGGCATGCTTACACACACAGAGAAACACACACAGAGATACAGGCACATACCTACACACAAACACACAGACACATAAAATGAACAGAGACACAAACAAAGACATACATCTACACACAGAGACATAGACATACACACAGAGCCATACACACAGAGACATAAACAGACACACACATGCTGAGAGAGACACAGATACACAGACACATACATAAACACACACAGACACAAACACAAACAGATAGACACACACAGAATCAAAACTGATATCCAGCTCTCCTGACACCCTGTGATTGTAAAGGGGGCGGGGAGAATTCATGTGTGTATGCATGTGTATTCACAGGCATAGAGGCCAGAGGACAGCTTCAGGTATTCCTCATTCGCTGTGCACCTTTTTATTTTTGAGACAGAATTTCTTATTGGGTGGAAACTTGTCAATTCGGGTAGCTTGTTGGCCATCAAGTCTCAGGGGTCAGCCTGGACCCACTTCCCAGTGCTGTATGGCACTATGCTTGACTTCTTCAAGAGCTGCTGGGATAACAAACTCAGGTCCTTATGCTTGCAAGGCAAACACTTTACCCCCTGAGTGCTTTCTCGACTGCAACTTGTGCACTGGTTCCAAAATGCACATACATGTGTCTGATGTGTTTTTATAGAGTTCAAAATGAGTGATTGAAATACGAAGGACAGAACAGTAGTTTGGGACTGTTTTGATTTTGTTTCTGTTCATCTGACTGTCCCTCCTCTTCCTCCTTTCCTTGCTCTCTGTGTCTCCATCAGAGTCCATGACATAAAGGTCAGTAGATCAGAATGTCCCACTTAGTAAATGAAAGGGTTGTAAGCCAGAATGTCCTGTTGAGCAGAGGGATGGATTTTCAGCTGAAAAGAGCTGAGAGAAAACAGACACAGGATGACCCTACACCCACACCCCATCCCTACCCCACTCCCACCTTCACCAGCACAGCACCCTGGTGAAGGTAGTCACCCTGCCTCACTTCCTGGCGGCCCTAGCTACCATCAGCTTCTCTGTGGTGTTGCCACCTTCCTCTTGTTTCCCATGACAGCAGTGCAATGTCTATTTCCTGTGCTGTGTCTTTTCTCCTCAAAGATTTTATCCTTTTTCTACATGGTTAACAAACTTTGAAGCATAGCTACTTCTTAAAGGTGTTCTATTCTTCCTATGAAACCCCTTGTAAACATTTTTTGAATTTTTAAAATTTGTGTTGGGGATAGAATTGAGGGCCTTGCCCATGCTAGGTAAGTATTCTATAACAGAGTAACCCCCACCCCTCACTGGGGGATTCTAGGCAGGTGCTCTACCACTGAACCATGCCTCTAGCCCCTCACTGAGGGATTCTAGCCAGATGCTCTACCACTGAGCCATGCCTCCAGCCCCTCACTGGGGGATTCTAGGCAGGTGCTCTACCACTGGGTCATGCCCCACACCCTCTCTGTAGGATTCTAGGCAAGCAGGTATGTTTCCTTTCCAGGAATTTCCTTCTCCCTGTGCCAGCATTGTATGTACGAGAAGCCATGTTGTAAAACACTGGACAGAGTGGCATGAGAGCCTCGTTTGCTTTTTGATGATGTGTTACATTTACAGCCTGGGGAGGAAAAGGTTTATTCGGGTTCTGGTTATAGTCCATCATTGATAGAAGGTTTATTTTGGTTCTGGTTATAGTCCGTCATTGATAGAAGCTATGACAGGAGCTCAGAGCAGGACCTGAAGCATACATCACAGGGAAATGCTGCTCACTGGCTTGCACCCTTTCTTTTACAACCCAGGCCCACCTGCCTAAGGGTGGCACCACCCACAGTGGGCTGTGCCCTCCTACATCAATTAGAAATCAAGAAAACGTCCCACAGGCCAATCTGATGGAGGGAGGGTCCCTCTTCCCAGGTATGTCTGGTTTTGTGTCACAGACAGAAATGAACTGTGACACTGTAGAAAAGTCCTGTCCAGATGCTATTGCAGAAAATAATAGCACCTAGAGCTGGAGTAACCAGGAGGCACCGTGCCCTGCCGTGCCGACAGTGTTCAGCCACAGCACCAAGCCTGGGGGCATTTCATCTGAACTTAAAACACATGATTAGAAACGTTATACTGGAACATTCTGTCACTGTATCCAAAGCCATCAACTGTATCCAGAACACAGGAGTTCCTGCGGCCTGTCTCTCAGACTCCAATGAGCTGAGACAGGAACTGGATATTTAAACCGCTTTATTCAGTGAACCAGCAACCTAGGAAGACAGAGGACTGGCACGGCCAAATCCACCCCCCTCCTTCCCCAGCTAGGATACTCTTCACTGGGACTCTGAACACAGGCATGCAATTATTCCAGAGTTCAGTCCTGTCCCTCTGATCCACTGATTAGCCTTATTTCAGATCCGTAGTGATGGCATCTCTCTCCTTGCTGCCTCCTAGGCATGCTTTCCTCATTATTCCCTCTCTGTGTGTAAAGGAGTTTCACTCTGAGTCTCCTGTTCCTCCATTTAGATGCCTTCTAAGTCAAAAGTAACTCAGAACAAACAGCAATGTGTAGGCGTTGAGCTATTTACAGTGTGTGCATAAGATTCCCTTTAAAAAAAAAGTATTTTTGATTTATTTTTATTTCATGTGTTTGGGAGTTTTGCCTGCATGTTTGTAAGTGCACTGGTTGGTGCAGTGCCTGTGGAGGTCCGTCAGAAGAGGATGTAGGATCCCCTGGAACTGGAGTTAAAGATGGTTGTTAGTGGCCATGTGGGTGCTAGAAACCAAACCCGGGTCCTCTGCAAGGGCAGCCAGTGCTCTTAACACTGAGCCATCTTTCCAGCCCCCAGATTCTTTTTCTATTGTGAAATATAAACGTGTTCTTATAATGCAGAATAGAAAATTGCCCTACCTACCCGTCTCTTGTCACTGCTAGGTCTCCAGCTCTAGCTTGAGCCTCCTTCATGCTGGGATTACGGGTGTGCACCCCCATTCTTGGCTCATCTTGCTGCCTCATCAGCCCCCTACCTTGTTCTACCTTGTGGTCCTTGAACCTTGTGGTCCCTGGCCCCATTCAGCTCACCTCTCGTGGTGGTCATGACGCGTGTTCCTGTCCTGTCTCCCCAGTTACGCCAAGCACTTCCCTCCATGGTGGTTTTCTCTACAGCACTCATTGTGACCTTTCTTGTGTTTGTTCCTTTGTATTTGTCTCTAGTGTCTGCCCTGTTGCAGTGTAAGTTTTGTTTTGAGTGTGGACTTCATCAGCCCAACACATACTGGGTACCCAGGAGATGCGTCAGCTTGGGTAACACTGCCTATATAAACAGAGGCTGTGCTGCCTACCCTTCAGAGACTGAGTCTCCTTGTGAGTGAGCGTCAGTAGAAACCAGTAACAAGAGCCTGTCATCCCAGCACTGGGGAGGCCAAGGCAGGAGCGTGGTGAGCTTTAGACCACCCTGAGATACATAGTGACACCCTGCTTATAAAGAAAATTAGACATATAAATAGCAAATAGAGGAGAAATAAAAAGGGGAGGGGCGGGGTAGTGGGAAGGGAGGGAAGAGAAGAGAGGAAGAAAGAGAACAGGGAAGGAAAGAAGAGAGGGGAAGGGAGGAGGGAAAGAAGGGAGAGAGGAAAGGAAGAGAAGGGAGGGAAGTAGAGGGAAGGGACGGGCAGGGAGCTTAGAGTCCCAGTGATGTAACACCACAGGTAAATCCTCCTGTCATGATAATTGTGCTATTGTAGAGCTGAAAATTCATAAATCATTAATCCTACATTTTATTTTTGTTTTTTGAGACAGAATCTTACTATATTGCCCTGAGTGGTTTGGAACTCACTTTGTAGACCTGTCTAGCCTGGGACTCACAGAGACTCACCTGCCTCTGTCTCCTGGGCACTGGGATTAAAGGTGTCAGCCACTGTGACGGGTTTCAATCCTAGTTTTTGCCCTCGGAACCACAGTTCTCTGTCACTGCTGAATGTTGTTCTTGGCATACTGTTTTACTCAATTCACAAATTATATCAAATTAACTTAGCGAGAACCTAGAATTTCCAGAAGTCTCACAGCTCAGTTTATCTTTTGTGAAATATTCTTCTTCAAGTATATAAATATTGTATTTATTATATCAACATTATCCTTACAAGTGAATTCCTACAACATCATGTTAATATCCATACTTGGATAGATGAAGACACCAGCTTTGGGCACTGCTGGTTATTTTGAGCATAAACTCTTCAGTGATTACAATAATTCACAGAGCACCTTGGAACCTTCACCTAGTTTCTCCCAATAGTGGAGTCTTATTTAGCTCTGTTACAATATTGAAAATAAGAAACTGATGCTCATACAAGGCAGTTACCTAGGCTACAAACTGCTCAGTTTGTACTGGTTTGGATAAGCCTGTGTGTGTGTGTGTGTGTGTAGCTTGGTACAACCTGATCCTGTACACAGATTTATTAACATCTCTGCTGTCAAAATATATGACTGATCCATCATCACAGAAGAGCACTCCATGCAACCTTTGACCCCTGGGCCACTGCTGTTTAAAGTTGTTTGGGAATTTTTACCCTCTATAATTAGCTGTGATGAATAGCAGTTACACTGTTGGAAAGAAAGACTGGGGAGGTAGTTTAATGGGAAGAGCTTTGCATGCACATTAAAGCTGGATGTGTCCACACATAAGCCTGTAACTCCAACACTATGTGGTGAGAAAACAGGAGGCTTGCTGGAGTTTCTGGCTGCCAGCCTAGTTTCAGGTTCGGTGAGAGACCCTGTCTCAAGGAAAGAAGGTGAAGCATGATAGAGCAGGACACCTGATGTCCCCGTGTGGCCTCTACATCCATGACGGAGTGCACACCCACAAATGATTTGTCTCTCCAGAAAAGTCTAAAAGTATTTGTTGATAAGCTTTTAAATTGGCATGTTTTGTGTGGTGGTGATTAAGAACATAAAGTCTCCTTTTATAATGTGTATGTATGTGTATATGTATACATATGTATATACTTTAAGCAGCCTCAGTGGTGGTAGGTTTCCATATGACCTATTCTAGAGGCTGCTCTGATGAACCGTTCCTGTTCTTTTATACTCCCTTCTCCTTACATCACTGCATTCTGTCTCTCTCTCATGAAGACTTCCACCCGCTTGGCCATTTGTTTCCTGACCTCTCTGGATTTTTCAGTTGAAACTTGCAGATCTAAGAATTCAGACCTAGCATCCAGCTATGAGAGAACATGTGATATCTGTCGCCTTAGGTTGGCAGGGTGTGGCAAGGGGAGTGCAGGTAGGAGAGGAGCTCTAAATACAATAAAGAAATATTGTATGTTGTATGAAATTCATAAAAATTCAATTAAAAGTGGTGGGTAAAGAAGGAAAGGAAAAAAAAATGAAGTCTGGAGCTTGCTATGGGTTTGGATCTGAGCCCGCCATGTACAAGCTGTCAGTCAAGTGACAGAACACTCAACCCTTCCTGCCCTTGCAAAGGTTTGCCTCCCTGGCAAAACAGGAGTAATCATTGTAACTGCTTCATCAAGTTCTGAGGATTAAAGAGTGTAATTTATCCTCCTCATGCAGTGGGTAGAGCCATACTAAATAGCTGTTTTTACAAAGGCAAATGGATATAGATAGTTTCACATAGTTTGACTTTAATGTAGCAGATGAAATATTTTCTCTTATTCATGTTATCGCCATCATAAGAAAAACCAGAGTGACTGTTAAAAAATAAGCACTAAAAATTCAGAGGACTTGTTGGTTATTGGTGCTGCAGGTCTTTACTCCCAGCACTCTGGAGGCAGAGGCAGGTGGATCTCTGTGAGTTTAAGGTCAGCCTGGTCTACATAGTGAGTTCTAGACCAGCAAGGGCTACATAGTGAGACTTTGTCTCAAAAACAAATTAGTAAGGCAGACATGGTAGCACAGCTTTAATCTCAACACACACACCCACACATGCACAAAAAAACTCTAGAGGATTTTGAAATTTAGCCTGTTGGAACAAGGAGCTCTATGATATTACTACCTAGTGAAACTGGTAAAAATGAAAAGAAACTTCTAGAATGGTTCAAAGAACAAGTAATAGTAAACATCTGTCAATAAAATGCACACAAAATCAGTAAAGTATGTGGTGGTCTTCACCAGTTTACTCAGGCTGCTTCCTGCCCTTCCTTCAGGCTCAGCTTCATAGAGACCCCACTGCATCCATCAGCTGTGGACTCTATCAGCTGGAGGACACAGGCTAAGGGCTGTCTTCCAGGAAAGCAGCCTGTTACAGAATCTAAGCCTCAAAGGTGTAGTTAGAGGGCTGGAGGCTTCAAGGGGCTGAATATTCTAAGAATACTTGTCTGCATTTGCCCCAGAAGTGGTGGTTTCGTGCTGTGGCTGCCAGGACTCAGCTTGAGTTCTGTGTGTGTGTGTGTGTGTGCTCGCGTGCATGCGTGCATGAACATGCGTGTGTGTGTGCCTGAGTACATGTACCTGTGTACTTGTGGAGATTCTAGATGTCTTCCTTAATTGCTATCCACTTTATGTTTTGAGACAGTGTTTAACTTGACTTAGAGCACAAAGACCAGTTGGCCAGCAAACCCTAGCAATTCTTACTCTGCCTCCCCAGCACTAGGATCACCCCTTTAACCCCCCACTACTTGACTGAGGTTGAACTTGAACCCTCAAAGCCCTTTCCTGGGCCATCTCCCCAGCTCCATTATGCAGACATTTTTATATCAAAGTCAGATCAAATACCAGTCACTGACTTTAGAACCATCCCTCTAAGGAATCACAATCTGATCCACTTAGTTTGTAGAACAAGTTGTGCTTCAGGTCATATTGTAAACAATAACCAACAGACAATTAGCACAGTTTGATGACTGATTACAGTTAGAAAGGAAGGAAGACAGCCCTACCAAAACCTACCACCTTTCCAGGGTGTCTGTGGTCATATTCAAGACCATGCTTCCCTAGCAGCACCATCAGAGCATCCTGCCAGAGAATAAACAGGCCTCACCAAAATAGTCACTAAACAGATAAGCAAGCCTCAAGGCAGCAAACCATAAGCACCACTGTGTGGGAAATAATATTCTAAGCTGTAAAGAAGTAGGAAAGTATGCATATCCTGAATAAAAAGAAGGCAGGAGAAGCCCCTGATAAGCATGACCAGGTATCAGATTCATTTGGATTCAAATTAGCCTTTAAAATATGTTCGCAGGCAGGGTTTTATACTTTAAAGAAATGGTAGGTCCACAGAAGGGAAACCAAGATGAGTTATCCTTTGGGAAAAAAAAAAAGCCTTATTAAGAGAGAGAACATCACAGCCATAGCCAACCAGGCAGGACCCTGAAGGGAGACAGACTCTTCAGTTCCAGGGGAACAAAGGGAGTTTCTTGCTCTTCTAGATGTTAGGTGTTGGGGTGGGGGTAGCCAGTTTGAACCTGGAGTAAGAAGTGAGGCAGGCCTTCGGGTGCAATGCAGAAGGAGAGAGCTTGGCAAGCTGCAAGGGTCACAGCAGCTTTCCATAGCTGACATTGGGGAAGCAGAGACCACAGGAAGGCATGTCCTGATACACTAGAGAAAAAAGCAGCTAGGTGATCTCTGAGCTAGCACTGGGGCGAGGGCTCACCGGGCAAATGTTCAGGCAAGCAAATGACCTGAGTTAGGTCTCCAGGCATTGAGCATGAGCCTATGATCCCAGCACTAGGAAGACAGAGACAAGAGTGTCTCTGGAACTCCCTAGCCAGCCAGCCTAGTCAAATCAGTGAGCTCCAGGTTCAATGAGAGACTGTCTGAGAAAATGAAGTTGAAAACAACCGAGAGCAGACACTTATCATCCACCTCCTGTCTCCACGTGCATATACATGTGCATCTCCATGTATTTGTACACTCACTTGAACATGCACACATACTACATACACAAAATAATAAAACAAATATGTTCCCTGAACTCAGGAAAACTGTGATCAAGGAAGTATTCTAGTTACCGTAGTTACTGTCTCTTGCTGTGATCAAAGATTGTAACCAAAAACAACTTGGGATGGGACGGTTTATTTCAGCTTCCCACTCACAGGTCATAATCCATCACTGAGGAAAGTCAGGGCAGGAGCTCGAGGCAGGAACTTGGAGGCAGGAATAGAAGCAGGGACCATGGAGGAAAGCTGCTGACTGGCTTGTTCCTCTGGCTTGCTCAGCCTGCCTTCTTATATACTTCAGGCCCACCTGCCTAGGGATGGCATCACCCACAGTGGGCTGTGCCCTCCTACATCAGGTAGCAGTCAAGAAAATGCCCCACAGCTATGCCCACAGGTCAGTCCATGGAGGAAGTGCCTCAGTTGAAGTTCCCTGTTCCCTGGCTTCTCTAGTTTGTATGAAGTTGAAAAAAACTAACCACAAGAAGTGAAGGAAAGTATAATAATAAAACTACATCAAACAGAGATCTCTGCAGAGCTTTTTGGATGCTCTTTGTTTCCTTCTGTGGATTCAGATCTCAACCTGGAATCATCTACTTTCAACCTGAGGCATTCCCTGAGCATTTCTTATAAGGATAGTTTGCTAGAAATGAATTTACCCAAGGCATGTTTATCTGAGCAAGTCTTTATTTTACCTTTAGGTCTTAGAGACAGCTTGGCCAGACCTGGGATACTGTTCATGCTCTCCTCTGAGCAGTGTGAAAATATCACACTTCCACTGCCTAACCACTCTTGTTTCTGTGGAGAAGTCAACTATCACGTTATTGAAACTCTCTTAGTAGTAGCAAGGCATCCATCTTTGATGCCTTCAAGACTTTCCACCTTATCTTTGACCTCTAGAATTTTGAGGAGGATTTTCCTATTTGTAGGCCTGCTGCGCTTATCATTCTTGGAGTTCCTCAAGTATCCTGTATAGAAAGGTTGCTGCTTCTCAAGCAGGAAGGTTTTCAGTCTGGATATTTCTTGTGTCCCCTACTCCCAGTCTCCTCTGGCTCTCCCATTAGGCACACATGCTTAATGGTACCCATGTCCCCCCGGGCTGTCTTCATTTTTGTTCTTTATTCTCTTTACTTAGCTTGCATAATCTCACCTATAGATTTCCAGGTTTGTTTCTTCCACAAATTCAAATTTGCTGTTAAGATGTTTTAAAAATATTATTTCAATATTTTTAGATTATTTCAATTATTATATAGAATTTCCAACTCTAGAATTTCTGTCTGGCTCTTTTTTGTCCTTTTTACCTCTTTGTTGATGTAGGGGAAGAAGGAAAAACAGGCACAGCGCTGGAGAGTTGTCTCAGTAGTTAAGAGCACTTGCTGATCTTGTGGAGGACTTGAGTGTGGTTCCTAGCACCCACATCCACAAGCTTACAGTCACCTGCAACTCCAGCTCTAAGGCATCTGACACCTTCTTCTGGCCTCACTGGACAGTGTTCTCACATGCACACATACACCCCCACCTCTGCCCTCCCGCAAAGTCAAGACATTCTGATAATCTCAGATGAGAAACTCAGACCCAGCAATGAGCAAAATCTGAACTTGAGATTACAGAACTCTTTCCTCCCTCAGTGCCTTCCCATTGTACCAACAGGATCCAATGTAGTAACAATACAGAAATGGGTTGCAGCCGAGACACCTGCAGGTCACAGACTCCATTTAAGGAGGAATTCTTGGGTGTTGATACAAAACACAGATCTCACCTCTAAGAGGATAAATGACAATTCATTCTGGACCCAAATAGGAGTGACCATGTCCCAGAAAAAAGATTCACATTGTTCCAAATATCAAGTTCCAATGTGGTGACAGTTTCATGAGGTTTTTATAGTAACAGAACAAAGAAAGTAATAAACCAGGTCATTTTTCAGATACATTGGTAGGAATATCAGGTTATCAGGTTATATAGCAAATTGAAAAAAATCTCTACTGTGGGTCTCAGATGATATCTGATGACACTCAACTTCTGGGTTGCTGGGAGCTAGGTGTCTGTCTCTGCATTCCAAAAGAACTTACCTGTTAGTCCCAAGAATGGAAGTTAGGTCAAACACAGGGGTGGGCACTAAGTGGCTAAGGCTAGTCCAAGGTAGTTTGACCTTGGACTGACAACACTGTAGCTCACAGTCACAAAAGTTCTATCAATCCATCAGGCTTATAGAATCTTGAACACTGTTGTGACTTTTTCTGGTCACTTCAATTCACATGAGAAACCCAAAGACAGGAGAAGAGAAAAAAATAAGAACTTCAGTTTTAGGAATGTATAGCGACAGCAAATCTAAGAATAGCCCGCTCCCTAGTCCCAGTGACTTGAAACTTCCCTCAAAAGTCTACTTACTGAGACTGGAAAGATGGTGTGGCCATTAAGAGCACTGGCTGTGCTTGCAGAGGACAGGAATTCAGTTCCCATCATGCACATGGCAACTTAAAATCTGCTGTCACTCCAGCTCCAGGGAATATGATGCTGTCATCTGGCCTCTCCAAGGACTGCACTCACTTGCATATACAGTCACATAGACAACATGAATAAAAGAAACAGAAAAAAATAAAAATAAAGGTTTACTTTCCCTCCCAACCTCCACAGGGAATCAAACCCAGGACCTCACTCGGCCCCTTTGCTTTTGCTGCCTAAGCTGTTAATCCTAGTTTTCAACAACAGAAATTCTAAGATGTGCTTCAAGCAAGAATGTCTGTGTTGTTTTAAATGAAACAGAAGTAGAATATCAATACATGGATTATAGAAAGGACTTTTCCATCAATATTGTAGCTGATGGCTATGCAGGAACTGATGTAATACATAAATTAGGCTAGAAAACCCATGCCTGATAAAAGGAAAATGTGTAACCAGGTTATCACAGAAAAGAGACCATTTCTGAGTAAATACATGGAAAATCTAGTTCTTATGTGTAACTAAAAATACATTTTAATACATCGACAGCAATATGTATTTTTAGTACTAAACAACTATGTAGAAAATGATTTAATCATAGCCAGTTCTGTGTGTACGTTTTTCCTTTGCCATGCATGTTCATGTATGTGAGGCATACATGTGTGAGAGTGTGTGAATGCATGTACACAAGTGTATGTGTGCCTATGGAGGCCAGAGGACTACCTCAGGTGTCATCCTTATAATACTGCCCATCTCCTCATTGACTTGGAGTTCAACAATTTGTATAAACTGGTTGGTCAGCAAGTTCCAGGAACCCATCTCTCTCTGCACTAGGTTTGCAAGCATGTGCCAACATGGCCAGTGCTTTATGTGGGTTCTGGAGCTCAGACTCAGGTCCTCATGCTTACAAGGCAGACTGAGCCATTTCCCCAGCTCTCTGTTTGCACTTTAAAGGGGAGCACACAACTTGACACAGCCATCTTTGGAACACATGGCATTGTTTATACAGATATTTAAAGTGCACATAATTTTTGAAGAGAACTGTTTAGGGTTGGTTATTTTTGTGGATAGTATGTTACAGATTGGATCCTAAATAGCCTTCTGAGGCCTGTGTGTTAAAGGCATGTTTGCCAGCCTATGAAGCTATGGAGAGGTGGTGAATCTTTAAGACATGGGGCCAAGAGGGAGGAAGCTGAGTTGTTCTCATGTGCTCTTGAAGAGAACATTTCTACCCAGGCTTTATCTCTCTCTTCCTCCTCCTCCTTCTTACCCTTCCCTCTTCTTCTCCCTCCCCCCGCCCGTCCTCCTTCCTCCTTCATGAGTACCGTCGTCGTATGAGCAAATCCCCCCCCCTTCCTCCTTCTACTGTGTTCTGTCCCACTATAGCCCAAACCAACAGAATCAAGTGACCATGAATTGGAGCACTTTATTATTTATTTCTATTTTATGTGTAGAAGTGGTTTTGCCTGCATTTATGCAAGGTGCAATATGCACGCAATGCCCGTGGTAGCCAGAGGACACTGGATCCTGGAACTGGAGTTGCAGATGGTTGTTGGCTGCCATTTGGGAACCGAACTTGTCTTCTGTAAGAGCAGTCAGTGCTCTTAACTGCTGAGCCTTATCCCCAGCCCTGGACTTTAATTTATGAAACTATAAACTCAAATAAATCTTTCCCCTTTGTGCTTTGTTTTGGTAATTTTGTCACAGCAACAGAAAGTTAACACGTGGTGATTGGCCCCTGGGACTTACACATACCATATGTGTACTCCAGCCTAGCTGTACCACTGTCCTGACTTAGAGTTTTAGAAACTTACTCTGGGAACAGATCAGACATGCTAGGGATTTTATTTACTAAGGTTCTGTTTACTTGCCTTGAATCTTTTCTTTACAGGAGTCTGCTGTAGGTGAGCCTATGTGAGAGACTTTGTTAGGTACTAGGATATAGTAATGAGGAATACAGGAAAACAAACATCAATAAACCATGGAATAAAAAAGGAATGCTCTCTGGAATTCAAAGAGGAAGCACTAAATATCTCAGAGTCTGTCACTGGGGAACCGAACCTGACCTGGGTATGGTAACTTTTCCCTGAGAAAGTGACCCATGTTGAAACCAGTGAGAGCTGAGGACTGGGGAGCAGGAGCTGGGGTATGGGGAGCAGGAGCTAAGGTTTGGGGAGAGCAAGGGAGGGAAGCAGGGCAGAGGTGTGGGGAGCTGGAGTGTGGGGAGAGGAAATTTGGAATGAGGGCACTGGCGTGGAAAGAAGAGTGAGGGCAGCCATAGCACATGGACCAGAGACCAGAGGGTAGAGTGACTCAGAGGGGCATAGGTGCTCTGGGCATACACGGGATCATAGTGCCTTTTAAGCAAATATAAGGTTTTAACCAGGCAACTATGAAAAATGATGTTTGTGAAAGAGATTTAAAGGTACAATATTAGGAGATGTAATTAGAATATTTGCATATTATTATGTTATACAAAGCAATGACTGTATACAAATCAGATCATCTTGGTTATGATTACATATCACTGATCACTGATAGTAAATTATATAGTTTTAATGTGTGTGATAATATTCTAATTATGTAGTATTTAATGATAGAAATGAGACTAGAGATATGGTTCAAGAGGTAAATTATTTGCCATGCAAACATGAAGACCTGAGGCAGATCCCCCAGAACCCATGGGAAACAGCCAGGTGCAGTAGTACATGCCTGTAATCCCAGTCCTGGGGAGGCAGAGGCAAGAGGATCTCTGGGGCTGTCTGCCCAGACAGCCTAGCCAAATAGGTGAGTTCCAGGTTCAGTGACAGATGCTTGCAAAGCATAAGGTGGGCAGTGATCGATTAAGACACCTGATGTCAACCTCTGATGCATGCACGTGCGCGCGCGCGCGCACACACACACACACACACACACACACACACACACACACAAATGATAAAATGGACTAGTAAACAGAATGTACAGCTTTATCTCAGCACTGAAAATGAAAAGGCATTTTTATGCAGGCAGGCGGTGAAGGGCCTACCCCACACTGTTACATCAGTAGTTGTCTTTGTTTAGGGATGAAGGTTGCTTTTTATAATTTTCATTTCCCAAATCTTTATCAAAGACATTGATGTTTTTGATTCACTTGTGCAAAGTGAAATATAAGAATATAAGAATATGAGTCTAGTTTCATTCTTCTACAGGTGGAGATCCAGTTTTGCCAGCCCCATTTGCTGAAGATGCTATCTTTCCTCCTATGAGTGTTCTTGGCCCCTTTGTCAAATATTAGGTGACTGAAGGTTCAAATATATTCCATTAGTCTATGGGTCTGTCTTTGTGCCAGTACCATGTTGTTTTTATGACTATACCTCTGTAATATAGTTTGAAATCTGGTATAATAATACCGCCTGAATTGCTCTTTGTGCACAGGATTGCTCTTTGTGCTTTGGCTATCCAGAATCTTTTGTGCTTCCATATGAAGTTTAAGCTTTTCTAATTCTATGTAGGATGTCATAGGGAGTTTGATTGGAATTGTATTGAATCTATATATTGATTTTTGTGGGGATGGTCTTGTCATGGTGTCCCACATTTCCTGTATATTCCATTCCTTTTTTAAAATTTTTCATAATTTTGATTGAGTGGTCTAATTCTTCAGCTTTATCATTCAGTCTTGATACTGTTTTCCATTTCATTCATTCTATTAGTGAGGCTTTCTCCTGTTGTTTTCAAATTGGCTTATTGAGTGTTTAACTTCCTTGTTCATTTCAGCCTGAGTTTTCTTTAATTTTTCTATCTCTTTTGTGAATTCAGTCAGAAGTTTATCTCTACTTTTTTTTAGTTCTTTGATTTGTTTGTTTGTGTGTTCTTTAAATTCCTTGCATTCTTTGATCATGTTTGTGATTGTTCTTTTAAACTCTGTGTCCTGGGTTATCTCTAGGGGGTTCTTGTCATAGAACTCTTTTATAGGACTGGTTGTGTTTGGTGGGGATATATTATTTGGGATTTTCATGTTATTATTTTTAAGTTGTCATCTTGGCATGTATATTTCTTTTGTTGTTTGTGATTCTGATGTGAGACTCAAGCCATCCTTTGTTGAGTTGAAGTTTGATTCTGTTTGTATATTTGATGTGACTTGACTGTTTTCTTATTAGATATGAGAAGCCGGTTGGTCTAGGCTTCAGGTTCTTTCTTTTGATTTTATATCAGAGGAACAAAATGGCTCTAGTTCAGCTGCTTAGGAGTTCCCTGAGCACAAGTCATGGGAGATGCTCTCAGGCTCTCTCTGGACCCCTCTAGCCAGCAGG
Source organism: Eospalax fontanierii (assembly GCA_035773235.1). Lineage (NCBI taxonomy): Eukaryota > Metazoa > Chordata > Mammalia > Rodentia > Spalacidae > Eospalax > Eospalax fontanierii. Next base: position 25,292,896 of record CM069524.1, read on the forward strand.
CACAGCACAATTTGGGAAGATTGCTAGGTATATTCTGAATTCAGTTTTTCTCAGGCAGTCTTCAAAGGTCTGGGCCTCTACTAAAGGGCCAAGAAGCCTATCCCTGAAGAAGTGAGAGGGGATCACATGGTACTAGTATAGGGGGATGGGCATGTTGCAATTTGGAAAGCTCACAGTCAGGCAGAGGTAAGAGGGTAGTCCAGAGATTTGGGGGGCTAAGAGTAAAAGTGTGCCTGTGCCCAAGGCCAGAAGTAGAACAGGATGTGGGGCAGGGGTGTTTGGAGTTCCTGCAGTGGTAGGGGAGTGGAGATGCAGTGGGCAGGATCAGACTTACCAGGGAAGGCTGGTCTCCCTAATCCAAGGCAAGCTGGGGTGGGACTAACAGGGTAGAAGGCTGGTCTCAAGAGTACAAAGGCAAGTTTTGGGTGGGAACAGCCTGTGAAGGCTCTAACAAACTAGAGTGAAAAATTGAGCTGGTCTGAATACAGGGGATCAGGATGTAGTGTGTGGGTCTGGACTCAGGTTGTAGTCCAGACATCTGGGATTCTAAGAGTAAATGCTGGCCTGTACCTATGTCTAGAAGGAGAACAGGATGTAGAGTAGGGGAGAATGGAGTTGCTCAGGTAGAAGGTCAGTGGAGATGCAGTGGGCAGGATCAGACCTACCAGGGAAGAAGGCTGGTCACAGGAATCTGAGGCAGGTTGGTGGGGGGACAGCCAGAGACAAGTTTTTGGTGGGAACATCCTGTTAAGGCTCTAACAAACTAGACTGAACAATTGTGCTGGTCTGAGTATGGGGGTCAGGGCACAGTGGGTGGATCTGGACTAAGAGGGCAGTCCAGAGATCTGGTGTGCTAAGAGCAAAAACATGCCTGTGCCCAAGGCCAGAAGGAGAACAGGAGGTGGGAAAATGAATATGTTTTAATGTTCACTTAGAAAACAATATGTATGTGTGAAAAAATAAAGAAAGAAAGCAGGTTCAGCTTCTCTTGAAACATGTAAAGTAATTGTGTGTGTTAAATAGGCTGATGGGACCATCCTGAGATATACCCATTGACTGGCTAGTGGTCTGCACAGACTGTCCTCTGGGGTCTTCACCAAGACTTTTCCACTGAGGACTCACAAACTTCTAAGTTTTGATGGTATCTATTATTCAGTCGTTCAGATCTGAAAGAGAAATTGAAACCAGCTAGCCCTGGGCTATTGCTTTAGTGATTCTAATACATGTTTCATTTCTTCATGCTCCATGTACTGAACTGTAAAATTCTGTTTTTGTAACCACAAGGAAATCATAGAGTAAATTAAATCTCATCCATGTTTTATTTCACCAGGAGCAAAAACAAGTCTTAAAATTCAAAAGTGCTTGGTGCCACCATACAATTATTATCCATAGAGCTGGATCTCAGCCACTGTGCTTTTATTTTTACTGTTATTTGTCACATCAGTGTTGTTTAAGATCTGGTTTGTCATGTCCAGGTGACAAGCTTTTTGTGTGTGAATTTAAACAGAAATCATGAAGGAAGTATAAGGCATTCCCTCATCTGCAGTGAGAAAAGAAATCAACACTCTGATATACTAGAAAAAGTGGCTGTGGGGCTGTGCTTTGCACCAGCTTGCTCATAGTTCAACCTACAGCAAAAGGTGATGAGGCCTTTGGTGCTCTCCCTTCTCCTGAGAGGCTCTGGGGTCAGTGAGGTGAAGTTTCTCTCTGCCTGAGGGGTTGAGCTGACCTTCCAGAGTTCTAGTCTGCATGGTAGTGATGGATCCTGCAAGTTTCAATACTGGAGCTGTCTTGCCATAAAATAGGAACAGTTGAGATTAAGGTAGACTGGTCAGAACTATGAAGAATATGCAGGTGGCCTGGGGGATGGCCACATCTGCACGAGCACTGAGACCTGAGTTTGACCCCCAGCACCTATGTAAATAACCAGGTGTGGTGCATATAATTTGTAATCCCAGTTCTGGGGAGACAGTGACACACTGGGCTTGCTGGCCACCCTGTCTTAGCCAGCTTGATCCCAGTGAGAAACCTTGTCTCAAAATAAGTAAATAAATAAATAAACCAAAAACAAAGCAAATAAACAAACAAGGTATAAAGTTGGATGTGGCTGGGTCCACCCATTACCTAGCAGTAAAAGTGGAACAGAGGCAGGGGGTTTGCTGGCATATGCATCACACACACACACACACACACACACACACACACACACACACATTACACACGTTTGTTTTACTCAGTGCCTGAGAAACAACACTCAAGTTTGAACTCTACCTATCCACTTACATATGAGCACGTGCACACCCAAATAAATTTTTTTAAAATATATATACAGGAATGAAAAACCAAGCCACATCTTCATAGCTGTGTAAACCAAAAGTGATGGTGGTACATATGTTCTTATTAGCTTGAGGCACCTTTCACCCTTTGTCCCACAAAACCATTGTGGGCTTTGAGCACTAGAGTAAGACACAGACTTAAGGACTAAGAAGTGATATATTTGCTAGTGCAAAATTGATCTAATTTATTGAACAAAATTGGCAAAAATGCTCTCCGCTCTGGGTATGTAGTTATTTTGACTGCTTCCATTAAAAACTGTTTCATGCTGTCGTTTATTACTGTAAAGGAGGACTGCAGATTTACTGGGATCTTACACATGGCTCTAAAAGGAGGTACTTGGTTCAAGCTGAACCACAACTGACTGGACCAAAAGACTGTGAATAACATGTAATTGCATTGTAGAGGCATGAGGAATAAGCCACACCATTTAATTGTGGTGTCCTCTCTCAAGTGCCAAATCAACACTATTTAAGAATTTGAAGATATAATTTAATGTGCATGCTTCTGAAGGTGATGTGCACTTGTTAAAGCAGGTGAGCAGGGTTATATTCAGGACCACTGTGACAGGTGATACCTACTTGTTAACGTGAGGTGAGAGAGATTGTATTCAGGACCACAGTTATAAGTGTAGGACCCACTGCAGTAGGGTCCTGTAGTTAGGGACAGAGATTGGACCTAATTCCTAATGTTGCATAAACAAGTTGGAATTTAAGCGTCAAGAAGCAGGTACCAGATAGAGACCAGGAGATGCAAAATTACTAAGAAGAGACAGGAAAGGGGCATTATGACAGGATGGTGCTGAAAGGAAGTCAGATGATGAGACATCGGAGGGGTGGCACAAGGTGAGGAAATGGATCAGTTATTGACAGTGTTTAGACGGGGCTGAGTGAACTGATTTAGAGCTTTTTGTCTTTCTGAAACTGGATTTTATAATGTTATGGGAAACTGAGGCACTCAAAGACTCATGTGGAGAACCTGGTAATGTCTGTTTTCACCAAAAGGCTTGAGCAGAGTTTCCTCCTAAAACTCGAGCCCTGAGTTGACTTCCCTCACAGTTTTTAAAGGTATCCCTGCATCATTCTTTAATGGTCACAGCACTGAAGGGTTTAGTTACCAGTTCAGGAGCTTATGTGCCCTAAGACCACTGAGGGAAAATTCCTTCTGCAGGCATGTGGGCAAAGGCAGTGTTTAGGGTAGGTATTAAGACATTCTTTACCAGAGTTTATTGCAGGCTCCTCAACAAGCAAGGTGGCTGCAAACATTGTTCCGCTAGATGACTGTGGTATTTGTTTATCAAAACAGCTTTCTCCATTTTAGTTTTTATTCCTTTTTCCACGCAAATATTAATAAGCATTCATAAAACCATTATAAGGTGAGTATTATATGCTAAATTATAAAATCATCCATAAAACAATATTAGACACACACATACCAAAGTGACATCAAATGCATGAGTATCTATCTTTTCTTCTTCAATAAGGCAGTATACAGATGGACGTAGGAGAAGGTTCAGAAACTTGAGTAAAATTGCCCAGGTGGAGCATCATGTCAATAAACACTGATGAGGTCTGGAGAGGTAGCTCAGTAGTTCAGAGCACTGACTGCTCTTCCAGAGAACTGGGGTTCAATTCCCAGCACCCACATGACGGCTAACATTAACATCTGTAACTCCAGTTCCAGGGGAATTTGATACTCATTTTTGACCTCTGCAGGCATTGCATGACACGGGTTCACTTACATACATGCAGGCAATACACTCATACACATAAAAATAAATATAATGAAATATTTTTTAAAATAAAAACTGATGAGATGTTGCTAGCTTAGTCTAGCCATGTGGTGCTTTTATTTGTCAGTTCATTACAGTAGAATGATTTTTATTCAAAGTAAGTATTGGTGAGATCAAAAAGTCAGTGAAGTCAAACAAAAGACTTATTTGTGTGTGTGCACATGCACACAGGTACACATAGATATGTGTGGAGGCTAAAGATCAACCTCAGGTCATGTTCCTCAGGAGCTATCTACCTGGTATTTTGAGAAGGGGTCTTTTATTGACCTGGAACTTACCACGTAGGCTAGGCTAGTTGACAGCAAGCCCCAGAGACCCACTTGGCTTCACCTCCTCAGTGCTGAGATTACAAACAGGCTATAAGCATGCTAGCTTTTTTACCTGGGTTCTGGAGGTCAAACTCAGGTCTTCATGGTTGTTTGCCATGAATTGAACTAACTGACTAAGCTACAGACTTCCTCTTGAAAGAAGTGATCTACCATTTTGTCAGTGTCAATGCTAAGCACAGATATCAAGCACCACTGACAGATGCCTGGAAGGGCTGGCAGGCAAGGGTGTTTCTTGCTGACCACACAGGGGTCTTCTTACAGAGGTTACAGAGTGAAGCCTCTCCTCCTGAGTATCTGGGGAGGGCAATCTATTTTTGAAAGACCTTAGAAATGGTTTCCTGCTCCCATTTCTTTTTCTTGTTCCATTTTGAAATTTGTATGGTCATAATTTTGTTTTTAATTTTATTTACTTATTTTATTATGTTTATGAGCATTTTGCCTGTATGTATGTAAGTATACTTCATACAGGTGATGTATGAGGAGGCCAGAAGAGGGTGTTGGATACCCTGGAACTGGAGTCAGCTGTTAGCTGCTATGTTGGTGCTGGAAACCAAACCCGGGTCCTCTGTAAGAGCAGCCAGTACTCTTAACTGCTGAGCCATCTTTCCAGGTCCGTATTTAATTTTTTTTAAGCATCATCATGGGCTGGGGAGATAGGTCAATTTACTAGTAAAATACTTGCTGTGCAAACATGAGGACCAGTATTCAGATCCCCAGTACTCATGTAAAAAGATAGGCAAGTCAAGTAAAACTGTAACGCCCACATTGGGGAGATAGAGGCAGGAGGATCCCTGGAGCTCCTGGACCTGTCAGCCTCACTGAATCACTGAACTCCAGAGTCAATGAGAGACCCTGCCTCAAAAGAGAAGGTTGGGAGCGACTGAAGAATGACACCTAGCTGTGACCTCAGGCCTCTACATTAGTGTGCATGCAGAGCACACACTGACCCACAGATACACACACACACACACACACACACACACACACACACACACGGAAATACACACAAAACACCATAAATTCCAAAGAAGAAATTAACAGTTGTTTTTTATGTGAGATATATATTTCAAATGAGCAAAAAAACTGAATGGACCCTCAGCCAGTACAAAAAAGATTTCTTTTGCCTTCTGTGACTGACAGTTCAAAACAACCTTTTGGGGGGAAAAGTTAATCAGTAAACACTTTCTAATTCACTGCCTGTATGATTGGACATCTATTGAAATATCTGTTTTCATCTTGTCTGGTCTGAAATTGATTCTCTTAACTGCCTTCTATGAGCTTTTATTCACTGCTATTAGGACTTCAATCTATGCAATGAATTTGTTAAATCAATTATTTTTATCTTAATACATGTTTAGGACTTCAAAGACCCTTTTCTTTTGATATTTTCCCCCATTTAAAGAGTTTCCTGAACATCACAGTTTGGGTGGCTTCACTTTGATACACAATTATCATTCTTCAAGCAATACCAATACTTTTAATATCATCTGACCTTACATTTGAATCGAATTATAGGGAAACGAGATGAGGAAATGTGGTTCTTGGAAAAACTTGGTATTGAGCTTTGGGAGAAATTTTCAGTTCTTGGCCAAAGACTGGTTTAGTGTTTATAAGATTAAAAACATAGCCAGACGTGGTAGTTCATGGTTGTAATCTTAGCACTTGTGGTGTGGGACCACAGCAGGAGGATCTTGAATTTGAAGCTAGCCTGGGTTACATAGACACTCTCACTCCAGCATGGGCTATATGATAAGAGCCTGTCACAAAACAACAAAGTATAACACAATATTTAAAAAAGAGAAATTTAGAGCCTGTCCAGAGATGCTTACAAAAGCATCACTTGGTGCTTACTTGTCATTCTACCACTTGTAAGGCTGAGGCAGAAGGACTGCTATAAATCCAAGGTCAGTCTAGGCTATCCGTTAAGACAATGTCTCAAAAAAATATCAAAAAAGCAACATTTATAAGAATGTTAAATTAAAAATTGCTTTTTGAGAGTTTGGTTTTAGTGTTCTTACATAGATTTATGCCACCAGGGATTGTATAGTACTGTTTTATTTTTTTCCCTATTCACCAATCTCCAATTCTGAAAATAAAATCTATGAATCTGTTTCTTGTATTTTTTTTTTTTTTTTTTGAGACACGGTCTCACTATGCATACCTGGCCTGGGACTTACTATGTAGACTGTCCCAAGCTGGCCTCAGTCTCAGAGATCTGCATTCTGGTACTAAAGGTGTGTACCACCACACCCACCTTCATTTGCATTTTTAAAAGACTTTTTAAATTTTATGTGTATGAGTGTTTTGCCTATATGTGCACCATGTGTGTGCAGTGTCCGTGAATAGAAGAGAGTGTTGGATCCCCAGGAACTGGAGTTACAGATGGTTGTTGGCACCATGTGGGTGCTAGGAACTGAACCCAGGCCTTCTGCAAAAGCAGCCAGTGATCTTAACTGTAGGATCATCTCTCTAGCCCCTGCATTTTTATTATTATGAATCTTAACACTCATCTTCCAAGGTGGGAATTTTATTCTTGGAAAGCACTGTATGTTAATCTGTTGCCACCAAGTAGTGAGTTTGTGTTTTCACACAGTCTAGGAAATTTCCCACAATATCACAAATATCTTGAGCTGTTCTATGCAGATTTTATCAGTCTCAGCATTTCTTAAACACCCTCTGTTCATCATAAGAGAGAGCAGAGACATCCAGGTCAGGTCTAATCAAACTTGTCTAATCAAACTCAAGGGGAGAACTCAACCACAAGGAAATCTTTGAACTTTGTTGCTGCTGGATAAGATGTTTGAGATGGTGATCAGAACCTCAGAGCATGACCTAGAGATGGCTCTGTGGTTAAGAGCACATGCCGTGTAAGCATGAGGATCTTAGTTTGAATTCCCAGTATCCATTACAAAAAACAAAACAAACAAACAAAAAAACTGGGAGTGACCATGTGAGCCTGTAACCCCAGAGTGTGGGGCACAGAGACAGGAGGATTGCTGGGGTTGCTGGCTTCAGGTTCAATGTGAGACTTTGTTTCAAATAAATAGGCGAAGAGTGATAGAGAGGGCCACAGGAAGTCTTGCATGGGCCTGTCTACTTGCAAATGTGCGCATGAGGACACACACACACACACACACACACACACACACACCCCTCAGAGAATTGGTGAGGGTGAGGCTTTCCTAGATAGTCTGAGGAGCTAGTAATAATGCTGTCCATTTAGATTTCATTACTTTTTATCTGCATAAGTTTATAACAATAGAAACAAATCTAAACTCTGAGTCATTTTGCAAACTTGATTTCTGAATCCCTATGAAAACTGTGATTGTTTAAAACCCTCTTCTTTATGATGAACCATCATCATCGCGATAGACTGAAGCCATCCTGCTGGTTTACAGAAGCAAGAGCTTCGGGTTTCCCAGACTGGGGTCCACAGAGTGAGCCTGTGTGGCAGGAGGCAATGGGCTTTGGGTTCAGTGTCAGGATCAGAAAGAAATGAAAGGTCTTAATCCTCAGCAGGGAAAAAAATCTGGGATGAACCTGGGCAGTTGCAGTGTCTCTCAAAAGAGGCGGCTCTTGCTCTTTATGAACTGAGGCAGGGTCTCTCCAACCCAGAGCTCACCCATATCGTTAATCTGGCTAGCCTTCTTGCTCTGGGGCTCCCCCATCTCTAACTTCCAGACTGGAATTACAGGTAGGCCACCATACCCACCCAGTATTTACATGAGTTTCTGAGGATTCAGGCTCCAGTGGTCTTGCTTGTGGGGCCATCACTTTAATGAATACGCCATTTCTCTAGCCCCAGTGACCTTCAACTTCTTTTCAATATAACTTGATAAAAACATGTCTCTGAGGGCTGGAGAGATGGGAGCTGATAAAGGACTTGCTTCACAAGTGTTCAGAACCAGAGTTCAGATCCCCAGAACCCACATATAAAGCTAGATTGGTGGTACATGTTTGTAATCCCAGTGTTGATGAGATGGGAAGTGGAGACAGTCAGATTCCTGGAAAGCGGCTGGCCAGCTAGCATAGCCTAATCGGTAGGCCAGCAAGAGACCCTACCTCAGACAAAAAGTGGACTGCAACCTGAGGTTGTCCTCTGACCTCTGCATGAACACACACTGTGTTTACAAAGGGCTGGGGAGATGGCTCAGCAGTTAAAGTACTTTTCCCCTAAATGTGAGGACCAGAGTTCAGATCCCCAGAAACCCATGTAAATGCTGGGTGGGCATGGTAGCCCACCTATCATTCCAGCCTCAGAAGGCAGAAAGAGGCTGGGGATCCAGAGCAAGCTGGCTGGTGAGACTAGCTATATCTGCAAGTTCTGGGTTTGATTGAGAGACCCTGAGTAAGGTTGAAAATTGATAAAGCATGATTCTTAACATCGACCTCATGCCTCTACATGTATGTGCACACATATCCACAAATGTGCAAAAACATGCATACACACACATGCATACAACATACACAAAAATTAGAAAAAGAACAAGAATTTGTCATTTTCTATAGAATAAAATTTTGGAGGAAAGAGAAACTAAAAAAATATTTGTTGGACAAGGAAGTCTTTGTGAGAGAAGCTTGGCATTGCTGGGCCCTCCCTGAGGCCTCTGACTCAGACCTTCTGCCCAGACCATGAAAGCAAATGCCTGGGCCATATGGAAATTGGTTGTGAAAGATGTTTGGGATTAGCCGCTCCCTCCAGGAGTCTTTGATGTTACACTAGCTAATGAACTTGGCTCCTGGAGAGCTTTTTATTCCATGGAACTGCAAATTCTTTTTTTCTGAGAAATTTATATTAAGTTTTAATACAATTGTCTTGGTTCATACCCCAGGGATTTATTTGAGTTATAATTGAATATTGCATTTTTTTAAGAAGGTTTCCTAATTTATTGCTTCCTTTGGCAAATTTTGCTTTTGCTGTTGTTCTGTCAGAATAATTTAATTTTACATTGGCTAATTTAGTCCATATTAATATTTCCTCTGAAATTTAAACAGCTTGGCAAACTGCTACAGGTGGAGAAAAAGCAAAACTTCCTTTATAGGGAGCATTAAAATGTGAAAGGCTGGGGGAGCAAACTCTTTGGAAGGCTTCCATGGGTAATATTGTATCCTTTCAAGAAAAGTTAACTTTTCATAGAAAGTGGGCCTCCTTCCTGCTCTGGCCCCTCCCACTACATCCCTAAACTCCTCCTTCCTAAAGTCCTGGCCTGTTGCTCTAGCCACAGGAAGAGTCCCTCCCTCAGGAGCAGCATGCAGGGAACAGTCCTGGGCATCATCAGGTGACAGAGACATAGCTCCTCCAATCTGACACCCTCAGCAGCTTGGGGTGTTCCAAGCCTAATCTTTCAGGGTCCTTGATTCAAGCCAAATAGGGATTCAACGTTTTAATGAAGAAAAGAATTTGGGGACTAGTTAGCATGAAACAGAGCTGGAGATTTTATTAAAGATATTTTGATAGAGAACTTAAGCATGAGGATTAGGAAGAAGAGAGGCACCTGAAGACACACCCACAGGATGGGGGTACACTTCTTAAAGAGTCAGAAAGCAAAACATATCCAAGTTGTGGGTACCCACTTTTTAGGGGAGTCCCAGTTAACTGTCTTGACATTAGCCACATAGACAATTGTAGCGGGTCTCTTATTACCTCTCAAAAGGTCACTAAGAAGCCGTTTCTCCTTTGTCTTTCTCGTCTCCTGAGTGGCTCTGGAATTGCTGTAAACAGGATTATAATCTGATATAGTAAAGCCAGGAACCACCAGGATTGCACAAAGTGTTTTGGACAAGTTCTTTAATGGGGTTTCTCATCAGGTTCCTAGAAAATTTCAGATTTACAACTGAAGAGAGACAATCCCTAAGCAATTGTTAATTGTGCTTCTGTGCTGATGAGGGTCTTCTACCAGATTCTGCGGTGAGAGGCTTCTCTCACTTCTTGGGATCCTATGAGGGAAATAATTACAAAGAATTAAAGTCCTTTCTATAAAAAGAATGGTCATAGGAGCTGGAGAGATGACTCAGTAGTTAATGCCATGGGTCTCAATAAAGTATCCAACACCACCTGGATAAAATAGCAAGGTACGCTTATCTCGGGAGTAAGCAAACCTCAATCATGCTCAGAGAGAAGCCTTTTATAGGGTCTTTTTACAGGGTCTCCGCAGCGACGGCTGGTTAGAATTTGAAACATCCAATGAGAATTAAGCATTTTCCCAGGCTTACAAAATCCAGTAAGAATCAAGCATTTCACAAAGTTTCCCATGTGCACATTCTTAACAGAAACAGACCAGGGGGTTAGTTATTTGCATATGCCCCTCCCAGATTAGAACATCACACAGGGTGTGGTCATTCTTTTCAGGGTGTGCTCTTAGGAGGGACTGGGCAAAGGTGAAGCACCAACAGACTTTAAGTCTAGACAAACTACAAAATGAAAATCTTTATCCCATTTTCCTGGGCCATTATAGTTAAGATTGCTTGCTGCCCTTGCAGAGGACCCAGGTTCAATTCCCAGCACCCACATGGTGGCTAACAACAGTCTGTAACTCCTGTCCAGGGGAATCCAGCATCCTCCTCTGACCTCCATGGACACTGCACAACATGGGTGCACTTACATACAGGCAGGCAGTACACTCATATATAAAAAAATAAAAATAATAAATATATATTTTTTTTAAAGAATGATCATGGGTTGGAGAGATGTCTCAGTGGTTAAGAGCAGTGGTTGCTCTTGCAGAGAACCTGGGTTCAATTCCCAGCACCCACATGACAGCTAACAACCACCCATAACTCCAGTTCCTGGGGAAATCCGATGCCCTCTTCTGACCTCCACAGGCACTGCATGACACAGGTGTACTTACACACATTCAGGCAATACAGTCATAGACATAAAATAAAAATAATACAAATGAATTTAAAAAAAGAATGATCATGAGTTACATATAAAGAATGTAACCTTTATAGTGCTATTTTGTAATCTCCCTCCACACCTTGTAAAACTTTCCAACCAGGAATTCAGTCTTTTAATCTCTCCCTGACCTTGTAAAACTTTTGTCTATGCAAAGGTCCTGCTGCAGTCAGGGAATTTGATAGCCAGTTTGATAGCTATAGAGGCCCACCCCTGACTGAACAGTCCCTTCTCTTTTTCCTTAATATCTTTGTGCTTTGATTCTTTTAAAACTAGCCAGGAGGAAAAGACCGTTAGACTCCAGGCAATGAGGAAAAGACACAGTCCTCTTGCTTTAGGATTAAAACCCTGTCGGATTTCTGCTCTGGGTACTTGTTTGATGTGAGTGTCCCCTATAGGCTCATGTGTTGAAACTTCTTCCCTTACTCTTGTCTTTGTTTTGAACAGCTTTAGAGCTTGTGGGAAATAGGGCCTCACTGGTGCCCTGATACGAATGATGCAACACACCCTTTTGCAAAAGTAAAAGCTGCCTTGCCAAGTTACTTTAGCTTTGCATGCTTGTTCTTTGTTTGGTATTGCTGAGTCCTTGGACCCCAGACTTTACTTTTAACACTTGTAGTTTTTCCAATCTTTTTATCCTGTCTCAGGAGAGACTGTGTCATTGGTAGCTGCTGGCATTGTTTTGGGGACAGAAGAAATTCAAAGGCTTGGAGATTTTGAAGAGCAGTTGCCTCCCAGGGAGCTTGGTCAGCTTCCTTCCTCATTTCATGTGTCACATTGAGTTTCTTACAAGCGCCCAGCCATATAGGACCACAGCACTCCTTTGTCTAATTTCTGAGACGATTTTGTTACATCAAGTAGATTTCGTGTCCCTGGAGTCACATGAAGACCTGTGGGGAACAAACTGAGGTGACTGCTCCCCAGCTGCTGGAGCAGGGGAGCCAACCACTGTGCTCTCCTCTTTGCTGGCAGATGCACAAGGAGAAGACTTAGGTGTGTTTGGACACAGAGTCCTGGCTGGAGAAGTAACAGTGACTCACTGGCTGGACTGTAACTCTGTCATAGGGTTGGGAGCATGGTGATATCAGGGAAATTGGGATTCCCCTCTTGGAGTTCTTAGTCTCACTAATCAAAGAATCAGAAAAGACTCAAAGGAAAGTTCGAGCACAGTTTTATCAGAATTGAAAAGAGAAGCCCCATAGCAGGCTGTAAATCTCAGCAGTTGCCTTGAGGAAAATAGAAAAGAAAAGGAAAAGTCATGGCATTTGGATTAAGCCAGCATGGAGGGCAGCCCACAAGGTGGGAGGCAGACATGTCGAGGAGTGGGGGCTTTAAAAAAATAGAGTAAGGAAGCCCCAAGTGTTGGGGGAAGTGTGCATTGAACAGAGATAGGAGAAAAGGAAAGCTGCATTTCTGAGTAGTTCAGAAGTCCAGGCTGACTGTACAAAGCTGTGTAAGCTGCTGTGCTAGGGGGAGGGAATTCTGGGAATTCAAATATATTATCTCATTAATAGCATAATTATTCCATTCATCTCTTTAACATGGCTTAAAGTGATCCTAGGCTTTCTAGGGTGGCCATGCCTTTCTGAGGAGTGGTCCCTTGGCCAGGTGATTGACCAGCCCAACTTGTCAGAATTTCAACCCAGGTCAGAATTTCAGTCCTTTTGACCAAAAGAAACTAGTTTTCCCTTAATGGGCCTTTCTTGCCACTGCTTCAGAACTAGATTTCCCCTGGTTCAGGCAGAAGTAGAGAAATGGGTCATTATGGGACACATTCTTTCCACTTTGAGGCAATAGCTGCAGACAATGGGGTGTGGCTGTCTGGGTTTGCCACATGGGGTGGAGTCTACAGCCGCCGTGCATGCTCTGGCCATCATCTATGCGTGCACCCTCTAGCTTCCTACCAAGCATCTAGTAGTGTGAACTAACTGCAATTACGCAGAAAATTTAAAACTAAGAAGGATTTTGGGAAAAGTGTTTAAAATTTGTTTTCTCACTTGTACATAGTAAAATTAGATACAGAGTCTGATAGTTTCTGTACCACAGTCAAGACACAGAACATTGCCATTGCTTCCACAAAACACTCTGACCAATACCAACTTGGGTAGGAACCAGTTTATTCTGCTAACATCTCTCAGGTCACAGTTCATCACTAAGAAAGCCCAAGTTAGGAACTCAGGGCAAGAACCTAGAGGCAGGAGCTAAAGCACAGGCCATGGAGGAACACTGCTTACTGGCTTTCTCCCCTGGCCCACACTAGGCCTACTTTCTTATACAGTGCACAACAACCAGCCCAAGGATGGCATTGACCACAGTGAGCTGGACCCTCCGGCAGCATTCAATAATCAAGAAAATACCCCACAGTCATGGCCACGGGCCAGTACAATGGAGGAAATTCCCCAATTGAGGCTCCCTCAATTTGGGTGTTTCAAGTTGACACTAAAGCTATCCAGCACACCAAGGCGTCTTGGCATATACCTGCACTCCTGTACTCGAGAGGCTGAGTCTGGAAGATTTCAAGTTTCAGGGAAGCCTAAGCTATCTATAGGGAGATCTTATCTTTAAACAATAATGGTGATATAGATAAGTTAGAGAGAAACTTCCCTCCATGAGGGGCTGAGGATATATATGGCTAGTGGTAGAGCACCTGCCTAGAATCCCCCATTGAGTGGTTGCGGGTGTGACTCAGTAGTAGAGCACCTGCCTAGAATCCCCCAGTGAGGGGCTGAGGGCCTGGCTAGCTCGCACAAGCCCGTAAATTTCCATAGCAGAAAACCTCAGAAAGTCTTCTCATCCACCCTTGCAGAGTCAGCGTCTCACTAACTCAACCCAGGTTCCTCTGACCTCCTTTCTATCCCTGTGGATTCTCTCCTTACATATGTGAAGTAAGTAGACAAAACATACAGCACTTCTCAGTTTTATCTCTTCATACTTCATACAACAGTTACACTGGTGTGTGTGTGTGTGTGTGTGTGTGTGTGTGTGTGTGTGTGTATGGGATTCATAGCATTTCCTTTAGAGAAAAAAACTTTTGCATTTTTTTTCACCAGTTTTTCCCTAATCCAGTCCAGACCTCACCTCACACTGCATTTAGGCATCACATCTTTGTAGTCTTCTCTGATCTGTGACAGTTTCCCTGCCTTTCCTTGTTTACTGGGACCTTGACACTTGGGAAGAATGTCAATGTTTTATGATATCTCCTCTGACATTTCCTCATGGTCCACTGGGGAGCTGGAGTTCAGGGAAAGGCCCTGATGGGTAGAGTGCCATCTTTGTGGCATTAGCACAGCTCACTCCTAGTGGCATGAGCTTAGTCGCTTGGCAGAGGTAGTCCACCATGAAGTTGCCCTTCTTCCCACATTCTTCTCTTACCAGGTAAAGACACGTGGTGCTTACTTTTCCATTCTGATTTTCCAACTCTCAAGTTGTTGAAAATTCAGTGCAATATCAGAACCAGATCCTGTACTTCACACAAACCCAGAAGGTGAGGACTCAGGGAGGCCTCTTTTCAGAGGCCAGCTGAGGCCCAGGTTTCCAACCTCTGCTTCTCACCACCTGACTGTAAGTCAGAATTTCACACAACTCCCCTCCACAAGGGCTCCCTGAACCTAGGAAGGCACATTGTGTGCTAATGCCATGTTGTAGTAAAGGATACCCGCTGGGAAGAGCCAGAGGGAAGAGGAGGCCATGAAACGAGGCATGGGAGGGAAGGGAGAGCTTCCTGATGTCATGGATTGAATATGAAATGTCCCGCTCACATGTTAACACTTCTTCCTTTGCTCCTGTGTTTGTTTTGAGCAGCTTTGGAGCTTTTGGGAAATAGGGCCTGGAAGGTGGACTTAGATAACTCAGAGTGGGTATTTGAAGGTTCTACCTCAGTTCTTTCCATTTTTTGAACATCCCTCCCCACCATGATGTGAACAACTCAACTGAAGATGGGTGCCCTGAACCATGATGGACTAAACCATCTGAAACCATGAGCCAGAACAAACCTTTCCTTCCATAAGTTCTTTTTGCCATGTACTTTGATGTCAGTGATGCAAAAAGTAACTAACACACCTGCCCTTCCTGGGCATGCTGCCCTCCAGTGCCTTGATAGGTACACCCACTCAGAGACTCTGTAAACCCTGTTGTTGAAAGTTTTTGTGGAAGTTTCATCCTGTAGGATAACCAAGTGCATCATTGGTCTTTGGTGAGTGAACGAAGTCCCCAGCACCTCTTCCCTTCTTGGAAGTCCAGGGGTGAGACTGAGAGCTTTAAACTTCTAATGGAGGCCTGATCTTGCCCCCATGCTCAGGCAATCTAGGGCCATGCTATGAGTTGCCTTTATTATCAGTTATAAAATTCCAAGGGACTTTGGAGCTCTGTGCCAGGCACCAGGGACAGAAACCAAACACATATCTCCCATTATCCCACAGTTGCATAGGATGAAGTCTCTCAGTCCAGTCCACCCTCAAACAGACAGTAATTGAGCTCCATTTCTGAGAAGAAAACTAAATAATCACAGGCCTATGCTAAAATTCCATAACGTTTAACAAATATTCCAGGGAGATACATCGAGGCTGTGTGCGTCTGTTCTACTCACAGCTTTACCCACTCATTTTATGCACCTTCTGCATATCACTTTCATCTGGTTCTGCTGGTACCAGTGGGAATACTAACTGCTTTCCTTTGGTCTGCATTTACTATTTGGAATTCTTCTGTAAGAAAAATGTGTCCTCCTTCCACATCCATTCATTCGTTTTGTGTGTGTATGTGTGTGTGGAGGGTGTGAGTGTCTGTGATGGGGGTGGGGTGGTGCAACATCATTCTTCAGAGCATCCTCTGTGATTGTTTTAGGCAGTCTTTTACTTAAATCTGGGGCTTACCAGTTAAGCTAGCATGGCTGACCAGTCAGCCTCAGGGATCCACCTGTCTCTGCTTCCCCAGGGCTGGGATCAGAAGCATACCACCACTCCCATCTTTTTTGTCTCATGGATTCTGGGGATTGAACTCAGGACCTTGTGCTTGCAGGGCAAGCAGTTTATCAATGGAGCTATCTTCCCAGTCTTTCCAGTTCCTTGCTTATTTGATAATCAATTTATATCATTATGAATGCGTGGATATTTATTTATGCTCTTTTTTTTGGCAATACTGAGGATTGAATCAGGCATACCAGACAAACACTCTACCACTGAACTGTATCCCCAGCCCTTTTAATGCATGCTCTCCCTTCACTTATAATCTAGTTTGTTTATCGCACACATTGTTCCAACGTTGGTACAGTCAGCTGTCAAAGGCTGGCTCATCTTTAAGGCACATGCTCTTGTTTTGTCGTCTACTTCCTCTCTGGCACTTCTCTAACAGTACACGCATTCCAGGCTCAGTCATATATTACATCCCACAGCTCCAGGCCAATGGCTTCTTTAAGACCTGTGTTTCTGAGCTGAGGAGCTAGCTCAGTCAGTGAAGTGTTTTCCAGATGTACTGCTGTCAACTTGACACAACCTCAGATCACCTGGAATGAGAGTCTTAATGAAGAATTATTTAGATCAGATTGACCTGTAGGCATGCCTTTTGGGAATGTCTTTTTTGCTTATGGCTATATGTGTAAGTGTTTTGCCTGCATATATGTGAGCGCATGCACCACATATGTACAGTGCCTACGGGGGTGAGGCATCAGATCCCCTGGAACTGGGGTTACATATGTTTAACTTCCATGTGGGTGTTGGAAACCAAACCTGGATCCTATATGAGAACAGACAGTGCTCTTAACTACTAAGCCATCTCTCCAGCTCCTATGGGAGATATCTTGATTGTTAATGGATGTAGGAAGACCCAGCCCATTGTGGGTGACACCACTCCCTAGGCAAGGTGTCCTGATCAGTGTTAGAGAGGAAAAACTAGTAAGAAAGCAAGCAAGAATGTGTTTCTTTTCCATCTCTGCTCTTGACTGTGGATATGATATGATGGGACCAACTGCTTGAGTTCTGCCTTGACTCCCCAGAATGAGGGATTGTATTTTGGAACAGTGAGCCAAATAAACTCTTTCCTCCCCTATGTTACTTTTTTGTCAGGATATTTGTCTTGACAATAGAAATGAAACCAGGTATCTTCAGATACCTGAAGAGGGTGCTAGATCCCCCCAGAGCTGGAATTACAGGCAGTTCTTAGCCACTTGATGTGGATGCTGGGAACTCAACTCAGGTCCTCTGCAAGAGCAGCAAGTGCTTTTAACCTCTGAGTCATCTTTCTAGCTCTTACTAAGTGTTTCCAAAGCCAGACCCCCCACCCAGTCTCTGTTTATTCTGTTTGTGTCTGTCCTTATGTATTCTGAAATATATATAAGTTCATATAAGCACCCCCATCTCTAATCAGTACCACAGAGTTCTTCCTGTGCCTTTTCTATTTCTCACTTGTAATTTTTTTCTCTGACTATGATAAGTCTGACTAACATTATGCACAATCTATTCATTTGTTTGGCCCTAGCATGCTTATAAACTGCTTTCAGAATTGCTAACTTAAACCCTGTGAGAAACCCATACACCAGCTGGGAGACTGTGTTACACTGAGGTAGTTAGGTCACCCCCTTTTCTTCACCATGGTAGTATTCTAGTTCACTTTTCTGTTGTGATAAAACATTCTGACCAAAAGAAACCAGCTTTTTTTACGCAGATACTAAGGACTGTACTCAGATCCTTATGCTTATGTGGCAAGCACTTTATCTCCTGAGGCATGTCCCCAGCCCAAGCATGTTTAATTTTTATGTGAGCACTAGCATTATTTTTTGTCCCTCTGTAGCACAGAAGCATAGAACCTTCTTGTTAGCATTTTGATTGCTAAGTTCCACGTAACATTTGTCCCTTTATTTCTTTGAATAATCCAGTGGCTCTTCTTTTGATTAAAGTACATTTTCATCTTGTTCCAGACTCTGTTTTGTTATATGATGGCATTTCATTTGAGCAAATGAATTCATATGTCAATTCCTCTCTTCTTGCCTTTAAGAAAATAAATCCTGATCACTTTACAGGGATGCTGAGGGAATAAAAAGACAGGAGGAGAGAAAGTGGGCATGATACCGGGGAATAGAGCGGAGGATGTGGAAGCGACCCAGGATCTACTACACAAGCTGGCTTAGGGACAGCATGTCAGTGTTACAGAGGCCAAATCAGGGAGACAAAAATATTAAGGACAGGAAATCATGCGGGACCAGATGGGATAAACTGAAAATTGATAACAAAAATTCCTGAGAGGGATGTGTAGTGACAAGGATGGCACTTTTGTTTGCTTGTATTTTGGATAGCAGAATGATTTCACTCAGGCTCAGTGGTGTAAATCCAGCCCTAGGCAAACACCGCAGATACTGTTTCTGTAAGACAGACCTTTGGTTGCTGTTTGACATGTTTTCCCTGAAGTGAACCATGGTCACAAACCCCAGCAGTGCCTATGAATCTGAGCATGTCTTTTGTGGGTTCAGGGTGATTTCAAACACAATTTACCACAAATTATGTAAGGAAGTTGAAGATATTTTTACATTAAGTGGCTTCAGAATGTGCAAGGATAGCCTCCTGGCTCTGTTTTGAGGAATATCTTTCTGCTATTAATGTTCCTGAAACAATCCCTCCACTTTAGCTGAGTACATTTTAGTGAAAGGGTGCTGCCTCCTTTGAGAGGTACTGGACATTTGTGGCTTACTGAGGGCATTGTGTATAAGTATAAAAATACACCTGTTTATGTGTATGCATGTTGGTTTACATGTTTGCACCTGCCTATGGAGGTCAGTGATCAACCATGGCTATTGTTTCTCAGGGTGCCATCCACCTTGCTTTGTGAGACAGATTCTCTCACTGGTTTGGAACTGGCTGATTTGTTTAGACTAGAGGCCAGCAAGGCCCCGGATCTAGCAGCTCTGTCTTGCTAGTGCTGAGATTTTGAGTGTGTGCCCCTACAATCAGCATTTTCACACGGGTTCTGGGGATTTGTTTTTGTTTGGTTTGGGTTTTTTTATTTTATTTTATTTTTTTGAGACAGGCTCTTACTATGTAGTCCTGGTTGGAACTCTGTGTAGACCAGGCTAGCCTTGAACTCAAAGATCTGCCTGCCTCTGCCTCCTGAATGCTGGGATCAAAAGTATGTGCCACCACACCAGCCTGTTATGGGAATCTGAACTCAGATCCTCATGTTTGCATAGTAAGCACTTTACTGACTGAGCCATCACCCCAGTCCTCTATGTGGGTGTCTTAGACAGCCCCAGTGACTGGTCATTGATGTGCCAGGAGTCAGGCTAGAATTCTTGCATTGGTCAGGACAGCCTGAAAGATGAGGATGGGCTCATTCCCCTCTTTTGAGGTGTTCCCCTGGGTGTTTCTGCAGGTAACAAAATAAAACAACAAAAATGCTATTCATTGCCAGCACTCATTTTTCCCTTATATATAAACAAACAGTATTTTTGCTAGAGTTTTAGCATAAAATTTGCACAAACACAATTACTGAGTAAATTGAGGGAAAATTGCTCTTTGTTTTGTTGGGAACTTTACCAGGAGCCCTTCTCCATTTCTGCAAAGCCCTGGTGGCTTGCAAGCTGCCAGTGGCATGCACCTGTGTCCATCTTGGTTTGCAGCTGAGGCAGGCAGGTATACAGCTGAGGGGGTCCAGGCTCATTGCAACTGACTCAGAGGCAAGCACTTCTTAATTAGTATCGAAACTCCAAGTGTGAATATATCACCAAGTTTTATTGACATGGTTCTTAAATGTTATTATCACCTTCTGAATATGTTTCATACTTTAGCCATATGGAATATGTTTTAAAATGACATGTTTACATCTTCGCCTGGAGCCTTCTCAGCTTTTTTTGGCCTCACTATAATTCTGTACCCAGCAGTCTGCACTATATGTATCTCACACCCTGCTGTTTCTCTTCTTAAGTGGCACAGGTTGGAACCTTCATTTGGCATTCTGTAGGATTCCAGATATGAGATCTTCTTTTCTGGGACCCCTTGTCAGTACTATATCTCATGTTGACATAGGACATTGTTTTGAAGCTACCTTTAAAAATAAGCTTCACTGGGGCTAGATATATGGCTCAATGGTTAAGATCACACTTGGTGTTCTTCCAGAAGATTCAGTTCCCAGCACCCATATCAGGCAGCTCACAACCCCACATGTGACTGCAGCTCCAGGGGGATCTGAAGCCCTCTTCAGGCCTCCATAGGCACTGCACTCATGTGCACACACACACACACACACACACACACACACACACACACACACACAAATAAAAATAAATTAAAAAAAATTTTTTTTTAAGTTCCAGAACTGGAAAGGTGACTCAGCTGGTAAAGCATTGGCCGTGCAAGCATGAGGACTGAAGTTCAGGTCCCCAGCATATGCATAAATGCTACTTAAGAATAGCAACCCATCTGTAATCCCAGACCACAGGAGGCAGAAACAAGAGATCTCTTGTGCAAGCTGCTGAGCTAGACTAACTAGATCAGTGAGCTGTGGGTTCAAATGAGAGATCTTGCCTCAACATAAAAGGTGAAGAGAGATTAAGGAACACACCTACCTGTCATTAATCCCTGGCCTCCATACACATGTGCACATGCACACACATGTGCATCCACACACACACAAACACATATCTACGCATGCAAAGAAATATACAAAAGATAAGCCTAATTATTTCTGGGAATGTTATATATTCTTTTAATTTACTTAATAGTGTTTAATCATCTTGGAACTTATTCTCAATAAAGATTAATGGTTCCTTTTCCTGTGTTCACTTACAAATCAGTCCAATCTCTTGTTAGTAAGTTAACTTTACCATTTCTCTTGAAAGATTATTTATTTACTTATTTGTTTTGTGTGTATGTGTGTATTGCCTGCATATATGTCATGCAATGCCTGTAGACTGAAGAGGGCATTGGATCCCCTGGAACTGGAGTTATGGACAGTTGTTAGCTCCCATGTAGGTACTGGGATTTGAACCCCGAGTCTTCTGCAAGAACAGCCTGTGCTCTTAACCGCTGAGCCATCTCTCTAGCCCTATGTTTTTTATACTTTTTATTATGAGCATTCTCAGATATAGAAAAGAGGATGAAAGAATTAGTATTTTAATTATTAATTAATTTATTTTATGTATGTGAATGTTTTGCCTGCTTGTATATAAGCACACCTGTGCTGCACAATGCTTTTGGAGGCCAAGAGGGTGTCAGAACTGAAGTTACAGATACTTATTAGCCACCATTGGGTGCTGGGAACCAAACCCAGGTCCTCTACAAGAACAGCCAGTGCTCTTAACTGCTGAGCCTTCTCTCTAGCCAGAGATTAACATCAGAATCTTCCTTGGTCACTCTCCCCCTTAGTTCTTTGAAGTAGAATCTCTGAACCCATAGCTTTCTGAATTGCCTAGACTGGGGCCAGCAAACCCTAGAGATTCTCTTGTCCCTGCCTCCCTAACAGCTTTTTACATGGGTGCTGAGGAACCTAAACTCAGTCCTTAGCCTTGTACAAACAAGCACCTTACTGACTGAGCCATCTCCCCAGTCCCTGAGTCAAACTATTTGATTATGCATCTTGAGTATCTTTTTCCTTTCTGTATGGCAGGCTCACATAAGTGGAACCTTCTAGAAACACAGCATGTTTTGTGTGAGTGCTGTCTCTCTGAGAGTCTGCTTTTAGGGGAGAGTGACGAGGTAAGGAAAGAATTAAGACTTTAAACGACCATCTAAGACTATGTACCCAGTCCTGTGGACACAATGCCCGTCTTTTATTACAACAAATATTTAGCCGTGGCCCCTCTCTTGCAATGCAATTTATAGACTAAAAGAGCCAGCCTACACAAATTCTTTAAACATCAGCATAATGCTCTAGCTTTGATACAAAGAAGAAATAAAAGACTAATTCATAATGAATATGTATTTTAACATATAAATTGAATGCAGAAACAGATATGAGAAGCCAGCTGTCTTCTATTAAGCCAAACATTAAAGAGGTTTTCAAAAATGTAAAATGGTTCCTTTCTTTTAAGTCTTTAAAAAATATAACTATTTTTAAAGTACATTATATATGCTAATAAGTCAAATTTATCATCTTTTTTTTTCTTTTGATACAGAGTTTCATGCAGTCCTGGTTGAAATTGCTATGTAACTGAGTATGACCTGCTCCTCCTGCCTTCACCTCCCAAATGCTGGGATTACAAGTGTTCTCCACCACACCCCTTTATATGGTACTAGGGACTGAACCCAGGGCTTCATGCATACTAGGGGGTCCTAGTATGTTCCTGTGAGAAACGCCACTACCAAAAGCAACTTGGGGGCGGGGGAGGAAAAGATTTGCTTTATCTTACACTTTGCAACTCATTATCAAGGGAAGCCAAGGCAGGAACTCAAGGTCTGGAGGCAGGAACTGAAGCTGAGAATGTGGAGGAGCACTGCTTAGGGACTTGCTCCTTTTGGCTTGCTCAGCTACCTTTTTTATACATCCCAGGCCCACCTGCCCAGAGATAGCACCACCCACAGTGAACTGGGCCCTTCTATATCAATTAGCAGTCAAGAAAATGTTCCACAGACATGCCCACAGGCCAGTCTGATGAAGGAAATTTCTCAGTTGAGGGTCCTTCTTCCCAGTTATGTCTACATTTGTCCCTTCACACTGTCATTTTTATAAAGATTTATTTTTTAATTGTGTGTATATGTGTGAGTATGTGCGTGTGAGTGCAGGTACCCTCAGAGGATCCTCAGGGGCTGGAGTTACAGGCAGTTATAAGTACTTGATGTGTATGCTGGGAGCTGAGCCCTGCAGCAGTACATGCTCTTAACTGTTGAGCCATCTGTAGTGCCTCATTGTCATTTTTAATGAATTTCTATTTTAAGTGTTTTAGCTTAAAATTTATATCCTATATATATATTTAAAACCAACGTAAATCAATGCTTTAAAAAGAGTTGTAATATATACCCTGTATGACAATATTGATATATAAAAATCTCAGAACCACTAGCGTAGCCTGTACTACAACTTCGTATAAATAGAAAATATGTAGGCATCTTTTGGCTAAGGCTTTTTCTACTCAATATAATATTTTTCAGATGGAGCCTGGTTTTTAAGATGGATATATGTGTTTGTTGCTTTTATTCAATGAAAAATATTCCATTGTTTGAAAATACCCAGAGTCAGTGAATGTTTCGATGTATATATAGCCACCTAGATCAGGATGTGAAGGCTGTTCACCATTCTGTCCCTGCCTCCCAAGCATGACTGTCATCTTGACTTGAACTGGTCTCGGAGGGATGCAGTCATGAAGAGTGTGTTCTCTGCGTCTGGCTTCTTTCGTTCAGTGTTGTATTTACGAGATTTGGCTGTGTTGCTGTGCACACGAATGGGTTCTTCTTCTCCACCTCGTTCCTGTTCTAATATCTGCCTGCTCATTCGTCTTCCGGTACTCGCATGGGGAATGGCTTTTAATCTTCTTGAATTTCCACATTCAGGCGTATTTATTATAAGACGGTGCAAGTGTCTGACAACTTCATTAAGCTTCCAGTGTAGTCAGCTTAGGAATTTACATATTGAAATGCCTAGTCATTACAAATCGCTTTCTTTTATTTCTCCTCTATATCCTGTTAGAGTATTACATTTTTTTAAAATCATGTGTAAAGGTTGGGTATTTTACCTATAAGTTTCATTTCAGGGAGAATAGGAAGGGACATTATTAAATATTAGTTGTTAAAGGTGGGAGCATTTAAGGAGAGTAAGACTCTTTTCTTAGGTCTCATTTCAAAGTATTTACATTCCTCAGCTCTGAACCCTCACTGAGACATACTCTGATAGCAACATTACCATATGAAGAGTTAGTTTCTTGCTTTATAAGAACCTGTTTTTAATCACTCTATCATTTATTTTTAAAATAACATTTTCCCAATGGATGGCATTTTCTGGCCACTTGGGCAAAACTTTCAGCACTGGGGAGACTTCATGTCTGGGAGTTTGTTACGTTTGTTAGGGTCAGAGTCTGGGCTCTGGCAGTCCTAACTGGCCAGGCTCTGTCACCTGTCCTCAGCAAACCTAGTAAAAGAGTCAATAGTGAAAAACAGAAAAAAGAGACTTACTCAATGTGGCCACATTGGGAAGAGGAGTAAAAAGATACAGCATCACCCCATGTGCATCTTAGGGACATAGCATGAGGCTTATAGAGACCAGAGGCGTGCCTAGCCGAGAAGCCCTTGGTCCAGCTGTGGTCACCCCATCACTGACCATCACTCTCTGCTACGGTCTCTCCTGCAAGATGGTCTAACAAGCTGTTTACCTCTTTCCAGGACTCAAGTTCCTCTTCAGCCTTTTCCTTCTCGCAGCGTGAGATACAGAAGGAAATTCCAACTCTTTGGAAGTCTGTTGGTTCAATAGTATGATAGCCAAAGGGAGGGAACAAGTGTCCCTTTCGAACATCTTCCTTCCTGCAAGCATCTTGAATTATGTACAGAGTCCCAGTATTGATTAGAGAGGGCATCATGCTACAGTAGCTGCTCACCCATATTTCCTTTGTCATCTCATATGCACAACGCTCACCTCAAAGGGGATAAAAAATTGTTTAATCTAAAGCCAAATGTAAGTGACCTTAGCCTGGGAACACAGATTCAGAGTGCTCCAAATTCCATGTTCCAACATGGTTAACAGTTTCATGAAGTTCTTATAGTAACAGAACAAAGAAAGCTTTAAATCAAAACACTTTTCAAATACATTGGTGGAGACATCAGAGAGGCCAGTTATAGCAAAGCCAGGAGAACTTTGCTATAGATACAATCTGCAGGCTTCTTAGCCCTTGGGTTGGTGAAAGCTGAGGTTTGGTTAAGTTAATGCATTCTGAAAGGATTTTATCTGTTAGTCATAGGATGTTAGGTCAGACACAGGGGTGGGCAAGGAATGGCTGTTTAGAGAGCTAAAGACAGCCCAAGATAAATTGTAATTAGGCTCTGGACCTGCAACGTTCCAAACTCTCCACAGTCACTGAACTGCTAATCAGCTGATCAGCCTTGCTGGCGGGTTCAGTTTTAAGATGCAGGTTTTGTCTGGGAACTTCTGTTCCTAAAATAAATAAACTGGTTGTCCCTTTTTTTTTTTTTTTCAGAGCAGTTTTGAAATTCACACCTCAAAATAATTTAATAAACCTTAATTGAAAATTTATTGTCTTAATTTTTGCCTTGAGGTTAGATTACTTTGATTTGTTTGTTTGTGTTGAAGACTGAAGACTCAACCCAGGACCTTGTGGGTACTGAGCTACATTCCCCAGCTCACACAGGACAGAGGCTCACCTCTCCTTCTTCTAGGCCATTGCTACAGAATGACATTTTATAAAAGCAAGAAGAAATGGTCTTTGAATGTTTGCTTTGAGCTAGACATTTACATTGCCTTTCACCTCTTAAGCCATTTCACCATCAATGAGGTAACAAGGTAGGTATCCTCAGGGTTGTTACTGAAGTTATTAAAGGTCAGAGTCTGGGCCCTGGCAGCCCTGATAAGCTACTGGTCCTTGGTAAGCCAAAGAACAGTAAAAAGCTGAAAAAGATATTTATTCAGTGTGGCCACATTTGGAAGAGGGACAAAAACATCAAATGACAGCCCCTCCAGTCCATCTTCAGGATCTTGGCTTGAGGCTTAGGTTTAAGTAGACAGCCAGAGTTATGCATAACTAATCATTCTCATCAAAGTTGTGGTCCTGCCCATCATTGTCTGGGCTCCAGTCTCTCCTGGGAGGTGTTCTGACAAGTTCTGTCAGAACTGTGTGAAATCTCTGTCTGGCACTAGGCTTTTAGCCTTTTCTTTCTCCCATAGTGAGATTCCTGGGGGTGGAGGGTTTCCAATTCCTTGGGATACGTTGTCTCAATAATCTGAGAGCCAAAGGAAAGGACGAAAGTGACTGTCTCTTTAGAATACCTTCATGTCTGACAGGATGGGTACATGGTTACCCAGTGGAAGCCACAAGTGCCCTAATTTTCTAAGATCTTACACAACTAAGGGTATAAATACAGAGCCTCTCCAGGCTCTTGATTCCACTCTGGTTACCCTTTTCCCATTCGTCCTTTGATTATTAGTTTAACAACCAGCCCTGTAATTTCATCTACTGTTCTCTTTAAAGTAGCTGTGGATATAATTGCAAAAATGTCTCTTCCTTGCCACCTATAAGTTTCAGTGGAAAAGCTATTGCTTTGTGGGATATGTGAGCACATGTGTTAGCAGGGAAAATCAGTTAATAAAATTCCTTTTGTGTGTTCTTAGTCTTGTTAAAGAAGAATTTCAAAACAAACTCAGAAAAGAGGGCTGTTTTATTAGAATTTGAGAGAAAAACAAAAGGACAGGCAAGGTAGAACTCCTGGAAGGGGAGAAGGAAATGGAGGAGAGAAAAAAGTCACTGTTTAAAGTTATCTGAAAAAAAGGCATTGAAAGAAGGACAAAGGAAAGTTAAGTAGCTTTGAGTTAGAATTCAACAAAGCAGACAAGCTTAATGATATGGGAATATTGGGGAGTCTCTGGAAGTTACAGATCCTTTCTCAGCAATCCTGTGCTTAGCCTGAGAGGTTAGGGTCATGGAAACTCAACAGCCACCAAAGCTACCTCAAGCTAGAGGCTTTTGGGTTCTCATCTCAAGAATTCAAAGAATGAAATTTGCAGAACACAGATGGTGAATTTTAGAAAGAACTGCTCTATTATAGGGAGTTTAGCAGGGGGGGTCCCTAGGCGTGGGACACCGCTGAGCCTTGTTGCTGTGGTGTTAATACGTGGAAGGGGGAGGAAGAAGAGTTCTTGTCAGTCTAGTTTCTGTTCCCAGTGTCCAGGTCCCTAGAGGTTCTGGTCACGTCTCTGTACAGAAAATCGGGCCACAGAAAAATCAAGCACCTTTCCCAAAGAGTTGGAGAGCTCACCACTTTATTTCATGCATTCTGTTCCAGATGAGTCAGTGCTCTGAAATTCCGCCCTCTCCACCCCAGTTTAGTTTCCAGGTTTTATAGAGTTCTACACATCATCTTTCAGCAACATTTTCATTACTGGATTTAAACTATAATTTTAACAACTTAGTTACCTGTATGTCACCATACAGGTATGTAACCATTAGACAGTTTCAGGAAATTCTTTTTGTGAGTAAGCAGTTAAAAGTTGCCTACAAAGGCAGGTTTACTGGCAGTGAGTTAGACATTCTTTTTCTTACAAGGGAATTTAGTAAACAGGATGGTTGCAGACACGGGTCCCATCAGATAAATGAGGTGGTTCTGGTTTCCAGAGCTCTCCATTGTTGGTTCTGTTTCTTCTGTCAGCTATGGTTAAGCACTTATTAAGTAAAACAGTAGAAGGCAGTTACTGTGTCCTAAAACACAGAGAGAACTAGAAATCAAATAATAGAACTTGGGCACACACATCATATGGTTAGCAATATTAATGCACAGATTATATCTTTTTCCTCTTCATCCTTTCTCAGTATGGTTTTCCAGGAACAGGACACTCCTCTAGGAAAAACGGATATGGAAAGACCACACCCCCTTCCTGGCATCCCCAGCCTCTGGCTGACATTTTTGGCTTCGGTATTTCTGGCATCTCTGGTCTCGGGGAAGGACAAGGTACCAGCAGGTCCAAGGATATTTCCAGCTCTTAGCCCAGAAAGAAAATAGTCACTTTTCTTTGGAGGCTTTTCACCCTAAACTGCCTAAGAAATTTCTACCTCCTGTTCTCATCATCAGCAATGAAGATGTGCAAGTGGCTGCACAGGGAAGTCGGGCTTGGGGGAGGCTTAAGTCCACACATTACCTCATTGAGGGGAGGATGGTTCCTCCCATCTCCTTAGCATGTCTCAGGTAAATCAGCTTTCCTGAGGGGTAGTCTCATGGTGAGGTGATTGACAGGCCCAGCTAGATTAACATTTTAAGGGAGGTGACAGTTATAAATAATGTTCTAATCTTTGGAGAAGAAGCCAGAGGTAGAATTCAGATTTCATTCTTTAGACCAGAAGGAAGCAGCTTCCCCTTAATGGACCTCAACAAGCCTGGGCACATCCACCTTTTCATATATTTTAGGGGCAATTATAATGATTCCTTTTAGTGTTACCAGGGAAATGAGGTCCAAAACAGATTATGAAGAAGGTCATCCTGAAGCAACCTTGAAGAAGGCTATGTAAGGCAGAGAGCCCAGGGCCCCATGCTCAGGGAGAATATTGTAATGAACACATGCAGCAGACAACATGCAGATGAAATATTTAATAATAATACTGGACTTAAACCTTAAGGAAACTAGATAAACACCTGCATCCTCAAAACATATTTTATTTGATAGAGAAGTCCCTGCCCTAACCTCTTAGAGCTGCCGGGCTAAGTGGAAGTTTCTAGATACTGCGTGTCCTAGTTTGGTTTCTGTTGCTGTGTTAAAACACCTTAATCAAAAAGCAACTTAGGAAGGAAAGGTTTTAGTTCATCATACAACTCCCAGGTCACAGTCCATCACTGAGGAAGTCAGGGCAGGAGCTCGAGGCAGGAAACTGGAGGCAGGAACTGAAGCAGAGACCATGGAGGAACGCTGTTTGCTGGCTCACTCAGCTGCTTTTCTTATAGGGCCCAGGCCCACCTGCCCGCAGTGGGCTGGGACCTCCCCTCCCACATCACCTAGCATTTTAAAATGCCCCACAGATGCAGCTACAGACCTTTCTGATGGAGGAAACTCCATAGCAGAGTTTCCCCTTCTGCGATTCTAGTTTGTGTACAGTTGACAAAAATTAGCCAACTAAGTGTGTGATGGGATGTTTTGGCCAGGCATGGACCTTGCATTTGAGATGCCTAGAGTTGCTTCTTGGGACCTCTGGTAACTTTACATGCCTAAGCTGCACACGGTTACTGATTGTTATGTGCTGTGCTGTAGCTCTCAGTGACACATGTGTGCATATTTATGATT
The DNA here is from genome assembly GCA_035773235.1 of Eospalax fontanierii. Classification (NCBI taxonomy): domain Eukaryota; kingdom Metazoa; phylum Chordata; class Mammalia; order Rodentia; family Spalacidae; genus Eospalax; species Eospalax fontanierii. The sequence continues at coordinate 25,322,147 of CM069524.1, forward strand.
ACCAGTGAGAAATTGGCTAGAAATATGTACCTATGCTTTGCATCTTCTGAGACCCTGTACCTGGCCCTCTGGAGACTGCCCTCCCTCTCTTGCTCTACCTTCTCTGTGGTCCAGACTGTCATCTCTAAGGCTCCTTTTCCACCCAGTTTTTTTCTCATCCCTTTCCTTAGCTCCGGTTTAGTGGAGCTGCCCTAGGAATACAACACAATACTGCACTTTGCTAAGACATTCTTCATGGCCTTGTCACATCATGACCATCTCTGTGTGGGCTAAGTAAGATCTGTGACATGGTACAATGGAGTCCTCAGATTCCTCATGCATGGCCTTGCTACATTGGAACTGTCTCTGTGAGAGATAGTCTTTCTCTGAGAGACAGCTGTGACTTGATATGATGAAGTCTATAGATTTCTTGTGGTCTTACCTTACTGTGACCATCTCTTTGTGTGCTATGCTATGTCTGTGATGTGAAATGATGAAGTCCAAAGACTCCTGGTGGTCATATAACAACATGACCATCTCTGGGTGTGCTGAGACACATTTGTGAGGTTCTTCAGTGGTGCTGCCTTCTCCTAGTGCCCTAGCTGTACCCCCATTGTGTCTGACCATTTGATCTGTGCTATGGTCTGTATGTGAACTGTCTCTCACAGGTCCTTAGTTGGTTCAGAAGGCTATTGGACCCTTAAGAGGTAGAGACTTTGGAGCTGGAGAGATTGCTCAGTGTTTAAGAGCACTAGCTGCTCTTACAGAGAAATGAGATTCTGTTCCCAGCACCCACATGGCAGCTAACAACCATCCCTAACTCCCAGTTTCAGGAGGTCCAATGCCCTATTCTGACTTCTTGGGCATTGCACATCATAGGTGCACTTACATATATGCAGACAATACATTCATACATTAAAATTTAAATAATAGATAAAATATTTTTTTTAAAAAAGAGGTGGACACTTGCTACAGGAAGTGTCTCACTGGGAGTAGGCTTTGAAGCCTTTCTAACCCTGCCCCACTTCCTGTTGTCTTTCTCTTTCTCTTTGCTTCCTGTGTGTAGATGGAATGTGATCTCTCTTCTTCCTGATTATCAGGCTTACCTCAAGGTTCTGCTGCCATAACCTCCCCACCAGGATGGACTGAATCCCTTCTGGAATTCTTAAGCCACAGTAAACCTTTCTTCCTTAACTTGCTTTTTTGTCAGGGTGTTTTATCACAGCAACAGAAAAAGTAACTAATACAGTCTATTCCAAAAACCCTTTAATTTGAAGTAATTATAGAAGCACCCATGCTTGCTAGAGAGAACACTGTAATGATAATAGCCCCCACGTACCTTCTGCACAGGGTTCTTCAGTGGTTACATATTGCTGAAGTGTTGGAATGTCTCAGCTAGGGTGTTGATGTGGACACAGTCCACCAGTCTTGCTCAGATTTCCCAGGTTCACTTCTGCCCATTATCTGGATGTACCTGTATTTAGACCCAAGGAAGTGTATGGTGTTTAGTTTAACTGTCCTTGCCCCAGTCAAGTACAGAGTAGTTTCCTCACTTTGAATACCCCTCCTGGTGCCCTGTCCCTAGTCATTCCCCTGCTTTCCTTTATCTCAGCTCATCAAGCCCTCCGTAACCACTAACTGATCTCTATTTCTACAGTCATATCATTTCAAGAACATTATATGAATGGAACAATGTAGCATATAACTTTTTGAGATAGTTTTATTTTCTCTTCGTGTACTTTCTTTGAACTCCATCTACATTTTAAATGAATATCAATGGTTCATTCATGTTTTATGTGTGTGTGCATGTACGTGTCTGTGCATGCTCCTGTGTGTTGAGGGAGGTACATGTATACATATGTGTGTGGAGGCCATAAGTCAACACCTGTCATTCCCCAGAACAGCTCACCTTGACTTTAAGAGCAGAAACTCTCCCTGGCCCGGAACTTGCCAATCTTCACTGGGTTGTCTGACTACTGAATCCCAGAGTTCCTGTCTCTACTGCCTTAGCACTGGGTTTATAAGCATGCATTACCATGCCCAACTTTATTAGCTGGGCTCTGGGAATCAAACTCAGGTCCTCATGCATGTCTGGGATTTAGTTCTGTGCCGGATGCTGTGATAAAGTCTATGACAGAAGTAACTTAAGAGGATGTTCATTTTAGGTCCCATGCCACCGTGTCCATCATGCTGGGGACACTGCAGCCAGAGATTAAGGGAGCTGGTCACATTGCATCTGTGGTCAGAAGAGCAATGCATGCTTGCATATTAGTACTCAGCTTCCCTTTCTCCATTTTATTCAATCCAGGATCCAAGCCAGGGATTGATCTTGCTCACAATTAAGATGTGTCTTCCCCCCTCAAATAACATAATCAAGATGACCTGCTCAGAGACCTGTCATCCAGGAGATTCCAGATTCTATCAAGTTCATACTGTTAACCATCACAACTCCATCTCTTGTGAACTTGAAGCTGAAACATATCGCTTTTGAGCCATAATCTTATCCTCTTGTTCCCATGGGCTTCCTGATCATGTTACAATGTAAAATGCTTTCAGTCCAACTTTCAAAGACCCTGTAGACTTTAAAAATTCCAACACTTTTAAAAATCAGAAGTCTCTTAGCTGTGAGCACCTATAAATTAAAAAAATACATTATATATTTCAATTTACAACAACACAGAATAAATACAAATAATTCATATTCCAAAATGGAAAAACTGGAGCGTAGCAAGAAACAATCAGGGCAAAGCGAAAGCAAAATCCAGCAGAGCAAATGAGTCTTCAGGTCCATGTCTAGCATCTGAGGCTTGTAATGTAATCAGCTGGGCTCCATAAGGCTTGGGTAACCCACTCTTCCTGTTCTGTGGTGTCCAGCAATTCTAGATTCTTTCTTGGACTGGCTCTGTTCATTGCTCACTGCTTTCCCATGGTTCTGCCATCTCCAGCACCCTGGGGTCTCCACTGCAACTTAAACTCCACCTTCAGTCTCACACAGTGGCCTTCCAGGGCTGCACTGCAAGGATTCCAACCTTTGTCACACATTGCCTGGCCTCAGCTGCTCTCAAAAACTACAGAGCAAGCCTCCGTGTCCCCCTCAATTTTGTATCTTTCATTCCCAAAAAAACAGTACTATGTGGATGACATTGCCAAGTTCTCCTGCCAGCCTGTGATGTAGCTCAGCCCCGTCGGATCACAGCTGTATCACAGCTGTGTGCTTACCCTTGGAAATACTTTTCTATAATCTCAGTACAGACCGCCAGGTTTCTCTTTTATGGTGCTAACCTCTTTAACAGGTAAAGCTGTTTTGATGTCCCCTTGTGTGAAACCTTAAGTTTGCTCACATGCTCTTCTTCCATCAACAAATTAGTCTTCCCACCTGGGTAGCCCTGTGGTAAGCCCCCTTGCTACGGCTGCCCTGCTGCCTGCAGTGGCTCATATGGACACAGTCTCAGTCCTCATGGGGAAGGGAAGTCCTGCTTCTGGCTGCTTGTTCTCAGACAGTTCCCGTGTGTGCTGCCAGCTCACCCCTTGTTGAGAAAACTGTGTTTGATACTATTAGTGGACATGTCCATGCCCATGTCCCCTGCCTTCCATTGCTATGAGGGCCAGAAACACCAGGCATGACTCACTTCCTTCTGTTGAGTTTGGCTGCCACTGTCTTCTAGTGCTGGGATCTCCAACCCCTCTACCTGCCTCTTCACATAAAGCATTTGTTTCCATCTATTGATTTCCTGTTCTTACTGGTCTTGGGTGTGTTCTCTCATGTGTTTGTGGTCAGTGATAAGTCAGGCTTTGCTCTACTTGTCTAAACCACACTCACACCCATGTTTGGTGTCCAGTTGGCAATGGACCCATCCAGGATGACTTCACCTTGGGCAGCTATGCTCTTCTTTGTGGGTATCCAGTCTCTCAGCAACCCAAGCTGGGCTACTCCTTGTGGCTGTTTCAGGGTTCCAGGAGGGTGTGGAAATGAACACAGTGTTTTCTGACAAGACATTACTCAGCTGTACTGTGTTGGCAAGCAAGAAATGGCCCAGAGTCAAGGGACAGATAGACAGTCCCTGAGCGAGAGAGAAAGGGAGAGAGAGAAAGAGAGAGACAGAGACAGAGTTATTAAAACAAAGCATTGCATATGTTTGCAGTACCACCTTGGCTATCATTCCTCAGGCATCATCCACCTTGCTTTAAAATGTTTATTTATTTGTATTTATTATTATTGTGGTGTGTATGTGTGTGGGCATCTACCTATCAGAGCATACATATGAAGGCCAGAGGACAACTCTGTGCAGTCAGTTCTTCTATCTTTATGTAGGTAATGGGGATTGAACTCAAGTCATCACTCTTATGTGGCACTCACCTTTACCTGCTCAGCCATCTTACCCAGCCCCACTTTGCTTTATGAGACAGGTTCTCTTACTGATCTGGAGCTTACCAAGTAGGCTAGACTGGCTAACCAGTGAGCCCCAGGCCTCCACCTATCTCTGCCTCCCCAGTGCTGGGACTGTAGACCCATGCCTCTGTGCCCAGCTTTTTACTTGGGTTTTGGAGATTGAACTTGTGTCCTCAAGCTTAAAACACTTTACTGACTGAGCCATCTCTCCAGCCTAGCCCCTACTTTAAAGAAATTATTTATTTTTATTTTATGTGTTTGAGTGTTTTGCCTGCATGTAAGTGCACCTGTGCCATGCAGAGGCCAGAAGAGTGTGTTGACTCCCTTGGAACTGGAGTTAGGGGTAGTTTTTAGCCACTGTGTGGGTGCTGGGAACTGAACCTCGGTCCCCTATCAGAGCATCTGGTGTTCTTCACCACTGAGCCTGCCCGACTCTTACTGGGAGGCACGTCAAAGTCGGTTCAGAGAGTATAGGCACAGGGAAGGGTAGCGGACCAAGGCTCTCTGTAATGTGTGTGCCTCGATGTCCTTGTTGCCCATGTATATGATGAGTTGGTCTCTTGGGGCTCTAAACGCCTTAATTTGTCTGAGGGTGGATTACAGAGACTGACATCTGTGGATTTTTCTTTGCTTTCTAGGACAGATCTGGGGTTTTAAGCCATTTGTCATAGAAAGCAGTAAGGTTTATCTCCTCAGAAACTGATGCCTCCACTAGATTTTTTTGACATTTGTCTGTGTTTTAAAAATTTATTGTCAAAATACATATAGCCTAAAATTTACCATCTTAACTATTTTTTATGTGTGTGAATGATGTGTATGTTTGTGTGTGCATGACGTATGTGTGCCCGTGTCTGCAATGCAGAGTTCATGAGAGATTGATACATCCCCTCCTCTGTCACACTCCACCTTATACGGAAACCCAATGCTGACTGAATTTTGACTGGGCTAGCAACGAGCAAGCCCCAGTGATCCTCCTGTCTCCACACCCCAGGGTTATAGGTATGTGCAGCTTCACCTGGTTTTTTATGTAGGTACTAAGGATTTGAACTCAGGTGGTCACGCCTGTGCAGCCAGCTTTGTTATCCACTGAGCTATGTTCCTAGCCCTGTCTTAACCATTTTTGAATATACAGTTTAGTGTCACTGAGTGCACTGATATTTCTGCACAACCACTACCACCTATTCATCTCCAGAGTGCTTGTCACATTGAAAAACTGAAATGGTGCATCTGTTAAACAGTACCCCCATTCTCTACTTTCCCAAGCCTTTAGTCACCACCTGCTGCTCTCTGTCTCTGTGACTGTAACTATTCTAAAGACCTCCTGTAAATGGGCCCTCCATCTTTCTGTGACTGTCATTTTTCACTTAGCATAATGTCCTCAAAGTTCATCCATACTGAAGACAGGTCAAAATACCTTACTCTTCAAGACTGACTGTTAAAGAAGCTTCTGTCATTTTGCTATACACTTTTTGAATGTATTAAGGCTTTGTGTGTGTGTGTGTGTGTGTGTGTGTGTAAGAGAGAGAGAGAGAAAGAGAGAGAGAGAGTTCATGAGCAGTACACATGTAGATGTCAGTGGAAAGCCTGAGTACTAGTCCTCGGGTGTCTTCCATCGTGTGTTAGAGTCTTGAGTTGACCTGGAACTTCACCATGTATACCAGGCTAACTGGCCAGTGGTTTCCAAAATCTTCCTTCCTTTGCCTCTCGTGTTGCAGCACTGAGATTACGAGCAGGCACCTCAATACCAATGTCCTCATGCTTGAAAGCAAGTGCTCTCTAACCAAGCCCTCTCCCCAGCCGGGGTTAGAGCTTTTTGTCCCTCCTTTCCTGCATTTCTCTCTTTGGTGTTCAGTTTTTTTTTTCAGTAGAATATTTTAATTCCTCATTTCCTTTTGTTTACATACTATAACTTCTCCTTATAGTTACCATGGGGATGATGTTAATGTCCTAAGGTTATATACTCTAATTTGGATTTATAGCAATTTAGCACCAATATTATACAAAACCACTGAACCTTGCTTTTTCTGCTCCTACTTTTCTCAGTTGCTGATGCCACAGAAGTCACATCTTTATATATTGTGTGTCCAGGAACATAAACTAATAATTTTAAATAATTTATTAGTCTCTTAAACATTATAAAAAACAAAATATGGAATTTATAAAATCAAACTTACACTAATACTAGCTTTTAGAATAGTAAGTGCTTTTATTGTTTTATTTTTTATGTGTATGAGTGTTTTCCATGAATGTATGTAAGTGTACCTATGTGTGCAATACCCTTGGACATCAGAAGAAAGCATCAGATCACTTGGAACTGGAGTTACAGATGGTTGTTAGCCACCATATGAACTCTGGGAACTAAACCCAGGTCCTCTGCAAAAGCAGCCAGTGCTCATAACTGCTGAGCCATCATTTCTCCAGCCCCAACTAATAGTTTTTAAAAAGCACATATTAGGCTGGAGACATGGCTCAGCACCTAGTAACACTGGCTAGGCTTACAGAGGACCTGGGTTCGGTTCCCAGAACCCACATGGTGGCTCCTAACTATCTGTAACTTCAGTTCCAGGGAATCTGATATGCTCCTCTGGCCTCTGCAGATGTTACATAAACACAGTACACATACATATATGCAGGCACCTACTCATACACATAAATAAAATAAATAATTCTTAAACAATCTTTTCTTCTATAAGTGTTAGTAGGCCAGCAAGATGATTCAGTGGGTAAAGGCACTTTCTACCACATCTGACAACCTGAGGACCTGAGTTTAATATCCAAAACCCATATGGTGAGTTGAAGCCTTTCCTGTAACATTTCTTACAACCAGACCTTATCCACTGAGCCATCTTGCCAGCCCCTTTTGTTTCTTTAATCATCTTAAGACAATATTTAAAAGTCATTATATAGTAAATATATACCGTTAGGTCTTTTGCAGGGATGGTTTCTTCTGTGTATGTGTGTATTTCTACATATGGTATATGTGTAAGTTTTATCCACATGTGTGTCCACCCCCACACATGCATGGTATCCTGCTCTATCACGCTCCACTGTATTCCCTTGAGGCCAGGTATCTCACTGAACTTGAAGATAAGGTGGCAGCCGACAACCCAACAGTCTCCCACAGCTCTGGATGTTACAGGCTTGCATATGACCATGCCTGGCTTTTGAAATGGGCTCTGTGAGTTCGAACTCAGGCCCTTGTGCTTGTGCACCAAGCATATCCACTGCTGCATATCCCCAGCGCCACTTTTTAATGGACCTTGTTTCTTCATATTCCATGTAATCATCCATAAAAAGTGAACATGATCAACTTCTTCCATTTATCCAAGGTTTATTTTCGTGTCATTTTACTCTTGTAGTTTGTCTCTTTACCCAGGACCAGTCTGAGGTGTAAAAGTCATCTCAGTTTTTTTTTTTTTTCCCCCTGAGCCTTCCTCTTTCCTTGGTGTGCTCAGTGACGTCATAACTGTTTCTGTATAGATCCCAGCTTCTAATGTATGAGTCCCAGCCGGGAAATGTAAAAACAAGAGGGGAAGGGGCATAATCCTTAAATCTCATAGCAGCCGCCTTAGCTGCAGGGAAGGGTGCAGCAGACCAGTCACTGGCCTGCTGGGCTGCAGTTCAGCTACAGAAGCGGTGACCTGTGCTCAGCATGAACCTCTGACTCCGGAGGGCAGTATCCCTTCTCCCTACCCTGGCTGCTTCAGAAACCTGTCCAGAGACACCTGTGGGGACTGGATTTGGGGTCAGTGTATGTCCCTGTACTAAGGCCTGGACCTGACTGGAATTAGCTTTACTTCCCTTTCCAAACCTTCTGGCAGTGGCCAGCTCAGTATCTTCCAGGGTTCCAAAGTCTCGTGAAGTGGGTGAAGGCAGCCTGAGCAGTTATCCTGGTGTGTCTGGGTGCATCATCCTCCTAGAATTGCCCTCTGTGTCATCTTATTATGGGAAGGCCTCTGTCAATAAAGTACTTGCTTTGCAAACAGGAGAATTTGATGCTGTAGAAACCAAGTGTGATGGTTGGTTTTAATGACAACTTATCACAAATAACATCAATCACCTGAGTAGGGGGGTTCAACTGAAGAATTATCCTGATTGCTTTAACTGATATGGGAAGGCCCACCGCAAATGTGTGCAGCACCTTCTGGTCGCAGTCCAGATGAAAAGGGTGTGACAGATAGAAGATCATTCTCCTTTTGCTTGCTTGGCCTTCCTTCTCAATGAAGTGGATTTATATTTTTGCTGCTGCTGCTGCTGCTGCTGATGATGATGATGATGATTCCTTGACTGACAGGGAAGCCTGTGTTTCTGGGTGCCCATCATTGACTGAGGACCAGCAGCTCTTTAAGAACCCTACCAATTTTCAGCACCAAATTGGGGCTGCTGAGGCACCCAGCCCCATGGACTGGGGTCTTGGCCTCTCCAGTGTGAGATGGGCACTGTGAGATTGCTCTGGCTTCTGAAGCATTATTCAGCCTCAAGGAGCAGCAACTACCAGGTTCTCAGCCTCTGGGGTGTGAATTAGCTGTTGTTACAGTTGCAAAGTAAAGCTGATTAATACATTCCACATATATATTCTGTCAGTTCTGTCCCTCTAAAGAACCCTGACCATGTTAAAAAAAAATTCAGGCATTCTGCTGCACACTTGCAATCCCAGCACCAGGGAGGTAGAGACAGATCCTTGGGGCCCTCTGGCTGCCAACTTAGTTTATTAGATGAACTCCAGGCCACTAAGAGACCCTGCCTCAACAAAACAAGGTGGATAGTTCCTGAGGACAGATAGCCATGGTTGTCTTCTGACCTGCACATGCTCCTTACCCACATACATGTGTGCACCTGAACACACGTACATGCATGTATATCATACTGGTTGGCTTTAATTGTCAATTAGACACTGCCTAGAGTCACTTGAGAAGGGCATCTTAATTGAGAGATTTTCCAGATCAGATTGACCTGCGAGGGATTGTACTCCTTGTTTAACTGACCTAGGAGGGTCCAGTTTACTATGAGTGGCAACATTCCTTAGGCAGGTGTTTCTGGGCTGTGTAAGAAAGCTAGCTGAGCCTGAGCTTGTGCAAGCCAGCAAGCAGTATCCTCCACGGTTATGCCTCGAGTTTCTGCTTGAGTTTCTGTCCTTTTTCCCTCAGAGATGGACTGTGTCCTATAAGCTGAAATAAACCCTTTCTCCTAAGTTGCTTTTGGTCTGAGTATTTTGTCACAGCAGCAGAGAGGAAGCTATGATACACATACATACAAATGCAGAGTTATAAAATGGAGGTGTTTTCCTATTTTCTTGTGCGTTCTGTCTGGCTTAGTTGAGTGTGACATACCCCACTGTCACCACTTTTGAATGGGATCCTAAAGTGTCAGTCACTCTTCTTTCACTTGTGTGGTGGCCCATCAGTGAGGTCTGGTGATGCTGGGATGAAGCTGGTGCTGGTTGGTGAAGATCAGTCCCACAGGAGCCTGGCTGTGGGTTTCTATTGCTCTTCACAGTAGTTGCCCTTGCCAGTGTGCAGCCTGGAATAGTGAAGCACCCTGGATCATCATTCTCACTATGCTGGTTTTCAACAAGGACAGGTCAAAGCAGAGGTTTAGAAACTGTTCTAAGCATTTGCTTTTGTGAGCTAGTGATATTGCTCTTCACTGTCTGCTTTTATTTAGTTATTTTATCCTTCCTGATAGAATTCAACTTGAACCTTGTTCACTTCCTATGCTGTAACGGGACTGGCAGTTGAATGTGCTTCAACTTTGTGATGTGTATCACCTGGCATAGTCTGTGACTCTTTCTTCCCCTCATCCCATATCCCCCATTCACATTCCTCATCTTACACCCCAACCCCATGTCCCACATCCATGCTCCATGTCCCAGGGAAGTCTTTTCTCACTGAAGACCAGACTTCCCTCAACTGGATATTTTCTATCCGGACACATACCTGTTTGTTCTGGTTACCTGTTGATTTTACAGTAGACTCTATCTTATATGGTTTTTAAAACTTCTTTATTATAGACTGGGAAGATGGCTCAGTGGGTAAAGTACTTGCTACAAAGGCATTATGTACTGGATTAAAATCCTCACAACCCACATAAAGAGCTGGTTACAGTGAGGCATTCCTGTAATCCCATCACTGGAGAGGCTAAGACAGGGATCTCTGGGGCTCACTGACCAGCCAGCCTAGCCAATCAGTGAGCTTCAAAATCCATCAAAATCTGTCTCAGAAAGAATGAGATGGAGTTTGATTAAGAAAGACACCCTGTGTCAACCTCGGGCCTACATATTCGTGCTTACACACGCACCCCCACACATACACAGATGGACAAACAACACACAAATACATGCAACAATTTCTTTCTTTCAGTGAAATAATTACTTGATTACTACCGTTGACTGTCACCCGTCACTAAGCAGTGGACTCCACCAGTGCCTTGTTATCCTATTCACATATGATGTTTCCCACCTTATGTAGTGCATGGGAAGGTGGGTCATACCCTTGGCTTTGATGCAGAAAAGAATTTCAGGATGAGCTAGTGTTAAGTAGAGCTGAGTTTATTAAAGAAAGGGCTTTGAGTGCATGCCTTTAATTCCAGCACTCGGGAGGCAGAGGCAGGTGAATCTCTGTGAGATCAAGGCCAGCTTGGTCTACCTAGTGAGTTCCAAGCCAGCTGGGCTACAGGAGACCCTATCTTAAACTCCCCCATCCCCCCAAAATCAAAAACATCAACAACAAAGAAAGACTCTAAGGGAAATACTGAGGTATACCCAAAATTGTAAGTGTAGGCTTCCAAATGAATAGTCAGGTGCCTTAATGGTGACTGTATATAAGATTTAGGAAACTTCTGGAATTTCATTGCTTAACAGGTTTCTAAGGGACCCTCTTCTCCACCTCTGTCCCTCGTTCCCATAATTGAAACCATAGGGTGGCTCCAGACAAGGCTTAAATGGGATTACAGTCTGATAGGATAAAAAACTAGGAGCCACGGAAGGGACACAAGGGAACAGGGCGTGTCTGTTATTATAAACAGGGCTTGGGGTGACAGTCTAGCAGATTTCGGGCTTAAGTTGGGAAAGGAGAAAGGCTTGAAGTACATGTTGTTAACTCTGCTGGAATTCTTGCTTCACAGCTGGAAAGAGGTTTCAAGCAGACTCCTAGGCGAGGGACTCCTTTCCGTCCCCATGTCTGTAATATTCCCTGTCTTTTGAACCTTGCCTCAGTAAAGCTCTTCTGTGAATCAGGCTGAGTGTTCAGCACTCGGCTCATAAATAAGGTAGGAGCTCACCTGTAGCATGTGTTTTGTAGATGTTTGTTGAATAAATATATGAGTGAGAGGAAATCCAGCATTGCTCTAGAGGAGAGTTCAGTCTCTGGGAATAATTTGTAATTTATGTTTGGTATGCAAAGGTCAAGAATAGAAGCACATAGAGGGGACTTTGGGGACACTATGGAGCATTTGCTTTTTACGTGTCCTGCACCCACACTCTGCTTCCTAATTACACATAGGAAAGACAAGCTATCAGCTTCCTGTCTGGATAATCCGAACCTTCTATTATGCCACAAAACGAAGAGAGCAGGGCTCTCTATCTCGTCTGACTTCCTCAGCTCCATACAGTCCGCCAGCTCAGGCCCCACTGTGGTATAGCAGTTTCCTGATGTCTGTTTTCTTCACCTCTCTCACATCACTGTGTTGAGGATTGAATAGAAACAGTAGTGATCAGGACAGGTCCCTGCCCAAATGACAGCATGTTAAGTATCAGCAGACACTATGTGTTAATCACTGCCCACAGCAAGGGACTAAACAGACACCCCAAACCTGGGCAAGGATGAATTCAGAAAGAGTACAGCAAGCTAAGGTGTCAGGTAGTTGTCTTACAAACCCTACCGTGCAAGGAAACCTCTCTAAGTCTCCACAGTAACATGGTATCACAGCCAGCTATGGGTACCCCCACAGACTGTGACCCAGCCTGAGGACAAGTATACCTCCTGTGTTTTCATTTCCTGCATTCCCTGTGCCTCAAACGGCTGCATCTTTAGTGCATTTCTTATGGTGGTATTTTTCTCTAAAACCTGTTCCACTGCACACCCATTCTGGTTTCCTTGCTACTTTGATGACACTTATGTAGGATGAGATAAAGATGTTCCTGAAGATGTAGCTCAGTGGGTAGAGTGCTTGCCTGGTATGCACAAGGCCCTGGGCTTCATCCCTGTAACTCCAGAACCTGGGTGGTGGTGCAGGCCCGCATTCAGCACGTAGGAGGTGGAGACAGGATGATCAGAACTTCAAGTCATCCTCAGCTGCATGACAAGTTTGAAGCCCGTCTGGGCTCCATGAGACCATGTCTCAAAAAAAGAAAGAGAAAAGAAAAGGAAGGGAGAGAGGAAGTAAGGAAAGGACAGGAAAGAAAAGGTGTTGCTATAGGCTAGGGTGCAGATTTTATTATGATAAAGGCACTTGTGACATAAAAGGGAATCTTCCATACACAGACTACAACAAAATATAAACTTGAACTCCAAACAACTTTTCTCACCCTTTGCACTTGTATCTCAGTGCACTAATTTGCACCTATAAGTATGCAGCTTAATAGATATCCCTAAGCCTTTTTGCAAACAGCCTAATGTTTGCATGAGGCTTTATGCCTGTCAAAGTGTTTACTCGTCTAATGCAGTCTGATCCCCACCTTGTGAGATAGTCGGGGCAGGTGAGACAGTTGTCATCTTACAGTTGAACAAGTATCATCTGGTAAGACACAGCTGATGGAACTAGAACTGAGACATTGTCTTTGTACTTATGTGGTTGAAGTACTCAGGTTCAGTCCAGGCTTCAGAAGGTCTGGGATTTCTGGGTTACTCGTGTCTTCTCATATTAATGGTGTCATATTTAGCTACAAGCCTAGAGGGGGCATTCAGAGATTTAAAAATAAAATTATGTGTGTGCATATGAGTGTGCCCTCAGAGACCAAAGGCATTGGATCCCCTGGAGTTGGAGTTACAGACAGTTGTCAGCCACCCCATATGCATGCTGAGGATCAAACTTGGGTTTTCTGGAAGAGTAACATGCATTCTTAACCACTGACTCATCTCTCTAGCGTCTTTGTTTTTATGTTATTTTTTTTTAGACACGGTCTCATAGAACCTGAGACTTCCTGATTCATCCCAAGGATCCTCCTGTCTCTGCACCACCAGCCTATACCATCATGCCTATACATTTTCTTAAACATGGGTTCTCGTGTATCAAATTCAGGCCCTAATGCTTGCACAGCAAACATCTTATTAACTGAGCATGTCCTCAGCTGCATCATTCAAAGATTTCTGAATGCCCACAGTTTTCCATGTCATGCCCATGATACACATAAAAAGGATTTTGCAGTAGTTATCATCAGTGAAGGGACTTTACAGGCATTTTTCTTTAAAACATTGCTGAAAATATATAGCAGCTATGGAGGACAATGAGGTCCTTCCTCCTCCCTAATCTAAACAGTAAAAGTATCGACTGCCTGCTGAGGAGAGATCAGCAGGGAGTGATGGACATTCCTTAACAAGGTCTTATTTTACATGAGTAACTTGAAGCCTTATTTAATTATTTTCTTGTCTTTTTCTCAGGCAAAGGAAACCTTTTTTTGCCTGACTTTCCTCACCATTATGACCACTATATTGCTAACAGCCAAAAGTATTCATGTTGAAAGCTCTCTCCTAACCCTTAAACAAATTTTTGTTTTCCTAAGGAAGGCTTCTCTAAAGCTAGAGTTTTGTTATTAGCATTTGTCCATATCTTAATAGCATTTTCTTTTTTAAAAAGACTAATTTATTTAAATTTTTAATTGAAGTTTTGTATATTTCATACAGAACATCTTAATCATCTTTATTGCCCACCCCTTCCATCTATATCCTCCCATAGTCTGCCCACCAGAGTTCACGCATTCTGTCATTTTTATTAAGGCCTATCGAGTCAAGTTGGTGTACCCACACATCTGCCAGTGCAAATTTATCCACTGGAATCCAGTCAGCCTATCTAGAGTCACTCCCTTAAAGAAGATTAGTTATCCCTCACTCAGCAATGATCTGCTGCCCATAGTTCTTCAGCTAAGATTGGGGCCTGCTGTCCATTCCCACAGTTGGGTTTTTGACTTCTTGAGTTGGCATGGGTTTTGTGCATGCTCACACCATTGCTGTAGATTCATATGAGCAAGGTCCCAGAAGCCTGTAAGATTCTGTTGTCATATGGTCATGTACCACTTCTGGCTCTTGCAGTCTTTCTGTCCCCTCTTCTGCAATTGTCCCTGAACCCTGCGTGGGTGGAATTTAATTTATAGGAGTCCTATCCAAGGACTTCAGACTTATTCTGTACACTTTGGCCATTTGTGATCTTCTGTGTTCATTGCCCTCTGTTGCATGAGGGGGTTTTGTTGATGAGAGTTGGATATGTTAGTCTTCTTTCTATCCTTTGTTCTACTATGTTCCATGAGCTTTAGGTGTAAAGGTTCCATTGTAGATATGTCACTTAGGGTTGAGCATCTTACAGACACCTTTTCTCTGTGTGTGGCTAGTTGTGGAACTCTGTAATAATCTCTTTCTGTTGCAAAAGAAGCTTGATGAGTGGTGACTGACATACTTAATCCATAAATATAAAGATACATATTTAGCATATAATGAAACATATTTATCTAGGGATTTGGCAGCTTTAGGGTTTTCTGTAAGATCTGTGACATCTCCAGCCATGTTTAAAGTACCACATATGAATTCTCTCCCAATGAGTGGGCTTTAAGTCCAATTAGGTAGATGTGCATATAATGAAACATATTTATCTAGGGATTTGGCAGCTTTAGGGTTTTCTGTAAGATCTGTGACATCTCCAGCCATGTTTAAAGTACCACATATGAATTCTCTCCCAATGAGTGGGCTTTAAGTCCAATTAGGTAGATGTTGATTACCCCAAAGGTAAAAGTGCTACTACTGACTGTATCAATGTAGTTTGCTGTGTCATTGTTGTGGTTATTAGAACTTACAACTGGGTTTGAACTATCAATTGATATTCTCTCCCTTAGCAGCTTGCATAATGTCCTCCAAAACTATGAGAACTAGCCTTTAGGGAAATGGCTTCCAGGTCAGTTCCAATTCCATTGTTCCAAGTTCTGTGTCCAATGTCTGTCCTTTCTTTAGCAATAAGGTCTTAACCTTGAGGGCTGTGGCACTAGCCTGCGTAATTTTAGGAGTCTCTTGGACTGCCCTGGCCAACAACTCAAAGGGAAGTTTTTCCTGTTTGGCACTGTTCCTTGTTATATAGTCTTCAAATATACACATGTATGTGTAATTTTTCAGTAGGCTTTTGAACTAATACATTTACCCTTGGTTTTTCACACCTGCTAAGCCTTATTCTTTTAAGGGGAATCTAAATTTATTTAATTTACTTTAAGTTTTTATTAAAGAATTTCATGCAATCTATTTTGTGCATATTCAGACCCCCCCAATCTCCATCCTAACCTTTCCATCCCACCCCTGACTAAATGTCCACTATTAACAAATCAAAACCTCATCTATCTTACACAACACATGAGGAACTGGAAATAAACTAGAGAAATCATATCTCATTAGAATGTCAGTGATCTATAATTCTTACACACAGATGGGTCAAAGGGCTTGTTCCCTTTCTCTTTGTACATGGTTTGGGTCAGAATATGCCCAGGTTTCTTGGAATGGAATTTTCATACTTGTTTTCTGTTTCTCTTCCACACTACTTAGGATTGTCAATTAGAAGTAGGGATTTCTCTCTTCCTCTGCTATTAGAAATACTTGGGTTTCCTCATCAAAGTCAGTTATTCGTAGCCTGAGTACATGCAGGTTACACTTTAGCTGTTTCCTGGTGTCACACAGCACAACCAGCCAGTCCACTGTGGTCCAAGGCATCCTCCAGTGGGTTGACTCCTCACAGGGCTTTACTGTGGGTAAAAGCAGGTCCTCACAGCAGGCAGCAGTTAGTTGGCTCACAGGCCTTCACCCCAAGATTCTCTGGATGGCAGTTGGGAGGTTTCAGAGCTTCACACAACAGCTCCACACCAGTGTCCTCTAGCTTATTTTCTAAGATCTGTAGACCTCTCAGGTTCCTGTTGCTGCTGAGAACTACAGCTAAGACTTGACAGCCACTGGATGATAATGATGTATGGGCCAGCCACAGGTGCACTAAGCAGTTGTCATTCACAGGTCCAGTACCCCACAAGAGAGGTGCACCTGTGTATGGCCCAGTGGGGTGGGTGCAACCCCCTCCTGGCTACCCCCACCTCCAGGCCCACTCCCCTGAACTTGGTAACTGGGGGGCCTGATGCCCCAGTGCCCCAACACCACAGATGGTGTCTGGCGAAGTCCTGAGATCAGAATTTAGAGATCAATACAGAAGCACCTACAGGTAGGAAATATTTATCTTGTGTGATAAGGTACCTCACATGATCCAGCACAAGTACTCCATCTTTTGGGAGCTAGCATAGCCCAAGGCCTTGAGCGACCTGCCAGGAGCACACCTCCTTCCAGCACCATCTTTCTGAAGATTTTTTAGATGTCTAATTATGTGTCTGTGTGTGCTTGTGTGTGGGTAATGTGTATGTGAGTGCAGTCCCACAGAGACCAGAAGAAGGTGTAGGATCTTCTGGAGCTGGAGTTACAGACAGTTGTAAGCCACCCAATGGGTGCTGAGTATTGAACTCAGGTCCTCTGTAAGAGCAGCAAGCATTCTTAACTGCTGAGCTATCTCTCCAGCCCCTAATAGCATTCTCTTTTTTTTAAGATTTATTTTTATTATGTTTGCATGTGTGTGTGTGTTTATGCACATGAATACAGTGTTCACAGAGATCAGAATAGGGCATCAGATTTTTCTGGAGCTGGGCTTACAGGAGGTTGTGAATTGCCCAGTGGTGGGTGCTGGGAACCCATCTTGTGTCTTCTTCAAGAGCAATCGATGCTCTTAGTAGCTGAGCCATCCCTCCATCCCCTAACAACATTTTCTTAAAGAAAATATGTCAGCATGAAAAACACAAAGTGATATATTTTGAGAAGACCCTCATGACTTCCATTTTGAAAAAGATGCTTTTGTTAAGTGTTTGGGCTCTGAACAAACAGCTTCCTGAAGAGGCTATGTTGTCTATTTCCAGATTTTTCTATCATGTTCGTAATGATAAATACACCAGAGCAGGCTCTCAATTTGTCTAATGGTTATCTCCACACATCTTAGCATGCATGCATCTATATTTAAGCGTGGTTGTGAGTCTGTATTTTGTATTTTGTTTTCATCAAGTGCTCTGCATTTGCTTCCAGCAGTTTGAAGTAGATTTAGTTCAAACACAACGCTTCCACAATCCATGAACTAAAACATATTTAATCTTACTAGAATAGACTTGGCGGAATGGCTGTCTTTAAACATAAGCTTAAACAAAATGATGAGTTCGTAATTATTTAATGTAAACTGAAAGAGGCTGAGGGGCCCTGTGGGGTCGATTATTTCAAAGTGCTTCAATGATTACACATTATGGACCGCCCTTCCTGTAAAACCCGTATTCAGGTGGGAGACTAGCTGGCAGAGCTGTAAAGTACCTGCATGGCTTCAAACTATGGAATCTGTTAGTTTTGTGGGTTTAACATCCTTGACACTTAATAGGATTTGGGATTCCATTGCAGCAGCAGCTTTTATTGGATGACACTTTAATTGAATGCCTCAGAGTAAAATGAAATTAACAAAGAAGGTATTAAATTATAGATGTTCCTTTTTTATCATTTGGCTAAAAATTCTGCAGAGTTTCTTTTCTAATTATATTATTTTAAATTGATTGATATGAAAAAATAAACACACTATCTTTAGGACTAGAAGGTGGACCATCTGTTCCAAGAAGTTCTGGATGGAATGGGGACGGAGTGGGAGTTGGCCAGAAAGCAATTACATTAGGGCCAGAGTTGCTTAAAAAATGGTCAGTAATAAATCCCATTTTTGAGTTGGTGAGGGCCAGGCAGCTCTGTCTTCCACAGTGCAGCTACTGGAATGACAAATAATCGCAAAGGCAGATGGGAGACACAACAGGCTTTTTGTTTGTGAGGTCATGCTCTTTTTCATGGTACAATAGAACTGTCACCTATGTGGCTTTTTTTGCATTGCAGGGTATAAGTGTGTGAGTGTGCGTGTGAGTGTGTGTGTGTGTTTATATGTATCTGTCAGTGTGTAAGTACTATTATACATGTATGTACATGTAGATGCCCAAAGTTGATGTCAGGTGTCTTCCTCAATCACTCTCCACTTTATTTGTTGAGGCAAGGTCTCTTACTTGAACCCAGAGTTCACACTGGGTGTGGTGGCTCATTTCTTTAACCCCAACACTCAAATCCCAGCATTTTGGAAACAGAATCAGGCCAGCCTCGTCCACATAGTGAGTTCCAGGCCAGATGGGGCTACATAGCAGATCCTGTCTCAAACAAAACAAAGCAAGAAACAGTTTGCCAATTGGCTAGTATAGCTAGGCAGCTTGCCCTGGGGAGTCTCCTGTCTGTATCTTCTGAGGGCTGGAATTACAGGTTGCCATAGTGCCTGCCTGCATGACTTTTACATGGTGCTAGGGATCTGAACTCCCATCCTCACAATTACACAGCCAGCACTTCATCCACTAAACCAGCACTAGACCTGTGACCTATGTGTTTTAAAATCAAGGCAGAACCAGGAGTATAGCTCTGTAGGAGTGCACTTACCTAGCCTGAGTTAAAACAGATTCTATCCCCAGAACCAAAGCCAAGGAAGAGAATCATAAATCAGGTCTGGTCACAAGCCTGTGATCCCAGCCCTCAGCAGGTGGAAGCAGGCGGATCAGGAGTTCGAGGTCATCCTCAGCTACACAGTGAATTCAATGTAAGACCCTGTCTATAAATAAATAAATAATAACAAAGTTACTCAAGTCCAAACTGATTATATTCAAAGAGCTGTGAAAAACAAGTTTTAAATTTGCTGTATTTAAGATCTTGATGTGTTCCTCCTCTTCCTCCAGTGCCATTTGAAATAAAAGGAATCTGTGATTGGATCAAAATCTTGACATTAAAACCATGTAATTAACAAACAGAGGATGGCTCACTTAGAAAATGTAAAAAAGAAAATTAGGAAATGCTAAAAAAAATTTTTTCAGATAGTCTTACTATATAGCTCTGACTGGCCTAGAACTTGATATGTAGGTCAGATTGGTCTCAAACTCATAGAGATCTGCCTGCCTTTGCCTCCCTAGTGCTGGGATTAAAGGCATGCACCAACTTAGCAAGCTAAATTAATTATTTTCTTATTAGATTATTGATATAAATACCTTATCAGTGCCTGTGGGATCGGGTCTTCCCACCATAGGTGCTTCATAGCACAGTCAGGGGCTCTGCTCTACGTCTGCACTCCCTAGTTTCCCCATGCAAAACAGCAAGAAAGTCCTGTAGAAAATGTGGTACACATTACGGGTAAGTACAGCTTCAGTGACCTGCCTGCTGTGTGTGTGTGTGTGGGTGCAGGTGCACACGTGTGGGTGCAGATAAAATGTGTATGGGAACACGTGGAGAACAGAAAATAACTTTGGGTGTCATTCCTTGGGAGCCATCTACCTTGTTTTTTGAAGCAGGGTCTCTCACGGGCCTGGAGTTTGGTGATTTAGCTAGGCTGGCTGGGCAGTGAGCCCCAGGAATCCCCCTGTCTCTGTCTCCACAGTGCTGGGATTCTAAGTGCATGCTTCCACATTGGGCTATTTACATGGGTTTTAGGGATAGAGCCGACGTACTTATGCCTGTGAGGCATGTATTTTACACACTGACCTGTCTCTACAACCCATGAATTGCTTACTTTCACTGAGTTCTCCATTCTAGAGCTACCAGATGACACAACTGTGGTCCTATATGCAACATGGACCCTTCCAGAACCTTCTAGAACCAAAGCAGCAGCTCCTAATGCACTAAGCTCAGGGGACAAGTGTCTCTTAGTGAGTCTTCCTTATTTATTTTTCCCTTCCTGCCTTCCTGCCTTCCTGCCTTTTTCTCTCTTTCTTAAAGGTTTATTTATTATTTTATATGTGTGTGTGTGTGCCTGAGTGTGTGTAGGTGTACCATGTGCATGCAGGTGCCTGGAGAGGTCAGAAGAGGGCGTTGAATCCCTTGGTGCTGGAGTTACAAGTGGTTGTGAGCTACCATACAGGCGCCAGGAGCCAAACTCAAGTCCTCTGCAAGAGCAGCAAGCGCTCTTGAGTGCTGAGCCATCTCTCTCTTCCTTTCTAAAACAAACTTGACACACACACTGTCTCTTCTCTTCACACACACTGGAACTCCACATATTTTTAAATATCCAACATCATAGACAAAGGCAGAATAAACAATGCCCACCTCTTCTCCTCAAACCAAATTGATAGACATGTTTTCCCTCCCACCTTCCTGGTGGCTGGCATAAACATTGTTTTGATTTTCAGGTTGCAAACAGGAAATGTGATTTCTCTTCACAGTATGTTCATGATCATTAAACCCTTTCATTCCAAGACAGACTTCCTCCTGAAATCACTAAAATTAAAAAAAAAAAAAAAAAAAAAACCCATGAGGAAAACTCTTCCAGCACTAAACCATTGACCTGAGTCTTTTCTCCTTTCCACCACTTTGTTTTAATTTTCGGGCATTGTTTGAGTAATAATGATAATTGACACATTCTTTTTTTTTTTTTTCAAAACAGAGCCATCTAAATTATGATTAACTCGGGGAAGCACAGACAAAAACATTTGTTTTCCTTGTAGAAAGTCAAAACTGGCAGAGTGAAGAAGCACAGAGAAACATGTGGGGATGGGAGACCAGACGGACGGGGCCGGGGACAACACTTGGGCATCCTAGGGAGAAGCTGAGAGAGGAAAGGAATCCAAAGACACTGAGTACAGATCTGAAAGACAGAAAAACTCTCCAGTTTGCTAGGGCATGCGTTCCCTCAAGTTCTGTGTCAGGTGCCCCTGCAGTTCCTTTTTATAAATACCAAGAATCATCCCCGCAGTTCATTGTCTCCTTTGTGATTCCCTTGCCTGCTGGAGCAGAGCTGGCCTTTCTTACCAAGCACTGGCCAGGTCACCATCGTGCTGTTAACTCAGGCACTTTCTGAGAATGCGCTGAAGTTGACCTGCGTGTCTGTGTGGCAGAAGTGTGCCCGCCGTTGGCTCTCTCTGTGCTCCCTTATGTGTTCTGGAACTTTGTGGAATGATGTATGAAAGCATTTTCAGATATAGGAGGTTGGCTGATGGGGGCCCTTCTGCCTCAGGAACGCCCAAGTTTTCTGTTGCTGGCAGTGCCTGTCATGTAGGAGGCACAGATGCGGTGCTCGGTACTCTGAGGAGAATGGAATTGGATGTGAGTTAGAGGCAGGCCATTGGAAGGACAGGCATGGCAGGCTCTGGTGGAGCTTGGGAGTGGCTCTCAGAATTGCCATGAAGCTGTCGTACGTGCTAGGGAGTAAGGACCCAGGAACTCATCCTGGTCACAAGCAAGGAGCTCAGGTCACAAGCAGAAGTCACCCGCGCACCTGGAGCCAGGTGGCAGGAACACACAACACCACCATCATTGTGTTCTGCCTTGATAATCCTGAGCATCTGCTGCTCCCCACACCAGACACCCGACCTGCGCCAGTGCCTGGGTTCCACCAGGAGAAACAGCAGAAAGGTGATTCCCTCCCTCCTGTAGCTGAAATTCTGTGAGATTGTCCACCAGTGAAACCTCCCACTACAGCCGGTTAGCAGAGGTGCAGAGAGGATATTGGAGGTGGTCTGTGTGGTGGTGGGAACAGCAGCCTGTTTTCTTTCTTTTTGTTCGTCTCTGATAGAATGTGTGAACTGCAGGAGAGCCATAAGCTTCATTAAAGGAAGTCATAAAGTTATAAATTCCTTTAAGTGGCCAACTGGCCCTAAATTGGCAGCCTGGCCTTGATCAAGCCTTATCAACTGGTCACTCCCGGACTAAAGGAGACTATTTATGGAACCAACCTGTCTCCTTTAAGTGCCTTAGATTACTTGCTTGCCCTGCCTGAGAAAATAATCTTAGGAAGAACACCTTCAGTCCCCCAAGGACACCAGACCCTGGCACCAGACCCTTGACTCCTGCACCCGTGTTTAGTAACTTTCATATAAAACCTCAAGTCCCTTTCCTTAGTTGCAGATGCCTTCTTCCCATAGCATCTGTCCTTTACTGTGTTCCCTGAATAAAGGACACATTCCTTACTTGTTACAGGTCTGGCTCTGACTTTTACTTCTAAACTCTAAACTCTGTTGCTTTTCTGCCCTCCATATCTAACAATCTGTGTGTATGTGTTGTGTGTGTGTGTGTGTGTGTGTATGTGTTCTTGTGTGCATGTACGTATGTGTGCTTATATTCATATGAGTGTGAGAGTGCAGTGTGTGGGTGCAGCAGCACACGTGTGGAGGCCAGAGGACATTCTCAGTTGCTAGCCTTGCCATCCACCTTGGTTTTTTTCAGTTTAGTATGAATACTCTTTTTCAAAAATTGTATTTTATGTGGATGTGTGAGTACCTACATATATGTGTACCACCTGCATGCCTGGTGCCCACAGAGGCCAGAGGAGAGCATTATATTCCATAGACCTGGAGTTGCATCCAGTTGTGAGATGCTATATGGGTACTGGGAACTTAAGCTAAATCCTCTGCAAGAGCAGCCAGTGCTCTTAACCACTGAGCCATCCCTCTAGCCCCCATCGTTTTTGAGACAGGGTCTCATACACCAGGTTGACTGGCCCACAAGCTCTCAGGCCTCCTCCTGTCTCTGCTTCCCAGCTCACTTTTTATAATATTTATTTATTTTAGTGCTTTTCTTGCATGTTTCTAAGTATACCATGTGTGAGCAAACTTGTGGAGGCCTGGAGAGGTGTCAGATCCCTTGAACTAAAGTTATAGATGATTATTAACTGCCATGTGGGTGCTGAGAACTGAACCCAGGTCTAAGCAGCCAGTATTTTTAACAGTTGAGCCATCTCTCCAGCCCCAGAGAGAAAACTTTGAGGTAATTTTGGTTGTCAAGAGGCCTGAGACGCTAGGTGTCTTGGTAGAGGGAGTCAGCATGTGATGTTGGTTTCACAGTGATTGGGGGCTGAAAGAACAGGAGGTGGTAACCTGCATGACTGCAGGAAGCAACTGCCATCTCTCAGCTGGAGGCAGAGACTTGGGGAGACAGACCTGCAGAGATGTGCATGACCATCAGAAGAGATGGTGTCACCTGGCAGCTGGTGGAGTGGGCCAGGGGCACAGAGCACTCTGAGAGACTGCAGAGCTGCTGCTCTTGCAAGAAGGTGTCCTGATGAAGCATGCTGCTGCTGCCTACAGTGGACCACCGAGAAGAGGCCCCTCTTTCCTCATCGGCCAATGTCTGCAGTCTCACCTTGGCAGCCCTAGTATGAACTCGCTGGCTAAGGAGGCTGTCAGACTTGGCGATCAACTGTGGAGCATATGAGGGTGAATGGCCACACAGAGACCAAAGCCAGATCGAGAGGTTGAAAAGTATGAAAGTGATGGTCTTTGCAGAATGGACCACACCAATGGAGGGGCAGGGCTCAGGACTGCTGAGATGTTTTAAAGTACATGCAAATTAGCTGAATAGTGGTCGAAAGAGCTTTGACTCCAGATACCCCCTGCTTGTCATGAATTTCACACTTGCTCACTGAGTGACCTTGGACAAAGCCTCCCCATGGCTCTATTTCCTCATCTGCAAAATAGGTCTAACAATGTCTAAGTCTTAAGTTGTGTGAAGATTATTTAATAGTTATAAATCCCTTTGAATAGTGTCTGCATATAGTAAAGAAATGCAGTTAGGTGAAAATATCTCACCTGTGGCATATTAATTTAAGGGCCAATAATGGGTAAAACCTAAAGTTAGGTGAGCAAGGCATAGTGCTGCTAGATTAATGCACCAGGTGGTACTTCAACAATGCACGCAATCTGTTTTGAATGATTTAGATGTCAGTCCAGATTCTGTAAGGGCACTGGGGCTGAAGCCAGCTCATATGGACTAGGTGTCTTGACATGGGCCGGAGAAAGGACAGATGTCATGGCGACTGGTGTTCTAAGTCTGCCTAGTCCCATGAGTCATCAGCACAAAGCAACACTTGGTTCCAGCCTCCTCTCTACAGAGGGGTGAGTCTGCTTCCGAGCTTCCTTCCTGTGGGTGCTTCCTTCCTGGGGGTCTCCATTCCTCAGTGCTCATATAGGCTGCATCACCCCACTGGTGACCCCTGTGTCAGTTACCTTCCTTGTTACTATGACAAAATACTCCATGTGCTGATTAGTTTCTGTTGTCAGCTTGACACAGACTAGAGGCACCTGGGAAGAAGGAACCGCAACTGAAGAATTCCCTCCATCAGATCGGCCTTTGGGCGTGTCTTGATTGCTAGTTGGTGTGTGAGGGTCCCGTGCACTGTAGGTAGCACTATCCCTACACAGGTGGGCCTGAGCTGTATTAGAAAAGTAGCTAAGCAAGGCAGAGGAAAGAAGCTCATAACCAGCCTTCCTCCATTGTCTCTACTTCAGTTACTGCTTCCAGGTTCCTTCTTAAGCACCTACTCTAACTTCCCTCAATGATGGACTATAAAGTACAAAATTAAACAGATCCTTTCCTCCCCAAGTTGTTTTTGGTCAGTGTTTTATGACAGTAACAGAAAGCAAATTAAAATAGCTTAGAAATACATCTCAAGGAAAGAAGGGTTTGTCTTGGGTCACAGCTGGAGGGTTCATCGTAGCACAGAAGTCACGGCGGCAGGAGTGTGAGGCCTCGTGGAACTGATGGGCTCCAGACTGGCCTGGGCACCCATGGCTATGCCATGTAATGCCCAGATTTTGCTGCTGTTGGTGAGGCACAGCTCCTGCACCCCTCCCCACAGACATGACTCCAGATACCCTTTGTCCCTTCCATCCCCACTCTCTTTTAGTGAATACTATGAGACTCAATTTGCAGCTGCCTTATAAAGATGTGTATCCTTGAGGGCCTGCACCGTGTCATGCAGAGTTTACATTCTCTGTTCTTTTGTTCAAGCAAGGCTCAGCAAAGACTGGCTCACAGTAGTTGAATGAGAATTACATGACCTAAGCCTTTAAGCTTGAGTTTATTCTCCAAATGCATTATTCCTAGAGGCAGGAAATATCACAAACAAATGCCTGGATGTTTCTTTCTTCTCTGCTTTTCCTACATCTGTCTACCCAGTCCATCCACCCATCCACCAGTCCACCCACCCATCCATCCATCCATCCATCCAGTAATATCCATTCATCCATCTACCTACCTACCCATCTTTCAGTCCACTCACTTGTATGCCCATCTACCCACCCACCCACCTACCATCCATCCATCCATCCATCTGCCCACCCACTTACAATCCACTCATCTGTCTACCAATATATTCACTTTGTCAGTCTACCCATCCATACATCATCCACCCACCCACAATTCACATATCTGTCCATCTACTCTCATTCCCACTCACCACCCATCTACCTACCCATCTGCCTACCAATCAACTCACCTTTTCCATCCACCCATCCACTCACATCCATCCATCCTCCCACTCCCATTATCCCCTCCTCCCACTCGCCAGCTGCCTGACTCCTTGGTCCTCTGCACATGTTACTCTCAATCTTGTTTATTCAGCAGCAGGAGTACTAATGTCCCCTGCTGACCTTACACTCAATGAGACCCCTTCCAGTGTACATTCTTGACTCATATTTCAATACAGAAAGTTTAGTGAATGCGTTTAATTGTGCTTTGGAACAATAATACATTAACATTGTAATTACTGAAGCCATTCATTAAAGGAGAAGAGAAAGATCAATATCACAAAAATAGTAAGAATTGCAAAGGAGAGAAAAGGCATGGGACTACGACAAAATTGAGACCATTAAGAACAATGGACTATAAATATCTACCTCGAAAAAAGCTGTATTTTCATGTAAGAGTTATAATTTAAATATTTTGGTCTGCTTCTATAAAAGACAACACATTTCTAAATTTAAAGCAGGCTTCCAAAATTGACAGGTCATGTAAGTGATTCATTTGCTTAGCTTTAAATCTTCTTGTATTCTTTTTGGGAAGATACAGTCATTAATAGTGTAATTGATTTCAGCTACATGGGAACTCTGCATAGAGAAAAAAGTTACCTGTTTGGAGGTCTTTGTGCTCTGCAAAGAGAAGTCTGTCTAGTGATGGGCATGGATTCCACCAAAGATTTCGGAGCATAGAGGTGGCTGCCTTAGCTCCCGGAAAGCATCGTGTACCCTAGATAGCCTTCAGGTTTCCTTCTTAGCACAAATATTCAAGCAGACCTTGAGCCTCTGCCCTGTTCAGCTTCAGGGTCCTTCTTGTGTCTTTGGAACAACTAAGTGTTCTTGTTTTTTCTTTAGATTGTCAAGCTGTATCTTTTTTAGCTTTTCACTCCTCTGTTGCTTACTGAGTTGTTGGAAACAAAGTTTAAACTATAAATGGAGTGTCAGGCCTTAGAATACCAAATTCTTTAATGACTGTGCAGGATGGTTATTCTAAGATCTCAGAGAGTGATCAGAAGGGATGGGAGTAGGATGGGGAACTGCATTCTCTCTCTGTCTCTGTCTCTCTCTGTTTGAAGTCATTGCTTTATTTTTCATATCTGTTCTTTGGTAACTGTGTTTCATAACTATGTACAATGTATCTTGATAATAATCCCAATTTCTCCTCCCATCCCCTTATAATATCTCCCAACATATCCCCCTCCCACCTCCATGATCTCTCTGAGTGTGTGTGTGTGTGTGTGTGTGTGTGTGTGTGTGTGTGTTCCAGTTAATGCTGCTTGCTGGAGTACTGACTGATCTTGCTGGCTTGACTATGTGTAGGTATCCATAGCTGCTGTGAGTTCATGAGTGGGACAGCCACCTCATGTTCAGACAATCAGCTTTTCACAGCATTCCTTCCCATCCTCTGGCTCTTGCATTCTTTCTGCTCCCTCTTCCACAATGTTCCCTGAGTGTTGGGTGATTGATATCAGTTTCCCATTTAAGGCTGAGCCCTCAACAGTCACTTTACTCACCAATCTGACCAGTTATGAGTCTCTGCGTTGACTGCTGCCCCATGAAGAATGAGGTTTCCCTGGTCAAGGGAGCGGCATTTTCAGCACTTGTGATCACATTGGAAGATGCAGCTGTAGCTGCCTAACCCTGCTTAGGACCCACTTCCCATCCAGTAGCGAAGCACCCTGCACTGCTCCCTGTGGAGCAGTTGACCTTCTGCATCAGAAAGCCCCTTGTCTACTGAGGATGTTGAACCCCCATGCACTGGTAGTCAGCTGCCCCATGTTTGAGCATGGATGGGGCCCTCAGACTTAGCATAGCACCTGCTGCTGTCATTTGAGCATACTGTCACACCCCTCCTTCTTAGTTCCCACACCTACATCCACTAGTCCCCTTTGTTCCCTGAAATCATTTGGCTCCTAGGTCCATGGTCATATGATAAAATCTAGGAAACAGAAGACATAGAAAACATGATATTTGAGTTTCTGAGCCTGGCTTAATTTGTTCAATATAATTATCTCCAGTTTACTTCCAGTTACATAACTGTGTGTGTGTGTGAGTGTGTATGTGCAGGTATGTGCTCCATACATACATGTAGAGGCCAGAAGTTAATACCAGGTATCTTCTTCAAAGTCTCTCCACTTTATTTTTCAGACAGGGTGTCTAACGGATCCTGGTGCTCACTGATTGGCTAGACTAGCTGGGGAATCCATGTGCCTCTTTCCCTCCAACACTAGGATTATTGGAGCAGACAACCAACTCTAGCTCTTCTCTCTCCTTTCTTTCATTTATTTCTATTATTTATTTGTGTATTTTGTGTGTATAAGTGTGGGTGTGGGCATGCCAAAGCATGCTTATGGTGATCAGAGGACAACCTGTGGGAGTCAGTTCTCCTTTCTCCACATGGATTCAGGGTATTAAATTCAAGTAGTCAGGAGTGGAAGAATCACCTTTAATCACCAAGCCATCTGGCTAACTCATGTCTTGCATTTTTTTATGTGAGTGTTAGGGTCAGAACCCAGGTCCCTGTACTTGAGCAATAAGTATTTACCCAGTGAGGTATCCCCCAACCTCTTGTCCTTTAGAAATTTATTATACTTTCATGAGGTGTCACATATGAAGCATGCATTTGTAGATATGAGAACAGCTTGTGGATGTCTCCTCCATCATATGGGTCCCAAAGATCAAACTCAGGTCGCCACCCTTGGTGGTAGGCAGCTTTACCTGCTAGGCCATCTCATCAGTCCCCCTTTATCTTTATGGCTGAAAATCCATTGTGTAGATAAACCACATGTTTTTTTTGAGACAGGGTCTCGCTATACAGCCCAGGCTGGCTGTGAACTCAGAACATACTCCTACCTCTGCCTCTTAGGTGCTGGAATTCACATTTTCTTTTCCATTCCTCTTTTGGCAGACATCTGGAGTGGCGCATAACGTAGCTACCATGAATAGTGCTAAAGTGGACATTGATGAACAAGTATCTCCATGATATGTGGTCAGAGTCCTTTGAGTAATACCAGAAGTGGTACAACTGGGCATATAGTAGATTTACTATTAGTTTCTTTAAAAAAATATTTCTATTGATTTGAGAATTTCATGCAATGTATTTTGATCACATTCAGATGCCTTTCCTCCATCTGCATCCCTTCCTTAATGCCTTCCTCCTTCATGTCCTCTCTTGTTATTTGTCTTATTTACAAAAGGTCAGTTGCATCTAATCTCTGTTCCCCAAATGCTCTCTTGGGTGTGGGTCTACCCTTGAAATCTGGCCAACCTACCAGGCGTCCCACTAGTAAGGAAAACTGACTTCTCCGCTTCTAGCAGCCACTAGTTGCTAACAGTGCCTCAGCGAGGACTGGGACTTCTTGCCCACCTCCCCACTCCATACTGAGACTTTGTCTGGCTTGGGCCTGCAGAAGTCTTGGACATACTGTCACAAGTGTGTGGGTTCATATATGTGGCTACTTTACTCCATAGTGTCCAGACAACAGGGTTTCCTGGTATTTATGCCCCACCTCTGGCTCTTACCGTCTTTCTGCCTTCCTCTTCTGCAATGGTCTCTGAGCCTTTCATGAAGAGGGTCTGATACAGCTGTTTCATTTAGGACTGAGCAGTCCACAATCTCTTATGTTTTGCATATTGACTAATTGTGGGTCTCTGTGTTAACCACCATCTACTTAAAGAAACACCTTCTCTGGTGAGAGTTGAGAGATACATTAATCTGTGGGTATAAAAATAGGGTCATTAGAGGTCAGTTTAATACCATGTCTCTTTAGCAGAATAATAACAGTAGGTTTTCCCTATGACCTGTGATCTGTCTAGTCACAGATTCTTGTCCCTACTAATAACAGTGTCAAGTATGGACTCCATCTTGTTAAACTGGCCTTAAACCCAATCAGAAGGTGGTTATTTACTCACAAACTCATTTGTGCGACTATCATACCAGTGGGCATGGTTTACAAGGCCAGTCAGCACCTTGCAGGGTTCACACCTGGGAAAGGTTGATAATTACCTTTCTCTGCCGGTAACATGCAATGCATAGCACTTTCTAGTATTATGAAAGCTAGCTAGTAGAGATGAAACTTCCAGGTCAGTACCAGCTTGATTTCTCCGTGATTGTTCTACTTAGGCAGAGTCTTCAGCAATAGGGTTTGGCTCTCAGTTCTGGTGCGTAACCAAAAGCAATGGCAATAGACAGTGTTGTTTCAGGGTTCTTTTGGAATTTTTGTTTGCTAGTCTGTGGTGTCTAATAGGGCCACTGAACCCCTGTTATGGAGTAATTACATTTAATCTTTTTATATTGCACCTATGTATTGAAAGCAAAGCTCCTACAGCAGGTTTCCACATAACTTTTTCATATGGTCGTGTGTTAGCTGTCGCTCCCCTTACTCTGTCTTTTGACCTACCCTCCCTTTCCCTCCACATTCAACTCATTCCAATCCCATTATTTCCCTTTCCCCACATATTTCAGTGCATTCTCTCTCCGCCTGTGGACACCAGGCCTCAGTGCTGACTTCCACAGTGGTTAGATTGATTCACACTCCCACCGACCGTGTGTAAAGGTTCCCTTCTGTGCATGTTTTCAGCAGCTTTTGTTGTTACTCTTTTTTCACATTTTTATTTCTAGCTGTGCATGCGTCTGTCTGTATCTGTGTGTGGGTATGTGTACACTAATGCAGTGCCCATGGAGGCCAGAAGAGGCCATTAGAACTGGAGCTATAGGAGACCATGAGCCTCTCAACATGGGTGCTGGGAACAGGACTTACACAGGAACTCTTAACTGCTGGCCCATCTCTCCAGTAGCCTGTTATTTGTGTTCTTAATGACTGTCATTCTGATGGGCTTAAGATGGAATCTCACTGTTGATTTGCATTTTTCTGATGACTTAGTGAGATTGAGCATTTGTTTCATATGTTGATTGACTATTTATATCTCATCTTTCAGGAACCATCTGCTTATCACCTGAGTCTATTTGTCGATTTTATGGATTAGAATGTTTGCATTTTTGTGTAAATTTTAATTCTTTATGTATTTTAGAAGCCAATCCTCTGGCAGATGGGTAGATAACAAAGATGGGTCAGACCTTTTTTCTTTTTTAGGCAAGGTCTCCTGTAGTCCCAGCTGACCTGGAACTCACTATGTAGAACAGGCTGGTCTCGATCTCATAATGTCATGCACTGCCACACCCAGTGTGATGGATTCATTTTTAATGACCATTTTTTTTGTAAAAATGTTTTCAATAATGTTCCTTGACTTCACCTTACATTTTATGATGTTATGTTCTTTAATAAAATGTATTACTGAGCATTTCAGGTACACAGCAGAAGTATAAGGAGGAAGGTCACAAGTGCTGATGTGCCCAGCTTGCAGCTCAACGGTGTAAAACTTCACCAGTGTGATGGGTGAAGGCTCTGCCTGCCTTTCATCCCTCAGGGCCTTTGCACTGCCAGCTGCTTCTTAAATTTTAAAGGGATTACTAAAATAAAGACAGAAAAGATAAATGAGTTGCTGCGGATGCACCTGTGTCTGCATTTCAGCGGTCAGACGCTGTCTTTGCTTCCATTTAGCCCGAAGACACGTGAACATGGGGCCTTCTGTCAATTCTGACACATGAACTTGCCTAAGAAAAGATTATACCTAGGTCTGTCAGTGCAGGCATATAATCCCAGCACTCTGGAGGTCAAAGCAGAAGGATCACAAATTCAAGACTGGTCTGGGCAACTTAATGAGACTTTGTCTCAAAATTAAAATTAAAAAATGATCTGGAAGCACAGCTTAGTGTCTAGTATATATGAGGCCTAGGTTCAATCCTTAGTACTAAGAAAAGAAGGAGAGAGGGGGCCTGGAGAGATGGCTCAACAGTTAAGGAAACTGGCTACTCTTGCAGAGGACCATGTTTCAATTCGGCACCCACACAGTGGCTAACAACCCTTTATAACTCCAGTTCCAGGCCAGTTCAACAACCTCTTTTTACTTTGGTGGGCATCGCACGATACAGGTGCACTTATCTACATGCAGGCAATATACTCATATACATAAAAAATAATAATAAATAAAATATAAGAAAAAAAAGAGGGAGAGAGAGAAAGACAGAGGGAGAGAGATAAAGGGCTTATTATAAAGAACAGTGTCAGTGACTGTCACAATTGCTGGTCCTGAATTATTTGAACCAACTCCACACCGATTGCTCTGCTTAAAGCTGCACAGCAGCTCTGTGAAGCTTTGCTTCCTTTCCCCAGATGTGGTGTTGGGGCCTGGGTGAGGTAGAATAGCTTGTGACTGGCTCCAGAATCTTCCAGCCACACCAAGCCATCACAGCACACCAGAGCAGATGTGTGAGACCCACTTTTCTGTCCGAATCAAACTTGGATGAGGCAGCTTGTTTTAACTGGCAGATAGGTGGTTCTCTTAGACATGGATCACCTCCAGCAGGCCAGGTC
The DNA here is from genome assembly GCA_035773235.1 of Eospalax fontanierii. Classification (NCBI taxonomy): domain Eukaryota; kingdom Metazoa; phylum Chordata; class Mammalia; order Rodentia; family Spalacidae; genus Eospalax; species Eospalax fontanierii. The sequence goes on from CM069524.1 coordinate 25,354,494, forward strand.
AGGAACAGCTGGCGCTCTAAAGTTCCTGTGGTGTTGATGGCAGACTCAAGACTTGTAGATGATTTTGCAACTTTATTCGAGAGAGAGGCACGCAAGAGCCAGACATAAATATAACATGCACAGAGCTCTTTCAGAATTTGGACCTGAGAGAGAGACCTGGTGATTTTAATGAGAACAGAGTCAGGGAACTGAGGAGATGGCTCAGTAGACAAAGTGCTTGTCTTGCGAACATGAGGACCTGAGTTCAGTTCTCAGAGTCTACATAAAAATGTTGAACATGGTGGTACAAGCTTATAATCCCAGTGCTGTGCAGGCAGAGACAGGAGAATCCCTCGGCAAGGCTGGTCAGCAGTCTAGTCTAATTGGCAAGTCACAGGACCCTGGAAGGCTGTCTCAAAGAAGCAAAAAGTGGGCAGCTGCCTGAGGCATGACAGCTAAAGCTGTCCTCGAGCCTCCACACCTGTGTGCAGGTATACTTCCACCCAACATGCATGTAGTGAATGCACAGATACACACAGCACAAGGGAGGACGGGCTGCAGTTGGGATGTTTCCTTTATCCCTCACTGCATTTTGTGGATAACTGTCTGCCTTATAGCCAGCACTTTCTTCCTCCTCTCTTGTCTCATGAACAGCTAAATTGCATGAGATTGGAGAGTATGCAAGTGAGTTACAGCCCATGGCATTAGAATGAGGGCTGAGGCCTGGCTCATAACACAGATGCTTTCTGAGACCTTGGTCTGAAAAGTGGTTTGTGGGTTTGTGTTCTCTGGGTGTCATGTGATAGGAATGGGCATGCACACATTTGTATTCTTCCTGGAGTCAAGTAGTAAAATCTATGAAATTGACTGATTATACTTACAATAATATCAGCAAGAGTAATAAATCTAAACTTGAGCACTCATAAAAGGTTTCTGGGAAGGTCATGACTCATGAGCAGGTGCACAGATATCACAAGGCCTGAGAAGGGAATTCATAACCTTTGGCTTTCAGCCTCTCTCCATGCTGGTTGTCATCAGTAGTCTACTCTAAAGCACTGGGCTTTACACAGTCTGTCTCTGCCTTTGGATTTCTTAATTTGCTTAGTTCCGTAGTTCAGTTTCATGTGGTGTGTTGACGAGAATGAAAACATGGGCTTGGAGGTGGCTCAGCTGGTAACATACTTGACTGCAAGCATAAAGACCTGAGTTCAGGTCCCAGAACCCATGTATAAAAGCTGCACGTGGTGGCCTACATTTGCAATCCCAGTGCTGGGGAGGTGGAGACAGGTGGATCCTGTGACTTACTCCCCAGCCAGCTTAGCCTAATCAACAAGGTCCAAGCCAGTAAGAGACAGTCTCAAAACACAAGGTGGGGGTTGGAAGATGGCTCAGAGACTAAGAGCACTTGCTGTTCTTGCAGAGGACCTGGATTCAACTTATAGCACCCACATGGCAGCTAACAATTACTTGTAATTCCAATTCTGGCCATCTCTTTTCTGGCCTCCAAGAGGACCAGGCATCTAAATAATACACTTAAATACACTCGAACACAAACACACAATACAATAAGTAAATCTTAAGTGTGTGTATACATGTGTGTATACATGTGTGTATATGTATATATTTGGTGAACACACACACAGACACATATGATGGACAGTGCCTGAAGACAATCAAAGTTGTCTTCTGGCTCCCACATTTACATACATACACTTATGTATACACACATGAACACACACATTCCAGAAAAGGGGAAGAAAACATAACTAAAGGGAAGAAAATATTTCTGTGCATGAGACGGAAAATCTGATTTGTCTACACTAACTCCTAGGAGACCTGAAGACTCCTAGGAGATGGGCAGCTGTAGTTTAGACCCGGCTCCCCAGATGACCAGAGAGAGTAGAAGAGGCTGATGAGATAAACAGGTAGCCATGACTGTGAGGAAGACTCTTACGGTGAAAGGACATGACTGGCGCCTCGGCTGGAGGCTCTAGAGCGCCATTCAAGCAGCGGAACTCCTCAAACCGGGTCGTGGTTCGGACTTCCTGGTTCCCTTGTCTCCTCTGTCACCCCCGTACCAATCCAGGAACATTACTTGGTACCACCTTCAGTTGATCCCTGGGTGCCTTCTCTGCAGGACCACAGTGGTCCATCCAGCAGTCTTCTGGGCTTAGTAAACAGAAATATTTTTCAGGGGCTGACGAGATGACTCAGAGATTAAGAGTGTGTGTGCCCTTCCAGAGGACCAGAGTTCAGTCCCCAGCATCCATGCTGGGCAACTCACAACTACTTTATAACTCCAGCTCCAGGGGATCTGACACCGACACCTTCTTCTGGCCTCTGAAGTTACTCTGCTCATATGCACATACAAAATTCATAGAAAACACATATAAGTAAAAATAACTCTTTAAAAATTTAAATAAATGTCTTTCATTTTCATTCTTTAAGTTATTAATAACATTGGGTATTTCTCAAATTGTTTGTTTTTATTTTTATATGAATTTTGTTTGTTTTGCACATTTTTCCCAGTTTGCTTTTCAATTAATTAATTTTCTTAAAATAAGTTAAAGTTGTAAATGTTAAGTATATCTCTTTCTTTGTTAATTATTACATAGGTTCTATATTTAGAAAAGTAAGTTGTCATTAAATACTTACCTAGGTTTATTTTTTAATTAAAATGTTTTAAAATTTATGTGTATGAGTGTTTTATTTGCCTGTATGTAAGTACACACTTACAATGCTCCTGAGCATCAGATCCCTTGGAACCAGAGTCAAGACAATTGTTAATCTCCATGTGGGTGGTGAGAACTTAATCCAGGTCCTCTATAAGAGCCAATGCTCTTAACAGTTGAGCCATCTCTCCAGCCTCCTAAGATGTATTTTTACTTCATGTATATAAATGTTTGCCTGCATGTAACAGCATGGAGCTCTGCTCCATCGTGAAATGCAGGAAGAGGCCAGAAGAGGGCATCTGATCCCCTGGAACTGGAACTAAAGTTGGTTGTTAGCTATCAAGTGGGTGCTGGAAACAGAAATGGGTCCTCTGCAAGGGCAGCCAGTTCACCACTGGGTCAGCATCACAGCCCAGGGCATGTCTAGAATTCATTAACTGGTTTGCAGGCCCCAGCATAGTAAATCATGCTGTTACTGCAGCCAAAGCAGAGCAGAATATAGATCAGCATATCATCCCCTCCCTACTCAGCAGAGGGTGTTAAGTGCTCTACCTGTGATCCCGTGGTAGCTTTGCTTGTGGCCTTAATGGTTCCCTGCATGAGAACTAAGTGAACTCTAATGACGCTTGGCTAGTGGACACCTTCTTTGACCCAGAGCAAACCACAATCTCAGAATTAGAATGGTTGAACCAGACCTTACTGACAGTAGACACACCTGATTTAAGGAACTTAGCCCAAATCACCATCTTTGCATGGCCTGCGAACAGAATTAGTGAAGATGATACTTTTGAACCCACCTGTTCAGTGAGCTGAGAAGATGGAACAACCTGAGCAGTTCTTGAAGGTTTGTTCCCTGTGACTGCCCACTCCCAGCATCCTGTAGAAATCATCCCGATAATCAGGAACACATGAAAGTCAGCTCTGCTCCACTGCCCACCTCCAGAGCTGAAGAGAAACACGTATCCTGAAATGCACATGCACTGTTTTCCTGCCCTTTGTGGATAGCTTTTATTTGTTTTTTTGCAAATATCAAATTGTGGAAATATTCCAATATAGAAATGATTTCTTATCTGATGTTAATTTTGCTTTTTATGACTTTATTTATTTTTTTATATTGTGGGATTTCATAGATGAGTATTGAATTTTTGCATTATTTCCAGCCTTACCAGTCCCCCTCCGACTCCCCTCATGTCCCCCAACTCTCTCCCAATGTCTTGTCCTTTTCTTTGATTATTATCATTACATATATATATATATATATATATATATATATATATACATTTATAAATATACACACCTTGGGGCTGGAGAGATGACTCAGTGATTAAGAGCACTGGTTGCTCTTGCAGAGGACCTGGGTTCGATTCCCAGCACCCACATAGTAGCTAACAGCCATCTGTAACTCCAGGAGATCTGATGCCCTCTTCGGACCTCCATGGGCACTGCATGACACGGGTGCACTTACATACATGCAGGCAATACACTCATACACATAAAATAAAGATATTAAATAAAATTAGAAATAAATAAACGCACACTTTTCACACAAACACACACTCAGAGATATAATGGACTGAAATCCATTTAGTGGTTCTCCTGTGTACTTGTGTTTAGAACTGCCCATGTAGAGTTAGATAACCTCTCAGGAAGCTAGTCCCTGGAGAGAACTGATTCTCCCTCTCTCAGCATCCATTGATTGCCTGTAGCTCTTCATCATAAGGTGGGACCTGTCAAATTTCCTGCGTCCCACTTTGGCATGTTGACAGGTTTTGTCCTTATGCAGATCTTATTAGACTACCGCACTGTGGGGATGTCACTGGTGAAGCTCCCCTGTCATATCTATAATGCATTCACGTCCTGGAGGGACACTCTGGCTCTTATATTCTTTCTGCCCCCATTTTTTATGATGTTCCCTGAACCTTAGGTGTAGACATTGCATTGTAGATGTGTCACTTAGGCCTGGACACCTCACAGTCATTTGTTCTCTGCCTTTCACCAGCTGTAGAGTTTTGTAATGGTCCCCATCTGTGGCGAAAGAAGCTTCTTTGATGAGTGGAAAGAGGCCCATAGTTAGGGTGGTCTGGAGCGTGTGAGCAGTAGGTTCTGGGCCTAGTTCCCAAGCAGAGAGATCTGATATTACATCATTTCTGCCCACATAAGATAAAACAAACGTATAAAGTGTTTTAAAAAAGAAATGTATGAGAATTCTGATAATCTCTCCACCCACACTCTGCTGATATGAGCAGCCTGCAGGACCCTGCACATTTACTAAACATAAGGATGCTCATCAGACTTCAGCCCCACATTTCCAGTCACCTCCTTATTTGCTTTTCCTGATTTGACATCCAGTCCAGGGCCCCATGTTTCAGTCAGTTCTCAGGCTTCCTTGGACTCCCTCAACCTGGAAGTTATTTGGTCTTTCCTTGTTGTTCATGACCTTGATACTTTTGAATGGTAGTGATCAGTTATTTTGTGTGTGTGTACATGTATGTGTGTGTGCACATGGCAGGTAGTGGCATGCACATATGTGTGCATTCATGTGGAGGCCAGAGGTCAACACTGGGACATCAGATCCCCTGGAGTTGAAGGTATAGGAAACTGTTAGGTGCCCAATATGGATGCTAGGAACTGAACTCTGGTACTCTGCAGGAGCAATCTGTCCTCTTAACCACGGAGCCTTCTCTCTAGCCCCTTCACCGTATTGCTTGACCTAGACTCTCATTGGACTTCAAGCTCACTGATTCAACTAGACTTGCTGGCCACTGAGCTACAGGGACCCTACTATACTCTGCCTCACCAGTGCTGGGGGTTATTGGTACATATCACTGTGTCTGGCTTTTATGTAGGAGCTGGGGATCCAAATTCAGATCCTTGTGTTTAGGAGACAAACACTTTACCCAATGAGCCAACTCTTTATCCCCAGAAATCACATCTTTATGATGTAGTCATTCTCCCAGCTAAGACTGTGGCATCCTCCTCTATCATTCTCCTGAGACCTCTTCTGGCCCTCTTTGCTGACAGCACAGGCACATGATGCAGTTGGTGTGCATGGGCCCACAACACACTCTCTCTCTCTCTCTCTTCCTCCCCTCCCCCCCTTGTGAAGAGCTTCACAAGCTCTTCAACAACTGTGAACTTGAGGGGAGCTGAAGAGATGACCCAGGCTCAGTTCCCAGCAACCACATGGTGACTAACAACTGTTCATAACTCCATTTCCAGGGGATGCCCTCTTCTGGTCTCTATGGGCATTGCATGACACAGGTGTACATGTATCCATGAAGGCAAAACAGTAATAAAATAAAAATTAAACAAATAAAATTAATAAAGTTGTAGCTTGAGATTAGTGGTTTGAGGAATGTACATTAAAATTTACTGACTAAACTACTATAACATAGAAATTTGGCTTTTTTTTCTGATTTATTCTGCATCTTTCTTGTCCTTCTGGGGCAAGCTCTGATTCTTGTCTTCATCAGACAGTGTAGTATGCCTTTCTCAGAAGAGTGAAAATGTGGAGGTTCTGGTTCTTATTATAACCCTGGAGTGTGTATAATGAGAGCAAGGTGCTTTTGTGTAGACCATAGGAGGAGCTTGTGCTCAGCTTCCAAGCGCAGCACTTCTGCTGGCTGGTTCAGAGTGGTGGTATCCCACTTTATATTCTAGCATGTTGTATACGGAAGATTCTAGACTCTCGTGTCAGATTTTGTAATGGGACATGTGGTGTTTAAGTGGCAACATATATATGATTGAATATGTGCAGGCATACGTGGTGTGTGCATGGCATATGTGTGCATGTTATATGTATGTGCATGCATGTGTGTGTGCATGTGTGGGACCTTCTATTCAATGCTGACAGCTTCCTGCTGTGCTTCTCCGGCAGCTGTCTTTTATTTTACTTTAACAAACCACTACTTTCTCTACCATCCAAAACCACATGACTCATGGCATGCATCAATATTCAGTTTTCCATCTGAGTCACTCTTGCAGACACACCCCCAGTCTCTGCATCAGAAGCGGATATGGAGAGATGACTCAGTCAGTAAAGTGCTTTCCTTGTGAGCATTAGGACCTGAATTCCACCCCCACCACCCACATTCAAAAAGAAAAGAAAGGACTGGGCATGGTGTTTGTCACCATGTGTTTGTCAGCCCAGGGCTGGGGAGGTGGAGACAGGTGGCTCCCTGGGTCTCACTGGCCAGCCAGTCTAGCCTACTTGGTAAATTACAAATCAGCAAGAGACCCTGTGTGAAGAAAAACAAGGTGGCGCATGAGGAACCATAGCTGAGGTTGTCTTCTGGCCCCAGCATGCATATGTGCACACACAAGAATATACACCTGCACACACATGAAAACACACACACACAGAGGAGTCTTTGGCTCTCTTGCCATGTCTCCCACTGTCCTGCAGAAGCCAGGGTATGTGGAAAGCCAGGTGCACCCAGCAGGCCAGCCCACTTTCTTCTTGGTCTAGCAGAGTGGTTCTTGTCCAAGTTCTTGGCCTCTGGTTGACGTAATTTTCTGCTGTGTTCATCTCCTTGTCTCACTGGCCCTCGTGGAAATGCCCCAACCTCAGACATTCGTACAGTGAAATGTAACTTTTAGCAAAGTACTTTAACTTTCTTAATACATTGCAAAGCACAATTGAAATAACCAGGGCCAAAGGACAATTCTTGAGCAGAGGAAGACAGAGATGCAGAAGGTGGACTAAGACAGGGCCTGGAGAGATGCTCAGTGGTTAAGAGCACCAGCTGTCCTTGCAGAGAACCCGGGTTCAATTCACAGCACCCACATGGCAGCTTACAACCATCCATGACTCCAGTTTCATGGGACCCAACATCTTCTTCTGACCTTTGTAGCCATTGCACACACATGATGCATTTAACACAGATGCGGGCAAAACAGTCAAATAAATCAGAATTTTGAGGGAGATAAAATAAGACCCATTCCGGTTTCATTCATGAGACACTCTTGTGTAATTAGCTTTTCCTAACGATTTTTCAGGAAAATAGTATTTAATCAACAGACTCTTTTTTTTTCCTATTTGTGGTAATTAAAAATTTTTTAATTTATGAATCTGGAGAGATGGCTCAGCAGTTAAGAGCACTGACTGCTCTTGCAGAGGACCTGGGTCTGTTCCTAGCACCCACATTACAACTAACAACCATTAATAGTTCCAATACCAGGGGATCCGAGGCCCTCTTCTAGACTCCATGGGCTTTGCACACATGAGTACATTTACATACATGCAGGCAAAATACTCATACACATAAAAATAAATAAATTTTAAATTTTTATTTATTTTTTGAAACAGGATTTCATGTAACCCAGGCTATCTTTGAACTTGCTACATAACTGAGAATGACCTTGAACTCCTGATCCTCCTGCCTTCACCTCCCAACTGTACTGGGATTACAGTTGTGTACCACCAGCCCCAGATCTGGTAGCTTTTGAGGAAACTGTAAAATACCTGTGTCCTTCTTTAGAATGTGATACATACAATTTATTCTCTTTCAGTGCCTCTGCAAGGTTATAATTAAAAGCATGAATTCCTTTCCATGATCCTTAACATCAACAAACTGCTTAATCTTTGCTTTTAGTTCTCTAATGGGCCTCAGCTATGTATTTTGAGTTCTTCTGGCAAGTGTGCAATTTCCCTGTTTTCTGTGTAGAGTGTCAGTGCTTGGTGCTCTCCTCCCTCCTCAGCCCTGTGGGTTGAGCACTTAGATACTTTGGCTTCACCAAGTAGGACAGAGGAGATGAGGGGCAGCAAGAGTAATCTTAGGCAATCTTTTGAGGGGCCTTATTGATGAGAAGGACCCCAAGCAATGGCTGGCAGGTCCCAGACAACAGGCCACTCCCAGTTCATTCCGTCTCCTCATCTCTGGCTCCCCCCCGCCCTTCCCTGTGACATCTCGTAACACACTAGAGGTGCTACCTCTTGATCCTCCAACTTCAGTCATCATGGAGCTCAGATTGCTTCCATATCCTTCCTCAAACCCCAGTGCTTGTCAGCAGGCTGAAGACTCCAGTCAGACTGCCAGCAGCAGTGTGGGAGGATGAGACAACTATTGCTTGTAGCTTCCGAGGACTGACCTCATACTTGGAACCTTCCTTCTTTTCTTTCTTCTTTCAGTATGGTTTCTTCCCTCCCATTTCCTTCTCTCCCATTTCTTAGCTTTTTATTTCAAAATAATCGTACATCCATGAAAAGTTGTGAAACTACTTCAGAGAGACCTAGGGAACCTTGTCTCCAAAGTTGTGTCTTCCTTGGTTACAGTACAGTATCTGAAGCTAAGGTTAACCTAGGCAAAGCATGTACAGCTCTGTGTCTCTTTTCTGTGCATGTAGATTTGTGTATGACCACCACACTCAGCTGCAACACTGTTCCCCCAAACCCCGGTATGGCCCCACCTCCCTCCTTGCAACATCAGTTTGTTTGCATTCAAATTTGTCTATTTTGGAATTCCACATGATGTACTGTTCTGACAATGGCTTCCCCTACCACCATCCAGTCCTAAAGCTCATTCTGTCCCCGCTGTGGTTGGGATAGCTTTCTCCTTTGTCTCACTGGGCAGCATCTCCAGGGTGATCATGAGGCTGAATTCCCTTGTTTAACTCTTCACCTGTTGAGGAGCATGTGGATTTTTTCCAAGTTTTGGTTATTGCACATAAAGCTGCCATGAGTGTTTACACTCAGCCATTTGCATGCATATGCAATTTTGTCTCTCTGGGATCAGGGGGATTGCTAGATTAAATGGTGAGCTATGGTTAGCTTTCTCAAAAACTACCAACCCCTTTTCCAGAGTGGCTGTGCTATTCTGTTTCTCATCGGCAATCTATGAAAAACACAATCTCTACGTTCTGAGTTTTTGTCTGAGCTGATTTAATGCATGTGTCATAATACCTCCTCTTGGATTAATAGTGAGTGGGGCTGAGCATCACGGCATCTTCACAGAGGTGGGCTGCTGCTTCTTGCACTGAGCATTTCACACTGTCTCTAGGGAGTTGGTTCTCTCCTTCTACAGTGTGAGTCCTGAGCATAGAACTCAGGTCATCAGCCTTGTCACCAAGCTCCTCTCTTCACTGGCTATGGATGCTCTTTTGACATTTTAGGGTTCTCTGCATTCTAGGTATGTCTTTTATGAAATTTATATTTTACAAATATTTTTCACCTTCTTTAACTATCTTTTCTTCTTCCTAGGGTCTTTCTCAGAAAAACAAAAACAAAAACACTGAAGTCCAACTTTCTGGTTTTCTTGTTTAGGAATTGTGCTTTTATATATCTTCTTTTCTTTTTTGTTGTTTTGTTTTGTTTGTTTGTTTGTTTTAGTCAGGGTCTCCCTGTAGCCCCAGTAGGCCCGGAACTCACTTTGTAGACCAGGCTGGCTTTGATCTCATAGAGATGTGCCTGCTTTCTGCCTCCTGAGTGTGGGGATTAGAGGTGTGCACCTCCACACTCAGCTCTTTTGTCTCTTATCTTAGAAAGCTGCACAGTTCCTAGGTACCAGAAGATTTCTCCTGTATTTTGCTCTGGAGCAACTATCATTTTGAATTTTACATATAAAGTCTATGTTCCTTTGAGTTATTTTTCCCTGAAGCATGTGGGTGTTTGGCTGGGTCTGAGTTAATTTTCTTTTGTCTAATAAATGTAAAATTCCTTTTCTGTCAAGTGTTGAAGACTCACTTTATGGCAAGTTGTTTTTGAATTTCTGTGAAATATCAGTTGAGCTGGGTGTATTCCTGGATTCTTGATTATTTTCCCCACTAAATATGTATATTTCTGTTTTAATGACTACTTGATAATTCTGGTAGAAGTATTCCTTCCATTTCATTCCTTTTTTCTTCAAAGTTGTTTTAGCTATTCCAACTATTTGGCTTTTCCATGTTTATTTTGAAACATTCTTTCCTATATCTATAAAAACATCCTGCTGAGGTTTTGATAGGAATTACTCTAAAGCTATAGACTTATTTGTAGAAAACTGTTACTTTTACTTCATTGAGTATTCCAGTCCATGAACCTGGTATACATATTAGTTATTGTCCTTGTGGCCATGACAAGAACCTGACATGAAGCAATGTTTATTGTGACTCACAGTTCGAGAATGCAGTCCATCATGGAGGGAAGGCATGGCGGCAGGAGTGTGAGGCAGCTGCTCACATTCACCCACAGTCAGGAAGCAGAGAGAGAAGAATGCTGGTGCTCAGCTTGCTTTCTCCTTTTGATTCAGTCCAGGACCCCAGCCCATGGATGGTGCTGTCCACATTCAGGGTGGGTCTTCCATCCTCATTTAAAACTCACTGGGGACAGCCTCACAGACTTGCCAAACGTCTGTCTCCTAGGTGCTTCTAGATTCTGCCCTCACAGTGGGTCTCTCCATTTTCTTAGCATTTCATCTTCTTCAGTATTTCTGCAGTGTTTTCAACTGATGCATCCTGTGCATGTTTGCTTAATTTTTAGCTAAGTATTTCTGTTGAGCTGGTGTAAGTAGTATTATGATTTTGATTTTATTTGCACATGTTTGGTGCTCTTATATAAAAATAGAATTGGAAGTGTGAGATGATGGGGATTCTACTAGAAGGATTTGTTATGGTTTGAATCTGAAATGTCCTCTAAAGACTTAGTCACTACCTTATTACTCTGACTTGAAAGCTGTGTAGTCTTTAGGAGTCAGGGCTTGGCTGGCAAAGTAGGTCACTTAGGATGGGCCTCAGACAGTTGTACTCCTTTTGATTCTGGCCTGCTGTCTACTTCCTGACATACCACCATGTGAACACACTCTGCCACACACTCTTGCCACTATCACTCTTCAATTTCTTCCTCTTCATGATGGACTGAAATCTCTCCCAAACCAGAGCTGAAGCAAAACTTTCCTCTCTTAGGTTGGTCCATCAGGTATTTTGACATAGCAACAAGAGAAGTAACACACAGGTTACAGAATTTCAATTAGAAGGAGTAAATTCAACTTTATATCATGGTGACTATAATAAACAGCAATACATTATATACCTGGAAATTGCAAAGAGATTAATTAATTAGCTGATTTGGTCACTGTGTGAACATATCAAAACATCATGGTATACATTGTAAATACATACAACTTCTTTTATTTGACATTTTAAAAATGAATTTGGGGACTGGGAACATGGCTCTGTCAGTAAAGTACTTGTCATGCAAGTGTGAGCACCTGAATTCAATCCCCAAATCCCACATAAAAAACTGGGCATGCTGGCACACACTTGTCATCCCAGTCCTGGGGAGGCAGAAACAGGCAGATAGAAGACAGATCTCTAACCAGCCAGCCTAGCCTTATTGGTGAGTTCCAGGTCCCAGTGAGAGACTTGGTTCTGTGACCTCTACATACATGTATGCAGACGCATACACATGCCCTTATTCAGATGTGAACACACATACATAATATGCACCCATTTGTACATGAATACACACACATACAAACACACACATGATGAATTTGTGCTGTTCAAGTTACTAAAACCAAAAAGAAATATTTTTTGTTTATCCTGAAATCCTTAATGAATGTACTTATTCTCTGAATTGTTATCAAGATCTTTTTTTTTTTTGTAATTTCTCGATATTTTCTATGTAGACAATTTTATTTATTTCCTGACTTGTAAGCCTTCACAGTGAGGCTCAGTGTCCCCTTCTTGGGGAGTGACAAGCTTTTCGGACTGACACCTTTGTACACTTGACCTCATCTGGGCCCCATTGCCCTGTGGTATAAGATGCCATTTGATACAGCCTTATCTTGTAAATCTCTTGCCCCATAATTATTTCTTCAGACACCACAGGTTGTTTTTTATGTGGGAAACTGAAGAAAGCAGTTTGGGCATGAAGGATTGGAGCCAGCTTCTTCTATTTCTGGTTTCCCACAAGACTGTGGAGACTGCTGAGCCCATAACTTCTGCTTATGTGTCAGTGTTTTCCCTAAGAAGTGCTTCCCATATACTGTGAGAGAGTCTAATACTGATAAATACAGCATTAGACCAACTCCTAATGACTTAATGTTATACCCATAGATTAATGAATATCTCAGCCCTTCGCACAGAAGCTTCCTCTTGCAGCAGATGGTGATTAACCTAGAAACCCACAACTGGCCAATGTGTGGAGAATAAGAGTCTACAAGATAGGGGAAGTGATCTAAATATGATCAAAATCTATTGTACGAAATTCCCCAAAACTCAATTTTTAAAAAGCTGTTAAAAAGGTAACTATCGTGGCAGGCATGATTTCCCGCCAGTGGAACAGGCCCCAAATCCAACTGGACAGTGGTTGGTTACCCCTAACAGTCATGCCACTAATGTACCAAGGGGCATATCTTTCCTGGCAGGCTGGTATTGTATCAGGCAGCGTCCACAATTGGGCAAGACCACTGCTGACTCTTCTTCCCCAGAAGCCTCATAGTACTTTCTGGCACTGTGAAAGCTAGTCAGCTGGGAGGAAACTCCCAGCTCTGTTTTGTTAGGAGACTCAATGAATGAATAAACATTTGTGGTCTTTTGTTCTGTTCAGACACTAGTGCTTGGTTCATTCTAACCATATTGGTTCACTGTGGCTAGTTAAGTGCAGCTTGTGGGAAACCTAAAATTCTTGTTGAGAAATGTGGCCTGGAACCACAAACAAATATATCACCAGGGACAGAAGGGCCAGCATAGCTGTTCTCTAAGAAGACAAATCGAGGTAGATATGGCTTATGCTCCAGTGTTAAGATTGTCGTGGAAATGGACCTTGTGCCCATTAACAATGACAAGAATCAGAGGCAGTTTGAGAAAAGCAACTACTACCCTTGTTTGTATTTTTTTATCCATTTTTCTGGTTTTATTTGCACATGGGAGTGTAGAGGCCTGAAGAGTAATGTTTCCAGGCCTGGAAAGATAGCTCAGTTGGTGAAATGTTTTCCCTTGCAAGCATGAAGACCTGAGTTCAACACTTAGAGCCCATGTAAATAGAGAGTGTGGAGGCGTGCCCCTGTAATCCTAGTACTGGAGAAACGGAGATGAGGGGATTCCCAGGATTTACTGGCCGGATGCCTAACCTGATCAGCTAGCCCCAGGTCTTACTGAGAGAGCCTGTCTCAAAATCAAAGGCTGGAGAGATGACTCAGCAGTTAAGAGCACCGGCTGCTCTTGCAGAGGACCTTGCTTCAGTTCCCAGCACCCACATGGTGGCTAAAAAACATCTGTTACTCCAGTTCCAGGGAATCTGACTTCCTCTTCTGGCCTCCATGGACATTTTATGCACACAGTGCACTTACATACATGTAAGCAAAACACATGCATATAAAATCTAAATATTAATAAATTTTTAAAAATCCATAAGGTACACAGCTCTGAGGACTAACACCTGAGATGGACACCCGGCCTCTACCCACACACATGCATGAACACATGTGGGCCTGCATACACAGGAACACACACCAACAGAATGATGTTACCTAAGTATGCTTTTCTCACTGGTACACTGTCACAGTTAATATGTTCAGTACACTTAGACTTCCTTGGAAAGATCTTCTCTAAATTATTTATATGTGTATTGGGAGCATATTACCATTCACCAGGCAAATAGGAAGTTGCCTGCTATCAGTTTAGACACATCCTAAGTGTTTAGAACAAAGGTATTTTCATGACCATTTCCTGGGAAACTCTAAAGTCAGTAATCCTGGAGAAAACTATTCCCTTTCTATCGCCAAAGGAAACTGATTTTCCTGAATCTTTAGCGGCTGAACCCAGGGTTCTTGTTACTGCTTCTTGTTAGTCTGACAGATGCTGGTGTTTCCTGAGTAGGGAAGTTACCCCCCACAGTAGACTCACAGAGGCTTAACTTTCAGGTTCATCAAGCAAGAAGAGGGGATCCCTTACCTCCACCTTGCATAACCAAGGTAGCATGGGACACCCTCACTGAGTCCCGTGAATGGTGGTACGTTCATCCTCGTGATTTATGGCAGTGTCCCATGCTTCCTTAAACCCAATGGTCTCATCCCCATCACTCATCTCCTAGGCGCTGGTCATCACTATCCTATGTCAGAGTCTCGGAGCTCCCCCTAGGAGCCCAGAAGTGAAGCCTAGAGAAAGGGAAAAGGGCCAAGATGCCACCCTTCTGGACCCAAGAACAAAGTTCCTACAGTGTGCTGCTCTGCCTATAGAATGGCTGGCACTGCTTGGGGTTAGAGATCTGAATTTAGGCAGGATAGATCTGGAGAAGGTGGGGACAGGTATCTGCATACAGTCCCCATCTTTCACTTTCTTAAAGGAATATGCCCACCTGTAACTTCAGTTACAGTAGAGGTAATTACAGCCACTACCCATTTTGAGCTTAGATATTATAGAAACCAGTCTGTTAAAGTTATCTTGTTGAGTTCTACAACTACTATGCTAATGTTATTAATATCTCATTGAGTGTTGATGCCAGCACTAAGATACGGCTATTGTTTTGTTTTAACCAGTTCCTTAACTGTTTATGAAGTCACTGATTTTACAGGTTAGCCCTCATCATAAAATGTGGTTTTTGAAAGTTTTTTTTAAAGACTTTTTTAGTTGAATTTTTGCAGTTTTCATAATTTGGTGGTGGTAGTCAGATCCTCCCCCTATTCACATCTGTCCTTATTGTGCCCCCTACCCAATTTAATATATATTTATATGAAGGCCTATAGAGTTTAATGTGTGTCCCCAAATGTCATTCAGTGAGGATCCATCCTGGTTAACCTACCAAGAGTTCCATGCTATGCTAGAAAGTGGCTGTCTCTGCTCCTCCAGCAGCCATAATTCCTCCAGTTGCCATAATTCCCCTAGGTAGGGTTGGATCTTCTTACCCACTTCTTCATGTCTATGCTGGGATTTTTTTCTAGTTTGGTTTGCATGTGACTTGTGCATGCTATCACCTTTGCTGTGAGTTCTTATGAGTACCTGACTGGCTGCCTGAAAAACCCTGTTTCCTTGTGGTCGTCTACCAAGAGGTGGCTATTGCTATCACCATCTAGAAGATGAAGATCTAAGGAATAGTGCCATCAAGGAGCCGGCTCAGTGTTGCAATGTCACATAGCTAGGGAGTGTCTACAGAAGGTTTCCCTTGTGGATGTCTGTGGACAGAAGCCCCTGATGCCAGCCATGGGCTGCTGTGAGGGAATCTGAGTACTTGGGTTGCTGTGGAGACACAGTCCATAGCAGAGGGCTCAACAACTTGCTCCCCCTTAGGAAGTACTCAGAAAGGCCTATTCTCATCACCAAGAGCAGGGCCATGCAGAGGCTAGATCTAGAAGGGGAGTTGAAAAGGCCCAAACATGGGGCTCCTGTGAGGAGGGCTGAAAAGGGAGCAGCAGCTCACCCCACAAACCATCATGCTCCCCTGGGAGCTGTAGGCAAATCTCTCAGGGCTCTGAAGAGGACACCAGTATCTGTTTCTTAGCAATGACTGATGGTCTGGGTGCATCCTGTCAATCAGACTTCTGGAATCATTCCCAGCACAGGGGTAAATAATGCAGAATTTACTGGTCCTATCCCATCCTGCCAAAGAGGAGTTTATAGAAGGTGTAACAAAGGACGTGGCAAGCCTTCCTGAACATTGAATTTTGGGGCCCAGGATTATTATCTTATGTGTGCATGTGTGTTTATGTATGTGCAGGTATGTACATGTGTGTAATCATGTGAAGTCCAGAAGATGACCTTAACTGTTTCCTTTAGACTCTGTCCATCTTGTTGTTTGAGACAGAGTCTCTCACTGGCTTGAAACTTGTCACATGGCTAGGCTGCTGACCAGTATGGGCCAGAGATCTTCCTGTCTCTGCCTCCCTAGCACTGGGGTTATAGCATGCACTTCACTACACCTGGCTATTTTAAGTAGGTTCTAGGGGATCAAACTTAGATCCTTATGCTCACAAAGCAAGCACTTTGCCAAAGGAACTATCTCCCCAGTCCAGGATAATCAAGAACTCTCCGCCTTGCTTCTAAGTGGGTTTCTACCTGTTGGGGGCCTAGCCACTGACTGCTTCTTCCCTGAAAAGCATCCAGAGCCACAGACAGTGATGGGTGTGAGGCTGAGCAAGGAGCCCAAGCGGCACTCAGTTATACATATGCCTGCTCTGTCTGTCATGGTAACATTCTGGAAGAAAATTAGACTCTCTTCTAGATTTCTTTATTTTTTCTTCTATTTATTTGTGGCACTGTGACTTCACACATGCTAGGCAAGTCCTCTACCACTAAGCTATGTTCCCAGCCCTCTTCTGGGCTGGCTGATGTCTGCCTTCACTGTGGATGGAGTTTTGTGTGGGCTGTGCCTGGGGGGCCTTCCTTCCCAGGGAGGCCCGGAGAGGCCCTTCCATCACTGAGCTCGCCTGTCACACTCGAGGCTCCCAGTAGTCTTGGCTGTCACAGGTGCTCCCATCTCTGCAGGCACAGCTTTGTCACTGAGTCATCAGAAGGGCTTCAGTGAAAGAACAGAATTCATGGCAATAATTATGCTCCTTCAAAGAGGAGCTAATCCTGAGACAGATGAGAAAGGTGGAGAACATTCAAAAAAGCAATTTGCTCTGCATGTAATTTTCAAGTATTCCTCTGTGATTATTTGCTCTTAGAGAAGAGCAGGCTCTTTCAGAGCGGCTGCTCCCAATACTTGATCCTGCCATGAAGATCTAATCCCACATGGTTAGAGGCCCATAGAACATGGGTCAAGTATTCTGCCATGCTCCTTTATCTGCACAGAGAACAAAGTTTCCTGAGTGCTTGTTCTAGGGACATGGAGAGAAACTGTGGCAGGAAGTATGAATTCCCAGTCCCAGGCTTTCCCATATTGCTACAGGACATGGCTGATTGGCTTTCCTTGAACCAAAGCCATAGGTGTGGATAATCACATGTTCCTACCTTAGAGTACGGTCCCATCTGCTGGGCTGACTGCAGCTCTAGTCCTTATATTGCACTGAAGTGATTCTCTGTATTATTTAGACAAATCTTTTTGATTTGGAATTAGTGTTGCTTTGAAATAGGATTTCATGTAGCACAGGCTGGCCTTGAACTTGCTATGTGGCCGAGCATGACCTTGAACTCTTGATCCTCCTGGCCCTACCTCCTAGAGCTGGGATTACAAGCATGAGCCACTACATCGAGCTTATGCAGTGCTGGAGATGGAAGCCAGGGCCTTTGTGCATGCTAGGCAGTCACTCTACCAACTGAATAACATTTATAGATACTGGCTTATTTATTTTTATTCCATTGCTGAATAAAACAAACTGATCTCATCTTTATCTGCTATTTGCACAGTATCTCAGGGGGATGTGGGCCCATGTTGCTCATAAATGCCTATAACTCCAATTCTAGGGGATCTGACACCTTTTTCTGGCCTCCAGGGGCACTGCATGTGATATGGTACGCATAAACTCATGCAGGCACATACGCATAAATATAATGAATACATAAAACTAACAAAGAAAAGATAAGCCATTACAGCTACCACTCTAATGTTTGTTTATTTGTTTATTTATTTATTTAGGTCTCTTTTTGACATAAAGTCTCCCTATAGCCCCAGCTGGCTTGGAACTCACTATGTAGACCAGGCTGACCTTGAACTCACAGATATCTTCCTGCCTTTGCCTCCTGAATGCTAGTATTAAAGGCATGCACTACTATGCCCCACCTTAGTGCACAAGGTTCTATTAAATCTTTTTACCTCCTTTCTAATTTTATTTGCTTTAGCAGGGAAAAAAAGCTGCTCTTCACTGGAAATTCTTATACTTAGGCCACAGTTGTTTAAAATCCTTCTTCACTCCGGCCACCCTCTTGCTTAAGGCCACAGTAGGAATTGAGCAGGACCATTTGTGTGTG
This sequence comes from Eospalax fontanierii, assembly GCA_035773235.1. Taxonomy (NCBI): domain Eukaryota; kingdom Metazoa; phylum Chordata; class Mammalia; order Rodentia; family Spalacidae; genus Eospalax; species Eospalax fontanierii. The sequence goes on from CM069524.1 coordinate 25,372,967, forward strand.
CATTGTACTAGAACAATTTAGTTAAAATAACTAAGGCCCTGGATAATCACAGATAAACTAAGATGCCTTTTCAGTTAGCTGGAAAGTAAAGAAGCATAGCCACACATAAGAAAAACATCTCTTCTGGACACAAACTCCTGATGGAATAAATCCCCCCACTGGTTCCATCACCAGTCCCCTGGGGTCACCTCAGTTTTTTCAGGCCTCCACTGAGGCAGGGTCTCTCCTAGAGGGAAAGATGGGGTCTCTGTAGGACACTAGAGCCATGCTGAGGATGGCCAGGCACAGGCTCTTTTGCCAAATTGTTGCACTGTAGTTTCTGAGCAGGTAGTCGACTGTATTTTAGGCCTGAGACTTCAGTCATTCGATAGCTTTGATCTCATAGACTAGGGCTGGGCTGTGTTGGCAAATTCTGCTAGCTCAAGCTCTATAAAGGACCTATCATCTATCTATTTACTTGTCTGTCTGTGTCTACAGTCTATCTGTCTATCTGTTTGTCTGTCATCTATCTATCCTTCATCTCTCTATCATCTATTTATCATCTATCTCTCCGTCTGTCTATCTGTCTATCAGTCTGTCTATCATCATTGGGGACTCAGAATAGCAAAAGTAAGGCAGTTTACTTTGAGGACTTAGTCTGGCACTAGTTCAGAATGGCAAGCAGGTGTGTGGATTGAGTGCTGAGGAAAGTTTATACGCCCTCCCTCCCTTTCCTTTTACAGGGTAATCAGGAAAGAATAACCCTGCATATCATATAGGTCATATCTTTCCTTCTGCCACTTACATTTGTCTTTTTCTCAACAAAAACTGTGTGTGGGTTCATCTCTCTGTTTTATATCATGTTTGTTTTAAAACTTATCAGACATGTGACCTTGAAAGCAACTTGACTATAATTTTCTACTCTGAACTTCTGGTTTGGGTATGTGTATATGAGAAGGTAGCTTAGCTGAGTTTGAGGCGTGGGGACTGGCTAGACTAGCAGACATCAGCAAGGGTATAGTGTATTCTGTTCATTTATAGTTGGACCTAAACTAGCTTTGAAATGAACCATCACATTTTACTTCTTATATCCATCTATCTATCTATCATCTATCTATTTATCATCTAGCCATCTATCAACTATATATCATCTATCACTTATATTCAGCTACTTATCCATCATCCATCTACCATCTATCACCTATTATCTACACATCACCCATATTTTATTCTTTTAATCATTTATCTGTCATCTATCTTTTTTCATCATGTCTCTCATCTATCTGTATCTATTAATCGATCTTTCAATCATCTACTATCAGTCTGTCTGTCATCTATAAGTCATCTGTCATCTATCTTTAACTATGTTATCTATTATCTGTTTTTTAATAAGCTATTTACCTCTATCATCTGCCTATCTATTGTCTATCATCTGTCATCTGTATATCATCTATTCATTATATTCTATCATCTGTCTATATATCATCTACCATCTGTCTGTCTGCCTTTCAATTATCTCTGTCTGTCTATCTATCACCTCTGGTCTTGTGGCTTGAACTCAGGGCCTTGCATGTGCTGTGGGAGTGTTCTACCAATGACCTGCAGCTCCAGTCTTGTTTTCTTAAGATATGGTATCATTAGGTTGCCCAGGTAGACCTTGAACTTATGACCCTCCTGCCTCAATCTCCTGAGTAGCTGTGATGGCAGGCTTTCGCCACCATGTCTTGCTGCCTATCAAGGGGATGTATTATGTAGATTCCCCCAGTTGGAGATCTGAGGACATCTATTGTTTTCCCATTTGCCATTTGCATTCACCATTCTTGATAAACCGAAATCAGTCAACAAACATGGAAAGGGAGGGTGTTTGAAGCAGCCTCATTCACTCTCTCTCCTGATTCTGACTTTCATAAAGGCTTTTTAAATGTCTGCTGTGTCACATCCATTTTACAGATGGGAAAGCAAGTGATGGGCCTGAGGGAACCAAGTGGGGAACATCTGTATCACAATCCTCTGCCCAGAGAGCACTATGCAATTGCTTAGAGCATCTCTGCTTTAATGCAGAGTACTGTGAGTACCTGTCCCTGAGTGTTTAGGGCATTGCTTCCTGACAGCTGTAGTCATGTCCTGGTAGGAGAATGAGTTGTCTTCTCTTTGTGTAGGACTTTACCTGCAAGGTGCACTCCATTCTGTTTGCAGTCACCAGGCACTCAGGGAGTAGGGCTGGGAGATGAACGCACCTCAGTTTATATCTCCTTTCCCCTTTTTCCTCCAGAGGGGTGTCTGCTGCTTTTCAGTGCCCCTGAGGTTCCTCTGTGCCATTGTGGGCCACACTGACTGGGACACTCACCCTGAACTCATGCTTCTGGGGAAGAGTCATAGAGATCCCAGGCAGTTATTGATGGTCTCTGTTCAGATTGGGTATATCCCAGGTTCGTGGCATCTTGTTGAAAGGATTGAAGGAGTCCAAATAGAAAAGTAGCAAGGATTTTATTCAAAGCAAAGCACGAGAGCAGAGTGGATACACTGCAAAGGATCAGAGAGCTCTGAGCAAGCAGGAGGCCAGGAACCCCAAGACCACCCAGGACTTCCTTTCATGGGTTTAGCAGGAAGAGAAGTTGGTTGCTATGGGTGGAGTGAAGTGGGTTTCTGCTTGTTTTGTTTTATTTTATTGTATTTTTGCGAATTTCCTGTATTTTGATCATATTTACATTCCCACCTGCATCTGCACCCTACCTTACAACCCCCCACCAAATTTCCTGTACTCTAATGGAAATGTTTTGCAAGGATTAGGCCACTTACTGGGGAATCTATGGTTAAGTTTTCTGTTCTGATTGCTGATGTCCAAAGAACAGTGTTCTCCATGCCACAATGAATTAGGAGGTGTTCCTTCTCACCAGTGTCTTCCCCACTGAGAAGTACATTATGTCCTCATGAAGAACCACAGCTCTTAGATACACTGCTGCCTGCCTTCTCAGAGCTAGTGTTGCTGTGGACACAAGAAATGTGAGCTAGAGCCTTGTGCGTGCCACTGAGCCACGCCCCCAGCCCCTTACTGGGGGATTCTAGGTAGTCCTGGCACTTGCTTCTTATGATGTTCTTCTTCCACTCAGAGCCAGTGATTGACAGTATTTACCTCTTAACTAAGTAAACATGTCACTCTAGTGCCATAGTATTTATCCAGGATCCAGGGACTCACAGTAGCAAAAGCTACTTGGAAGCGATTTTCATTCCTTGTAATTATACAACCAAGGCAAGTTCATCAGTTCTGAAGCCAGCAACCTTGAACTTGCCATTGCACTGTAGTCCTAGAGTTCCAAATTGCACTCAGAACACTGAGCCTTGGAACCAACCCATTAAATAGCCATTTAATTAAAATGGATACTATTTCCAATGTTTTTGTTTCTTTAAGGGTTTAAGAATGTTTTACATTTTCCCCAAGCTATTTTCTTTTAAGAACTTGAATGTCAATTGAACCTAATCAATTAGCTGGACATGGTGGCACATGCCTTTAATCCAAGTACTCTCTGTGAGATGGAGACCAGCCTGTTCTACCTAGAGAGTTGCAGGCTAGGTAGGGCTACAGAGAGACTGTGTTTCAAAAAAAATGGTCAAAACAAATCAAAAGCTAATCATTTGCTACTTTAACATTTGTAGTTGCAAAACTGCAGGTTCAAATATACTTTCATATTTCATAGTCCATGGCCAAAGTTCTTATTTTACTTGACACTACCACATTTTCATCAGGAACTATAAAACAATGCTTATAATACTGGCCATGTTTGTATTTGAAAGTGTTCGAGATCAAAATACTTACTGGTGAGCTAGAGAGGCAGCTCTATTGGTAAACCATGTGGAACTGAATTCAATCTCCAGAACACATATCTTTAAAAAGTCAGGTGTGGCAGGGCATGGTGGTGCACACCTTTAATCCCAGCACTTGGGAGGCAGAGACAGGAAGACCTCTGTGAGTTCAAGGCTAGCCTTCTCTACATAGAGTTTCAGGCTGGTCAGTGCTACATAGTGAGACCCTATCTCAAAGGGAAAAAAAAGCCAGGTATGGTGGTATGCAGTTGTACAAGTGTAATCCCACTCGGGAGGTGGAGACAGGCAGATCCCTGGGGTTTGAAGGACATCCAGTACAGCCAAATTGGTAAGTTCCAGGCAAAGAACCGTGGTGAACACCTTCTGAAGAACCTACCTCCAGCCTCCACATCCACACACATACAAGCATGAGCATACTTATACCTTAAATCAATCCATCAGTCAAAGTACTTACTAATAACCAAAGATAATTGATCTTTTTTATGGAAGGCAAAGGATATTATTGGATTGGAAACACTATGTCTTGCGATGCCCAAGGAGGTCAGAAGAAAGTGTCAGATCCCCTGGAACTGGAGTTACAAATGGTTGTTAGCTGCCATGTGGGTGCTGGGATTTAAACCTAGGACTTCTGCAAGAATAGCCAGTGCTTTTAACCATTGGGCCATCTTTCCAGTCCCCTTGAAAACACTTTTTTATCACATCCCCAGAATCTTCCCATTAGCCCACAGACTCTCCCTAGGGAAGATGATTAAAGTGCTTCTGATGAGCTTTCAAAGCATATACCTAGCTCAGTTCAAGCTCTGTGAAAGCCGTGTGCACATGGTTCTGGTTAACACACGCTCCCTTCAGAGCGAGCCCTGGGAACCCAACAGTTGCTCACTCAGTAGTGAATTGGGGGTGTTTAGTTCTGTTTGCCAAGGTATTCAGGGCAAATGTGGGCCCTTCAGGTGCCTACAACGTGCTCACTGGGCTGTTTTCGCCAACCATAAATCCAGAATTTCTAGGATTACTGTGTCAATATCATTTCTCCCAAACAGATGATCTCTTCAGGGGTGTCAATCCTGGAATCCCTTGGAGCCTAGCAAGCAAAGCAGACAGTGCAACTGTAGGTTCCTGCACAAAAGGCTCTCCTAGATACCAGCATGTCCACATTCAAGGGAATTTTTCTCCAGTGATTTGCTTTGTTATGTTTTATTTTGTTCAGACATGGTCTCATGTAGCCTAGGCTGGTCTAGAACCCGCCTTATAACCAAGGGTGGCTTTGAACTTCTGATCTTCTTGATTCCATCTCCTCAGTGCTGGTATTACAGGTGTGAGTCACCAACCCCGGTCGATAGGATGCTGGGGATGGAGTCTGGGGCTGCTGCATGCTACACAAGCACTCTACCAGTGGAGCCACTTCCTCAGCCCCTTGAAGGATATTTTGGTTCATGCTCATGATCCAAGACCCCAGGGAGCTCCTTTCTTCTTGTTTCATCTTTCTGAAACAGAATTGTTTTGTTAGATGACTCCCCAGCAAGCTAAGATTAAGAATGACCAGGGGTGCTTGGGAAGTGCCTTTTGGAAATGTCACCCCTTTACAGGACTGTGGTGTTGTTTATGTCAGTGGGTCTTGTCTATAAGGCTGATGGATTGGTTTCTGATCTGTGAGAACCTTCTCTGTGGTTATAAATGGTACCTACATGACCCTCTAACTTGCTGTTTCTGAACCCTCATTTTAGTTTCTCAGCTCTGGCCCATTTTGCCCACACTGGACTCATATACCCCTCCCCCCATTACGTTTATTACTAAGCCATGGAATTAGAAATTAGAATTGTAAGATTTCGTCTTTAAATATAGAATGAAGGTGAACGAAGACTAAAGACATAATTTTATTTTAAAAAATACATAGATTTATTCCCATAAAGTTAAGGGAAAATCTCTGTGGCTGAACACCATAATTTTCCTATGAAGTCAATGCAAGTTTTAAATGAGTTCTGTGGAGTTATGTTATAATAAAGCCAAGCTGTTCCTATTACAGGCAAAGTATTAAGCCTTGCTCCCATAATCTCTGAGCATACCTTCTACCCTCCTTTTGAACAGCATTCTTCCCATAACACCAGTGATATGCATGTCTGTTGTAAAAAGATTGGAAAATATTTTAAAATACAGGGTCCTAAAGGAAATGACGTGTACTCTTACCGCGTGCAGACCGACCACAGCTACATTACGTCTGGACTCATAAAGGAATGTTCCTAGAATTTTGCCACATGCACATAACCCAGTGTTGGCAAACCTGAGTGGATGTTATTGCGTAAGATCCTACTTTGACTCTGTATCCACACACTGCCCACCTGTAGTAACAGCAACTCAGAATTAAGCAAGTTTGATTCCAGTGATGTGTGTCACTTCATGAATCGGCACTATGGAGACAAGGTCCTAGTTTCATTCTGTTGCTATGACAAATGCCATGACCAAAAGCAACTTACATGGGGAAGGGATTTATTTCAGCTTACAGGTCACAGTATACAACTGAAGGAAGTCAGGGGAGGAACTCTGCAGGAACTTGAAGCAGAAACCACTAAGGATGCTGCTTACTGGTTTGCTTACAGGTCCATGCTTAGCTATCCTTCTTATACAGGCCACAGCCTAGGGATGGTGCCACCCACAATAGGATGGGCTCTCCTACATCAATTAACAGTCAAGACATCCCCCACAGACTTGTCCACAAACCATTCTGATCTGAGTCCCTCCCTTTACAGATGGCTCTAGACTGTGTTAACAGCTAAAGCCAACTAGGACAGATGGAATGGGCTGCAAGATAGGTGATTCATGGGCTCCACAGCTTATTAAGAGCTAACGTTAGGCTAGGGAGATGGCTCAGTGTATAAAATGCCTCCCCTGAAAACATGGGGACCTGTGTTAGATACCAAAATTCCACTTAAGAAAGCTTAGCCTGGTGCATGTTTTCTAATCCCAACACTTGGAGGTAGAGACAGGAGGATCCCTGGAACTTACTAGAAAGGCAGTCTAGCCCCATGAGTTAGTTCAGGCCAGTGAGAGATCTTGTCTCAATAAAACAAAGTGAATGACACCTAAGGAACAACACTTAAGGCTGTCTTCTGGGGCAAACACATACCCACCCAACAATAACAACCTCAGATGCTTGTTTCCCAGCATCATCAACTTCAACCTCATGTTCCCTCTCATAACCACAACAATGACACCAGAGAATACCAGGAACATTCAACTCTGGCACTGAGAAATGCAGGTGCTGAGGGAGGTGTGGCTACACAGCAAAGCCAGAGGCTGCAGGCATTGCCCACTGTCTCTAAAACTTGATTCTCTTATTAAGTATCAGAGCAGGTGGACCGAGCAGGTGGCTCAGCCAGTAAAGCACTTGCTACCCCTGCATGAGGACCTGACTTGTGTCCTCAGATCCCATGTAAAAGGCTAGGCGTGGTAGAGCACATCTGTAATCTCAGTGTTGAAAGTTGGTAGACAGGAGGACTTCTGGGGCTTGCTGGTAGAGTCAGTACGTTTTAGGTTCAGTGAGAGGTCGTATCTCAAAAAACAAGGTGGATGGAATCTAAGGAGGACACCTGACAGCAACCTCTGTCCTCCATAGACAGGAACAGATATACGTGCACATCCCCCACACATCTGCAGATACCCAAACATGTACACACCGTACTACATACAAATACATTCATATGCACACACATACATACCATGTCCACACATATATACATGCTCATACGTTCACACACCTATATACACACATATGTACACATGCTCATGCACACCCCCATGTATACGAATGCACACGTTCTCATATACATGCACACATGCATGCACATGTGCACTCATACACATGGACACAAGCATAGGCATACACATACACATCCATATAAAACCACTAACACATGCACACATACATGCACACTTCCACATGTCCACATATATACAGACTTCCCACCCCCACATGCACGCACATCCATATATACCCACATGCATACACCCATAAGGATAGACACATACATACACACACCAACTCACACCCATACAGACCTATACATATGCACATACATGCGTACATACCTCTCCACACAGCTCATACACACCCACGTGCACAGGCACATGCACACTCATCCATATGTACCCGAATGCACACATATAACCACACCCATACAGACCTTCATACACACATGCACACACATCCATATACACACACATTCATATGCACTCATCCCTACCCCACACATGCCCATACACACACATGCATACCCCCATGCATGCACACACAAACATGCATATGCACCCACCTCTTCACACACATGTACACACACAGTACACATACACAAGAATTGTAGCAGCCATCAGGACTTTTCATTGAGATGGATATTTGTAGATAATTTTATTTCAGAAATTTGTTTCTTTTTGTTAATATTCCATTCAGAAAGATTTAGAAAGAGCAAAAAGGAAAAGTCTTTTAGGGAACTGGTTCTTCCTTTTGACTGTCCTTCAAGTAGCCAGGATTTTTGTGGTGTCTTTTTTTAAACAATATATAAGAACTTCAGTTTTAATTTTGACTTAAACATTTATTGAAATTAAAGACTAAAAAAAAGCTTTCAAATAAAAACCTTAATAGAGATAAACCTTAATGTTTTTATTTTGTATGTACTTTTAATTTGCAGTACCCTTGAAACACTGTAGTAAATAATATTGAGAATTATGGGCATTTTAAAAGACTAATTCTAAGAATTAATAGGCATATTTAAAATTACTATGGCAAAAATCAGATGTTAAAGCAAAAAGTTATATATTCAATTTAAAAATTATACTATTAAATGTGTAACTTCATGTGTAGTAAATATTCATATCTAATTTTAGGTACCAGTGTAACATATACTAAAATAAAATGGAACAATTTCTATGGTTCTATAAAAGAACCTATAAAGGAGTCATAAATAATTATAGTAAAACTCTTTTTGAAATATTTTTATGGGACTAAAAATTGAAAACTTCCTAATAGGGAAATTTTCTTAAATGAGACATGAAATAAGTTAGCCATAGAGACCTAAAATGTAATATGCCCTGCGGGAGCCCCTAGCGGGCAATCACTCTTTAAGATAATTTTATACCATGGATAACAACCAAGAGTTTTTGGAAAAACCTCTCCAAAAGATAACATGAAGGAAAAGGTGATCACCTTCGATTCCTCATGACAGACTGTTGCCTTTGTGTGACCACCTGTCTCTGGAAGGGCCCTGCAAGCAAACAGACCCTTCCCAGCACAGCACACATAGTCTGTGGGGTTTAGAAAGAAGAGCTTGGGCTCAGACTGTATCAAACTTTTGCAGTGTGTGTGTGTGTGTGTGTGTGTGTGTGTGTGTGTGTGTGTGTGTGTACCTGCATGAGGAGACAAGAGGTCAGCCTTGAGTGCGATTCCTCAGAAGCCATTCACTTTGGTTTGTATTTTTTTTGTTTGTTTTGAGACATAGTCTCACTATATAGTCCTGACTGGCCTGAAACTCACTATGTAGACCAGGCTGGCCTAGATCTCACACAGATAACTGCCTCTGCCTCCTGAGTGCTGGGATTAAAGGTATTCACACCATACCCTGCCTGCCTTATCTTTTGAGACAGGCAGGGTCTCTCCCTGGGCCTGGGCCTTATGGATTTACTAGTCAGGCTGTCTAGTGAGCTCCAGGTATTCACTTACAACTTTCTTCTCAGCACTGGGATTACAAACACTACCAAGTTCAGATTTATACTTGAGTAATGAAGACTGAACTCAGGTCCTCACTTGTAAAGCAAGCACTTTTATCCACTGGGTCATCTCTCTAGCCCAACATTTGCGTTTTAAATAAGTTTTAACTAATTCTGACCATCCCACTTGTCCCTTTAGCCTAGTGAGAAAGGCAGTGAAAAGCAGTGTGAGTTTATGTCAGTAATGTCATTGGCTTCCTCCTTTCTAAATAAAAGACAGGATGAGAAATCTTTATATGATGGTGTGATGCTTAGTGTTAATAGTCAGCTTGGCCAAATTGAGAATTATCTAGGAGAAAGGCCTCTGGGTGTGCCTGTGGGGATTATCTTAATTGCATTCATTAAGGTGAGAAGACTCTCTACTGTGAGTGGCACCATTCCCTTGCTGGAGTCCTGGACTGTGCAGGTGTAGGAAGGGAACTGAGCATCAGGCTTCATCACTCTGTTTCCTGACTGTGGATGTGATGTGTTCACTTCTTTCAAGTTCCTGTTGCCTTGAATTCCCACTATGAACTGTGAATCAGAATAAGTTTGTTCTCTCTTAAGTTGTTATTGTCTGAATATTTCATCACAGTAACAGGAAAAGAAGTCATCTACTGGTTGTTCTGTCTCTGGCAGTAAGTTTCTCTGTGACCTTGGTAGGTAATGAGGGCTCAAAGAAAGCATGTGTGGATCAAATGTGTGTCAGGTTCCTTTCCTGAATTTGATCATGAATTCATATATGTCTAAACTAAAGATCAAGATAACTATAGATTGACACACCACAAAATCATAAACTTAGTTTCAGTACTACCTTCTTACAATTTTTTTTTGTAACTCTGTTGCATAGTTCTCAAGCATGAACTTTGTACATGACAGGATCATGTGGAGTGTCCAAAGGTTGGGCATACCTTATTATTTTTCTTGTTCCTCCACTGACCTAGAACAAAATGAAAGCACAGATAAAAAGTGTGTCCCAGATTAGTGATGAGGATTTAAATTGAATGGATTGGCACTATGTTTAATGGAACCATTCCTTCTGCTCACCAGTTAAAAAGAGATAGACAAAGCTCTGAGAGGCTCCCAAGGTGACAAAGAGCACAAGAGTCACTTGGTGATCCTTAGTGATCAATCCAGCCTTCTGTGGGGAAGGTTGTGATCACCACATGGTCAGATAGCCTGACCTGGAGCAGACATTACCTCGAGTTCTCCAGAACCTCTGTTTTAATCATCTCTGGAGGTGTTTGCTGCCAATGCCATCTTCCTCATAGGGCTGGCTCCGACATGCAGCCAGACATGCTGAGGTTGGCAGAGGAGGCACAGCCACAGGTTGGCTGTGGATTGCTTTTATCTGTTAGGTCTTTTGTGTTTTTCTTTTTTCTTTTGTGTGTGTGTGTGTGTATGTGTGTGTGTGTGTATGTGTGTGCAGGTGTACATGTGTGTATATGCATGTGGAGGCCAGAGATCAACCTTGATCGTCATGCTTCAGGTTCTCTACCTTGTGTTTGAGACAAGGTCTTTCACTGGCCTAGAATTCACCAAGTAGGCTGAACTGGTTGGCCAGCGAGTCCCAGGGATCTGCTTGCCCCTCTCACCAGCACTGGGATTACAAGAATGCATTACACCCAGCTTCTCTTTTTACAATTTAATTAATTCTTTGAGAATTTCACATAGTGTATTTTGATCATTTTCACCCACACTGTTCCCCTTAAGTCCTCCTAGATTCACCCCCACCTTTCTATATCCCCAGTTCTGTGTCTTATTTTCTCTCTTTGATTCCAATATGTACTACCCATAAACATTTGGGTGTGGGGCCATCTACTGGAGTGAAGTTGACCTACCAAGAGCCACACTCTAAAGAAAACTGACTCTCTCCTACCCTAGCAGTCATCAATTGTCCATCTCTTCTCACCTGGAGATGGGGGCGTATAAACCTCTTCCCATGCTGTGCTGGAATGTTGATTGGCTTAATCTTGTGCAGGTCTTGTACAAGCAACCACAACTGAAGTGAGTTCATGAGTGCATGAGTCCTGTCATGTTCTGTTCTGGTCCTTCCTGACCTCTGGCTCTTACAACCTTCCTGCTCTCTCTGCTGAGATGGTCCCTGAGCCGTGTGTGTGAGTGTGTGTGAGTGTGTGTGTGTGTGTGTGTGTGTGTGTGTGTGTATAATATAGATGGCCCATTTGTGGCTAGGCATTCCATTAACATTTACTCTCTGCACTATGACAAATTGTGAGTTTCTGCATTAATGACCATCCACTTCACAAGGAAACTTTCACTGATGAGGTCTGAGAGTTGCATTAATCTGCAGGTAGAGAGATACAAATTTAGAGAGCATTTGCTACTATGACATTTAATAAAATAATAATAGTAGGTTCACCCTATGAGCTCCTCACCCATGGGTTCTTGGCTAGATTTACAATACCAGGCATGTGTTTCCTCCTGTAGAACAGGTCTTAGATCCAATCCGAAAGCCATCGGTGGTTACCACGTAACATTTGTGCTGCTGTGACACCCACGAACATACTTTGCTATACTGGTCATTCTTGCAGTTCATAGGGTTCACAGCTGGGTAATATTGCTGTTGACCTTTTCCCCCAAGTAGTCTACATAGCCCCTTATAGTACTGTGACAGCTAGCCAGCAGGAAGGAAGCTTCCTGGTCAGTACAGACTTAATTTCTCCGTGTCCTACGACCAATGTTTGAGTTGTCCTCAGTAACAGGGTCTTGCCATCAAGTTCTGATGGGCAACCAGAAGTAGTGGTTGTAGCCTGTATTGTTGGGGAGGGTGTCTCAGGACACCTCTGAACAACAGTTTGAGGGGAGACATTCCACATCTGGCACTGGGCTTTCTATTTGGCTTCTGGAATGACCATAACCCTGTATGTAGCAATTCCAGTCAAACTCAAGTATATGAAGCTTATAAAATATTAGGTTTCCATATTAATTTTTCAAACATCCTCATTGCACTCAGCTGTTTTACCTGGGAATCTGGGGGTCAAACCCAAGTCCTCTTGTTTGCAAGACAAGTACTTTACTGATAAGCTGTCTCTCCAGCCCATGTTTAGGTGTTTTTAAAACTGTATATGTTACTGTGTAGTTGTCCTAATGAGCAAATTCCTTATTACAAATGTGATGTTCTGTGGAGTGTCCTTGACTGTGTCTGCCTCTCTGAAACAGAGCCATCACACTGGAGAATCAGCTGGTGATCCTTGCCACGACAGTGAGTGATGCAGGGGCTTACTACGTGCAGGCTGTGAATGAGAGGAATGGAGAGAACAAGACAAGTCCTTTCATCCATCTGAGTATAGCACGTGAGTTTTGAAATTCCAACTGATAGTTCTGAAAGAAATAAAAATCTTGCCTTTTAATAACCACCATCTGGTGGGACATTTTGCAATGAATCTTCTCCCTCTGGTATAGTTTATGACTTAATATTGATCCATTGTTGATAGTTTAAAGAACTTCAGAGCCATTCATTCCTTTGAATGAATTACAGACAATATGAATCTCACACTTTAAAATTTTTATTTATTTTAATTTTATGTGTATGAGTATGTTGCCTGTGTATATGTAAGTGTATCAAATGCATGCAGTGCCCATGGAGGTCAGAAGAGGGCATTGGATCCTCTGAAACTGGAGTTATGGATGGTTGTTAACTACCATATAGGTACTGGAACCAAACCTGGGTCCTCTGAAAGAGTGGCCAGTGTTCTTAACTGCTGAGCCATCTCTCTAGCCCCAGAGGTGTGTATTTAAATGTTGGTGGTGTATTGTTTTGTGGTATACCGAAAAAATGTTGTTGGAGAATGGTCTTGGTGGAAAACAAATTTCAGAGTATGATCATGTCACATGGGTGGAGGTCGTATTGATCTGTCTTCTCAGTGGTGGATTTAATCTTCCTGAAAACACCCTGAGGGAGCATTTTTCTGCTTTGGGCTGTTTCAAACATGTGCTTGCTTTGCCTTGTATTTCAGGGTGATTGGTTATTAGATAGGGTAGAATTCACAGTGGAAATGTCCGTGGCAACCACTGTGTGTAGGCGTCTTTGGATTAAGGGAGTGTGTCCTCACATGCCTACCCTATCTTGGAAAGTGGCCTGCGCAGCTCTGCTGTGATCCACCATCGGCTCCTTAATTCTTAATTATTTGTGTGGGTATACGTGTGTATGTTCATGTTTGTATATGTATATGTGCATCTGTATGGAGGCCAGAGATTGATGGTCCATGTCTTCCTCAGTCACTCTCTACCTTTAAAAAAAGGTTTGTGCATATGTGGGCTTGAGTGTATGCATTTGTGTGCAGTGTATGTGTATGTTTATATGCACATGAGCAGGACACACACACGTGCTCACAGGTGCGGAGGCCAGAGGAGGATGTCAGCACCTGCTCTGTCACTCTCGACCTTAGTCTCTTTTTAAAAATTTTTTATTTTTATTTTATGAGTGTTTTGCCTACCTAGATGTAAGTGTACCACATGTGTGCAATGCCTGGGGAGGTCAGAAGAGCGTGTTGGATTCCCTGGAACTGGAGTTACAGATGGTCATTAGCCATCATATGGGTACTGGAAACTGCACCTGGGTCCTCTTCAAAAGCAGCTATTGTTTTTAACCTTTGAGCATTTCCCCAGCCCTTCCACCTCATTCTTTTGAGACACGGTCTTTCAACTTATCCTGCAGCTAGAATGATGGCAGGCAAGTCCCCCAAAGCCTCCTGTCTCTGCCCCTCCGATAGTACTGGGGTGACAAACGCATTTAATCATACCCAGATTTTTATTTGGGTGCTGGGTATGTGGACTCGGGTCTGCATAGTTACACAGAAAGCACCCTGACCCCCTCAGGCCTTTTCTACCTAGTTTTTTGAGTCAGGCTCTCTCCCTGAACTTGAAGCTCACTGATTTAGCCAGAGCGACTGGCCACGGGCCCTACAGGGTCTTCCTGTCTCTCCCTCCCCAGTGCTAGAATTATAGATCCTTCTGCAGTGCCCACCCTTTTTAAGTGGATTCTGGGAGATCAAACTTAGGACCTCATGCTTGTACAGCAAGCACTTCACTGACTGAGCCATTCCTCTCACCTCTCAGAGCCTCCTTAATTCTGAGGAACTCAGTCCCTCTTCCTAGAACATACACCAGGCATGGTGAGAATCAGTCAGCCCTTTTAATGCCCATTGATTAGGTGGAGAGGTCACAGAATCCCATGTGTTATGTTCTGATATTGAAAGGACCACCTGTGTCAAGAGCTGTAGGAAATATGAACATGACTTAGCAAGGCCGTTTCAACAGTGATAATGGGGAACAGAGATCTTGTTATCATAGAGCTTATGATTAATGTTAATGATTGCTTAGTTGTACAACCAGAGGCATTTATTCTGTTCAGCAAATCTGATTTAACACTCAATGGTGATATAATAGGATGATAATCAAAACCAGTAGCATTCTGGATTGGAAATAAGGAAATTGGCCTTACTCTCTTAGAAGAATCAGGGGAATGACTCTACAAAAGTCCTGGTTTGCACAGCACTTCCATCCCAGAGCTAGGAAATGGCTTCAACAGTGGTTTCTTACAGCCTCTTCTGACAGCCAGTACAGAATAAAACAGTGTGTTTGCAAATAGCCATCCAAATGCAATACTGTGGAATTAGGTAATTGGAATATATAAATGTCTTTGCAATCTGAATGCAATACTGTGGAATTAGGTAATTGGAATATATAAATGTCTTTGCAATCTGAATGCAATACTGTGGTGTTAGGTAATTGGAATATGTAAATATTTTTGCAATAATTTCAGATCCACCCCATCCAAAAAGTATATAGGAAGTTGCTCATAAATATTATAATTAATAGACTCATATCTCAGTCTCTTGTAAAATATTATCTTTTCATTGGTATCAAACAAAACATGTAAAGTTGAACTATAATGAGGTTGGTCTAGAGGCTTTTTAAGTCTTAGGAGGAAACCCTGCATTCTCCTTTCTGTATTTGCTTTTTGTCAAGGCCAGGTGCAGCGTGGGAAGGAAGGAGGTGGAGGAGGAAACAGCCTTATTTTAATTCTTAGGCGAACCTTTCCCTGACACATTGGACTTAGCTAAATGTTAAAGGGAACCAATTATGCGGTTTTCCCAGTAGAAGTTCTGTTTGGGCAAACTTCGAAAGATCAGAAGTCTTGATGAATCTACAGACCCCTCTATAATGTGTATTTAGATGTGGCTGTGTGCTCTACGTGGCACAGTGGTAGGGGCTGAGGCTTGGGACCTTCACGCAGTGTCCTGTGCGGCCGTGGCACATGATGAGCCCATTCCCTCTCTGGATTTATTACAGTAGGAGAGTCTCAGAAGCCGTTCACACCATGACAAGGTGCTGTGTCTGAAGCCTCAGGCATCTTTTTGTCCTTTCCTAAGGCAGGCTTTTGTGAGCGCACCAAAAAACATGGATGAAAAATTTTAAAATAAAATTTAAAAAATAAAATTAAAATGAAAGAATCAAGGATATTACATTTAGTGAAGCTATATTCTTTCCTCTTGATGTTGGGAGAATAAGGTAGGGGATCTTTATGTTGTGACTGTGACCAGGGTGGTCCAGTGCTGGAAATTAAATTCTGGTGGATCACACTGAAATTAATTTTTCAGTGGATTATCAGGGTGGGAGAAAGGGCTCAGCAGTTAATAGTGCCTACTGCTCTTCCAGAGAACCAGGTTCACTTCCCAGTACCCATGTCAGGTGCCTCACAATTGCTCCTAATTCCAGTTCCAGACCTCCACAGGCACTGGTACTCACATGCACACACACATATACATAATTAAAAATAAAGTTTTAAAAATGGATTATAATTAGTTCTCTCTCACACTAGTTCCCTGCAGGACAGCGGAGTATGGGAGTGGAGGAAGAGCCAGAGCTAACCGTGTCTCTATCTCAATGAGTGTTGTGTTGTTACCTACCAATAAGAAGATACAACTTTTCAGAACTGCTGTGTGTGTGTGTGTCTATGTGTGTCTGTGTGTGTCTGTGTCTATGTGTATGTTGTGTGTCTGTGTCTGTGTGTGTGTTTCTGCATGTACACATGGAGGCCAGAGGTTGGCATCAGGTTTCTTCCGCAGTTGCTCTCTTTCCACCTTATTTTTAGAGGCAGCGGCTCTCACTGTACGGAAACCACTGATTAGCCAGGCTGGCCAGCTTGTCTCTACATTTCCAGCACTGGGGTTACAGGTACCTGTACCAGTGCCCAACTTTTTTGTGGGTTCTGGGTATCTGATCTCAGGTCCTCATGTTTGCACGGCAAATATTTTACCAATTGCACCAATTCCCTAATCCCAGTTGCTGAATATTTTCTGTACTTGAAGTTGATGGGAAACAAAAGATAAAGGGGTTAAGGATAAAAATAAACTTTTAAAACACATGAATGTTAGAAGTGAAACACGACCCCTAATAGGGGTGCCCACTGTATCTGACGTGTTTAGTGAATGGCATTATTATGTCTCAACATTTCTCCCTCAGTGGTTAGGGAGATAATCATGGCTTGGGCCATGTATTCCAGTCTGGATAGAGAGAGGGATCTGAACCTTCCATCCAGGCTTCCAGGGCAACCTCACTGCCTCTCAGGAGCTGGCTGACTTTGAAGTCCTAATGTGACATGAATCCAGCAGTTCCCAAGGACATAGTGGGGCTGGAAAGCATCCCCTATGAATTTTTCATAGCCGGCTCTTGCAGCTCAGGTGCACATAGAAAAGGAATGGGGCTGAACTTGCCTGAGAGTAGACATTTCTATTCTGAGGTCAGACCCAGGCAAGCTTTATAAACCTGTCAGCCTGCTTCGGCCTCTCGTTTTGAAGATTTTACATCGAGTTAACTTCTGTGGATCTGATCTTCCACACTGAATTAATCTGCGGATGGGAGTTTCTTCTCTTTATAAAAGAAAAAAAGCCTACAGTTAGGCGAGGAGAAGAATTCTGCAGGGCGATTAATCAATCATTGTTTAAAAGCCGTCGTGCATACTTTAGACACATCATCACTTCTGACCCAATATTCAAAATGTCCAGCGTAATGAGATTGTCTGTGAGGGATGAAGTCTCGATTAAAGCAGAAATGACTGCCTCTCTTCTTCTTGCTTTCTTCACCTCTTTCATTTTAATGTCTGCTCTTCAAACAACATTTCCAGATAGGCTATCATTTTGGCTGATCCTCCTTGAGGCTGACAAACCCCAGCTTTTAATTCTGAGGACCACTTAACATTCTTTTGTCCTCTATCATGCTAATTTAACTGCAGACCTCATAGATGGCTACTGGTTCAAAGTGGATCCCTAAGAATAATGTCTCTGCACAGTCATCTAGGGACTGCCCAGTAAAACACAGCTTTTGTGTGCCCCGGATGAAATCCTAGCTTATTTTCCTCATGCCTTTAACATTAAAGGAATAAAAGGGACCAGGTGTAAGCCTTTGAATGGACTCTGGTATTGGTTGAATTCCTAACTCAATGGGAAGCTTTTGAAAATATAATTTTACTCTACCCCACTTGTGAGGATGTTGGGTCCTATGTCCTGGGAAAGCAACTTAGAATCCAGCTGCAGCTCTGTAAGTTGCATGGTGTTTCACTGCCAGAAGGCTCAGAAACATAAATAGGATGCGTGTGTAATGAGGTCAGAGTTTAATGTAGCCATGCGGTGTACCTGCTAACCCAGGTACTTAAGGAAGTAGAGGTGAGCACTGGTATATCCTTTTGGAGCTACTGATGGGCACAGCCACGTCTAAGGTCTGGTCCCCAGTGCCCTAATGGGGCTGGAGAGGGGATTGTTCAGTGGTTTAAGAGCACCAGCAGCTCTTGCTAAGGACTCCATTTAGTTCTCAGTTTGGGCTGGCCTGTTAACTCCAGCAACAGGGGAACTGACACCCTCTTTTGGCCTCTGCTGTCACCTGCACAAACCCCCACACAGATATACACATACACATAATTAAAAATAAAACAATTCCTTAAAAGAAAAAGAAAACAAAAAAAAAAAAAAGAAAGAGAAGCCCTGAAGGCTGGAGATGTGGCTCAATTGGTAGAGTTTGCCTAGCGTGGACAGAGTCCTGAATTCCATTCCCAGCACCTCATAAAACAAGGTATGCACCTGTGAGCCCAGCTTGAAGGTGGGGGCAAGATATCAGAAGTTCAAGGACATCCTCAGCTATATAGCAGGTTCAAAGCTAGCCTAAGCTACAAGAGACTCTGTCTTAGAAAGAATCCCTGAGCATTGGCCCCTAGTGCAGGAATACCTAATTACTTATAAGTCACAAACATTCAGTGCTACAACAGAGACAAAGTGGAGAACTATGTCCCTTCAAGTGTGTGGTTCATTATGGAAGCTTCATTCTACATTCCATTGTGCTTTCAGTATCTTCCTCATGACAGGTTCATTACATCTTGATGTTTCATTGATGAGTATAATATATGCTTTGTATGGTAGATAGCTTCAGTTATCAACCTGACACATCTGGGATAGGGGGAACCTCAACTGGGGGTTTTCTCTACCAGACTGGCCTGTGGGCATGTCTGAGAGTTATTTTCTTGATTGTTGAGTGATGTGGGAGATCCCAGCCCAGTGTGGATGATGCCTGGGTTTTATATGAAGGCAGACTGAGCAAAGGCCAGAGGAGTAAGCAAGTAAACAGCATTCCTCCATGATCTGTGCTTCAGTTTCTGCCTCTAGGTTCCTGTCTTGAGTTCCTATTCTGGCTTCCTCCCAGATGGACTACACTGTCAGCTTAAATAAACCCTTTCTCCTCAAGTTGCTTTTTGGTCATGGTGTTTAACACAACAGTAGAGAAACCTAAGTAGAACAGAAGTTGGTATCAGAGGTGGGGTTTAAACCCATGCAGACACATGTCGATTGGTCTTGGTAATGTTTAATGTTTTAGCCAATTGCTTTTGGCATATGGTTACAGAGAATTGTGTTTCCTGTTAACATGGCTCATGCTTGCCACTAGGGTCAGCATTGCTCTGTTCTAATTCGTCTGTGCTAGCATTCTAAGTAATTCAAAGCTGTGCTTCTTCCCAGGAAGAACTACATAGTTTTATGTCTACTTATCCATAATGTGAAAATTCACTGAGTTAAAATGAAACTTATAAGTCCATAAGTCTGCTTCTCCCCCATAAGGTGAAGCTATAGCCCACTGGAGAGTCTCAGAAGCATGCAAACTATGAGGACATCCTGACCCACCTGTTTACAAATGAGAATTTTTAGATGACTTTAAGATAACTTAAGTACAGGATCTGCATGATCAATGGAATCATCACATAGTATTCCACTTACGTTTTCAGATAAAACACAAATTAAAATGACATTTTAAATATTTTATTTCTGAGCCCCATATGGGGTAGATGGATGGATAACAGGTAGCTATAATGGATGGGTGGTGAGTGAGTGGATAGATGGATAGATGAATAGTGAGTAGGTAGGTGGGGAGATAGATATGTGGATGGAGAGTGAGTAGGTGGGTGGATGATGAATGGATGGATGAGCAGATGGGTGGGGAGATGGATGAATGATGAGGGAGTAGGACAGACAGAAGGATAGGTGGGTGGGTAGATGGGTGGATAGATTGGTGAATGAAGTTTTACGAAGTGGGCAGGTGGTGACACTCACCAACACTTCAATAACAACAAAAGATCTCTAATGCTGGGGCTGTAGCTCAATGGTAGAGCATCTGCCTGATGAGGCCCTAAGTGCAATCCCCAGCACTAGCTTCCCCACTTCAAAAGGAAAACATTAATTTGACGCTTCATTAACAATGTTTTATGGGACTGGGAAGATGGCTCAGTTGATAAAGTGCTTTCCAAGAAAGCTTGATTACCTGAGTTCAGATCCTGAGTCCCCAGGTAAAAATCTGGATTTGGTGACATGTGCTTGTATTCCCAGTGCTGGGAGTGGAGACAAAAAAGACTGTGGTGTTCTCTGGTCTGCTGATCTAGGTGAATTGGTAGCTTCAGACCAATGAGAGACCTTATCTTTGAAGAGTAGATATGTCTCTTGAGAAACAACACTCAGGGTTGACTTCTGACTTCCAGGTTTTGTGTCATGTAGGTGGAATGTAGTATGCAGCTTTCTGGCCAGGCATTCCAAGCCTGTGTGTGACTTAGGGTTCTTTCTGTTGGTACATGGGTATCCAGACCCATACTGAGGTGGTGGAACCACAGGTAGAAGCAGTTCAGAGATGTGGACCAGCACTTTGAAAAAATGCTCCCAGGGGATCTCCCATAGACCCAGACTAAAATGCAGTTCTGTGTACTGTGTTCTGACACTGCAGGGGTTTTGCTATTAGAACAAGTCTCATCTATTCTAATTTCTAAATTATCATATGACCTTTGTTTAGAACACAGAGGTGGAAGAATGGAAAGATACTCTATAACCAAATTCTTATCAGTAACATTACATGAACAAAATTTCACAGTAGTCATTGCTGTGAGAGAGAGAGAGAGAGAGAGAGAGAGAAAGAGAGAGAGAAAGAGAGAAAGAGAAACAGTCAAATAATGCCTAGCTAGTATAAAACACCAGAGGGAATCATATTAGTCTAACAACCTAATGATAAGTTATACCTACAATATCTCTGCATGAGTCCATGTGCATAGCTGAAGGCTACATAACAAGAAACAGTGCCAGACAGGAGAAACCTACCTTTGAGTTGTTTGCCAGGGTGGTTCAAAAGACCCCCCAAAGTACACAGGCTATTGCCACAGCCCTTGATTGCCTCCTAGAATTTGAAGGTAAGATCCTATTACTGAAAACAGGACATACTTCAGAGACCAAATTTGGAGCAATGGAGCTGGAACTGACCTGGAATCCACTTCTCCTGAAGGCTAGCTCTCATAGCTCTGGAGAGCACTCTGCAAGTAGCCAAGGGAGAACATCAGTTGATGGCCCAACACCAGTTTCATGACCAAATAACCACATCAATGACCAGAACAGCACTCAACACTGGTACAATAGTAACACTTTTATCTTGGGATCAATCAATGGCTACCTAACTAGTTTTAGAGCCCACTCAATGAAAGGAAACTCATGTGTGGTACTGTAATCATAGCTAAATACACATGGTTGAAGAGGGTATAGCTCTTAGAGAAATCCCCAAGGCTGTCACATCCCTAGGGAAATATAACTTCTTACTAAGTGCAAAATATATATGCTTATATATACAATCAAGTACCCCAGTCACCACTCATCAAAGAAGCTTCCTTTGTACCAGATGCAGACTACTATGGAGTACCACAGGGTTTTCACAGACATTGTGAATTGCCTGCGCCTAAGTGGCACATCTTACAGTGCATCTTCTATACCCAAGGCTCACACAACATGGAACAAGGGTAAAGAGGACACTAATGAATCTCTCAACTCTCATTAATGAAACTCCCTTATGTAACAGAGGGCCAGTAACACAAAAGGTCACAACTGGAACAAGAATGGAGATTAGGAATCTGCAGAGGTGGGTTCCTGGACAGGACTCCTATATTAAGTTTCACTCACTCAATGATCAGGGGCTATTGTGGAAGAGAAGAAGGAAAGATAGTAAGAGCCAGTGAGGAGGTGTGTGACTATAGTTGTGTCCGGTACCATCATGTCTCACCACTCGGGGCCAGCCCGAGTGGACTTTGGGGGGCCAGCCCGAGGGGTTGGGGGTGAGTAGACACAGAGTCAAGCCGCAGACTCTGGGAGCTGGATGGGAAGCAGGCCAAGCGCGTGGTACTGCCAACTCGTTTATTGAATAGCTGCACAAGCTCTTATAGGTCTGGATAGACAATGACCTTATAGGGTGGGGTCCCAAATACAGACAATAGTAAGTTTGTCCCCAGGTAGGCAGGCACTTTCCAGATGCTGGTCTCACAACTAGCCAGAGCAGAACACCACACCCACAGGAGCCATTCCTCTATTCCTCCTAGCAGGTGGCCTGGCTAGGCCCACCTTACATTATGCCCAACATGTGACCATACACATATAGAATCCTACAAGCTCCTGGGACCCTGCTCATATGAACCTACAGCTCTGGTGTTAGCATACTCAAGACTGTGCAAACTCAAACAGACAAAAACCCAGCATGGAACTGGAGAAATGGGTGGTAGACCACAAAATTTGCTAAAGAAATGTTGACAACTGATTACTGTTGGGTGAGGATGAGCTTCCTAAAGTAAGGGACTCTGGATAGGCTGACTAGACCTCAGTGAATGAACCTGCACTGAGGAACATTTGGGGACACTAATAGACCAACACAATAGACCTTAACACAGATGAAAGAATTATGAATCCCAGTTGGAGGGCTATGGAGTGGTACCAGTGGAGAAGGGGTTATAAAGATGATTAAGACTGATTGAGATTCTCTGTATGAAATATGAAATACTAGTCAATAAACAAATAAAAGTAGAATTTGAATTGGAATTAAACTTCACTATTCATTTCTGCAAGAGGGGATTTCCAGTGTCTAAAATTCATATACTACTTATCAAAATCTGTAATACACTTTTTATTTAAGATTTATTTTATTTTTATTTTTGTGTATGTGTGTCTGTGTCTGTACATCCATGAGTATAGTGCCTATGGAGGCCAGAAAAGGGTGCTAGATTCCCTGGAACTGGAGTTATAGGTGGTTGTGAGCCACCCAACAAGGGTGTTGGGAACTGAACCCGAAACCTCTGTAAGTGCATCAAGAACTCCCAACCATTGAGCCATCACTCCAGCATCTCTGTAATGTGCTTCTTGATTGAATATCAATGATAAGCATACCAGTAACTCAGTGGAAAAGTTATTTTTCTTCCAAGTCTGTATGGTCCCTGAGTGAGATTTAAATTTATTTATATCTTCAGAAGCTATAAGGATTACTAAAATACTTTGAGTCAGTAAGTATAATCATTTAGGATAAAACCCTGGAAAGTAAAGGACAGAGATGTAAGTTCAAGAAGAAAGCCCAAGGAGTGATGTGAAATATCCGAAGAATTCGAGCATGTTCGTGTATTTTTAAATGGGTGTGATGTGTATCTTATCTTTAGACCTGCTCTATCAAATATTTAGATTCCTTTGAATACATAAAAAGAGATGCTGAAATAGTTTGATTTTAATAAAATATGCCAGAATATTAAAACATACTGGAAATTATATTTGCATTTCTTTAAATTTTGTGATGAGAAATTTTAGATGTCAACCTAAAATGTAGGAAAGAGACATCGTTTTACAATGTGGTTTTTGATGATCAGGGATTAAAAAGTTGTTCTGGGGCATGTGCAGATTTGATGATGATTTTTAAATAAGTGCACTGTTAACTGATCCTCCAAGGGTTTGGGAAGGTAAAGGATATGGCTTCCTTTGAGCACCAGAGATGTGTCCTTATGTATTTTCTTTCCTTCCTTGGTTCCTCAAACTCTGGATTCCATTGTCAGCTCCATTTCCCAAGCCAGAGCACTGAGGCTAGAATGAAGAGATGTGTGATGAAATCTAAAGATCTTTGATACAGTCACAAAGTGGCTAACAACAGTTGCAAGGTCACTGACCTATTCATAATGTCACAGACCTGTCACAAGGTTACTGACCAATTCACAAGGCCACTGACCTACCATTGACCCAGTCAAGAGAGTAAACAGTGGGAGATTGAGGACTCAGAAAAAAAGTCTGGGACTAGAGAGATGGCTCAGTAGTTAAGAGCCCTGGCTGCTCTTGCAGAGGGCCAGGATTTGGTTCCCAATACCCACATGGCAGCTAACAACCATCTGTAACTCCAGTTCCAGAGGATCCGATGCTCCTCTTCTGGCTTCCATGGTCATTACATGAACATGATGCACATACATGCAGGCAAACACTTATAAAAGTAATATTTTTTACAAAAGAAAACGTTTATGTGTTACCCCTGCCTCTCTGACTCTCCACAACTTCTGACTCCTGTAGAGGAGAACACTCTGGAGGCAGGGTGTGCTCTTGCTGTCCCAAGGACTCCATCTGAGGGATCAGGGTAGAAGGGGGTTGGCCACCTCCCTGCCACTTCCACCAGGGAGTCTCTGGGAGCCCTGTAGCACCTGAACCCTAGAAAGCCTGTGACTGTTTTCTGAAGGAGAAGGCCTTCTGTATTGATGGCCACATTCCTCCCAGTGAATTCTGGGTTTGAGTGACAGCAGTGTGTTGGCCATGCATGCTAACTGTGAGGCTAGCTCAGCACCCCTATTCATCAAGCATCACTATGAGGTGATGTTTGGTGGATGGTGAGCCTAGGCATGGCTTAGGGGTGAAGTGGGATGTGATGCTGGAAACTAGGTTTGCTGATAGAATACCATGACACTAACTTACCATTTGAGTCGGTCTGTGTCTGCGTCTATGTTTCTGTGTCTGTGTAATATATGTGTGCATGTGGAGGCTAGAGGTTGATGTTGGGTTTCTTCCTCAATCACTCATTCTCCACCATAGTTTTTTTAAAACCATAGTCTCTCATTAAACCGGAAACTCAGCAATTCAGCTAGACTTTCTGGCCAGCAAGCCCTAAAGATCCTGCTTTCTCTGCCTCCCTAGAACTGGGATAACAAGCAGACATTGCATGCCTAGCATTTTATACAGATGATGGAGATTCAGGCTCAGGTCTTTGTGTTTCCAAAGGCAAGCACTTTACTGATGGAGCCATTTCCTCACCCTCAACTTACAGTTTATAATAAATAGCAATTACTTCATTATCAGCAATAGTGGGTCAGATACTACTTAGGTTACAAAGGAAGATGCACCTGTCTGTCCCACTGATTTCAAAGATGAATGTGCTGGCACTCCTACTTCCCAGGCAAGGACATGGAACTTATGCACTTTGCCCAATGTGTGAGCCTCACCCTGGGAGCAAGATGAGCACTCAGGAGAACCGGCATTCCGAGCAGACCTCCCAGTCAGTAAGTAGAACAGAAGTATTCATTTACTTGTGCCAATTTGGGGCTGAGTATTTAAGGGCACAGATTACCATCTGGTGCTGATTTGCCTAATCAGATTTTCACAAACTCCTCCACAAAGCTGAGCTTTAATAATTCCAGAAAACCACCTTACCCCCTGCCCTCTTGTTAAATGCACCAATTTAAACGATCACACACAGATATTTAAGCACAGGAGTCATATAGTGGTAGCTTTAGAGCTGGAACTTGAAGTAATCCTAATAACATCCTGACTCCAGGATCTGATTTCTCAAACTTGTCTGGGTAGCGGACAGGGTATTTACTTCCATTGTAGACTCATTTTATGGGGGAATAATATTTCAGAACTTATGCTGTATGCAGAGGACTCAGCTTTGTAACTCACCCATACCACACTTGCTTTGTATGCTGCAAACATCCAAAATAAAATGCTTCACCACCTTTTCCTGCCACTGAAATTGACAAGACAAAATATGAAATTTGGGGGGTTGTAGAGATGGCTCAGCTGTTAAGAGAGCTTGCTGCTCTTGCAGAGGACCTACACCCAGCAGCTCACAACTTCTGGGAACTCCAGCTTCAGAAGATATGATGCCATCTTCTGGCCTCTGCAGGTACTACACACAAGTGATGTACATAAACTCATACAGACCCACACCTGCACACATACATTAAAAATAAATCATAAAATAAGATATGAAGATTTTAAGGGATTACAGGTAAGAGGGCTGGGAAACTGAATTTCTTTCAGTCATTCTATTGATTCTGGCATATCCCCATGAGATGTCTTGTCTAGGAAAATCCTAAATACAGCAGTGGTGATTGCCCAAGAGGAGTCTGCAGAGCCAGCTGTTAATCTTGAATGTGGTTTTCTTAGGAGAACTATATTTACTCAGTAGTTAGTTACACAGAGTGCTCCTAGTTAGTTCCCTGGTATTGAGATTTTAGTTGTTTCTCTAGTCCAAATAATTATACTCTGTTCTCAGTGTTTTTCCTTTCATGAATGAGTTCAGTCTTCTGAGGCTAATTAAGAAGCACCTGTTGAATTTCTCAGTTTTCAAGATTTTTGAGGTTTTCAAAGTCCAGACTATCTTATTTGCTGAGCTAAATTGTCTTTTCACATCTCAGCAAGCAGAAAACTGAGAATGTAGATTTTCCAAAGATACATGGACTGGAGCTGATTGAGTTGAGGGTGTTTATTACTTGTCTTGCTGCTGTTATAAAGTACCTGACAAAAGCAACTGAAGGAAGAAGGACTTATTTTAACTCAGAGTTTGGGGACATAATCCATCATGGTGGAAGGCATGGTTGCAGGATTATGAGGCAGATAGCCACACTGCATCCATAGTCAGGAAGCAGAGAGAGATGAATGCTGGGGCTCAGCTCATTTTCTCCTTTTGATTCAGTCCAGGACCCCAGCCCGTGGGATGGTGCTGCCTCATTCAGGGTGGGTCTCCCCTCCTCAGTTAACCCAGTCTAGAAAGAAATGCACAGAGGTTTGTCTCCTAGGTGATTCTAGATCCTGTCAAATCTTCAGTCAGTATTAACTTCTAACTCACAAATAAGATTAGAAGATGTGGGTTATCCCAAAGTACATTATAGTAGTAGTAGTAACAACAGCCATTTATTGAATGTCTACTATATATGCACTGTGCAATTATTATGCTCCAATGAAAGTATTGACCCCATTGGAAGAACTTATGTAGTGAGACCAATATTATCCCCATTTTACAGATGAGGAAACAAAGGAATAAATAACTTACAGAAACTCACAACTAACTTGGTTTATGTAGCTGTGAACCAACTTCTGTGTTTCCCCAAAAACACTTTCAGGATTTTATTCATTTAGAATGCAGAAAATCTTCATGAAATTTCTTAGTTGGCTGCTTCTTAGTGCTTGCTGCCTACCAGTGGTCACCTTTCAATAGCCATTCCTTTCCACCTTTACCACTTAGTCATAATGTTTTACGACTGATCACTGTAAATGATGCTCTTTGGGCTCTTACAGGCGGTAATTAGGACAGGTAATTAAAACTGCAGATCTTTACAGTGTGGCCGAGAACAGTAAATCAAGCCTCATGAAAAATCAAGCAAAGTGTCTGTTACAGCCAGTGGCCACTTCCCACCTCAAGTCCATTGCCAAAGCCAGCGCCAACATCCGCCCCTTACTTTCTCAAGAACACTCTGCACCAGGATGGAAAGTGGAATTTGTATTAGAAATAATAAGGGCCAGAAATTTACCTATAGATGGAAGCTGTGTTTGTTCTTGGTGAATCGTTGGCCAGGGTCTCTGCCTGTGAGTCTCAGTTACTTCACGTTATTACTCTGCTGGTGACCTCTCACCAATTTTGGGAATAGTCTTTCAGCACAAACCGGCTCCAGCTCTTCCAGCACCATGTGGATTTGTATTTATCAGGGGCAGTCCAAGAAAGGAGCCGGAACCCCATGACCCAACTGTCAGTATACATCAAGGCTTTGTGCTTGTCCCAGGAATTGGGATACAGACACCAAACCAGAAGTGCAACATTCTTGAAAGAGGGCTGGGGAGATGTTTAAAGGGAATAAGGTTCTTGCCTTGCAACTGTGAGGACCCATGTAAAGCTATATGTGGTCACGGGAGTCCATACATAATCCCTTCACCTATAGAAAGATGGAAAGCTGAGACAGGGGACTCCCTAGGGAGTTTGAGCCAGCTAGCCTGAAGTACACAGTGGTGTAGGTCTATCCATCATCTATCTACCAATTAATCAATATCTATCATATATCTATCTATTATCTATCTATCTATCTATCTATCCACTCTATCTATCTATGTTAAACTCTTGGAAGAATGCACACTTTCCATTGTGGTTCCGATCATGAACTTGGCTGGGAGTTGGAGGTGGAGAAGTTGGGGAGGAGAGGCCTCTCTGCTATCCCAGTAGATGATTGGTGGAAGGGGTCCTACTAAGTATAACACCCGCACCGTGTGGCTTCTATCTTTTGAAATCGTTGTTCTGTCTGCCTGGTGGGATGTCCCCGGGGTTGTATTTATTCAGAGAGGGTTGAATTCCATTTGGGAAATGGTCCAGCACAAATGGGCTGCAGAATTCAAGCCCCTGCATTTCTCTTCATCTTAATTAACCGGGGACATGTAGGTTGTTTCCATATGCACATGATAACTTCTGCTTGTTAGTTCATTTCTAAGTGCTTCCCTGCTTCCGTACTCAAGAAAACTTCTGAATTCAGAAAATGGCTTTGGGAGAGGATACATATGAAAAACAAAGTGAGCAGGCAATATTTTGACCTTTCATTTCTTTGTTCATTTTAGGTATAGTATTTTTAAAAATCATGGTCTTAAGTGTGTTCGTGATTTTAAAAGGAGGATGTAATTCTGTTTATTCGAACCCTGTCCTGGCACTGAGATTAAGTGACCCGCAGGCACTTCTTAGGCTATGCAAAAAAACTAAAATCAAATTGTGTATGTATTGTGTATGAGTTGTTTGTGTGCTCTGAGAGCTGTGTGTGGTGGGTGTACTGTGTGTGTGAGTTGTGTGTTGTATGTGTTGTGTGAGTTATATACTGTGTGGGAGTCGTATGAATTATCTGTGCTGTGAGTTATGTCTGTTGTGTGTTGTGTGAATTATGTTTATTCTTCATTGTATATGTTTTGTATAGTGTGTGTTGTATATGTTTTATGTGTTGTCCTTGTATGTGTGTTTTGTGAGTTGAGCTGTGTGTGAGTTATGTGTGTTGTGTGTGAATTGTGTGTACTGTGTTATGAGTTGTGTGTTGTATATATGTTCTATAAGTTGTGTGTTCTGTGTATGGTGTGTGTGTGCTACCCACATGCATGTAGAGATTGGAGAGTGACATTGGATGTCTTCCTCTGTCACTCCACCTAATTTTTTAAGATGGAGTCTCTTCCTGAACCTGCCACCAAATAAACCTTAAATATTTTGAATATCACTCCAGGCTCAAAGAATTTTCAAGGATGCCTATGCAAGGGAAACCTGTTGTTCCTCACCTTGACCTCCATTGTCATCGTCATAATTAACATCATTTTCATAGAAACAGCTTCCAGGCTAGTATGCAGTGTGTGTGTGTGTGTGTGTGTGTGTGTTGTATGTCTCTGTTATGTGTCTGTGTATGTGTATCTGTTGTATGGTGTGTCTCTCTTATGTGTCTTTCTGGTGTGTGTGTGTGTGGTGTGTGTGTCTGGTGTATTTGTGTGTGTCTGTGTGTGTGCCTATGTGTCTGTTTACAGCATTGTCCTCCAAGTTGGATGGACACCATCCATCTTTGTGAGCGCAGCAGTACCCACTTGCCAAAGATCATCACAGCTGGGATTGTTGACTGCTGAGGTCCCCACATAGAAGAAGAGGCGGGGAGAGTCATGAGACCCTTGCCTAAGTATCCATATACACCTCCTGATCCATGATGGGCAATTCAGCCTTAATTCCATGTGGCCCGAGTGAAGGGCTAGTGATTGTAGGCTGGAAGGCTAAGGGAGGGGAGTTATCATCCATGCTTGGGTGAAGACTTTCCAGTGTGGCCTTGTGGGAGAGCACTCACACTCCTGTAAGTAACCCTCACACATTGCTCTGGAAGTAAGCCCAATAAATTCAATGGTTTGTGGAATCATACCTGGGTTTGTCATTGGGAACTTGAGGGAAGGAGTAGACTTCATTTATATCTCCCGAGCAGAAGGAGTTTTAGCACTAGTGTGTTTGTGTGTGGAGGCACATGTACGGGCAGAGGACAACCTTGGGTGACGGTCCTTGGTCACCTTCTACCTGTTGTTTGAGACAGGGTCTCTCATTAACCACGTATTTCACTATGTGGACCAGGCTAGCTGACCTGCAGGCTTTCAGGGATCCCCCTGCCTCACCAAGGTATATGCTACCTGATTGTTTATGTCGGCTCTAGGAACACAAAACTCAGGTCATGCTTGCAAGACTTTACCAACCTAGCCATCTCCACAGCCCCAAGTCTATTCTATACTTGAGCATCCTCACAAGCAGCCTTGGGTGTGTAGCTATGTGATTCCTTCTGACTTTGAGAGTCTGCATGTCTCATTTTTTATCCCCAAAATAATTCCTCCCCTGATCCCTTTAAAAATTTCAGTTTATTTCTGTATTTCATTCAGAAACTAGAGAGCATTTACCCTGCCTCACCGTATGGTTGCTGCTGCCAAAACTAAATAAAGAAGATGCGTGGCCCTTGTCTGTCTGAGCTCACTTTTTGCAGGGAGAGGCAGACTTGAATGAGGTGAATCCATTGTGCAGAATGCCAGATGCACTGGAGTTATGCAGAGAACTTCCGTGAAGTGCAGGCCAGGGAGCCATTAATTCTGCTTCTGAGGTCTGAACAGCTTTGTTAGCAGAGCTCTTTAAAAATCTTTTCCTTTATGGAGTGATACACCACCAGTAGATGATTAAGAAAAGGAGATCTGGGGAGAGCAATGGTCCTCATAAACAGGGGCTGTTGGAATTCCTTGTTGTAACAGTGTTCCCTGTGAGATCTCACATTCAAACAACCTCCCTCCAAGAGTCCTCACTTACACTGTGGCCTCTGCCTTTCACCAGGATTAAGTGTCCTACAGGCAGGGGTCTTGTTTCTCCCTCCCCCTCGAACTGGAGGAGTAGGCAAGAGATAACTACACAGTAAATACTTTTGCCAATTTTTACTGTCTGTATGTGTAAGAGAGAGCTGTATGTATTGTGTATGAGTTATATGTGTGTTGTGTGAGTTATGTGCTGCATGTAAGTTGTATGAGTTATCTGTTTGTGAGTTATGTCTTTTGTGTGTTGTGTGAGTTATGTGTTCTGTGAGTTGTATGTGTTCTGTGAGTTGTATGTGTTGTGTATATTGTGTGTGTGAGTTGTGTGTAATGTTATGAGTTGTGTGTTGAGGTGTGTTCTGTAAATTGTGTGTTTTGTGTATGTTGTGTATGTGCTACCCACATGCATATAGTGGCCAGAGGTCAACATTGGGTGTCTTCTTCTATCATTTCACCTAATGTTTTGAGATGGGATCTCTCCCTGAACCTGGATCTCACTGATAGACTAGACGGCCACGGAGCTCCAGGAATCCACCCACCTGCCCCTGTCCACTCAGTACTGGTATCCCTGGGGTACATTGTCACAACAACCATTTTAGCATGGGTGCTGGGGATCCAAACTTAAGTCCTTATGGGGCACACACTTAGCTGACTGAACTTTCACCCCAGCCCCTCACTTTCCTGACTCCATCGTGGTTTCCAGGCTGGGGTCCTCCCACCCCTCCTGTGTTCTCTTTCCTTCAGCTCCTTTTGTTGGTTGCTCCTTTGGGTTCTCTTTGCTCTGTGTGAGGAGACTCCCTTGAGATCACATTCCTGCAGTGATTTGCTTGTCTTTCTGCCTCCCCACCTCCCAGCCCCCTTAAAGGTCTCACTCAGGTGATTTCAAGTATCGTCTTTGTTCAGATATCATCTCCAGCCCTGAACAGCAGTCTGAACATCAGTCTTTGTTAAGTAGGAAGCTGGAGGAAATAAATTTAAGATGTACGTCTGTCTACTCTGCCTCCAAGATGTTCAGTCTTACATGTTTTTTTTTTTTTTTTTTTTGGATTTATTTTTTATCTTTTTTGAGACAGGGTCTCCCTGTAGCCTCCATGGGTCTGGAACTCACCATATTGACCAGGGTGGCCTTGAATTCACAGAGATCTGCTTCTGCCTCTGCCTCTGCCTCTGCCCCCAAGTGCTGGAATGCTAGGACTAAAGGCATGTGCTGCCACGCCATGCCAGTCTTCCGTGTTTTTAAGGGAGTCTGTTAAGAGTGGGGTCTTCTCTGGCCTCTATTCACAGCTGCTGTGTGCCTCCTCCAAAGTAAAGGCACTTCACCTTCAGGCCCTCACCTTCCTCGGTGTATTGCTGTGGAGTGTACAGTTCTCTGCTAGCCAAGAACAGGGGAACGTCATCTACAGGGACCCTGCTGAGAAAGAGGATACCTTCCCTTCTGTGTAAGAAATCCCTTTGCAAACCAGGAGGCTTACATTTCTAGCTCTCTTAAACTGGAGGGTGACTTGATCAAGTTGTTAGTCAACAAAATAATTTAAAGCAGTGTTTGCTGGTAGAGGGCAAGGGATGTGGCTCAGTTGGTAGAGCGCTCTCCTAGCATACAGGAAGCCCCGGGTTCTATCTCCAGTGCTATAAACCAGATGTAGTGGCACACACCTATAATCTTAGCACTCTGGAGGATGAGAAGTTCAAGGTCGTTCTTGGCTATAAAGCAAGTTCAAGACCAGCCTGGACTATGTGAGACCCTGTCTCAAAAACTAAAACAAAAAAGCAAACTAAAATAGTGTTTGCTGGTAAATTTCTGTGTGATTTAGGACAATCCAAATAATGTCAGCTAATTGAGATTGTTATGTCAGAACCTCTTTTCCCCTAGGCTTATTTATAAAAGAAGTTTTCTCAGCACATATATTTATAAAAATGAAAAACAGAAATAAAATTGGTGCCGAATGTGTTTTACTTTTGCTAGAAATCATATCCATCCCTGAATACAGGAACTAATTAGAGAAAAAAAGAGTGGCCCATTCATCTCATTAAAAGATGCATTCTAGTAGAGTTTACCTTTCAGACTCAGTAATGATTTGTCAAACTTTCTCACAGCATTTGTGAGTTTGATGAATTACTAATAATAGCTATAATTGTTAAATAACCTGAACATTTCTTAATAATTGAAACTTTAGGCTCATGGGAAATTTTTATAAGTTATCAGAAAATTGTTTTCATCAGAGAGATGTAATTCAATGATAAATAAGAATTTTCAAATACAATATATATTTTGTGAGTGAATCTCTGTACATGACTTAAAGAAGAAAAAAAGATGATAAAAATTCTCAAATGTTAGAGAGGTTTGGGGTTTTGGCATTTTTGAGACAGGGTCTCTCTATAGCCCCAGCTGGCCTAGAACTCACTTTGTAGACCAGGCTGGCCTTGATCTCACAGAAGTCTACCAATCTTTTCCTCCTGAGTGCTAAGATTAAAGGCATGTGTCACCACACCTGGCTGAGAGGGATTTTTTAAATGTTTTATTTATTTTTATTTGTTCAAGTGTTTTGATTGCCAGTATGTATACTGGCATGTGTGTAGTGCCCAGAAAGGCCAGGAGGGGGTGACAGAGCTTCCATGTGGATGCTGGGAATCAAACCCTGGTATTCACAGCAAGTGCTTTTAACCCCTGAACCACATCTCCAGCCCCTAGAGACGGATTTTAAATGATTTGTTTTATTTTTAATTACACAGGCGCACGTGTGTGTATGTGCAATGCTCCCGTGGAAGCCAGAAGAAGGCTTTGGATACCCTAGCACTGGAGTTATTGGCAGTTGTGAGCCACTCACCACGGGTCCTGAGAATCAAACCTGGCCTCTCTGCAAGAACAGCAACTCTTAACTGCTAAACCGTCTCTCCATTCCCACAAAGGAAGGCTTTTAAGTAGGTAATGGTAGGGCTCATGTCTCATTGGTTTCTAGGTCTCTCTGGAGGAGTGATCTGAAGTTTTATTTACTGGGGCTGGAGAGATGGAATAGTGGTTAAGAGTACTTGCTGCTTTTCCAGAGGACCTGAGTTCATTTCCCAGCACTCACACCAGGAGGCTCACAACTGTCATGGTTGGCTTCAGTTGTCAACCTGACTCTCCTGGGAAGAAGGAACCTCAGTTGAGGAATTTTCTCTATCAGATTGGCCTGAAGCCATGTTCTTGAGACCTTTTCTTGATTGTTCAGTAAGGTGGGAAGGTCCAGTCTACTATGGGTGGTTCCACCCCTGGGCAGGTGGTCCAGGCTGAGCCCAGGCCAGGGGAGCAAGCCAGAAAACAGGACTCCTCTGTGATCTTTGCTTCATCATCTGCCTCTAGGTTCCTGCCCTGGCTTCCTTCAAGGATAAACTGATCTGGATGTGTAAGACAAATGAACCCTTTTCTCCCTGAGTTGTTTTTAGTTAGAGTGTTTTAATAACAGCAATAGAAAGCAGACCAGAGTAACAACTGCCTATAATTCTGGCTACAGGGAATTTGGTACCTCTGCCCTCTGAAGTCCCCTGTGCTCATGTGAGCCTGTACCTCCTCCAACACATAAAATTAAAACAGTTTTCTTTGTCACAGTATATTTATAAACACTGAGCATTAAATTTATATACTTAAATATATTTTGTGGTCGTGATAATAAAGATTTCCCTACGTAGCCCAAGCTTCACCTCCTTCCTTGGCCACCTGAGAGCTTAGATTACAGGTGAGTATCACCAGGCCTGGTCTGCATCTGGAAATTAAGGATGCAACAGAAGGTGGGAAGAACTGGTGCAGGAAGGAATGCAGCTGCCACTGGCCAAGAGGGAGGGTAGAAGGAAGACCAAAGGAAGAATAGCACTTGAAAAACTGCTGGGCTGATGTACTGAATAACCAGCCATCTTCAAGAGAGTATCTTAAGAGCTGAAGAGATGACTCGATAGTTAAGAGCACTGGCTACTCTTGCAGAGAACCCAGGTTCAGTTCCCAGCACCCACATGGTAGCTAACAATCATTTAACTCCAGTTCCAAGGGATCCAGATACCCTCTTCTGGTCTTTGAGGGTAGTACATGTCATACATGTGGTACACTGACATACATGCAGACAAAACACACATACACATGAAAAAAAAATTTAAATAACAAAATAGAGCACATGTCTTTAAAATACAAAATACTGTTTCTTGACTCCAGATACTCCCAGGGATTGTCTGGGCTGTGTCAGACCTTTGCCTCCAAAGGTGTTTCTAACTTACACTGAGGGTGAGAAATATTGGACTCAACTGAAAGTGTGGTCCTTGGGGCAGCTTGTTAGAAATGCAGAAGAGTGGCTCCCTCTCAGAATCAAATTCCCCATCATAACAAGATACTCAGGTGATTCATATGCACATTAAATTTTGAGAAAACAAAATTTCTAACAAGCTCCCAGGTGATGCCAGTATGGCTGGTTCCCAGATTGTGGCTGTGTAGCCAGCTCTACTGTTATTGGGTATCCTAAGACAGAGCTGTTCAGAGCATGGCCCCTGGACCAGAAGCATTGCTGTTGCATAGGGTGCACAGACATCCCCAGGACCCAGCCCAGCCCTACTGACCATCAGTCTGAAAGAGGGCTCCAGGAGTCCATTTTAATTAGACTCCCGAATGATTCTCATGCCCACTAAAGTTTGAGAAGGCTGTGATTGAGAGAGCCATGGAAATCCCATCTTGTTCTGAGTCTCAGGTTAATCTAGGGAGATCAGTAGGGATTTAATGCTGAGAGGCCCAGCTTAATGGGAGCTGCTACCAAAACTTTCACCACAAACTCTTCCTGCTCTGCGGGGCCTCCTCGCTGGACAGTTTCATGGATGCGGGAGCTGGAAGTGCCTTCTTCCTCATGCCACATTCTATACAGTTAGATACATCTCGAGGCCAATGTGTGTGTTTGTGTGTGTGTGTGAGTACATTTGGAAGCCAGAGGTCAAACTCAGACATCATTCCTCCTCAGGTGCTGTCTATCTTATAAAAGCTGAAGGGTGGCTGGAGAAATGGCTTAGTGGTTAAGAGCATTCGCAGCTCTTTGCAGAGGATCTAGGTTCACCTCCCAGCTCCCAGCCACATGGTGGCTAAAACTGTTCATAACATGACTTCCAAGGGACCTGATGCCTGCTTTGGTCTCAGGTGTATATGCATACATGCAGGCCAAACATACATACACATAAAATAAAAATAAGTACCTTTAGAGAATTTTTCACAAATTTACTGTGAGGGGAGGCAAGTGTGGGCATGTGTACCATGGCCCATATGGAAAGATTAAATGATAGTTTTCAAGAGTCAGTTCTCCTCTTTCACCTTGTGGGTTCCAGCCATCAAACTCAGGCCATCAGGCTTGGCAGCAAGAACCTTTATCTGCTGAGTCATCTGGCCAGCTCCATCTTGTTTTTTGAAAGAGTATCTGTCACTGGAACCTGGGGCCTGCTAATCAGGTTCTAGCCTGCCCAAAGGACCCACCTATCTCCCCCTCCCCAGTGCTGGGATTATAAGTGTGTTCTTCCATGTGGGATCAGACTCAAGTCCTTATGCTTGTATGACGAGCACTTTACAAGTGAGCCATCTCCACAGTCCCTAACAATCTCTTCTGATGCAGCCACAGATCTGATGCCAACAGGGTACCCTTCTTGGGTTCTGTGCCAGCCCCAGTCAGAGCTGTGGTTCTGACCTCTAACTACTCATAGCTGAAGAAGGACCTGTGTTGGCTTTAATGAGTCTCTGAACCCTGACAGCACCAAGTGCCAAGCAATTGGGAACTAGGACCACCCATCATAAGTCAGGCGTTGTTGGGGTCCTCGGTACAAGTGTACCCCATGGAGGGTAGAGCTGGCATAGGTGGGGCCAAGTCCAGGCAGATAGAAAAAGCAAAAGTAAATTATGTATGGGGTGGCCCCAGACTCTATTGCCTGATAGTTAACATGGACATCTGTACCCTGCCACAGAGCTATAGTTCAGTGGGAAGGCATCTTATGACTGTCAAAGCAAGAACACAACACTCACCTCAAATGGGAGAAGAGATCGTTTATTTTTTAGCCAAATATGAGTGACACACAGACTTAGAGCACCTGTGTTCTAGTTTGCTTCCCTATTATGTGACAAAACACTCTGATCAAAACTAACTTGGGGAGGAATGGGTTTATTTGGTTTATAGCACAATTTATCATCAAAGGCAGTCAAGACAGAAACTCAGGGAGGAACCTGGAGCACAGACCATGGAGGAACGCTGCTTAATGACTTGCTCTTCTGGCCTGTGCTCAGCCTGCTTCCTTGTATAATACAGGACACCTGCCCAGGGCTGGGACTGCCCACATCCCTCAACAATCAAGAATATGCCCCACAGACATGGCCGTAGGTCAGTCCAATGAAAGCACTTTCCCCAATTGAGTTTCCCTCTTCCCAGATGTGTCAAGTTGACAACTAAAGCTATGCAGCACAACCCCCAAACCCATTTTCCAACGTGGTAATAGTTTGATGAAGTTTTTATAGTAACAGAACAAAGAAAGTCATAAATCGAGGCTCTTTTCAAGTACATGGGTGGAAACATTAAGTAGGTGGTGACAGCAAATTGGGGGAATCTCTGATATGGGCCTTGGACGCTATCTGATGGCACTCTTAGTCTTTTGGTTGGTGCAAACTATGGCTTTGCTAATACATGTCAAAGGATTTTTACCTGTTAGTTATGGGATGTTAGGTGAGACACGGAGGTGGGCAGGGAGTGGCTGTTAAGTGGGGGGAAATAGCTCAAGATAAACGGAATTTAGGCTGTGGACCTGCAACATTCCAGGCTTCACAGTTATTGAAGTTGTAATGAGTTCTCCAGCCTCAAAGAAGGTTCAGTTTAAGGTGTAATCTCTTTCTTGGAACATGACCAATTGACAGAGAAATATAAAAACCTCGGGGCTGATTCCTAGGTGGGTCCTAGAGATATGCTGGCAACAACTGAAAATGGTTGCAAAATACTGCCCCACCCTGAGAGTCCTGGTGAGGAGTTGAGAGAGGAACCCAGAGCACTTCTGTAACTGTCTCACGGAAATGAAGAGATGCCTGTGTCTCTCAATCCACTATTAAAACAATGAACCCCAAAGGCATGGGGATTTCCCCAGGAACCTCATACTGGAAGAAGGAGTCCAAGGGAGTGCTGTCTCTAGACACAGATTTTCAACTTGTCAGACCACCTTATGGGATGAGACTGAAGCCCAGACAATGATGGATCAGTGGTAAGCCTTGGCCAGACTGCTTATTTATGCCTATCTCTGACCTTCTTTAAACTTTAACTTCACTTCGGCACCCAAGCGATGGACACCGAGGAGTCACTCATTACCCCTCTTCCCAATGTGGCCACTTTGAATAACTCTCCTTCTTCAGCTTTTCACTAGTAATTTGGCTCTTTTAATTGGCTTATTGAGGATGTGTGGCTGAACCTGGCTTATTGGGGCCCAGGGTGTGGCTTCCAAGTTTGGTAACAGTACCTTCGTTGTCTGTCTTGCTGGTTCTGCCTAGGCTCCTGCTTTGGGCGCTGTTCTATTAGTTGGCCTGTGTCCCGGCAATAAGTCCTCTTTGGCCAATGTGCAGGGTTCCATGGACCACCTGGCAGCACTGTGCCCCTGTTACCCTTCATGGCTGCCAAATGTTACTGGGGAAATCGGGTCCCACTTGTGTTCTAATTCCATTAATAAATGAACTTACGAATGGACACAGGCAGAAGCTCCATGAAGATTTTGCTAGAATTTAAAAGAAACATCCAGGGAAGGCAAGGAGCAAATCTCAGCAGCTGCTTGGAGGAGGAGAGAATGAAAGTTCACTACCATGGAGGTCAGCCCCATGGGGTCAGGCAGCCACGTGGTAGGGAGAGGAGCTTTAAAGAAAGGGTGAAGTACAGCTCTGTCAGAGACTGCCATAAGGGCCAGCAATTCTCCCACTAAAGGCATAATTAATTATTCTGCCTATCTCTTTAGTATGGTTTAAGGTGAGCCCACCTTCCTAAGGGTGCCCCCCACCTTCCTGAGCAGTGGTCCCCTAATTAGGTCATGGACCCATTAAACTGAATTAGCTTTTAAAAGATTATCTATTTTAATTTTATGTGTATAAGTGTTTTGCTTGAATGTGTGAGGCCAGAAGAGGACACTGGATTCTCTGGAACTGGAGTTACCAATGGTTGTTAGCCAGCCTCCATGTGGAGGCTGAATCTTGGTCCCCTGCAAGAACATTAAGTGCCCTGGCACAGTGGCAAACACCTTTAATCCCAGCAGTTGGAGTCAGAGGCAGATGGATCTCTGCAGGATAGAAGTGAGCCTGGGCTACATAGTGAGTTCCAGACTAGCTGGGGCTACAGAGAGATCCTGTCTCAACAACAACAACAACAAAACTGTTGAGCAATCGCTCCAGTCCCCCGACTGAATTTATTCTTAAGGGAAAAGACACTAGCATGCCTGGACACGGAGCTGACTTCTGATTGTTTTACTGTAATACCTGCATGCATTATGGCACTGAGGACCATAAGGAGCTGGCTATTACTATGTCTTGGTGAGGGGAGAGATCTGTCTGAAACCCAGGTGACTCGCTGGTATGTTCTATGGTGCTTCTACAATCAACAGTCATGGTCATTGGGTGTTATCAGCAACTTAGGGCAGGTCAACTGAACACTTGTTCTAGAAACATCTGGGTCACCCCAGGAGACTGGCACCAACTAAAGTGCATTCCATTCTCTCACTTCTGCTTCCCTGGGATCATGCTCCCTGGGAACACTAAACCCACAGAGCAAGAAGATGATGCCACTGAGGGCTCTGCCATAACCGTGTTGAGGTTTGTGGACATATCTAAAGCAATGTACACCTCTCTGTCTGGGGAAGGAGTCCCAGATGAGCAGGTGCCAATGGGAGTAAAGAACGTGGCCCAAACACTCATTCCTATTTGGTAGAAAGGTGTCCAGTAACTGCTTAAACCCTCTCAACACTTAGACTTGTGAAAAAACAGCTCTTACAAGTAGTTTTTGGATACCTGTATTGAAACAGGTTTCTCTAGAATTGATAGGATGAATATACATAAAAAGAGGATTTATCACATTGGCTTGCTCAGTAGGGACTGAGGAATCTAACAATGGCTATCAGCAGGCTAGAGAAGCTGAGAGCCCAGCAGCTGCTCAGTCCCTCAGCCTGAGGTTTCACCAGTCCCAGACTGGTGCTGAAGGCATAGAGGATGTATGGAGACTAGCTGATATCCAGTCCGTGTTCGAAGGCCACAAGAAGCTGGGATCTGAGGTTAGTGAGGGACAAATCCAGCCACCACCTATAAGAGGAGGCAGGCAAGCAAACAGCACAGTCCCTGCCCCCACCCTCCTTTGTGTTTGGGTTATGCACTCTGTGGGGTGGGGAGTCTTCTCCCTTCAGCTATACCTATCTGAAATTGCTTTGTCAGACCCACCCAGAAGTGTGTCTCTGGTCAATTCCAGATCAATCAAGTTGACAAGATCAACCTTCATAGTACCTTTCAGTACTTACTGGTAGAGAACAGAGTTCAGAGCAGCATTGCCTTTGCTGTGGTCTCTTGATTTTCTAAATCCTGGCTATTCTGCACCTAAGGGTTGGATGGGTTTGGAAGTTAGACTGTCTTAGTGTAGAGCTTAATGCTCACCCTAAAGGGAAAACAAGAACCACTTTCTTCAGCTTTTGTTAACTCGTATTTACTCCCAAATTCTGTGTAATCCAGGTTCACATTGCTTTGTCTTTGAGGCCAAGTTAAATTTCTGGCTTCATATTGTCTACTTTATAACCACAGATGAGTATGATTTATTAGCTTTGTCTCCAGCTGTTCCAAAGAGGAGCTTTTGATTGCGGAGAAGAAATTGTTCAAGTCCAATCACCTGCAGAATAGAACTTGGCTCTTTCTTCTCTGAATTAACTAAAGTCAGCCTGTTTTCAATGGGCAGTATTCCTTTATTGGTTTTAATTCATTTTTCTGCACATCTGATTTTTTATTCATAATGCTTTGGATGAAAATTAATTAGTTTCTCTTACAACTGAAACAATATTGTGGTGGGCACCCAGGCATTGTTATACAGAAAGGCTCCTTTATAAAGGCAACTCCAGGACTCACAGCCTGAGTTGTTTCTCAGAGCACTCAACACATTGTGAGGCCCTGGGAACATATGTGCTCTTTGAATGCTGAAGTCCAAGCCTCAGTTTCCCTGACTGTACAGTGAGAGTTCGAATCAGTTAAACTCTAATGATGAGCCCAGAAAAATGAGACAAATGGATAGATTTGACATGTGGAGAATACATGGAAAAGTTCATAGACATACTATGCAGATTAAATATCTTCATCCCTCAAAATAGAATGTCAGTCTGAAAATAACCACGTGGGGCAATGGGGAATTGCTCACCAAGAGAAGAAACCAAGAGAAGTGGAAGAAGAGGAACCCAGCCAGTTGCTTCCCAAATCTGATTGCTAAGATTTAGATGAATTTAGAGATGTTCATGTGGAGGAGCCTGGATGCCCCCATCTTGGGGCTCTGCATGCCCCAACCTGGAGGGATCCGAATGCCTTCACATGGAGGGCCTGGGCACACTCATCTGTGGGACCGCTCCCCTATATACAAGTTTGAAGAAATCCAATTTAATAATTTTTAAACCCTCTTCCCATTACTTTGAGGGGAAAGGGCAGGCTTGTATTTCTGGATAACATGTACAAACTTCAGTTTAAAGTAAACTGGAGTAACTTGAACACAACAGGAGGAGGTAGTCTTGAGAATTCCATTAACCCTAAGTTTAGATTGCTGAGAAATGACAATTTCATAAACTGAATGATAAAAACCTTGCTGAGAGGCATGCACACCCCCATATGCATGTACACTCAGAGAGAGAGAGAGAGAGAGAGAGAGAAGGAAAGCACCCATGAGCTTGCAGTTAATATACTGTTTAAAGGGATCTCAGTAAAAATTTCCCATAAATTATGTTTATTGCATGAAAATAGGCAGAGTCTTTAAGATATGAATTCTAAATGTGCTGAGGGAATAAGGCCCTCTGATTTTTAAAGCAGGAAGGATGTTTGTTTAAGGAATTTGATTATCTACTGATAGGTCACTTCTGAAACTAATAGAGAGCATTTGTCCTGGATCACAGTTGATATTTCAATGCACACCACTCTCCCAGGCTTCCCACAGCCACACTCCTGGACTCTGGTTCTTTGTAGATAAGAAACTCTCCAATACATTCAGTAGCCCTAGGTCTGGATGGACATTTTGGTCAGTCTTGACTGAGGGGGCCATTCCTGTGTTTTTGTATTCTAAAAGCCTCCCCAATTCTTAGGACTCTTCTTACTCAGTTGTGGTGGTTCATATTGATTGTCCACTTAATAGGATCCAGAGTCACTTAGGATACAAGCCTCTAGGCATATCTGTGGTGAATTTTCTAGAATGGGAGAACAGAGGTGGGAAGAGCCACCCTAACCGTGGGTGGGACCATTTCCTGGGCTTCCACCCCAGAGCATTATAAAGGAGAAAGTGAGCTCAGCACCAATATTCATCCCTCTCAGCTTCCTGGCTGTGCACATAGTGTGACCAGCCTGGCCTCACTTTCCTGCCACCCTGCTTTACCTTTTACCTGCCACAATAGACTGTACCCTCAAACCATGAGCCAAACTAAACCTTTCCTTCCTTAAGTTGCTTTTGTGGGGAATTATGAGGCAAGTAACCAATACATCTGTTCCCTTCACTGGGGACTCTTCAAGTGTGTTTTGTTTGTTTCCCATCATGAGATCCCTCTGATTACTGTGCGTGTGCGCGCGCGCGCACACACACTCTCACACACACACACATACACACACACACACACACACACGAAGGACACGAGCAAATTCTGTCTTCTCTGTCCCCCTCCGTGGTCCCCGGGTTGTTGGAAATGGCTGCCTTTTGTCCAGTGGAACTGCTATCGCAACTGAACAGCCACTGATCGATCCCCACATCTGGGCCTAGGCTGGCTTCACTGACGGCCAGCAGCTTTGCACCGCGCTATCCTCAGCTCTCTTGGCTCAGCAGCTCTGATTCAGCTGCTGCTTTTCCCCATTCTCCATGCATTGCTGGTTCTTTCCGGAGCTGTACTCGCCTTGCCTTCTACTTTCCTGGAACTCACACTCCTGCATTAAGTGACCCATGGGTGCCTCAAATTCAACCACCACAAAAAAAGAAGTCATTGTTTTCACTCAGATGAATTCCTCTCTATCAATGAGGTCATTACAGATTTAGGAATAGTAGACTCTTCTGTCATTTTCTGTCAGTTCCCAAAGTCTATGGAAGTATTTGTACTCAGTGTTTACTAAGCACACCCCATCTGAAGGAGCTGTGTCATACAAGGGACTGTGCGTGTGGCCACAAAACCCAGTAAGTGATAGCAAAGGTCATGTGCCAGTTATGTGCACCTGAAAAACTGGCTTCCTGCCTCCTCCAGAAACCTCCTGTTCTCTGGCTCCTCAGTGCCTTGACCACCTTCTCCCCATTCTCCCCATTCTCCTCTGGGCTGACATTCTTAGAATGCCTTCATTACTGCCCCTCCCAAATAATTTTATTATGTCATTCCCTCCTACACATTTAAAATAGGATGTTCATTTTCATATGTAAATAGTTGCGCATAGTACGTGTGTGTGCACATACATGT
The DNA here is from genome assembly GCA_035773235.1 of Eospalax fontanierii. Taxonomy (NCBI): domain Eukaryota; kingdom Metazoa; phylum Chordata; class Mammalia; order Rodentia; family Spalacidae; genus Eospalax; species Eospalax fontanierii. The sequence goes on from CM069524.1 coordinate 25,416,580, forward strand.
GTGCACATGTGTGTGGAAAGCAGTCAAGGACAACCTTGACTCTTGTTCTTTAATTGCTACCCAACTTGTTTTTTGAGGTAGTATGCCTCAGAAGCTATTAGACTGGCCTGTCTGGCCAGCAAGCCCCCAGGGCTTTGCCTGTCTTTGCCTGCCCAGTGCTTGGATTACAAGTGTGCACCATTCTGCCTGGCTCTTTCTGTGTGAGTGCTGGGCATCAAGTTTGGGTCCTCATGCTTGCAAGGCAAGCACTTTTCTGACTTGAGCCATCACCCTAGCCCAGTTTTGAAGGATATGTATTGTTTAGTATTGACATTTACAAATAAAACTCTCACAACATTCTTTTTAAATGCATCTGCTGAAATAGCTATGTGTTCTCTCCATCTAAAATGATCAAATATTTCAGAAGAAAGTAGAGAACATTCTGCTCAACCATTGGAGGTGGAGCTAGTACTTAATCACTTCCCCCTCCCAGAATTTTATCTTTATAATGTTCTTTTATATCTGCAAATTTATTATTGATCACCCTGTCGTATATAAACTGCCCACACATATACATGTGTATACACACACCTTCATTTGAAATTTGTTATTTTTGTGACCATAAACTAGGTTAAAATTTAATTCTGTGTTGATGTATTATGATGATAATTCTTTTAAAAAGTATTTTTGAACTCTTTTCCTTTATTGTTTTTAAAGATTTATTTTAAACTATGCCTGTATATATATATGTGTCTGTGTATTTGTGTGTGTGTGTGTGTGTGTGTGCATGTGAATGTAGTGCCTTCGAAGTCCAGAAGAGGGTGTGGGACCCCTGTAACTGGAGTTACAGGCTGTTGGTGTTGAACTACCCAATATAGGTGCTGGGAACTAAACTGGTTCTCTGCAAGATCAGTACATGCTCTTAATCACTGAGCAATCTCTATAGCCCCTTATGACTATTTCTAGGACACAGTTGACCAGAACACAAGTCTGTTACAAATATCCATAACTGGAACGTAGAGCATTTTAATTAGAAAAACATACCTCAGTGAAGTGGATTCTGGAGTGTTGGTTTTGTGTCCTCAGGAGAGGAACTCACATCACCCCCTTTTTTTGTTTTTGAAACAGAGTCTCTTTGTAGCTTTAGCTAGTCTGGATCTCACTCTGTAGACAAGGCTAGCCTCAGTCTCATTGAGCTCTGTCTGCTTCTGCCCCCCAAGTGCTGGGATTATAGGTGTGAACTACCATGCCTGACCTACTCATGTTTTTACACAGTGGATCTTACTAGGAAGTGCTTTCTCTAGAGCCCTGAAAGCAGGCTTAGCACTTTCCTACACAAGCATGTCTTGATCAGGGAGCTCATTCAGGGTGGCAAGTGTTCAGGATTCAGGGCTGTGAGGGGCAGGCCTTTTCTTCTTAGAGCTCTGTGGAGAGACAGGGGTAAGAGATTCTCAGAAAGGGGGAGTGTCCTAGTTAGCTTCAGCTGTCAGCTTGACATAGCCTAGAGTCACCTGGGAAGAAGGACTGTCAACTGGGGAATTGCTCAGATTACACTGGCCTGTGGTCATAGTCTGTAAGAGACTGCATTGCTTGATGATTGATATAGGAGGACCCAGTCCACTATGGGAAATACCATTCCTGGGCAGGTGGCCCTGGTCTGTATAAGAAGGCTAGCTGATCATGAACCTAAGAGTGAGCTAGGAAATAGCATTCCTCCATGGTTTCTGCTTGAGTTCCTGCCCTGACTCTGTGCAAAGATGGACTGTGACCTGGAAGTGTAAGACAAATAAACCCTTTGCTCCTCAAGTTACTTTGGGTCAGAGTGATTAATCATAACAACAGTAAAACTAGAACAGATAGTGTAGAGGTTGGATTGGAAATGGATTCCCTTGAGACCTGAGTTTAGAAAGTTCCCCCAGTGGAGCAGGTATCTTCCTCTGAGGACTGAGCACCCCCAGTAGCCCCTGTAGGGACAACAGTTGACTTCTCTTTCCCCATCTGTCATTTCTTTCTCTGAACTTGTGATAGGCCCTGAGTGTGAGATCGTCGGTCCCTTAAAACATTTATTTATTTATTTAATTATTTATTTGTGGGTGGTGGGGTATACATGCAATGGCACATGTGTGGAGGTCAGAGGACAATTTGCAGGAATCAGTTTTCTCCTTCTACCACATGGGTTCCAAAGATTGAGTTGAGGTCTTCAGGCCCAATGGTAGGCGCCTTTACCCGCTGAGCCACCTCACTGTCCTCCCGCACCCCCCATTTTAGAAAACTGGTATCAGACCTTTCACACCTGTCCCAGGCAAGTGCTTTCATTTTCCACTCAAATTTCCCATCGAGTGCTAAGATCCACTCTGAACATGTCCTGGCCCGGAGTGTGCTTCATCCTGCTCATTTCTGTGGGCTCTCGTTCAGGATGGCCCCCACATCCCTCCCCGCCCCTGCTCTACACTCAGGCCTCCCCCTGCAGCTCACACCGCCATCTGTAACCATGACCACTGCCTGTTTTGCCTGGTGAGATGAGCACTGCTTACAGGCAACTCCTTCTTGTGTGTATGGGAGGAGGGTGGGTAAATGCAGTTATTTATACATGTGTGTCTATATGTGTGTAGGTGCACTTAATCCTGTGTGTGTGTGTAGGCCAGAGGTCAGATGTTACATATTTCAGATTTACCTTATTTGAGACAAGGTCTGTCACTGAACCTGGAGCTCATCCTTCAACTAGAGAGATTGGCCAGCAAGCCTCAGGTGTCCTCCTGTATTCAACCCCCAGCACTGAAGTTACTGATATATGCCACCAGACCCATTCTTATGTGGGTGTCAGGGATCAAACTCAGATTCTCCCCTTTCACAGAAAGTACTTTACCTGTCTCTCCAGCCCCAGCCAGTTCTTTTTGACCTTATATCCTTGAGTGAAGCCACATGCCGGATACAGGTTTGGAATGGCATTTTTTTACTGTTTCAAGTGCCAAGAAATGAAACTTCTTGGCTATTTGTGTGGAAATTGATTTATTAGTCTTTAGATAATTTTTGAGGAAAATTTGTTGGAAGAATTCATTGGTTCAGAAGGTAATTTTTGGACTTCAGGGCACATCACAAGAAAATATTATGAGTTGAGAAGATTTTTTGAACCTTGCAGTGACTGGGGAATTTCAATTTGGAGCAGGATGCAGAATTCATTTTGATGGATGGCTGTGAGGGGGCCGCACATTTTGGGAACAGATTGGAAAGTGGCTGATGGCTGGCCGCTGCCTAACAAGAAGCAGTCCTGTGGGTTGAAGGGAGCTCATTTCTTTCCTCTCCTCTCTCCTCTCCTTCCCTCCTCTCCCCTCCCCCTTTCCCCTCCCCCTTCCTTCCTCTCCTCTCCCCTCCCTCTGCTCTGTTCTTATTTTCTACCTATCTGTGTAATGTTCAGAAATCATCAATAAACCTTTCGTAAAAGCTATTCCAAAACTCACATTGTGAGACTGCAGGAGCAAAGCCAACAGACCTGTAACTCTAGAGGCAGCATTTGGCACCAGGATAGAATAATAGCTTTTCTAGACAAAGAATTTTGAAGTTTGGGATAACAACAGACGTGTTTCCATGTGGAAATGGACAGCACGTCAGAGCTAGGGAGGCACCTGGGGCTGGGCAGAGACTCGCTGATGCTATCTAAAGTCAAAAGGGGTTTCCTTCTATATCTGTTACTTTCTTGCACACTGCTCTCTCGTGATAATGGTCCATGAGGAGAAATGCTGGGTAACAGTGGTCATCAGCCCTGGAGGCAGCACCTCCCTTTGGGTCCAGCCTCCCACTTAGAGAAAGTTGCAAAACCAACCTCTCAGAGTCCACTTCTCTGAACTGACGGATGGCTGTGAGGGGGCCACACATTTTGGGAGCATCATCAGCTCTTCACCTTCGACCATATGTAAACACATGTAAAGCAGGTGTCCCAGCAGCTGGCATGTAGCTGGCTGTTATTCATTTTAGTTATTATTGTCTCAAATGAAAATAAATGTTTTCACATACCTGCAATCAATCCAAGTGTTCAGGAGACTGATACAGGAGGATGTCCAGTTCAAGGCCGGTCTGGGTTAGCCAGCAAGACTCTGTCTCAAAACAAAGCACTAAAAAACTGCTCTGTAACTACTGAGATCTTGGGCAAACTCAATCCATTCATGTGTATATGATCAGTAATTCAAAGTTATACAATATATATGTGGGTATTTTTCACTTGTTAGAGTGAGAATTATCATTTTATTAAAACTCATCTCAAGCTTCTTAAAAGCAGACAAAGATGTTATCTACCCCTGAATAATGAGCTTTTAAACACAGGCTTTCTTGAAGACATGATATCCTTTTTTTCATAAATTGAATTATTTGATGATATTAACATTTTAATGAAGAAATCATCCCATTTTCATATTTCTGAAGAAATTCATATTCAATTTGTGCTTCATGTTAAGCATGTGGTAAGTACTTAACATGTTTTAAAATCTCAGTGAAAACTAATTTGTACTTAATATTTCTGTAAAGACAGACACATAATATGCCCCTCTGTGATGTGTGTTTACAATCTTGTTCTTCCCTTCCATGGAACTGTGCTTTGAAAATACAGTCCCAAGAGAGTAATAATTGAGGTTAGTAATATTGTCAACGTGAAAACTCACCAGTCATCCAAGTGTTATGCAGAGACCTCTTTTTAAAAAGCGCCTTGCTCAGTGGTAAGAGTCATTGGTGCTAGGAAGCTCGGTGTGTGTGATTTATGAGAAAGCCTGTCAGTGATTTTTACACAGCCCACCAGTAAACCTGCCTCACTGGTAGAAATGAGGTTGAACCCAGGACAAATGGCCTTTGGAAGAGAACTGGACATGGGAGCTAAATGGCTAAATAGCTTCAGACACCCCCCAAGGAAGAAAAATAAGATTTAAAGTGTTGTTATTAAAGAATGCGATCTATAAATAAAGTATTATATTCTCATACCCATGACAGATTTTGACAAATAAGAGAAAAATGTTTTGCTGATAGGAAAAATGTGTTTGAAGTGCATTTTACACTGTTGAATGCTGCTGGAGCACTGAGAGATCTCTGGCAGAGTCGACGGGGAATTAATCGGGATGAACCAAAACAGAAGGAAGGACTGCCTGGAATTCAAGGACTGCTTTCCACAGGACATCCTTAATGATACCCATATCAGAGGCCAGATTTCTCTGCTGATTCCCAGATCCTCCTGGGGAAGAGGGACTTAGGTACCAGAGCATGGGTCATCTTGTTTTGCCTTGAAATGATTTGACTTTCAACATACCTGTGCAAATATTCCATGGAAATATAGAAGCTGGTCAGCCAAGAAAGACTGAAGTCCCATCATTTGCAGCAGATGAAGAGGGGCATGAGGAGACTTGATCAACAAAATGAGCCAGGCGCAGGAAGACAGACACCACATGTTCTCTCTCATGTGGGGAACCTTAAAAACTTGCTCTCAAACCTGGCATGGTGGAACATGCCTGTAACTCCAGAAACTGTGAGGTGGAGAGGACAATCAGGAGTTCAAAGTCATCCTCAGCAGCACAGGGAGTTCAAAGCTGGCTTGATGTATAACTACGAGTCTTGTTGCTGTGACAAAATACAATGACAAAAGCAACTTAAGGAAGAAAGGGTTTATTCTGCGCAGTTCAGCGTGCATCATGGTGGGGAAGGCATGGCGGCAAGAATGTGAGGCCGCTGGTCACATGGCATCCACAGTCAGGAAGCAGAGACAGATGAACACTGGTGTTCAGCTTGTTTTCTCCTTTTTATGCACTACAGGACCCCATCCCATGGGATGGTTCCACCCAAAGTTAAGGTGGCACCTTAAGCTACTCTAGATAAAGCCATCAAAGGCATTCCCAGAGATTTGTGTCCTAGGTGATTCTAGATCCTGTCAAGTTGACAGTCAGCATAAACCATCACACCTGTGCTACGTGAGACCCTGCCTCCTCCCTCCTCAAAAGAAGTTCAAGAGGCTAGTGAGATGAGCCAACCTGTAAAGGCACTTGCCACCAAGGCTGACATCCTGGGTTTGATCCCTGGGACCCACAAGGCTGAAGTAGAGAACTGACTTCTGAAAGTTCTCTTCTGGTCTCAACACTCATACTGTGGCATGTATATGCCCCCTATAAATAAATAAATTTAATAAAAACCTAAACCAAAAAAATTATTCTAAAAGAGGTTAGAATAGTAGTGTCCAGTAGAGGCTGGGATTCGGAGGAAGAGGAGGTATAGGAATTGGATAATACTTACCAAAACAGATAGCTAAGAGAAAAGTATTCTAGTGTTTTAAAGATAGTGTTTGTACTGAGGTTTCAAAATTCACAGTAGCTGTCCTGGATAGCTCCAGTTGTCCACTTGACACACCTGGGAGGAGGGAACCTCATCTGAGGAATTTGCTCTATTGGATTAGCCTATGGGCATATCTGTGAGGTATTTTCTTGATTCTTGAGTGATGTTGGAGGGCCCAACCCACTGTGGGTGGTACCACCCCTGGGCAAGTGGTCCTGGTTTGTATAAGAAAGCAGGCTGAACTCAGACCAGAGGAGCAAGCCAGAAAGCAGCATTCCTTCATGGTCTGTGCTTCAGTTCCTGCTTCCAGGTTCCTGCTGTGACTTCCCTCAATGATGAAATGTGACAGGGATGTGTAAGTCAAATAAGCTCTTTCCTCCCTAGTTTTGTTTTCATTAGAGTATCTTCTTACAACAATAGAAAAGCAAACTTGAACAATAACCTATAATACATATTTATATACAATTTACTGTTATATGACATGTGTTTGAGCATGCATTCTACTTCATACATGTGGAGGTCAGATGACACCATTGTGTAGTCAGTACTCTCCTTCTACTTTTATTTGGGTTCTAGGGCTCAAACTCAGGTTGCCAAGCTTTTGCAGCTTTACCTGCTAATCCATCTCATAGGCCCCTGTGATCTATTTTTGAAGACCCAGAAGGCAGGAGTTGGAAGGCTACACACAGAGAGAAGTACTAAGACCATGAAAAAGCTAATTACCCTGTTGTGATCAGTACACATTAGATACTGGAACTGCACCTTCACCCCGTAACAATTACTATGTGTTAATTAAAAATAAAATTAAAAGGTAAATGAGACTGCCAGCCCAAAGTGATACATAGAAGCAAGTGTTTGAAGGAAATTCATTGCTAGAGACATAGCATTGTATCTGCCGTCACCAGTGGACACACATCAGTTTCAGGGCTCTTGCAAAAGATGGCAGAGGAACTTCATACAATTTTTTTTCTTTTCTTTTTTTATCTATTTATAAATTTTTATTTTATGTGCATGAGTTTTTGCCTACATATATGTAAGTGCACCTGTGTCATGCAGTACCTGTGGAGGCCAGAAGAACATATCCGGTCCCCTGGAACTGGAGTTACAGATGGTTGTTAGCTACCATGAGGGTGCTGAGAACTGAACCCAGTTTCTCTGCTAGCACATCCAGTGCTCTTAACCACTGAGCCAGCCCTCCAGCCCATTTTATTTTCTTTGTTAAAAAATATTTTTTAAATTTATGTGTATGTGTGTGCGTGCCTCTGTGCGGATCTGCACATGTATGTGTAGGTGACAGAAGAGACCAGAAGAGGGCATCATATCCTGTGAAACTGGAGTTATAGGCAGTTGTGAGTTGCCCCAAATGGGTGCTGGGAACTAAATTCAGTTCCTTGCCAAGAGCCACAAGTTCCCTTAACCACTGAGCCATATCTTGAGCCCTTTACTTTGGAGACAGGGTCTCATGTAACCCAGGATGGCCTTAAACTTACTATGTAGTGGAGGAATCTTCAATCCTGATCTTCCTGTCTCTATCTCCATAGTAATGACATATAGGTGTGTATAATCATGCCTGATTTTATACAGTTCTGGGCATTGGACCCAGGACTTAGGGCATGTTAGGAAAGCACTCTATAACTGAGCTGTCTTTACATTTATTTTGAGAACATCCTCAAATGGGAAAGAAATTCTGTTTGCCTAATTTTTCAGTTGCATCTACCTCTACCACAGTAGCTGACCTCCCCACAGGCTTGCTGAGACACCCATGTCCCAGGGAGGCAGAATGTTAACTCATGGCCCAGCTCATTGGTTCTGTCTTCCTACCTAGCAGTGAAGGTAAGGTAGAGTTTGGTATTGGACAGTACTAGTGTGTATATTGACTCTGCTTGTGGAAATGAAAGAAAGTAATCCATCATTCAAGTAATCTTGGAAACAGCGTGTGGTCTTGAGTATAGATTCAGGAGTTTGATCATGTATTCATCAAGTTTGGAGGGCATCTATTAAATGCAAGCTTGTGGGCATATGGTTGTATAGATGATGCCCTCGGGGCATTGCAACCTAGTCTGACTTCTGTCTTGAAACCAGTCTGTGTGTACGTGTGTGATTAATCAAGTGAACTACAATATTAACATTCTGGGGACTAGAGAGATGGCTCAGTGGTTCAGGGCACACACTGTTCTGCAGAGAACCAGAGTTTGGTTCCCAGCACCCACATCAGGCAGCTCACAAGCACCTATAACTCCAGCTCTAGGGGATCTAATACCCCTTTCTGGCCTCCATGTACAATGTACTCATGTGCACATACACACACATACACACATAACTTAAAACGAATCTTTATTAAAAAAAAAATTAGCATTCCGGAAGGCCAGTGTACAGCATCCTCTTCTCAGGGCAGGGCCAGTCTTAGCAGGTACTCTCCCACGAAATCTGAAGTAGAAAGTTGAGGGAGCTCCAGCTGTGATACACACCAGTAAGCTCAGCACCTGGGAGGCTGAGGCTGGAGGATCTAGAGGTTGAGCGAACACAATACCAATAATCACCAGAGATCTGGGAAATAGACTGTGAATCAGAGGCACCATTCTCAAAAGAATATCTGTCAAGGAAACATTGTCTGGAGTAAGCAGACAGAACTTATAGAGAACATGTATTATGCTTAGGAGACATAAAGGAACATATTGCTACCACTAAAATTGAAGGGGGGAGGTATAGAAATTACACATTGCATGTTGAAATAAAAATTGAATGCATTAGAGAAAAATGTGGATTTAATGGGAGAACACACTTAGAAATTCTTCTAAAAACCTATCAAAACAAGATCAGGAAGTATACTTTCTATTTTAAAAAGTTAATGGCATAGAAGAAAGAGCCAGCTTTGTCAACTTTCAACTATATTGGAAGTTGTTTTTCCCAAATAAGAAAGTGTGCAGATGAATTCTAGGTAGTTTTCCTTAAATGAAGAAGGACAAATTGGGGCAAGAGATGTTGCTCAGTTGGCAGAGTGCTTGCCTAGCATGCACAAAGCTCTGGGTTGCATCCCCAGCACCTCATAAATGGGGCATGATGGTGCATGCCTCTAATCTCAGCACTAGGGTGGTAGAGGAAGACACATCAGTAATTTAAGGTCATTCTCCGCTACCAGTGAGTTTTGAGACCAGCCTGTGCTAGAGACTCTAGTCTCAGAACACTAAGTCAAAATGAAACAAAACTTGCAAAGAACAAAAGTGAGCTGATGGGATGGATGCCACAGCAGGTAGAAGCCCTTGTTATCAAGGCTGACAACCTGAGTTCCATCACCGGAACCTGCATGACAGAAGGAGAAAACTGACTCCCACAAGCTATTATCAGACCCTCAGCATGTGGGGTGTGGCAAGGGTGTCCCAAATGCAGATACACACAAATAAAAATAAAAATATAATTTTAAAAACCTCAGAGAACAAAACCAACAAAACATAAAAACAATTAAACAAGTCAGTGGGAGCCAATAAAATGGAAGCAAGCCTCAACAGATTACCTTGATGGGTCCTATGGGTCAAGCGTCTTTGGCACACGTTCTGAGGATAAACTTAGAGTGTAGAATTCTGTGATTTCTTTCAAGGACCAAAGTGAAATAAAGACAGTAAAGACTTTTTCAGGCTTTGATGGTCTGAGAGACTGTGAATGAATTAATAACTGATGGGTTCCAGTAATAAGAAAACTACAGAACCCAGAACTTGTTATGAACAGGAAACTCACTGAATTTCATTAGCTACAGCATGCTTCCTGTTGATAAGGCCAGCTCAGAGTAAAGATACAGAAACATCCACAAGCAGAGATACTGTGCATTGTGGGAGAACCAAGATCCAAGTAAATGCCAAAAATTTAGATATAGCCAGTAGGAAAATAGAAACTGGATTCACAGGTTCTAAATCAATGGACGAAGAAACTAATGCAGTGAATGTTATCATTCAAAGAAAGATAGGTAAAGGGAGTTTCAAAACTTGGAACTGAGGGATGGGTCAGCTGTTAAGAGCATAGACTGTTTTTGTAGGGACCCAAGTTCACTTACCAGCACCCACGTTGGGGAGCTCCCAATCACCTGTAACTCCAGACAACTTTCAAGTATCTGTTCTCTCTACCATGTGGGATCAAACTTAGGTCATCAGGCTGGGTGGCAAGCACTTTCACCCATCCAGTTTGTCCTAGCGGCAGTAAACATGAAGTCTGGACAAGGACAAGGATGTCTTCTGTTAACAACATCACACTGAAGACACGATCAATGTCATAAGACAGAAATAAAGGCGGACAAGGAGTAGGGAAGGAAAGAAAGAAGTGTAGGGATTGGGGCTGCGGCTCAGTCAGCAGCATGCTACCCAGCATGCAGGAAGCCCTGGATTCCATCCTCTGGAGATCGATACAGAAAGGTTCAGAAGCTCAAGGTCATCCCCAGCAACATAGTGCATTTGAGGCTACTATGGAATTGAGATGGAGATGCTGTGTCAGCAACAAGGAAAAGAGGTATTGATATTAGAAAGAAACCAAAGTGCCATTATTTCAGATAAGACGGTTGCTTACATGGAAAACCTTTGATTTCCACCCCCAGCACCACAGGAAAGGAGCAAAAATTCCTATCTTTTGGTAATCAATTGATTCTTAACCTTTATAAGAAAAATTTTGACTGGTACTTACTGTAACAACTAAGAAGGATGAGCCTGTACTTTTGGTGATCCCTTCTCTACCTGAATGCTGGGATTACGGGCATGGGCAGCTGTGTCTGGTGTGACCTTTTCCTGGATCTTTAAAAAAAAAAAAAATATATATATATATATATATATATATATAATTTGTAAGTATTTTACTTCATTTATTGATTGCTTGATTGGTTTTCTTTTTCTTTTTTGAGACATGGTTTCATGTAGCACAGGTTGGCCAAATGAAGCAGATTTGAACATAACTGTGGCCAGACAAACAAAATATATTTTTGTATAACAAATAAGAATGCCATGGCTGGGCATGTTGTTCAGTGGTAGAGTGTTTGACTAGCACACACAAGGCCCCAGTCCCCATCCCTAGTACCACAAAATAAGATGGAAAGAAAAGAAAAAGAATTAAAGCTCCACACAGAATACGTCTTTTTTTTTTTTTAAATAGAGTTCCCTGGCTGACCTAGAACTCACTATATAGAAACTAGACTCGCCTCCAATTCAGAGAAATCCACCTTCCTCTGCCTCCTAAGTGCTGGAATTAAAGGCGTATCTCACCACACCTGGCTGACATCATTTCTTTAAAAAAATATGAAACAATGCTGAAGACATAGCTCAGCTGGTAGAGTGATTGCCTACATGTATGAAGCCCTAGTTTAAGTAGTGCTGACAATCAAACCCTGGGCTTTGTACATTATTGGCAAGCACTCCACCAGTGAGGGACTGGGGATGTGACTCAGTGGAAGAACCCCTGCCTAGCATGCATGAGGTCTGAGGTGGATCCCCAACAACAACAACAACACACACACACATACACACACACGCACACACAAATTAAAGTCATAAACTACCCAGTAGGAAAAAAAATCTTGGGTCAAAATATAAAACTTTGTTAAAAAGAAGAGCCCTAGAGAAATGAAAACTATTGGTAAAATAAAAGTTAGGCTATCAGGACAAATCTAAACACAATTATAAATATAAAAAATGATTCAAGCACACATAAAAGAAGAACCTTTAAAGTAGGTAGCTAAGGATGTTGACCACTCTCTTAAAGTGTTTACTAGACATTTGTATCTCTTGTTTTGAGAACTTTCTGTTCAGTTCCATAATCCACTTTTAATTGTGTTATTTGTTTTCTTGATATTTAGTTTTGTAAGTTCCTTTTATATTCTAGACTTTAATCCTCTGTCAGATGTAGAGCTGGCAAAGATTTCTCCTATTCTGTAGGCTGCCTCTTCACTTGATTGGCAGTTTTCTTTGCTGTACAGAAGCTTTTTTATTTCATGAGATCCCATTTGTCCATTGTCGGTCTTCCTGTCGTGGGAGTCCTATTCAGAAAGTCTCTGCATGTGCCCGAAGGTTAAAGCACACTCCCTGCATTATCCGCTAACACTTTCAGGGTAGCAGGTCTTTTAATATATGTATCTTTTGAAAGGGAGTTTGAATAGAGGCACTCTGCATGGGTAGAAATGCTGTTCTCAGAATACATGGTTTATTAGATGAACATCTCAGTTCCAGGGATAGGTTACCTCTCTCTGAGTTTTTGGACAGGGGGGCTCCAGGAGTATCCAGAACAACATGGGCTATTATCACTGCTCTTGGCTGCCCGCAATAACTAGATAGTAAGACCCTGTTGCTGAAGACACCACAAAGTTTGGCAGGACTTAGAGGAATCAACCTCAAGCTGACCTAGAATTTCTCTCCCAGCTGGCTAGCTTACATAGGACCAAAATGTGAGTGCATGCTGCTGGGAAAGAAAAGACATCAGTGATCTTACCAAGTGCTTACAATACTGACCTGCTGCTGATATGGGCCCACTGGTGCAAAATGGTGTAACTAAAGGCTTTTGATTGTATATGAGGCCTGCTCCAGAAGAGGAATTTCATGCCTGGCACTGTAAAACTGTCCTAAAGCCCATGACTGAGGAGATCATAAGCCCTATTGGCAAACTTACTGCTGTTGTTTTGCTAAATGGTCATGCTATCAAACCACATTCTAGATATTGATGTTTATACTCATAGATTTGTTTTGCTCTCAACTTTGGTCAGAGAAGCTTTTTTTTGCAGTGGGTCATGTTAATGCAGAGACTCATACCTGGTCAAGTACTGAGTATATCTAATTCTGAGTGCTCCACTGTGGATAGGTCATCTGTATCAACCTCCTCCCATCCAAAGCTCAGGGAACTTCAAGGAAGAGGTGATAGAAAGAATGTAAGAGCCAGCATATGGGGAGAAAAGCTGTGAAAGCCTGACCTCTAGACAGGATATGGCTATTTGTACACATGGACTCGCAGTTGCACAAAACCTACAGGGGATTAAGCCAGTCGAAATTCCAGTGTGGATTGGGGAGGGACCTCAAACCTATATGCACATAGGCAGCACTAATTGAACTCAAAAATAAATTGAACTTAAAAAGAAATAAAATAAGGGCTGGAGAGATGACTCAGTGTTAACAGCACTGACTGCTCTTGGCAGGGGACCAAGGTTCAATTCCCAGCACCCACATGGCTGCTAACAACTATCTAATTCCAGGGGATCCAACGCCTTCTTCTGACCTTTTCAGGCATTGCCCAACACGGTTGCACTAATACACAAACAGGCAATATACTCATACACATAAAATAAAAACAGTAAATAAAATTAAAACAAGCAAAAAAAAAGGCATGAACCTATGAAGGAGGTGAGGGCACCGGGGAGATGTGGAGGGAGGTGGTGGTGGTTGAATATGAGCCGTATTCATTGTATAAACATATGGAGCTTTCAATGAATAAAAACGTTATAAAAATTAAGTTATATTAAGAGAAGAGCCCTATAATTAAAATTGAGACAAGAAACAGACTGGAAGGCAATGTTCGCAGCCCATCATTGTAGGTAGACTCAAATTCTAGAGGTAATGTGGAAAGACAACTCAATTAAAATGTAGGCATTGAATTTGACATGATGAATGACAAAAAATGAACACATGTTGCCAGTAACCTTATGTGAACATGATCAGGTTCATACTTAACTTAACAATACATCCAAATTCAAACAAAATGTAAATTTTCATTTGCTATATTGTCAAATTACTTAAACGTTTGATCACACCAGGTAGAAAGAATAGCGGGATTTTCAGAACGCTGTTAACTGGTCTGTTGGAGTTAGTGCAGCCATTATGCAGGACAGATCCTAGAGGACAGTTTGGGAGTTGTTTTCTTTCTTTCTTTCTTCCTTCCTTCCTTCCTTCCTTCCTTCCTTCCTTCCTTCCTTCCTTCCTTCCTTCTTCTTGACTGCCTTCCTTTCCTCCTTTCTTTTTAAAGGCCCCTTATTTTATTTTTAATTATGTGTATACTTGTGTCAGTGTATGGGTGTGTACATACGTTTAAGCATGCCTACAGAAGCCAGAGACATTGGATCCCCTGGAGCTGGAGTTACAGGTGGTTGGGAGCCACCTGACGTGCATGCTGGGAACTAAACTTAGGTCCTCTGGAAGAGCAGTACCTGCTCCTAATGTCCTAACCACTTAGCCATCTCTCTAGCCCCTGCTGCTAGTTTTTATCATGGAAAATCCTCACACTACAAAACCCTTCAGTCTACTGCCATGAGAAATGGCTGCTCATGGTCACCAGGAGACAGAAAGGCTAAGGATATGTACCAGTGTCAACCACACACAGCCTGCTGCTCACTCATGAGGGCTGATTAAATACCCTACTGCATATCTAAAAAGCCATACAATTTACGAAGGTCAGCGAAGTGCTTGGCACAAAGATGGGACAGAATACTGATCAAATTTCAACTTCTACTACAAATTTCAATTGCTAAGTCTCATGTACACCCACAGACACAAGTAGACAGACAGACACACAGACACACACAGACACACATAGGCAGACACAGACAAAGACACACAGAGACAGAGACATAAAGACACAGAAACAGACACGTACACACACACACACATACACACACAGATATATGGACACACACTGACATATGGATACACAGATGCGTGCACAGACATACACACAGACACGAACACACACACTTAAGCAGACACTGGCGGTTTCCTTTGAGGTCTTTGCACAACCATAGCTTCTCTGCTACTTGATTGTTATAGTGTCCACAGGAGGGCTGTGATCATGGTGAAGGGAACTGAGGTTTGGAGAACTGCTGTGTGCTTCAGACTGAAGAGCTTTTGCTGACCCCCCACTGCTTGGGTGCCACCAGAAAGAAATGGAATGAGTAACTTGAACATAAACGGGAGACAGCAAGGCTCATTTCCGTACCAGGGAGAACTTGCCCATCTTCAAGGAATGGGTGTCTGCTAGCATGGTGCTCATTCAAACCCTTATTTGGGACGAACACTTCTTTCCAGGCTGCCTTGCGTGAGCCTGGGGTAATTCCGGGAGATTGATTTGTAAAACATTCTGAATCAATTAAGGCTTTAATCAGCAAAGCAGCAAACTTCACATGGCTTGTGGACTAATTTTACCGTCTCCCATCAATGTGAACCTAAGATGAAAAAAGAAAACAATTAGGAGGATGCAATTATCTGTCCTGATTACCGAATTGAAGGCGTTTGTGTTTATGCGTCCCAATGCGAAGGTGGGCGTCTCCCGTGGAAAATAATCCCGACAGCTGTGCTGCACAGGAACCGTGGCGTGACTACGGGCTCTGCCACGGACCCACTCAGATGCAGGAGACTCCTGTTATTACATGTGCAGTGACCTGGGCTCCAACAAGGACTCCTGGGTCTGTGGTATAACCATGCTTTGGAAAATGGGTTGGAGAACACCTTGCAGTAGCATCTATAGCTCCTCCCCATAAATATCCCATTTGATTTTTTTGTTTTTGTTTTTAGACAGGGTTTTCTTGTTTCCCTAGCTGTGTAGACCAGGAACTTGCTATGTAGACCAGGCTGGCCTTGAACTCACAGAGATCCACCTGCCTCTTAAACATTTCACTCTAAGGACCACTTCTAGAGATTTGAAATCTACTTATGAAATGATTGGGAAATTGCCTCCCTTTACTTAGGTCAGCTCCCAGCAGTGCTCACTCCATATTAGAACCACACAGGGAGCTTTGGAAAGTTCTAGAAACCACCCCAGACCAATGTCAGCAGGTTCCTGGTAAGGAAGCCAAGTCCAGTGCCTTCTGGAGCTTCCTTGGAGGCATTCTGTCTTTCGCCAGACCGAGAAACACAATTCACACAGCACTTTGGGGCTGGTATAGTCTTGGAGTAGATGACTGCTGATCATTTATTCTTTTGAGAAATCCTTCTCAGACAGAATGAACTGTGTCCCTTGAAACTGTAAACAAAAATAAACCTGTCCTACCTAGATTAGTCAAATTGATACAGCCTAGGGCCACTTGAGAAGAGAACCTTAATTGAGCAATTATATAGATCAGCTTGGCCTATGGACAAGACAGTTGGGAATTGTCTTGATTGTTCATTGTCTGATTGATGTAGGAGGGCTCAGCCCACTGTGGGCAGCACCATCCCTAGGCAGGTAGTCCTGGGCTGTATAAGGAAGCTAGCTGAGAGCCAAGCATGGTGGCTGCAATACTTTAATCCCAGCATTTAGGAAGCAGAGGCAGGCAGATCTCTATGAGATAGAGGCCAGCCTGAGCTGCATAGTGAGCTCCAGGCCAGTTGGGGCTACAAGGAGACCCTGTCTCAAAACCAAACAAAATAAAATAAAACAAAAACTAACAACAATTAAAAAGAAAGCTAGCTGAGCATGAGCCAGGGAGGAAGCCAGCAGGCACCACTCCCTATCATTTCTGCTTGAAGTTTCTGCCTCAGCTCCTGCCCTGTCTTCTCTCAACAATGGTCTGTGACCTGGGAGTATAAGACCAAATACATCATTTGCTCCCCTGAGTTGCTTTTGTTTGTTTTCTGTTTGCTTGACTGAGACAGCATCTCCCTGTAGCCCCAGCTGTTCTGGAACTCTCTAGCCTTGATCTGGCTGGTCTTGATCTCATAGAGATCCACCTGCCTCTGCCTCCCAAGTGCTAGGATTAAAGACATGTGCTACTGTACCCTGCCAAGGTTACTTTTGCTCAGAGGTTTTATCACAGCAACAGAAAGGAAACTAGGACAAAATCCTTCCTCCCTTAAGTTTTTTTCTTGCCAGATTATTTTTTTATGGGTTGATTTTTTATTTTTTGTGTTGGAATATATTGCCTTCATATATGTAAGTGCTCCCATGTTATACAGTGCCCATGGAAGTTAGAAGAAGGAGTGGGATCCCCTGGAACTGGAGTTAGGGATGGTTGTTAGCAGCCATGTGGGTTCTGGGAACCAAACCTGGGTCCTCTACAAGAGCAGCCCATGCTCTTAACTGCTGAGGCATCTCTCAAGCCCCTCTTGCCAGATCTTTGATCATAGGAAGGAGAAAATTAACTAATACAGTGTTTTAAGCAAGTTTAGGATTTTGAGTTGGACTGCATTTATGCCTGTCCTAAGGCACCTTGGGCCCATGGGCCACAGACAGACACACCTGGTTCAGATCCTATCTGCTGATGGGCACCTGGGTTACTGAGTCTCTACTTTTTGGCTATTGAGAACAATGGTGCTCAGAACCCTGGTATGCACATATCTGTTTAAGTTCCCATTTTTTTATTCATTTGTGTATATACCTAAAGATTGAAATTTCTGGGTCATATGGCAGGAAACTATGTCTTACTGTTTGAGGAAGTCTCCTACTGTACCACACTATATCTCTACCAAAGGTGCAGGCAGGTTCCAATTTCTCTGTGTCCTTGCCAACACTTAATTCCTGTTTTAATGCTTTCATAAGTAAGCATGCTAATGAGTATGAAGTGGTTTCATTTTTAATGTAACTCTCCCTGGAACCAACCCACCTCTAATAATTTAATGCACAGAAAAGAGACTATTTGATGTAAATTTGGACAGGAACCTCTAATAGCTCTGTATTATGCAGTGAGTCTCCATTTGCAACTTTGACTCCTCCAAACTTCTGTGGCCTCCACTGTCTTCCCCTTTTCTGGATTCCATGGTATAATTTACTTCACCATTTTTAGGTCTCATCTGTGTGTGTGTGTGTGTGTGTATGTGCACACGCGCGCGTGTGCATGCGCACACAGGCATACATGTATGTACATGTGCAGAGGTCAAAGGAAGATGTGGCTGTCCTGCTCTGTCACTCTCCACCCTATTCTCTCTCGCTGAGCCTGGGAGCTAGGCTGCTGGCCAAGCTGAGTCACCTTCAGTTCTGGGGTTGCAGTCAAATGTAAGGCCACTTTTAACATGGGTTCTAGGATTCAAACTCAGGTCCTCATGCTTACACAGCAAGTGCTCTTAACTACCAAACGACCTCCCTGGGCCCTTGAGTATCTTTTAAAATGGTTCTTGTGCTATGATTTCCTCTGCTCCCATCAATTAAGTTCACAGTAATCTTGGGGAAGCTGTATGTCCTCTTTGGTTCACTTTGTACTTACAGGTCAATAATTTTTAAAGATCTCTTGCTGTCATTTGAGTCGGATTTGGGGAGAGAGAGGGTGAATATATATTAGCAATGGTTATGGCTTGAGAGCTCTCTCTCTTTCCTGCCTGTATTCTCAGTCTACTGAAGGCAGATAGGAAGCTAAAATATGATCTTAATAACTGATGGAGGGGGTGGAGAGCTGCAGGAAAGTACCAGAGCTCAGCCAGTCACTCATCCTAGGCAGGCTGGGGAGCTGTGTGCTGCCCTCCTCATCTGAGGAGGATGTGAACGAGAGAGGAAGGAAGGAAGGAAATGAGTGGAAAATGTCCACTCAGTTCTAAGCAGAGATAACTAGCCACAAGCAGAACAGGAATGCCTCAAGCCCTGGGGATAGGAGACAGCCTGATTACTGTGACCTAATACCACCGACCAAGTCCCACTCCTTTACCTGGAGAAGGTTGACCCCTATCATAGATCCTGTCATGTGTGGCCTTCCTCTCCTACCTTGGTCACATAGCATGGGTCAGCATTAATTAGGTTCTTTCTCTACTATGCAAAACTTCTCCTTCCCTCTAAAACCTTAAAAGGAGACAGCTTGCTCTGTCCTGCAGGGCTGAAACTATTTCAGATCCCACTTCCCTCCTGCTGCCTGTGTTAATAAACCTCTTACTGGAAGTATGATCTGACTCATTGCCCCTCTTAAACCTCTATTCCTCTTCCTCCAAAAAATCTAACAAGTTAGTTTTTCTCATGCTCACCATTATCTAAGCCATACTTCTGTCCCTAGGGAGGTGGAAAATGAGGAGGCAGAAGGAGAGAGCGTCACAGCGCTGGACTCCACAAAGCAGGGAAGTGGACAAGTGCCTCCACCAGCAGAAAGCCCTCCTCACCCCACAGACCGCCCTTTGACTCTGTTTGAACTTGCTCTGGACCTCCTGTTAGGGTCACTTAGCCTGTTTGTCCTTCTTCCCAATGTGGCCACATTTGACTAAATCTCCTTTTTCGGCTTTCACTATTTGTTGAGGATGGGTGGCCAAATATGGCTTCTAAGGGGTCTATCCAGACTCAGGCTCTGACCTCACAAGTATCTATAACACATCAGTTTCATCCATAACCCAGGCACAGCCTGTATCCTTACGTCCATCTCCTTCTTCAATATTGCTTACACTTGTCCAAGGAAGGGAAGTACTTGTGACAAACAACACACCTCAAATGTATATCAGGCAGACAAAAAGAGGAACTTGAAGACAGTAGGATTGTTACTGGAGTCACTGGGGACAGAGCTGGCTTCTAACCAACCTGACAAGCTAGACCCCAGAAGCTATCCTCAGTTCACCACCTAAAGAGACATGTAACCCCAAAACATAGAGAAAGGAGATTAATCAAAGTGGTCACCTTGGGAATTGGGACAAAAGGTAGAGTGACGCCCCCCAGGCCATCTTTGGGGTTCTGATGTAAGGTTTAGATTTAAATAGAGTCCTGCCCAAACACTGGCCCATTGATTGTCTGCCTCCAGTCTCTCCTGCAAGGTGGTCTGACAAGTGGTCAGAACTGTGTGGTTTCTTCCTAAGAGAAAAGTTCTGTCTCTGGCTGACAACAGGCTTTAATGTTTTGTTTTGTTTTTCTTTTCCTAACTTGAGATTCCTGGGAAAATAGAAATTTGGGGGAGATTATTGTTTCAATAGTCTGTTATCCAAAGGGAGGAGCACAGGTGCCTCTCACAATCTCTCTGCTCCTTCCATGTTGTTAAAGAACACCACTCTCAGAGGACACTGACACCCAAGTCACAGCAAGACACCAAAAGGTGGAATAGGACATTCCAAATAGGGTCAGAACCTCTTGGGTCCCAAATGGAAAAAAAAAAAAAAAAACCTCTCACCCCAGAGTAGATACGAGACAGCTTATTCTGGAGCCAAATATGAGTGACCATGACCCAGGAGCACAGATTTAGATTTCTCCAAATTCCACGTTTCATTGTGGTAACTGTTTGATGAAGTTTTTATGGTAACAGAAATAAAGGAAGCATTAAATTAAGGCACTTTTCAAATACATTAGTAGACACATTAAGTAGGCAGTTAAATCAAATTGGGGAAATCTCAGCTATAGGCCTCAGATGTTATCTGATGACACTCTCAGCCTTTTGGTTGGTGGAAACTGGAGTTTTCTTAAGTAAACCCATTCCAAAATGTTTTATCTGTTGGTCACAGGATGTTAGATCAGGCACAAAGTCACATGGGCAAGGAATGGCTATTAAGTGGGGAAAAGATAGCTCAAGATAACTTGTGGTTAGGCTCTGGACCTGCAACATTCCAACCTCAACACAATCGTTGAAGTTCTAATCAGTTCATCAGCCTTGCATAAGTGTTCAATAAAAGATGCAGCCTCTTTCTGGGAACTTCTGCTCACATAAGCCATGCTGGGAGTGGATTTCTCTCTCTCTCTCTCTCTCTCTCTCTCTCTCTCTCTCTCTCTCTCTCTCTGTGTGTGTGTGTGTGTGTGTGTGGTCTCTGTCTGTGTCTGTCTGTGTGTCTCTGTGTATATACATATATGTGTCTGTCTGTCTATGTCTCTATGTGTTCATTGATTCAGCAAATATTGATGTTGACCCTTTCAGTGGCTGGGTCCTGCTCCAGACTTGGGATCCACAGTGAACAAGGGATAATCTACTAAGCCCTTTCTCAGAAGGGAGAGATAAGACACAACCAGCAAACACATAGATAGGCTCATTACAGGGTAACTTATGGTCCAATGTTGAACGATAGCTGTTCTCTTTCTTAATAAAGGACAAAGACTAGATCTCAGGAAGGTGGGAATGATGTGTTTAAGAAAAGAAGTCCCACTGGGTATGGTGACACATGCCTTTAGTCCTAGCACTTAGGAGGCAGAGGCAGGTGGATCTGTGAGTTCAAGGTCAGCCTGGTCTACATAGTGAGTTCCAAGCTTGTCAGAGTTACATAGTGACAACCTGTCTAAACAAAACAAAAGAAAGAAGGCTAAAGTTGCAGAGTCATGGAGAGGGAGGTATAGAAAGACAGGAATAATTATGGGGGATCTGAGGAGGGAGAGGACTTCCCTCACTCTCACTTTGGAGTCTGGTTGAAACCTCTTGCTAGCCAAGAATCTAGAATTCCAACACAATTACCCTTTGCTGTAAAGGCTACCCTTGTGACATAGAATATATTCCTTTTGCATAGAGATATTTTCAGCTAAAGCAGCAGGGATCCAGGCTCAGCACCTGAGGGTGTGTTATCTTGAGCAGAGCCTCACTCTTCTTCCATTCTCTGGGACTCTCAAACAGACGATCAACTTCGTTTGCAGTGAGGACAACTGAGCGTCCTGCATCCCTCTGAGCTTGTTTTACCTTACCAATTGAAATATTGTCAGTCATCCCACAGGACCCACCCTGTGATCTCTTCTGTGTTCCTTAGCAACCCTTTGAAGAGAAAAGCTTCAAACCCCACCAAAATCCTATTGTGAAGACGGTGAAGTAGATTTCCCCACCACGGCAGGGCTGTATGTGAGGGTAGAGAAGGCAGGCTGGGACAGATAGCTGAGTGCTCACATCCAAGCTGGAAAACCTGAACTGGATCTCATTCATGTCAACTGGGTTGCTGAGTCAGCCCTGCTGTCAGCTTTCAGCCTGGTTCCCCTGATTAGCCATTAAACTGCTAGCCCCTACCTCGGCAGTCTCTGAGTTGTTGGGAGCAGCCACCTCCTTCCTGCCCTGTGATTCTAGCAGATGAACCACACACTGGCCAGACAGAAGAGCCATGTGTGGGCATGGCTCTTCACGAATAGAAAAGTCGTATTGTTCTAACTGACGACCTGAGAGCCACAGGAAATTGAGGTTTAATCAGACCCAGATGAGGTGTGATCTTAACATGTTGGGTTCAAGTGAGGTAAAGACTGACCTTTACCAATCCCAATACAAGCAGGTGAGTTCAAATTGCCTAAAGAAAGGGGAAAAGTAACCTGAGATGGGAAAAAAAATGGATTTAAAATGGAAAGCACTGGTTCTTTCCTTTTACTTCTTCTCTTTTTCACTATTGAGAATTAATTCTAATATTTCCCACATGCTAAGCAAATACTTTGTCCCTGAGCCACGCCCCCAGCCCCTCATTGGAGGATTCTAGGCAGGTGCTCTACCATTGAGCCATACCCCTAGCCTCACTCGGGAGGCTTCTAGACAAGTGCTCTAACATTGGAAATATAGCTATTTCGATTAAAATATTTTTAAAAATTTAACTTTATTTTCAAAAGTATATTTTTAAAAATTTTTATGTGTATGAGCATATTGCCCACATGTATGTAAATGCACCCATGTCCTGAAATGCCCGTAGAAGTCAGAAGATGGCATTGGATCTCCTGGAACTGGAGTCATGGACAGTTGTTAGTGGCTATGTGGATGCTGGGAACCGAACCCTGGTCCTCTGCAAGAACAGACAGTGCTCTTGAACATTGAGCCTTTTCTCCAGCCCCTTAAATTCTAACTTTCTATTTTCTACTTATTCTCTAGCTTTGAGTGAGTACATTTTTTGAATCAGGATTCTTTTATAGGGATAACATCTTCTTAGCTATCATTCCTTAGCTCTGCATCTGCTTTCCTCGTGTTAGCGTCTCCCTCCCTTGTTCGATCCCTCTTGCCTTCCCTTTCTCCCTCTCTTCCTGGCTGCCTTCTCCTCCTCCCTTCCTCCCTCTCTCCCTTCCTTCCTGTCTTCCTCCTCCCTACATTTTTTCCTCTGTCCCCTTCTCCTCCCTTCCTCCCTTTCTTCCTCCTTCCCTTCTTCCCTCTGCCTCCCCTTCTTCCTGCCTCCTTCCCTCCCCTTCTCTCTCCCTCCCTCTCTCCCTTTCCTGAAGGAGATAGCACTGTTTCTATCAGACTATCACTTATCCTTTCTGGAGATGATCAGAGCCTATACTTTGTGTAAAATCTCATACAAACCCTGATCATATCTTGAGAGTAGTTGTGGTGTGGACATTTAGCAGGTTAGTCTTGGCACGTTTAGCTGCTGGGATAAAGGATTGCATCTGAAAGAAGAATAAAGTTCAGAAAGATGTCCATCTGGGAAGTCAGAGGTCAGCCTACAAGTCACAAGAAAATACAATTAAGAGCCCAAAATTACCCTAGGGAGCACTTTCAATTATTGTATAGTTATTATATGACTAATAAACAAAAAATAAACCTGTCATGAGCCATTGACTCTGAGAAATGCAGGTCTGTGTTTGTCCCAGTGACTGTAGGAACCTGAGAGGTGGGGGGTGGGTGGTATTTCTCTGTGGGAAACCCTGGAATTATTAAATACCATCCAGCAGACCCTTGATATAATGAGATTAAAATGATCGGCACTGAGGCCGAGACTTTATTAAAGTAGAGATAGAGGAGAAACCATCTTATCGATGCTGGCTTTACAGGCAGGGTGACATCTGGTTAATAAAGTTGCTATTTTTGTTGAAAACATAATTTGCATTACTATTAGATAAAATAGAGGAGCATCTTCCCTGCTGCATAAGCACAATCTATGCTGCTGTGGTCCAGCCTGGTTTTTCCATCTGTAATTCTGAGATGGAATTCCTGAGAATTTATCTTTTAAAAAATGTTATTTATTTATTTATCTGCAGAAGTAGCCCTTAATCCAGGGCCTCCTGTACTAGGCAAGCACTTTACCCTGAGCTCCAGCCCAGTAAATGCCCCTCCTCTCTTACTAAAAGTCTGGAGATAAAGTCTGGCTAAGTTGCCCAGGCTGGCCTGGAACTTGCTGTGCGGTCCAGTCGGGCCTTGAACTCACCATCCTCCTGCCTCTGTTTCCCAAGTGGCCGAGATGACACTAGTAAACATTCTAGACTTTCCTCCTGGTTTCAGACACTAGCCTGGAGCCGGGATATAACCTGCCCTTGTTTTCGTATTCATATTGCCTACCTGTGACTCACACATTCAGGTGGATTTATGGGCTGCTGTTTATAAAAAGGGTTTCCTAGCGACTGGGGAGATGGCATAGTGAATAAAGTACTTGCTGAACAATCATGAGGACCTGAGTTCAGACTCCCAGAACCCATGTCAAAAGCCAGATGTGATGGCTTTTGCTTGTAATCCCAATGATGGGAAGCAGACGTAGGAGAGTACCTGTGACTCGCTGCCCAGCCAGCTTGACTGTATCAGTGAGCTGCAAACCAAAGAGAGACCCTGACTTAATAAACAAGGTGAGGCCTCCACAATACATATATACACAAACACCACACACACACACACACACACACACACAAATAGTTTCCTAGGCACCTTCGTAACCTGCTGCAAGAGAAACATCCTTATTGCTTTTTGTTGCCTAATATTCTGAGCAGAATAAATGATGTGTAGAGTATCATTGTTCTGTGTAAGAAAATGCAAATGACTCCTTTGTATCACTAGACAGCAGTAATATGAAGGGAAATAGGAAGCTGATTGACATTTGCATTCAGGAAAATGAGCAGATTCTGAGGATTCTATATGGGGACTATTCTTGGTTCTACCATAAGCTAAAAAATTAGTTTGATTCTTTCTTTATCACTGCTTCTTCCTTCCTTCCCTCCTTTCTTCCTCTATCTTTCTCGCTCTTCCTCTCTTTCTTTTCAATTTCCATGTAAATGCTAATGCAGTGCACTCTTTTGCATGGTGGCACTTTTAATCAAGGGAGCAAACCCAGATGGATGCACAGAGGCTGAGTCTGGAGCTTTCTAGATGATGCTTGCTTCTGCCACTATCTCTATTTGGTACCTATCATGCTCCATCTCCTTACAGTATCTCCTTTTCTGGTGTACTACACCAGGCCCCCAACTGCCTCAGCAAGCTGTGTTTTCCTTGTGCAGCAGAAATAGCCATGCTGTGATTTTGTGTGACATAGGGTCTCCTGTAACCCCAGCTGGCCTGAAACTTTCTATGTACCCAAAGATGACCTTGAAATCCTGATCTTCCTGCCTCTACCTCTCTAGCACTGAGATTCTAGGCACACATCACTATGCCTAGCCTGTGTGGTGCTGCGGGTGAAACCCAGAGTCTGGTGCATGCTAGGCAGTTAAGCACTCTATCAGTTGAGCTGTATCTCCCATGGCCGAGATGTTGTTCTTCTAGAAAGTTAAGACTTTGAGAGTACCTGGGGAAAGGCCTTGTCTCTCTTAAGCAGTCAGTCACTTACGAGTTGCAATGCCTCACTGCCCAGCAAAGGGTGGAGGCTAAAGTGTATGTTCAAGTTAAAAGCCAGCCTAACACATTGCTTGCAACCTTTAACAAATAACATATTAGTCCCATTTGTTCCCACAGGGTTGGGAAATGGAAATGCCGCTTAAATTGTTTTATTCAAAAGAAATGTCATCTGATATTTATTGTTCCCTGAGTATTACAAGTTAAAAAACTTCACAGATTTATTTTGAGTCATTCATCTAATCCAACGAGAAAGGTTCTGCATAAATGGATTCCTGTCACCGCATCATTAAAAAGTGGGCAAAATGGTGCTGGAGATGTAGCTCGGTTGGTGGGATGCTTGCTAAGATGCATGAAGGCCTGGGTTCCAGCTCAGCCCTGCATTCACCAGGTATGGTGGTGCGCACCCATAATCCCAAGGGAGGTGGAGGCAGGAGGATGAGGAGTTCAAGGTCATCTTTAGCTATATAGTGAGTCTGAGGCCAGCCTGGTATACTCAAAAAAACAATTGTCTCAAAAAACAATTATTTTAAAAGTAGAAATGATCAAAACATAATTTGAAGAGTCAGTATCTTTTAACACAAAGCCTTGGTCAGCATTCAAGAAAGTTTATGTAGAGCCATATAATATTTTGCTTTTAAGACTTTTAAGTATCCATAAAGATACTATAATCTAGAGGCCCTGGTTTCCACAAGGTTTTGATATATTAAAGCTTAATTATCTCTTTCTATAAATTTATCCTAATATATCAAGTAATTGCCACTTCTCGTTATTTTTACAGCTCTTTGCCCCTTTTAAGCTGAGGTAACTGGCCGTCCACGTGAGTGGCCAGGGACAATGGTAGCTATTACGGATAAAAGAGGAAAGTGGTACTCACTAGCTAGATAACTGTTACAGTGAACGTGTAGGACTTACGGAAAATCATAGATTTTAAACAAATAGCTCTTATTCCTGTGTCCCACTTACTGTGCATTCAATAGATTCGTGCACACATGTGCATGCACGCATGCACACGCATGTGCACACAGGCTTGCATGTGTATACACACGTGTGCATATACATGTCCACATGGTCAGAGGTCAATATCTAGTGTCTTTTCTCAGTCATTCTCTATCTGATTTGTTGGTAATGAACTCACCAATTCAGCAAGGCTGGCCAGCTAAAAGTAAACGTAGAGACTAGTCAGGAAACCAGGGAGCCACCTGTCTTCACCACCCAGCACTTGGATTACAGGTGTGTGGGCTGTTGTGTCCAGCTTTTTTTTTTTACATAAGTGCTGGGGGATCAAACTTGGATCTTTATACTTGCACAACAAACATTTTACCAACTGAGCCATTCCCCCAACTCCTAGTTTTCTTCTTTTTGTATAAGAAGCTTTTAACCCTAATAGAAGAGTTGCACAGTTCAGTCAGTTTCCGAGCATCCTTCATCCAATTTCCTGTAGTGTTGGCAGTGACCATAACCCAGTGATCAGAATTAAGATCCTGGGTAGCTTCGTTACTTCCCCAGGACTTGTTCTGTTGTGTGTCTACTGTGAAATACCACTTTACCTCCAGTTAGTGTAACTGTCAACTTGACATAACCCAGAGTCGCCTGGGGAGACAATCTCAATGAGGAATTATCTAAATCTGGGTTGGCTGTGGACTTGCCTCTAGGAGAAGTGTCTAGGCTGTTAGTTGTAGTGGGTGAACCCACCCTGGATGGGCCTTGAAGTGTGTCAGAGTAGAGAAGTCCAGCCAAGCACAAGCGAGTGTGTGTGAATGCATTCGTTTCTCTCTGCTCCTGATTATGTACATCATGTGACCAGCTACTTGAGTTTCTGCCTAGACTCCCCCTCAGTGATGGTCTGTCATCTGAAACTGTAAGCACATGAACCCTTTCTCCCTCTGTTCCCTTTAATTTAGTTTTTTTTTTTTTTTTTAATCACAGATACAGAATGAGACTAGCACAGTTACATGTCCTTTCTCTCTGGAAGCATGTCATAGTTGCTCAATAGCGTCTTGCTTTTCATGACCTTGACAGTGCTCACACAGGTATTTTGTAGAATGTATTTGATCAACATGGCACTAAGTCTATGGTTTGCATTGGAGGGAATCTGACCACTTCAAAGTAGTGATTTTCTAAGCAGGAAACATGCTTCTTCTCCATTCACTTAGGATGTCTTTAATATCTTCCCTTGATATCTTACAATTCTTTTTGTCTTTGTGTGTGTGTGTGTGTGTGTGTGTGTGTGTGTGTATACTCGCAAGTGTGCTTGACTATGTGCATGTGTATATGGAGGCCAGAGGTTGACACAGATGTCTTCCTCTGTCACTCTCCACCGTGTTTTTTGTGACAGGATCTCTCACTGAGCCTGGAGCTTACTGTGTCACCCAGGCAAGCTGACCGGTGAGGTCCTAAGTTCCGCTTGTTTCCCTCGTCCTGGTTCTGGGGTTACCAACCCCCATCACCATGCCACCTGGTCTGGTTTTAACATGGGTTCTAGAGAACTAAGCTCAGGTCCTCAGGCTTGCACAGCACTGACTTTACTGACTGAGCCATTTCTCCAGCCTCAGCATTTTAGAATTTTTAATAGAGAGATGAAGTACATGCTTCATTACATTTCTTTTACCTAAGTATCCCCACCACCTGTGCTGGCTAGTTTTTGTCAACTTGACACAAACTAGAGTCAACTGGGAAGAAGGAGCCTCAACTGAAAAACTTCCTCCATCAGACTGGCTCTGAGTCTATCTGGGGGCATTTTCTTGAGTACTAGTTGATAAGAGTGTCTATCCCACTGTGGGAGGTTCTATCCCTAGGAAGGAGGGCCTGGGCTGTATAAGAAAGGTAGCTGAGTAAGCCAGAGGGAGCAAACCAGGAAGCAGTGCTCCTCCATGGTCTCTGCTTCAGTTCCTGCCTCCAGGTTCCTGCCTTGAGCTCCTACCCTGACTTTCCTGAATGACGTATGGTGATCTGGACATGTAAGCCATACAAACCCTTTCTCTACCCTTTTTAATGATGTCTATCACAGCAGTAGAAACTCTATCTCCCCTTATCTTTGTGCCATATAAATCGTGGTTGCTGCCTGTCTCCACTCCTATTGCTTGCTGTTGGCCTGTAAGAACACAACTGATCCTATCCTACTGAGTTTGTATTCTGCCACCCTGCTAAACCCACTCCTTAGTTCTAGAAGCTTTTTACGCATTCTTTAGAGATGACTGAGTAGTTAATAATTGTGAATGAAGACCAGTTTCGTCTCTTTCCAGGATGCCTCACTTCAATTCCCTGTCTCACTGCAGTGCGCTAAGATAGTGTCTCATTGGTCTAGAACTCTGGAATCTAGTCTCTGCCGCCCATCTCACGGCACTGGGATTGCAGGTGCATACTGCTGCACCTGGCTTATGTGTGTTCTGGGAATCCAAACTCAGTTCCTCATGCTTGCAAGGCAAGGACCTTACTGACTGATCCATCTCCCAGACCTTGATTATATTTTGATTTATTCCCCATCCAAGACACATAGTAAGGCTTTCACTCTTTCAGGGAGGGAGGACAGGCGCTCTGGGCAGAGATTCTGCAAGAGCCAGAGTTGCCCTCCCAATAGCCAGCACATAGGAGAACCTTCTTAGGATTCCCACCCACCTTCCCTGCACCATGACTCTGAGTTGTTGCCCAGCCCCTCTAATGCTGGTCCCTAGGACTTCATACACTCAAGCTGACCCAGAGTTGGTTTGCGTAGCTCTTTAAAACTCCTGGTTGAATTGCTTGAAGGAATTCTTTTGAGTTCTCAATGTCTATCTCAGACACACAACTCTGGGGTCTGTTTCTACCTAAAAGAGCTCTCTCCATCTAGACTTTCTAGATTTCCAGTCCGGTGTTCAGGTTGCAGTCTCTATCCTCTGACAGATCCAAGAAATGCCATTGGTCTGCAGTCTGCCTGCAGCTTTTCTTGTTGTAACGGTAGGAGCGCTGCTCTTGAAATGGAAGTTCAGAGCCACCAACTGCCGCTATTAACGGTAGCCTCACTCTCCTCAATCCCTTTCATCTCCAGTTGTCCCTCATTGAGAGGAGAAGCTGCCTGGCTCAGGAGGACGGCTTGCTCCAGAAGCTGGCTCTCCCTCCCAGTCCAGGCCTTTTGCACCTGGCTGCTCTTGCTGAGGGAAGCAAGCCGGCAGCTTCTCTTCTTGTTGTCCCATCCATCTGTATGCTGCTCTGAACTCTCCTGTTGTGAGGATTACAGACAGGAGAGAGGTATCAGTTGGAAGAGGGACGTGGACATGGGTAGAAGAGGCAGAGGGTCCTCTAGGGTTCTACTCGGGCACAGGAGTCGAAGGCAGAGTTACCAGCAAGACTCTCCAGAGACTACTGAGACTGTCATCTTGGGGGAATCTCACCTGAGGATCCCTTAATTCATAAGAATGCACCTGCTCTAGTGGGCAGATCTGGTTTCACCCTCCTGAGCCAGGAACTGTGCAGCTTCACCTCTGCCCTGCTGCCCTCTGGGGCAGCATCTAAGACGTGAGTGCCTACCTTGATGGCCTCTTTGCCACCTGCAGGCAGTGTGTGTGTGTGTGTGTGTGTGTGTGTGTGTGTGTGTATTTGTGTCTGAGTGCCTTTGTGTGCACAGAGTAAGGCCAGAGGTCAGCATCAGGTATCTTCCTCAGTCTCTCTCCACCTCCTTTGTTTGATTTTTTTGAGGCATAGTCTCTCACTGAACATGGAGCTCACCAGTTAGGCTAGACCGACCACTGAGCCCCCGGTATCCATCTATATCCACAGCACTGGGGATACTCACATCCGTTGCTGTGTCCATCTTTTATGTAGGTCCTGGCAATCTGAACTCAGATCCTCAGGCTTATGCAGTAAGCACTTTACTCACTGAGCCAAGAAACAAATTTTCAACATCTGTTGTTCAAGCTCTGTTTTTTTATTGTATTTTTACATTTATTTATTGACTGAGTGGGAATTGGGGAGTATGTGGAGTTCAGAGGACAGTTTGTAGGAGGCAGTTTTCTGCTTCCACTGTGTGGGTCTTGGGAACAGAACTCAGGCTTGGCAGCAAGCACATTTACCCATTGATTCACCTTAGTACCTTTCAAGTCCTGTTTTGAGGATCCTACATCCTAGGACGAGGAGGAATCATCACTCCACAATAGGGGCTAAGCCAAGAAGAATCCAATATTAAAATCCTCTTATCAGTGTTCATCTGCTTTAAGTGAATGGATGCTTTTAAAATAGATGGTTCCAGGAAGTCTTTTTACTCTGAGTGTTATTTTTATAATTCTAAAATGTAAAAAAGGGGCCACAGAGAGCTTCTAACAGCCTAAGATGCTTAGACTTTAAGATGATGAAAACAGGGCCAGAAAGATGCAACAAAGTAAGAGCACTTGCTACACAAGTGTGAGAACCTGAGTTCAAATCCTCTGAACTCACATAAAAACCAGGCATGGCTGGCTACCGGTGTCCCAGCTTCAGGTTCAGTGAGAGATCCTGTCTCAAGGGAATAAGGCAGAAAGTGACAGAGCAGAATACCAGGCATCCTCCTCTGGCCTCTGCATGTGCATGCACACACATGTGCACCCACACCCGCACACACAAAAACAAACACACACATATACTCCCCCCTCCCAAAGATACTGAAAATGGTGTCCCAGATATTAGAACTCAAAATGCCCTGCAGTAACAAATTTTAAGCAGTTAAATGGAAAATTCTGGAAGGAATGATGGATAAAAAGTACTTTTTCTCTTAGCACAGTGCTACTTAAAAGAAACAACCACCCTTCCAAGTGCCATTTATGTGACTAAAATGACCTGTAGTGGTTGACCTTGAGTGGCCTAATTTTGGCATCTTAATATAACTCTATCAACCTGCACTCAGTGCTTCCAAAATATCTTTGTGGAATTGAATCATATCTTTATCAGTCAGATTGTTCTTGTAAATTATTTGTTCTTAAAGGAAAGACTTTCAAGGTTGGAGACATGGCTTGGCAGTTAAGAGCAGTGACTGCAAAGGACCTGGTTTAGTTCCCAGCACCTACGTTGTAGCTAAAAACTGTCCACATCTCCAGTTCCAAAGGATCCAACACCCTCAGGCATCGCATGACACGGATGCACTTATATGCATGCAGGCAAAGCATTCACACTCATAAAAATAAAGTAATTAAATAATCTTTAAAGGAAAGGCTTTCTGTACAAGTAAATGAATGACCACTGTCCTTCTATCCCTCCATTTGCCTTATCTATGAAGCCTGACTCCTCTTAGATCCAGTGGCTAAGTGTTCGTGGCATAGTTAAGCAATGCTGCTTTGGAGCTGGAATATGGTCCAATCATTAGAGTGCTTGCCTAACATGCACAGCGTCCTGGGTTAAACCTATTGTGTTGATACATACATATAATTCCAGGACTGGGAGGTAGAGTCAGGAGGCTCAAGAGTTCAGAGTCATCCTCAGTTTTACAGTGAGTTCAAAGCCATCTGTGCTAGACAAGACCCTGCCTCATCCCCCACAAAAAGGTTCAGCTCTGGAATTAAAAGGCCATGAATTCAAATCCAGTTTAGAAGCAGAGTCCAACCGATCAAATGAACGAATGATTTGTCAGAACAGCTGCCTCAGCTAAGGGGGACCTCTACCCCATCCCGCTCTTGTCTGTAGCATCCCAGTAGCACCACCAGATGCTGTCCACGCACGGGGAACCCAGCCACTCTGCGCCTTGGTTTCCTCTGCATGAGGATGAACTGAGGATCCTCAGTGGTGCTCTGTTCACGCAGGCCTTCAGCACAGAGCAGCTGCTTTTAGCACATTGTCACACTTCACCCATCACAAGGGAGGAAGAGAGAGTTTCTTTCACATGTTTCGTGGGGCTGGTGTATTGATGAGAAATGTGAAGTATATTTAAGGGGAATATTTACTTTCCAGCTAAAAACTTTTGCAGAGTTTTTCTCTTTTGCTTTTACTTATAAAGATAAAAAAAGTGGATGGGTGCTAAAAAGATGACTCAGTCAAGAGAGAACTGGCCAGGCAAGCATGAGGACATAAATTCAAATACCTGGCACCCACGTAAAAGACTAGGCATGGCAGCACGTCTTGTAATCCCAGTAGGTGGAGACAGTCAGATCCCTTGTTGATCAGCATGTCTAGCCTGATCAATGAGAGACTTTGCCTCCAAACATAAGGTGGAAAGAGCAGACACATATCCCACACACACATAGAATACATAAAATGAAAGCTGGCAAGATAGCTCAGTGGGCCAAGCCTCAGATCCTGAGTTCAATCCCCAAGTCTCATGGTGGAAGGAGAGAACCAACTCCTGACTTCCATATGTTCTGTGTCACGTGTGCCCCCTCCCCAATAAATAAATGTAATAGTTAAAGTATAAAAATAATATAGTACAGGAACGATCTGAAAATTTTAACATCTCCTGTAATCTTATCACATGGAACTTTAGAAAGTATACAGACATGCGCAAGAGTGGGCGACTTGCTGCAGAGCACATGTGGAGTCCTCACTTGCCCCTTAACGCAGGTGTGTTTCCATGTCAGCGCGCATCGTCACCTATCACCGTGTGCCCCTACTGAAGGGATTCTGCCACCAGAAATGCTCGGAGCTCTTGCTTTCTGTGTAATCAGCGTGCACATGGCACATGCACAGTTATTTACTTAGAATATATTTCTGTAAGTGGATTTGTTGAAAGAGAGGGGCTGGGTATGAGTGATAAATTAATGTGTGTGTGTGTGTGTGTGCGCACACATATGCAAGTGTCCAGGCCCACCATGCCACAGTGCACATGTGGAAGGCCTAGAACAACTTGGGAGAGTTGATTCTCACCCTCCACTGTACTAGGCATGTCTCTCTCGTTTCTGCTATGCTGTGTACTCCAGAGTGGCTGGCCTGCAGTGTTCTGGGTGACTCTCCTGTCCCTACCTCTTTTTTTCCACAGGTGTACTGGGGTCACAGATGTGAATCCTGCCTCTGGCTTTTTTGTGTGTGGGTTTGGGGATCAAATTCATCTTGTCAGGCTTGCATGGCAAGTGATTTTAGATTCAAAATTTGATCAGACTATCAGGAGGTACTGGAGCTGTGGTAGGCAGGTCTGATTGGAGGAAGTGGACTTCTGGATTTTGTCTTAAGAACATATATCATAGCCCTGTTCCTTCCTGTTAGTCCTCTCTTTTTCCTATCTGTAATGAGTTGAGCAATTGCCCCCTGCCACTGCCATCCTCTGCACCATGCTTTCTGCATCACTGTAGCCCAGTAACAGAACCAGCTCACCATAGACTGAAACCATGAGCCAAAAAAACCTTTCCTCCTTTGATTAGCTCAGGTACTTTGTCATAGCAGCAAAAAGTCTGACTAACCGTATATTTCATTTCCCTTTGTTAGTATTGGTATCAGTATCAGTATTAGTATTAGTATTGGTATTAATATTAGTATTAGTATTTGAGACAAGGTCTCCCTGTAGCTCATCTGGCTTGGAGCTCATTCTGTAGACCTTGGTCTCATAGAGTTCCACCTGCTTCTGCCTTCAGAGTTCTGGCTTAAAGGTGTACTCTAAGCATGCCAGGCTAGCATATTTTAAATAATGAGATAAGTTACCATATTCACTTGGGGGAAGACTAAATTATACTTCCACTAAGGTACATATGCCCATATCCCCACATTTAGGATCTTTTGAATAATATTACATATTTCTAAATTCTCTGATAATGGGAGTATTTCTTCTTTCCAGTCAAACAGTACTTCTCAAAATTCTTCATATTAAAGTAAAAAAAAATCTGTTTTTCAGAAAACACAAATGCTTTTAATTATACTCCTAGTCTTTTTCTTGTTTCTGTTTGTTTGTTTGTTTGTTTGGGGGGTCATCGTTATTGTTGTTGTTTGAAAGAAGATCTTTCTAGTCCTAGCTGGCCTGGAACTCACTATGTAGACCAGGCTGGTCTGGTGTAGATCTCATAGAGCTCCTCCTGCCTCTGCCTCCTGAGTGCTGAGACTATAGGTGTGCACTATAAAATGCTTGGCAGATTTATTTTTATTTTATGTGTATGAATATAAGTGCACTGAGTGTATGCTATACTCGTGAAGCCCAGAAGAGGGCATCAGATTCCCTGTAACTGGGGTTACGGGGGTTGTGGGTGCTAGGAACCCAAGCTGGATCCTCTGTAAGAGCAGCCGCTCTTGACTGCTGAGCCATCTCTCCAGCCCCAACAACCAGTCTTTCATTGTGGTTATTACAATTCTGTATGTCAGAGTCACAGAGGAATCCTAAATCTTATCTTGTTTGGTTCTCTTTCTTCAGACAGACAGAGCAAGAAGTCAAAGGTTCTAGAAGAGTCTCTTGGAGTTCTGTCTGCTACTTTCCTCATGCTCACCTTTTTTATTCCTAGAGGAAATGTTGGTATTCTTCTCCTAACATCAGGGCTATCCTGTGACATTTAAATATTGTTTGGTAGAAGTACAGTATGCATAAAAAATGTTGAAAAAAATCCACAGCAGAATGAATCATCCTAAGTAAAGGCCTGTGCCATCACCACCCAGAACAAGAGAAAAGATTATTTATTATTTTCCACCTCATGGGCTAGAGTGATGGCTCAGCAGTTAAGAGCAATGGCTGCTCTTGTAAAGGATCGGGATTCAGTTTCCAGCACCCACATGGCAGCTAACAACTGTCTATAACTCCATTTCCAGGGATCTAACTCCCTTTTCTGGCCTCCATGGGTACTGGACACACA
Source organism: Eospalax fontanierii (assembly GCA_035773235.1). Classification (NCBI taxonomy): domain Eukaryota; kingdom Metazoa; phylum Chordata; class Mammalia; order Rodentia; family Spalacidae; genus Eospalax; species Eospalax fontanierii. The sequence goes on from CM069524.1 coordinate 25,451,842, forward strand.
TGGTACAAATAACCTCTATATACACACACACACACACACACACACACACACACACACACGCACACACACACTAAAAAAGTCTTAAATCTTAAAAGATTTTCCACCACAGATGATCATAATGAAAAAAGTAGGATTGTCCTGAACATCTCTTGGGACATAACTTTTATATTAAATGGGCAATAATTTCTCCTCGATAGAGCCTGCTCAGTAGCTCTCTTCTGTTGTTATTTTTCCTTGAGGCCAATTAATTTATGATGATTTGACTTCTGTTTATTCAGTCTTGCCATGCACAAAAGCAAATCGTGTTCAGTGGAAAGCATACTTTGAATTGGAAATCTGGATTTCCCCACCTTCCCCTGGTGTATCAGCCCCTTCTCTCACTGCTCTGACAGAACACCTGAAAAAAGCTACTTAAGGGAAGGAGGAAGGGTTTACTCTGGCTCACAGTGCGTGGGCACAGTCCATCATGGTGGGAAGGCATGGCGGCAGGAGCGTGAGGCAGCTGCTCACATTCATCCACAGTCAGGAAGCAGAGAGATGAATGCTGGTGCTCAGCTCGCTTTCTCCTTTTTATTCAGTGCAGGACCTCAGCCCAGAGGATGGTGCTGCCCACATTCAGGGTGGGTCTTCCCATCTCAGTTAATGGTGCTGCCCACATTCAGGGTGGGTCTTCCCCCCTCAGTTAACATGATCTAGAAATTTCCTCACACATGCCCAGAGGTATGTCTCTTAGATGATTCTAGGTTCTGTCATGTGGACAATGGATATAAATCATCATACCAGGACAGTAATGTGTGAGACACTGTGTTGGTTAGTTTTTATTAACTTGATACATATTAGGGACACCTGAGAAGTAGGACCTTCAAATGAGGAATTTCCTCTATGGCAATTGCCTGTGGCCATGTCTATGAGGCATTGTATTGATTGCTAAATGATGCAGAAGGGCCCAGTCCACTGTGGGCGGTGCCATCCCTAGACAGGTGGGCCTGTGGGCCATATAAGAGAGGTAGCCAAGCCAGCCAGGGAAATAAGCAACGTTCCTCCGTGGCCTCTGCTTCAGTGTCTGACTCCAAGTTCCTGCCTTGGCCTCCCTTGATTATGGTTTATAACCCGTAAACTGAAATAAACCATGTCCTCCTGAAATTGCTATTGGTCAGTGTTTTATCACAGCAACAGAAAGTTAAGGCAGACATCATCCTCTCTCGTGAAGTCAGTCAGGGGTAGTTTGCTGCAGCTGCCAGTCAGCCACATGATCAAGAAGCAAACAGCTTGTGCTTCATGTATGCAGTGCTGGAAACTCTGATAATCGACTGCTGAGGAGTATTCAGTGTGATATACGTTCTCGGTATTCCCACGGTATGCTAGGTGCATCAGGATGCTATACCCCCATGCTAAGCTGAGGAGCATCTGTCTTCTATCTGTAGTCATTTGCATGGTTTTTAAATTACAACACTGAAAAAGCTTTCACCTTTCTTATCACTTGACAATGAAGCTAAACGGAGAGGCTGTGAAGGCAAAAACAAGACGGCCGGCAAAAATGTATGATGGGGAGCTCATTACTGTGGACTAAAGCCCAGTTGTTTGCACAAGTCAGTTTGAATGTCTTGGCACAAGTCATTATTTGAAACAAACTCTGCAGTTATTAGATACAGTGGAGATGAAGGAGAAACTGAAAGTATGTCTGGGAGGCTTCAGGAAATGTGAGGTTCCTGCAGAGGTCATTTGATGCCACAGTCAGCTAGACAGGACACCATAAATCCATTTTTTGGAGATTTATCGTGTGTGTGTGTGTGTGTGTGTGTGTGTGTGTGTGTGTCTGCAGGTGAGCATGCATGTGGAGACCAGAGGTCAACATTAGGTGTATCCTCAGTCTCTCTCCACATTATGTATTTTTGTGTGGTGTATGTGTGTGTGTGATATATACACGTGAGTGTGTGCACTTATGCAGAGACCGGATGTTCTAGTTTACTTCTCTTGCTGTGATGGAACACTTAACCGAAAACAACATGGGCGGAAGAAAGGGTTTGTTTGGCTTGTAGATAACAGTCTGTCATTAAGGGAAGTCAGGCAGGAACCTGGAGGCAGGAACTGAAGCAGAGACCGCGGAGGAGCGCTGCTCACTGGCTCGCTCCCTGTCTTGCTCAGCTTCTTTTCTTATAGGGCCCAGGCCCACCTACCCAGGGATGGCACCACCCACAGTGGACTGGGCCCTCCTGCATCCTTTAGCAATCAATACAATGCCCCACAGACATGGCCACAGGCAGTTGCCATGAAGGAACAATTGAGGTTCTTTCTTCCCAAGTAACTCTCGTCTGTGTCACATTGTGACAAAAGCTAACCAGTATTCAGAGGTAGACACTGAGTGTCTTCCTCTGAAATTTGCCAGCTTATCATTTTGAGATAAGAACTCTCAGTGAACAGCTAGCTCACCGTTTCAGCTAGGCTGACTGACCAATGGCCTCCTAGGGTCAATCTCTCTGCCCATCCTTCACCCAAGCCTGGGGTTATGGGCATATGCAGCCATGCCTAATTTTTCACATAGGTGCTGGGGATTTGAACTCGGATTCTCATGCTTGTGTAGCCATCATTTACCGACTGAGCCTTGTCCTCAACCCTCAAGCTGCAAGACTCTGGAGGCAGAGTCCATGACTCCCCCTGACTCCTGGACCTTGCACCCTTCCCTCGGGGTCAGGCTGGTTCTGACTCGTTCAGAGAAAGTTCCAGTTCTGCACTGGTGACAAGCAGCCAACAACGCTCTCTTGGTCCTGTTCACAGCTTACTTAGCCATTCTCTGTGTGTCTGGGATGGACACCGGTTTAATCTTGTTGTTCAGTCAATAGCTTTTTGCATTATCTTCCTTTCTGTGGTTAATGTACCATTTTTCTTCCCCTTTCTGCCCCTACACAAACACCGCCATGCCTGAAGTGTTTCCCCATGCATACGGAGAAGTTATAGCCTGGACTGTAGTGGAACAGTGCTCTGATTAAAGTGATTAAAACTATATACAGCGTGCATAATTAACCTCTGCGCGGCTGTCACTGCGAGCTGATGCGTGGAGCTGATACCGTATCTGTCGGTGGCAGCCAGCGTATGCTACATGACCATTTTTTTTCCTGCAGAATTTTAATCACTTGAGATAAAGAGCAGGAGAGAGAGAGATCAAGGCTGTATTAATCCCTCAATAGCTTTATAATTCCCCTTCTATTCTGCTGCTTGTAATCAAGAAAAATAACGCTGACTTCATCCTGAGGCCTTGGGGTCAATCATTTTTGTACTCTTTGATGGAAAGGATAGAGGTCACAGTCAAAGATGGCACAAACCAAATGACCCGGACTTCGCAGAGAGAGGGAGACTTTCTGCCAGCTTAGGACAGGCAGGTGAGCCCCAATTTCAGACAGAAACAATCTATAGCATTCACCAGAGTGGAAATAAATTCCTAACAGCCATTTGTGTGTGCAGACCAGCCCCCTGTAGCCTTCAGGGGTGAGCTGCAGAGCTGGTCAAAGATCAGCAGAGTGGCCCTCTGATTAGCAGCTGGACAGCACAGGCAGAGGGGTCAGCGCGGCCGCTGCGGGCTCGCCACTCTGGTGTGAACTCTGAGGCCCCGTTGGAGGGCGGCCAAGATCAGCGCACAGGTGCAGCCATGCGTGGGTGTGTGATGACATTTACAGCAATGCCCTGTTGCTTTTCCTTTCTTCCTTTTCTTTGTTTTTGTTTTTAAGAACACGCAGACAGCTGGAAAAGCAAACACGCTTTCGACCCCAAAGCACCTGAAGGCAAACCCAGGCAGAGCTCACCACCCGCCTTCTCCTCCGAGAACACACTCCCTTAATCAGGGGCCACCAGGCTGACATGGCCTCTGCAGAAAGACGCAGGCTGACTGAGCTGCTGAGGTACTGCTCACTGTGTGATCAACACCCTGACACAAAAAGTAGAATGTTAGGAGACCTTCATGTCGCCTCCTAGGCAGCTTGATGAAGCAAGGGATAAAGGAGGCCCGAGGTGCTGGATCCAAATCCTGGGGTGCTGGGGTTGGGGGGGGAGGGTTTGCTCAGTTGCTAGAGTGCTTGCCTGAAACCACGGGTTCCATCCTGGCACTGCGTACAAACAGGGTGTGGCAGTGCATGCCTGTAATCTCAGCACTTGGGAATGGGAAACAAATTCATCCTCAGCTATATCGAGAGTTCAAGCCCAGTCTTGGAAAAAAAAAGAGAGGGAGAAAAAAATTCACACAGGCTCTTAGACTAACAGGACAGGAACAAGCCACTGACTGACTACTTACCCTGGAGGACAAAAGGAGAAAGAACTCCACTGTGGTGCTCCACCGTAGAGTGACTCCCACGGGGCATAAGCACTGTGACAGGAGTCCTCCCCATACACTGATGTGTATTGTTCTCATTTATATGCACTTAAATGGTGTGTGCTGGTTAGTTTTTGTTAACCCTACACAAACCAGAGTCATCTGGAAAGAGGAGTCCTCTCCAGCAGATTGGCCTGTGGCCATGCCTGTGGGGCATTGTTGGTTGCTAATGAATGTGGCCACATTAACTGTCCACCAAAGGCGGTGTGGTGCCATCTGTAGGTAAGTGGACTTGGCCCTATAAGAAAGGTAACTGAGAGCCACAACTTTAATGCCAGCACTAGGCAGAGGCAAGCAGATCTCTGAAGTCTAGGCCAACCTGGTCTACATAACAAGTTTCAGGCCAGCTGGGGCTATAGAGTGACCCTATCTCCAAAAAAAAAAAAATCAAGGCAACTGAGCAAGCCGGTAAGCAGCATTCCTTCATGGTCTCTGCTTCATTTCCTGCCGCTGGCTCCCTCCTTGGCTTCCCTCAGTGATAGACTGTCACCTACGTATAAGCCAAATCAACCCTTTCCTCCCCAAGTTGCTTTTGGTAAGTGTTTCATTACAGCATCAGAAAGCAAACTAGAACAGGGTGTCAAGTTTGCTTCTGTCTGAAGCACAGCATCCCAAGGTGATTGGGGAAGCTCATAGCTGGGCCACCAAGAAGCATCTAAGCTACAGGGAGGGTGGCATGGGGGGCCACGTGAGATGTTCCTCCACTGCTGTTGGCAGGGTGAACTAAGGATGGGTTAAGGTAAGGCCAGGTTCATCAGGCAACCCCGCAAAGCAGACTTCTCTACTTTGCAGTCAGATCTCATGCTCTGACCCTTTCCCCTTAGAATTCATGCTTGGATTCAGCAAACACAACCCGTTCAGATTCCAGACATTTTGAATTATGATGACCTGCACCAGCCTGGGATGAAATTTACTCTCACGCCATCCATGGGAAAGGTGTGTGCGGACAGTCGAGATTGTAAATAGCATGTGGGGGACTGCCCAGTCTCTGTGGGTGAACAAACCTGTTTGAGAGACATACGTATCCTTCTTGGCAGTATTTACAAATGGGCCTTTTTAATTTTTACTTTTTCTAAATGAAAACAGACTTGGAAAGGCTGCTGTTAGCTCTCTGTTGGAGCAGTTAAAATGAGTGAGACTGAACGGAGTGAAAGAAGTCTGTGATTTAGGCTTTCTCCACATCCTCAGAGTTAGCAGGCTGCATTGATGGACAAGACAGTTTAGTCATGCATACCCAAGAGACGGCCCCGGGCTGCTCGTCCTTTCACTGTAATTGCAATGATGGAATATTTGCCCGTTTCCATAGATCACTAAGACTGTTGGCTGGAAGGGTCACACAGATGCCATCCCCTGAGAAAATGGAACGCAGAGATGACCACACTGAGCAAATGGAATGGAGCCCGGAGCCTGGAGGCCTTTCCAGTGGGTTCCATCAGGTCTAGAGATCTGTAGGCAGGGGCCTCGGGGCTAATGAGGGCAAAGCGGAGGTTCCCTGGGGAACACAGGCAGCCATGTCTCGGCAGCTCCCTGTGCAGTCACCTCTTTCCACACTAGGGTTTCCCTTAAGATCTCTCAGGGAGAAAGGAAAGCTTTGCTGTTTTTTGTTCTTGATTTTTTTGTTTGTTTGTTTGTTTGTTTTTGAGGCAGGATTCCACTATGTAGCCTCAGCTGGCCTGTAACCTGACATGTTGTCTATTCCAGCCTGACTTCCATCTAATACTGATCTACCTTCCTCTGCCTCCCCGGTGCTGGGATTAAAGGCATGCACCCCCATGCTGGGTGGAAAACTTCTTAAAGGTTGAAGAACTCACTTATAGGCCTTTGCTCTGCTTCAGGGGATCTTTATGATGAAATCCTGCTCTATTAAGAGCTTAAGGGAGGAAGATACCCGGAATAGTAACCTCCTTTGCTAGATGGTTTGAAATAATTTATTTTATTTTTCATTATGTGTATGCATGCATGTCCACGTGTGGTTATGTACACACAATTGGAGGTGCCCTCATAGACAGAGGAATCAGGTCCCCCTGAAAACAAGCTCCTTTGTATGTCTGACTTCTGTACATTCAGGGGAGAGAGAGAGACAGAGAGACAAAGAGAGAGAGAAGAATGAGAATATGCATGTGTACACCTGTGTGCATACATGTTGGTACACTTGAATGTGTGTGCACATGTGCATATCTGTGCTCTTTGTCATGTGGGGCTGCTTCATTGCTAAATTAGTCTCAGAAACACAACCCCCAGGACAACCAGGAAATTGTCGCACAAGGGGTCCACAGAGAGTATGTTTCAACTCAAATAATAGCAAAGCCCACACTGTGAAGGGCTTTGTCCTCTGTCCAAAGAAATGGACTGTACTAAGAAGACAGAACCAGAAATCAGAGACTTGCCTTCCTTGTTCTGTGCATAAGTAAACCTCTCTGCTGATGGATGAGTCAAAACTTAGTCCTCCCTTGACACTCCTACTGCCCACTTCTAATCCTCATCATTTTTCTCCAAAAATTTTCTGCCTCCAACCTTTTCCCCCAGGGAGGAGCTAGGGATGTGATTCAGTGGTAGAGCACCTGTCTAGAATCCTCCCCCAGTGAGGGACTGGAGACGTGGCTCAGCGGTAGAGAGCCTGCCTAACATATGGAAGTCCCTGCATTCAATCCCCAGAACTGCCAAGAAAAACAAAATCTTACTTCAAAACTTTAAAATATAGATATGGCCAAGTCTTCACTAAAAGAAATAATAGTTTCCTTTACTGGAAGATATAAATCTGAAGTCCCAGCTCATGACGAAATAGTCAAAGTTTCAGAGTCCTGTAAGAGACTTCTTTGCTCTCAGCTTTTTGAAGGCTTTGTATATTCATGTTCTTGAGATTTGGAGCACATCTGAGGGCCCCTTGTGGTTAACTTTGAGCCTGATGCGTGAAAGGCATTCCTGACATTTGTATAGGATCACTGATGTTCTTCCTTTGGTGTCATTCTATTGTTTGTCGAGTTTCTGTGTGTTGGGTACTTGGCATTTGTCTCTTTTTAACTTCGCAGCAACCTTAAGCCATGGGAGACATTAACTCTTAGACAAGGGATTTTAGTGTCAGAGAGATCAAGCCCTTATCTATTTGGAGCCATTTTCGAGAGTACTTCTTGTGTGAAGAGCATGTTTCAGGGATGGGAACATAGGTAGCCAGGGCTGAGGGCAAGCTGAAGGCAAGCGAATTTCATGCAGTAGACAGACTGGAGAGATGAATCCCACAGCTCAGGGATCAGTGCTGCATGGGGCTTGGCACATAAGCCATTACAGGTTGGGAGATGGGTAGGGTTCTCCTGAAGAGTGTTCTCAGGAAATTGGAAAGGTAATGGAAACGTGACCTCCCACCTTTGACCTCTTGTGTCTCTCCTTTTATGTTAAATCTTGCTTATGTGTGTCTTTGTGTACCGAGATGTCTGCCAATGTGAGTTCATCTACTAGAGCCTGTCTAGGGTCACTCCCTTAAAGGAGATCATCTCTCCCTCACCCAGAAGTGATCAACTGCCAATAGTTCCTTGCCAAGGTTGTGGCCTCCTTCCCATTTCCCCAGTTCCATGGTGATTTTTGTCTGGATGAGTTTGCCTGGGTCTTGTGCATGCTGTCAACATTGCTATATGTTTATATGAGCAGGAAGCCTATAACAGAAGCCTATAAGGTGCTGTTTCCTTATGGTTACGCATAATCTTTCTGTCCCCTCTTCTGTAATGGTCCCTGAGCCCTGGGTGGGTGAACTTTAATATAGGAATCCTGTCAAAGGGCCCACACTCTGCAGTCTTCTCTACACTTTGGCCAGTTGTAGCCTTTTGTGTCCATTGCTCTCTGTTGCATGAGGAAGCTTCACTGATGAGGGATGAGAGATGCATTAGTATTTTCTTTACCCTTTGTAGGTAGGTGTAGAGGTTCATTGAGGATGTCACTTAGAGTTGGGCATCTCACAGACACTCATTATCTGTGCATGACCAGTTGTGGAACTTTGGAATGGTCTCCAATAGAAGCTTCTTTGATGAGTGGTGACTTGCATACGTGTCTACAAATATAAGGGTACATATTTATTGAAGAGTAAGAAATTACGTTTGTCCAGGGATGTGACAGACTTAGGGTTTTCTCTAGGATCTGTCTTCTCTCCAGACATGTGTATTTGACAGTGTTTACAGTGCCACGCATGAGTTCCTAGTCCAGTTAGGTAGCTGTTATTACCTTTAATGTAAAAGTGCTACTACTGCACTAATAATAGTTTGCTGTACCCGTTGTTGTGGTTATTAGGCTTTAAAGCTTTGATTGATTTTCTCCCTCAGCAGCTTGCATAGTATCCCCCAGAACTATGAGAGCTAGTCAACACGGAAGGAGCTTCTAGGTCAGTTCCAACTCCACTGCTCCAAGTCCTGTGTTCAAAGTATGTCCTGTCGTCAGCAGTGGGGTCTTACCTTCAAATTCTGGGACGTAATCAAAAGCCATGTCAGTAGCCTGTGTAATATTTTGAGTCTCTTGGACAACCCTTGCTAACAACTCAAAGGGAAGTTTCTCGTGTCTAGTACTGTGTTTCTTGTTATATAGCCTTCAGCTGTACACATGCACTCATGAACAGATATTGTATGTGTATTTTTCAGTAGGCTTTTGAACTGATACATTTCCCTCTGGTTTTTAATACTGGTGCCTAAGCATTATTTATCTCTCTCCTCTCCCAGTTTATCTCTCCCTCTTCCCTCCCCAGATAAAGAACCCCCATTCTCCCCTGCTTGCTGACTCTGCCCTCTGAGACTTTCACCTTTTTTGAGACAGGGTCTTTTGTTGCTTGCTGCAGTGTACACCAAACTAACTCTGGCCCATGAGCTTCTGGAGGTTTTCCTGTCTCTGCCTTCCATCTTGCCATACAAACACTGGGATTACATATGTGTGCTATTACATCCATCGTTAGTTGGTTTTGGGGGATTCAAACTCAGGTTCTCATACTTTCACAGTAAGCGCTTTACCCACTAAGCCATCTCTCCAACCCATGTACCCCCCTTCTCTCAGTTACACTTCAGGACTGCTATGATGGGGCGGTCAGGCCAGCTTGAACTCGAACTCCCTTGCATATGAGGCTGCTACAGCTTTATTGGAATGCAGCGTGTGTCAGGCGTAGGGGTTCAGATGACCGGACATGTCAAGCTATGACAGCTGGTAATGGCTATTTTGGAAAGGGATCTGTAAATGAACTGGCAATTTCCCAGGGCTGGCTGCTTTGGGAGCCAGCAAACTGCCTTGAGCCTAAGAGACAGCTTGACATGTATTTCCCTCAGTCTGAAGAAAAGTCTGGGCAGACCCTCTGCATGCTGCACACCATCATATGCACATTTCTTGCAGGTGTGTAATTTTAGGAACAAATACTAGCAGTTTGTGAACTCAGCTTCAGGCTCTGCTGCTCCAGGCTTCAGCCTTGTCGTCTCCCCAGGGCACTGGTAACCCTTGTGTTCTTTGCTTTCTCTGGCTGGTGAATGCCATGTATCTATTGTCAGATCTTCCCACAAATAGAGTAGGCATTGCTTAATTATTTAGGTAATCCCTGCCTGGCTTTATTCCCCTTACTCCACTGTGTCAGCCTGCATTAGTTGAACAGTTCCATTGAAGCCTTTCCTCCCTGTTCCTCATACACAACATTGTTAATGACAGTTGCTGACACTGACTGGGACACAGAAGTATACACTTTGCTATGTGGCTCTGAACTTGCCTGCTTACCTCCTGAGTTCTGGGTTGCAGTGGTCCCAAAGTAATCTATATTAGAAGAATTTCAGTACAAGGAGTTTATGTAGGAAGTGAGGCAAGGGCAAGAAGGACCCATGATCCATGGCATGTAGTGCTGGGGAGAACCCCAGTGTGGCCTTTTGAGAGCAGCGGGAGCTAGTGCAAGACACACGTAGATAGCCCTGTACGTTTCCAACACCCGGGACACACAGGAGCTGCTAGCTCTTTGGCACACCTGGTCAGCGTGGGTGAGCGCAGGGCTGGCCCCAGTCTCCAGATGCAGGTGTTGCCGGCAGGTACTGTGAAGGCTGTGCCGGAGAGGGCAGAGGACTCCGTAGCATCTGTTATGTTAGGCCATTGTGTGGTTCCATTTCTCATATCATAAAAAGGAGACATGTCTTCAAGTAGAACTTTAAGTCACTGGTGTTCTTTGCCCTCTGAGCATCCACACCCACAGCTGTTCAGCTTTTGTGTCAGCTTTTGTGGTTGCTCAGTGAACTTGGAACCTGCTAATATGTGGGCTGCTTTTTCCTCTCAACCTTGACTCCAGGGTGACTCTGGAAGTGCCATGCTTATACAGTGGGGCAGAACTTGCTGAGTGATGAACAGGTGAAATATGCTGAGTGAGAAAGAAACAGTGTATGCTCAGAGGTGGAGAGGCAGGACCTGATGAATGATGGACAGACAGACAGGTGCTGCTTGGTGTGCCCCACTTCATAGGCTCAGTGCTTTAACAAGACATAATTTCTCACCCACCCAGAGTCCACTGTAGGTCCATGGAATGATCAGGGATCCCGGCTTTTTGATCTTGTGGCTTTCAATGTCAACTTCACCAATAGTGTAACCAGAGTTTTAGAGCAAGAACCTGGACTCCAGTGTTCTCCATAGGCTGTGCTTATCCTATACATATCCCTATACACCAATTATAGACAAATAATCAAATAATGATGCAAAGCAAAGAGATTTATTCAATGTGACCACCCAAAGAAGGGGAACAGATATAGAGGTCCAATGACCCCAAGTCCATCATCAGGGTATTGATATGAGCTTTAGGTTAAAATAGAGTAAGAATTTGGGCAGAGGGAAAGAAATATGCAGAAAGAAATAATTAAGCAGTCCTGGTCAAGATGGGGGTCTGGCTGATTACTGTGTCAGTTGTGCTCTTCAGGAGACAAGCTGGTTCTCAGGAAGTAACCCTCTGCGCCAGGTGCAGCCTCATCATCCTGTATAACTGTCCTCATCTGTGGTGTTAGATGGGCGCTACTTTGCTCCATCTTGCAAGGTTTTTCCTTTCCAAGAGTGCAAGATGACTCAAAAAAGAAAATGTTAGGCTGAGGTCAGGCAGGAAAAGGAGAGAGGGGTCAAATCACCCTTCACATAACAGGTTCACGAACATCACCAACAGACAGAACATCAGGGGTCTGAGAAGTTTCAGTCCTGCCTGACAAAATAAAGTGTCTACTTAAAAAATATATTATCAGCACTGCTTTCTTTAAAAAGTAACATGATTGTATTGAAGAACTTTATATAGGTTGGAGAATTTGGAAAGGAAGTGAATGGCAAACTCACATTAGAACCATAATGACATCTTTCATCGTGAGGAAACAGGGTTAGTTAATATGTGTCCTGTTTAAGTGACGGAAGTAAGGTAGCAGGTCATGCCTGATAGGGGTCACTGTTTCTCTGGGTAAAGGAGTGGGAGTCAGTTAATGTGTGACCCATGCAACATGACAAAAGTTAGACTACCTGTGACCCTGAGAAGTAGGGGTGCTGGCTGTGATTTTTGCCTTGCTCAAAGATTTGTCTGCTTAAGACTGACTACCTAGAGGGCCTTTGTCTAACCAAAAGGTTAAGGACAGTAATTTGTCTATGTGCCTCCCACAGAAATAAAGGAGACAGACACAAAATGAAGCTGGAGATGGGAGGCTTTCCTCAGGCTTTTGCTTCCCAGCAGGGCCAAGTACAGGGTTTTTGGTTTTATTTTTTTTAATGTGTGTTGTGCATGTGAGTGCAGTACTGGCGGAGTCCAGAAGAGGGCATCAGATCCCCTGGAGCTGGAGTCACAGGTGGCAGTAAGCCACCTGACATGGTGCTGGAACTAGAATCATGTTCTCTGCAAGAGCAGCAAGTATCTTAACTACTGAGACAGCTCCCCAGCCCAAGTCCATACAGGGTCTCACTATGAAGCACTGGCTGACCTAGAAAGCACTATGTAGACCAGACTGGCTTCTAACTCACAGAGGTCTACCTGCCTGTGCCTTTAGAGTGGGATTAAGAGTGTGTGCCAGGCTCAGCAGCCCGAGCCCATGCTTTTTAGCAAAATCGGTTTCTGAGTCCCTTTTTCACTAGCTGTAGAAGTCAGAAGGCTTCACTAATTCAGCCCATATTGCTGGCCTTCCATTCACCAGCCAAATCCATGCTCCAGCTCATTATAAAGAAGCTTAGCTGTGCAGGCTCCCCTGTGCCTGGAAAGGGTGGAATGGGACTGCTGGATATTAGCAACACAGGAAATGCCTTCCCAGGAGAACACAATAATAATTAAGCAATCATGATCAAGGCTGCCTAGGGCTTTTCCTGGGGCTTTCTGAAAGGCTGCAAGAATCTTGCCTTAGGGCTGTAAATGTCAGTTGCTCATTAATTCCTCAAATGCCCAGAGCTAAGGCTGCTATCGCTAATAAAATGCATTTGTTTGGCTATTTAACAAAACAAAAGTAGACATGTCAGAACCCACGGACTCGGAGATTCTTTAAGCAGATGAGCACTCCCCACTCCCTGCTTCCTTAGAGTTGGAATATCTCTCTTAACTCTCCTTCTAAGTCGTGTTTGGGGGATGAATCTCATTGGCACACAGTACCATCACAGTAGCAGCAGTCAGCAGTTGTCCTCACAGCTGTTTTGAAATCTAAACAAGTAAAACTGCATTTGAATATTTATTTGAATAATCCTTTTCTCCCTAGCCACTGAGGTAGGATCTGTGCAGTCTGGGTCTGCAAAATCTCATTTACACTTCTGTTCTCTGTCTCACAAAGTCTTGCTGGCTTCGAAACTCTTGCCATATTGTCATTAAAGACACTTTCCAAAGGCTGCAGATTTATTTTTTTGTTTGTCTGTTTTTATTTTGACACAGGGTCTCTCTGTATTCCCAGCTGGCCTGGCACTCACTATGTAGATCAGGCTGGCCTCGATCTCACAGAGATTCCTGAGTGCTGGGATTAAAGACGTGTGCCACCATGCCAAGCTAGTTACAGATTTCTTTTAAGTAGGATTCCAGCAAAGGAAAGCCTGGGATTTAGGGAGGCCTTGGCTCTGTTTTACTTAAATAAGGAAATCTTCTATCAGTGAATCATAGTTTCTTGTGTCTCATACTTGGACGCCACCTGACACGTGTGGAAATTGAACTCTTACACCTAGTCAAGGCTGTTTGTGGTACAACAATCTCTAGTTTAAACCAGGAGTGAGCCTCCACTTAACCAATACTATTTTCCCAATATTGCTCCATCCCATTGTGTTGCCTTGGGAAGCTGTGATGGAGCTGGGAAAGGTTTTTTGTGGGTTTTGTTTCCTGTTATTTTGTGTGTGTGTGTGTGTGTGTGTGTGTGTGTGTGTGTGTGTGTGCAGGTGAGTATGCAGAGGCCAGAGATTGATGTCACGTATCTTCCTCAAGTGTTTCCCACCTTGGCTTTTGAGACAGGGTCTCTCATTGAATCCAGAGCTCACTGATTAACTAGATTGGGTGGCCAATAAGCCCCAGGGACCCTCTTGTCTCTGCCTCCTCAGTGCTGGGATTACAGGCATGTGCTGCCACGCCAAACTTTTTTTTATGATTTTTTTATTTGTACAAGCGTTTTGGTTGCCTGCATATACTGGTGCATGCACAGTACCTGAGAAGGCCGAAAGAGGGTGACAAAGCCACCATGTAGATACCGGACTTGAACTTGGGTCCTCTAGAAGAACAGCAAGTATTCTTAACCCCTGAGTCACCTCTCCAGCCTCCCATGCCAGGCTTTTTAAAAATGATTTTATTTATTTTTATTTCATGTATATGAGCGTTTTCCCTGCATGTAAGTACAGCACCTATGTGCAATGTCCAAAGAGGCCAGAGGAGGCCATTGAGTCCCCTGGAACTAGAGGGTCTCCTAGCCCTGGAGTTAGGACAGGTATTAGCCATCATGTGGGTGCTAGGGACTAGAGTCAGGTCCTCTAAAGGAAGCTAACGTGCTCTTAACCACTGAGCCATCTCTCTAGCCCACGTGTCTGCTTTTAAACATGGATTCTAGGGAAGTTCAGGTGTCATGTTTGTGCAGCAAACATTTTGCCATGTGAGTCATCTCCTCAGCCACAGAAAAGGCTTTTATGGAGGGCCAAACAATATCCCATCAATACAGGAGTAATACTATTTGTTTGGATGTACAGAGTAGATTTACAAAGCCTTTGAGGACCAGAAGAGAAAGCATATTGAGTAACTCAATAGTAATGCAATAATAGCCTTCTACTGTACTCATTGTTTGCATAATTTGTGGATTAGTGGTTACTTTGTCCAGTGTAACCTCACAAAACTATAACAGCATCCCCACACTATAGCATTCATAAACTATGAAGTTTTATAACTATGACTTTCATAAACTATATATGAACAGAATCTTGGAATTTTAGTACAGATCTAATTTGGGGCTGGAAGTATTTATGGAAATAGAAATTTCATTTCCACATTGTATGGAGGTGCAAGGAATCCTGGGAAAAAGAATGCATCTGCCATGAAGAGCCTATGTACAGAGTGAGAGGTCTTCACGTCTTTGAACTGGTTATTTTCTTATTCTGCACGAAATGCCACATTAGGATAGCTTTCCTTTTACCAAGAAATGAATCCAGCAGTCACATTCCCTTGCTGTCATAAAACACTGTAACCAAAACAAAGCATGGAAGAGTGTGTGTGGGCTGTGGTTCCAGAGGGAGGGTCCATAATGGTGGAGGTGGCAGGGCAGCAGGAACAGGATGCTGAGATCTCACATCTCCAACCATCCACAGAGAGCAGAGAGTGAACAGGAAGCGGAAGGAGGCTATAAATACTCAAAGCCACCTCCAGTGATGTAATTCCTCCAGCAAGACTTCATAACCTCCTCAAACCACATCACCAAGTGTTTGCATACATGAAGCCTACAGGGATCTTTCTCATCCAAACTTCCACAATAAGCATGAGCATTTCTGAAAATCATAAGCATGTTAAAAGCCGAGAAATCCCCCCCCCTTTTTTTTTGCAAAGAGGTAATCTGGGAATAACATACTATTCTTGCTGTTAATATTTCAATAAAATGTGTTGATATGACTTCAAATTTTCACCAGGCATTATCACCCTTAGACCTTGAGACCTGCTGGGACCTTGAAGCCCAGAAAACCCACTAGCCCTGCTTAGCTTCCTTAGTCTGATAAGGATGGTTACTGAATGTCATATCTAATCAATGCCTCCAAGATCCAACCAATTACCAGGACCCTTGACAATTCTAGAAGAGTGCTTAGATGAATTCCCACTCCTAGGTGTGCTTGTGGGTGTGTGTGGGGGGGGTGAATTCCCAACATTTCTTTTTAAAATATTTTGTTTGTGTATGCATGTGTGCATTCAGGTACAAATATATGTGTGTTCATGTGTTCATATATGTAGGTATTTGCATGTGTTACATGCACATGTGTGAATGTATACATGAGGAGGTCAGCAGTTAACATTGTTCCTCGGGTGACATCCTTCTTATTTTGAGACTGTCTCATTGGCTTGGTGCTCACTAATCAGCTAAACTGATCCTCTTGTCTCTACCTCTCCAGTGCTGGGATTATAAGTGCATGCCACCATGCTTGGCTTTTATGTCAGTACCTGAGTTCAAACTTAGGTCCTCCTGCTTATCTGACAACGGCTTTACAGCTGAGCTATCTTCTCAGCTTCAATTCTAGTCCTGTTCGACATGTTTAGTAACCCCAGTGGTGGTCATACTTGGTAGTACAAGTATATAGAATGGCTTTTCTTTTAACTAGAATTTTCCACAAGTAAAAAGAATCCCAGAGGGCTGAGTATGGCGGTGTACAGCTTTAATCCCAGCAGATGGGAGGCAGAGGCAGATGGATCTCTATGAGTTTGATGCCAGCCTGGTCTACATAACAAGTTCCAAGTCAGCCTGAGCTATATAGTAAGACACCCACTCGTACCCTCTCACCCCTCACACACAGAGATTTAGGGATAGCTCTAAGCTATCTGTAATACTGAGACTAACTTATACAAAGGCTGGAAGACAGGTTAGGAGTTTCCTAGAATGTTCTCAGGAGATCACAGAATCAACAGGAGGTTGCTGGCCAGTCTCAGGAGACAGGTCAACAGAAGGAAATCATCTCTAAAATTCCCTGACGCTTAGGAACTGTGTGGTCAGGCTGCTCCTGCTGGCATTGTTGGGGTCACTGGCTTTGGATGCCACCAAGGCAGACTGTAATGCTGCCACAGCCAGCCCACTCTGTCTGTGGCCTTTTCCACATTCAGCATCCTGGCAAAGCCCCACTGTATGTTTGACTACTATAGGTCAGGGACCTATGTTGGTGGGGTTACTAAACATGTCAAACAGGACTAGAATTGATGCACACGCACTGTCAGTGTAAAACACACATGAAATTGTGAAGATTTAGTGCCAACAAAAAATGTCGGCTGTCTCCAGCTTATGTTCTTATGTTGATTACATGTTGAAATGATGGCATTTAAATGAATTGGGCAAGATAAAATATGAAATGTGTTCTTAATTTCTAAGAAGATTTTTCAGGGCTGAGGGAGATGACTCAATCAATAGAGAGCTTGCTGTGCGAGCACATTCAGGTTCCCAGAACACAAGTGGAAAAGCTGGGCATGGTAGTTAGTGTACTTGTAATCTCTGCACTGGGGAGGCTGAGACAGGCAGATCCCTGGGGCTTGCTGCTCAGACAGCCCAGACTATTTGATGAGTTCCATGGCATTGAGAGACCCTGTCTCAAAAAAAAATGCAAAATTCCCAAGGAAAGGCACCTGAGGTTGACTCTGACCTCCGTGTGCCCCGCGTGCATGCACACACACACACACACACACAGTTTTTTTACTATGGATACCCCAGAATGTCCTTACCTGTGTAAACTGTGCTCTTTCCATTGTACATAGCTGCTGCACACACTGGTGAGAACTTCAATCTCTGGGTAGCCTTGGGCCCATGGTTATGATATCTGAATTTTATGTCAGCTTCTGTGGTAACAAATATTCTCAGAGTTCAGAAGCTCCCCGCAAACCCCATTTGTTTTTTGCTGTGGATCTGCCAGAAGTTGTGGGTCTTTGGGGTTTGATCTGAGTGGTCTAAGCTTTGCCAGGGTACACATTTCTCCTCTGGGGCTCCAGGCTGTGATGAAACAGCCGCTTTCTGAGCATACTCTTGAAGCTCCAAGAATGAGCAGAAACATGGGGAAGAAACCACACAATACATGCCACAAGATGGCTCATGCTTGCCTTGCAAGCATGAGGACCTGAGTTCAATCTCCAGAGCCCATGTGAAAAGCTGGGTGCAGCAGTGCATGCTTGTAATCCCAGCATCAGTGAGACGGGAGGCAGAGAGGACGCCTGCAACTCACGGGCTAGCTACTTTTGTATCTAGTGAAGTTCTAGGCCAAACAAAAAGTGGAAGGGAGGTGGGACAGATGGCCCAGAGGTTAAGAGCACTTGCTACTCTTATAAAGGGACCAGAATTCAGATCTCAGCACCTGTCAGGCACAACACAGGAAACAAGCACCCACATCAGGCAGCTCACAACTGTCTATAACTCCAGCTCCAAGTGATCTGACTCCCTGTTCTGGGCTCTTCAGGCACCTGTATTCACACATGTACACATACACCTCCCCCCCAACACACATAATTAAAAACAAAAATAAACCTTTTTAAAAACTTGAAGGCACCTTGAGGAACCTCACTAGAGATTGCCCTCTGATGTGCACACACACATGCGTACATGTGCACACGTACACACACAGACACAGACACAGACACACACAAAAACCTCGGGGTGAGAAACGGAAGGTAGTCTACCATAGTCCATGCCATTCCTGATGTCCTGTGATATCCGCTGGATAAATGCTCTGGTGACCCCACGGGGGTGTTTCTAGATCTGGCCTCGGTGTGCTCTCGATTGGACTGCCTTGTCACTGTTTGTGTGGCTCGGTGTCTGCTACCTAGAAGCCACACTCCTGTCATCCATCCTCCACACTCTCCTGGAGGAAGGCACTAGAAAGCATGCCCTGCCTAATTTGTCACCGACTTCCTGCCCTAGAAGGCAGGAACACCAAGCTTGGCTTTGCTCCGGTCGAGCATAAGCCTCATGTGACTAGGCTATCCACCTCTTCCAAAACCATCCGGCTTGCTTTTAATCTGCCTGATTCTTGTCTGCTTCTTGAGTGCTGAGCATTCCCATCATTATTTTCAACTGGGCTCTTTTCTAGCTCACCCGAGTTACAAGCAGTATGGGGTTATTGTGCTTCCAAGAGAGCAAATGCGGGGCCCTTTTCTTCAACCCACTTTGTACAACTGAACAGTTTCACCAAGGACAGTGTTAACTCAATGCAAGATTTCAACAGAAGGGTGATGTTTGTGTCTTGAATGTTTGTCTTAGGCTGTGTCTTTATTGCTGCCCTTATCTTAGTCCCATTAGCTCTATTTCCAAAGCCTTCAAGTCTTGGAATTTGAGGACTGTTTCCTTTTGATTGTATTTACAAAAAAAGTGCTCTTAAGCAGTCTGGGCTGGGGATGTGGCTCAGTTAGAGTGTTTGTCTAGAATGCATGAAATCCTGGGTTCCATTCCTGGCACTGTGTAAGCCAAACATGGTAGGGTACGCCTATATTCTCAGCTCTTAGGACTCAGAGGCAGGAGGCTCAAGAGTTCAAAGTCAGGACTGGAGAGATGGCTAAGCAGTTAAGGGTGCCTACTGCTCTTGCAGAGGACCTGAGTTTATTTCCCAGAACCAACATTAAGCAGATCACTACTGTCTGTAACTTCAGTTCTAGGGGATCTGATAGCTTCTGACCTCTGAGTTGTTGATGCAAAAGAACAACTCTAATCTCAAAGGGGATCCGACATAGTCTGTTTTGGAGCCAAACATCGGTAACCATGGCCAGGGAACAGAGATTTAGGTCACTCCAAATTCCATTTTCTAATGTGGAGTTTCAAGAAGTTTTTATAGTAACAGAACATAGAAAGGCACAAATCAAGACATTTTTGAAATATGTTTGGTCAAACAGGTGGTTACGGCACAGTGGGGAAATATAAGCTTTAGGCTTCAGATGCTGTCTGATGGCATTCTTCAACTTTTGGTTGATGATAACGGGTTTTGTTAAGTTAAAAAAATACATTCCAAGAGGATTTTTCTGTTAGTCACAATATATTAGGTCAGACACAGAGGGGAACAAGAAATGGGTATTTAGGGGCTAAAGATAAATTATAATTCCGGCCCAGTACCTGCAACATTCCAAACCACCCAGAATCATTACATTTCTAGTCAGGTCATTAGCCTCACTGAAGGTTCAATTTGAAGGTACAGTTTTTTTTTTCTAGGAGCTTTCATTCATAGCAAGCACCTGCATACACATAATGCATGTAAATTCATACAACCTTACACACACATAAATGAAAGTTAACAAATACATTTTAGAAAAAGAGTTCAAGGTCATCCTATGCTACAGAGTGAGTTCGAGTCCAGGCTAAGCTACAAGAGACCCTGTCTCAAAATGCAAAAGTAGCTGGGATGTGAGGATTTGGGAAGATTCATATGCTCATTTTTTCCTGTATCATTTTGCTAAAGGCATCCCACTGCACCAATCCACACAGGACACATTCTGCTTAGAAGAAAAACTCCTCAGCACAAAGGTTCCCAGATACATTTTCTACCCTCAGAGTTACCACAGGAGATGGTTTTCTGCCAGATGCTTTGGTACTGTGTTTTTGTGTTTTTCAAATTTCCCACCAGGAGTTTTTGGCTTTTATCCCTTAAACCCCAAACCAATGCCTCATATTTTATGGAATGGAATGGCAGTCACGACTTCTAGGTGCTGATTTTTATATCCCATGTGGCCTCTGACAGCAGACGTTTCTTTCCACTGAGGAGTGCCAAGGCTCAGCTGTGGCTCTGCTGACCCTGACTATACACCTCCTGTTGCCTTACGTATAGACTAAGGCTGAGCAGGCTGCCATCTCGGTCTGGGGGTGGGGGCACAGAGCTCAGGGAGAAAATCACAACAGTTCCTGCATGCTCAATAGGAAGCTGGTATATTGGTACTTTATCTCACACGTCACAAGTCCTAGGTCAGCAGTGGGCATGACCCTTTACCTTTTTGGAAATCATAACCAGGACAGAGAGGAAGAAAATCACTATATAAGGAATGCAGCTCTTTGTGGTGTGTGTGTGTGTGTATATACATGTTTGCTTGGGGAGGCCAGAGGTCAGCCTTAGGAATTATGTCTTAGGAGCTGTCCACTTTGACTTTTTTTGTTTTATTTTTATTTTTTTATGTGTGAGTAGTATGCCTACATGTATGTAGGTGTACTTGTGTCATGCACATGGAGGACAGAAGAAAGTGTTGGATTCCTCTGGAACTGGAGTTGCAAACAGTTGTTAACTACCATAGGGGTGCTGGGATTTGAACCTGGGTCTTCTGCAAGAACAACCAGTGCTCTTAACCTCTGAGCCACCTCTCCAGCTCCCTCCACTTTGTTTTTTAAGACAGGGTCTCACTAGAACCTGGGGCTCATTGATTAGGCTAAGCTAGTTGTCTAGTTGTCCAAGGGTTCCTCCTGTCTCTTCTTCCCAAGCATTGTGGTTATAAGCACACACCACCACACTGGAATTTTTAACATGGGCCCTGTGAATTGGATTCAGGTCTTCATGCTTATATAGCAAGTAGTTTACCAACTGAGCCACTTCCCAACCCCACTTAATGTAGGCTCTTATGGGTGCAGATGCCATAAGAAAACCCAAATGAATAATCATGCCTCACCAGAACAGCTGTGTTGCAATCTTCTGAGGCAAGATGTGATCATAAACCACAGGACAGGGACAGGAGGACTTCAATTCCAGGTGGCCATCCAGCTGTGCTTAGGGCTCCACATAGTAGGTAGAACCCCATGGGTGAGCAGACACACAAGTTCTTCTCTGAGTTCTGGCCTCAGCCCAGCCACCCCTTACCTGTGTACCTTAGGCAGCCATCTCCTTCTGTGGATATGAAGTTCCCCTTCATTGTGAGCAAAGAGGTGCATTAAATGTGCCTCAGGTTCTCAGCCTGCCCTCCTCCCATGGTCTTGAGTCTGCTGCACTCCAAGGAGCCTGGACTGCAGCAAGAAGGGCTGAGCTGAGTATGGATCCCATCTTGCAGTTTGCCAGGTGAGAGAATGGAGACTGTCTTCAACCCACTGAATCTGTCTCTACCTGTGGAATGAACTTAGGTGCTCCAAGTCTTGGCTGTTGGTGAGACTGCTATTTTATCCCATTCCTAAACA
This sequence comes from Eospalax fontanierii, assembly GCA_035773235.1. Lineage (NCBI taxonomy): Eukaryota > Metazoa > Chordata > Mammalia > Rodentia > Spalacidae > Eospalax > Eospalax fontanierii. The sequence goes on from CM069524.1 coordinate 25,473,463, forward strand.
GAAGACTCATGTTGATTCCAACCCCATGCCCTCACCAGTCAGCCAGGGCCTCAGTTCTACCTTGCCGAGAGGCAGCTCAGATCCAGGACCGAAAGTTGAAAATCTAAAGGTTCTGGGCATGCCCTACTGCCAGCTCCTCACTAGAAACACCAGAAGAGGGTGTGCAGTGCCTCTGTGACCAGTGTGCACAGCTGTGTATGTAGTGTCAGAACATTAGAGGAGTAGGATCCAAGCTGGAACCCTGGGGGCCCTGACAAGCCAAGCTCAGCTGGCTGTATCAATTGTCCAATGAATAATTGCATACCTCTCTTCAATTATACAACTGACACAATTAATACTGAAAAGCAGACAAAGGAGATCCAGTGGACTCCCACCTCCAAATCCATCTTCTGGCTCTTAACATGAGGTCTAGGTTTAAATACAAGACAAGAGGTATTCAGAGCTGAGCAGTCCTGGTCCAGTGGTCACCTCATCACTGAGCCATCTCTGTCTCAGCTCCAGTCTCTCCTGGAAAGTAGTCTTAACAAATTGTTACAGCTGTGTGAGATCACTTTTTAGGAGACAGGTACTTCCTCTGGCTGGCATCAGGCAGAGCTCTTTTCCTTTTCCCAGAGTGAGACTACTGGGGAAATTCCAATTCTAAAGTCTGATAACCAGAGAGGGATGACAGTGTCTCTTTAATATTATTTTTTTATTTTAGTATATGACTGTATTGCCTACATGTATGTAAATGCACCCATGTCGAGCAGTGCTCACAGAGGTCAGAAAAAGGTATTGGATTCTCTTGGAACTGGAGTTACAGACAGTTGTTAGCCACCATGTGGGTGCTGGGAATCGAAACTGGGTCCTCTGCAAGAGCAGTCAGCCAGTGCTCTTAACCACTGAGCCATCTCTCCAGCCCCACCCACAAGGATCTCTTTAGATGTCTTTATTCCTGCCAGGACCCAGGACCAGTACAACACTACACCTCACAGTCGCATACGAACAGACAGATGAACTGGTCCCTTCTGTGCTGGTGACCTTCATCATTGCCCACTGCAGCTCCCCAGCATCTGAGCTTGGGTTCCCGGCTTCTGTATCCCAGCCTTTCCTCACTGATTTCAATTTTCTCAAGAACTCTGCTGGTGTTAGATGTCCAGTATTCTGCATCCATGGTGGCTGTGCTGTCCTGAGCCACCTCCGTAGCTCTAGGTGAGAGGCAAAGAGAACTTTCAGATCCTGGCTAATCACCCAGGGGTGACTGCATTCTGTGTGCCCCAGGTATCTACCCGGACACACAGGATCCATTCGGCATCTCCCTCCTGCCCTGCTTCCCAGCCCACTGCTTCACCCTGTTCTACCCCTGTCCTCTGCAGATAGCAGTGACTCCATGACCAAGTGGGGAGAGGCAGCTCGAGCTTCGGGACCCTGTGGCAAGGTGTGCTTTCCTATGGGGTAGGGAAAGACGAACACCGGAAAGAGGAGAAGGAGGGGGTCGCTTGCTCACCCTTGGGCGACCACGGGCAGCACACAGAACACAGAGGGGCCTACTCACCAATAGCCAGGGTGGGGGCGTCCCGCCAAGCCAGGGGGCGGAGTCCCTGTTCAGGTGCCAGATATTGGGGTCCATCTGCTGGGGCCAGCCTGAGAGGGACACAGGGTCTCCACCAAGAGGAGGTGAGTGGCACAGAGTCAAAACACAGACACCGGGAGCTGGGTGAAAAGCATTCGGAGGGCAAGCTGCAGCAAACTCAATTTATTCAAGGAAGTGCAAAGGGTTTTGTGGGTTTGGTTAGTCAATCGCCCTATGGGGCAGTTCCTGACTGCGGCCAATAGTAATCTGTCTCTTAGGCAGATCATCCAGGTGCGAAGCTGGTGTCCTGCCTGGCCTGAGCAGAGAGAGCGCCACATCCACAGAAGCCTATCTCTTATTCCTCATGGCAGGTGGCCTGGCTAAGGCCCACACTGCATTATGCCATACAGGGCACCTCATGGGATTGTAATTGATAAGGTGAAGGGCAAGATCAGAGGTTTGCAGAAAGGTAGGGTATCCTCACTGTGAACGAAGATAATAGTCTTATTTGAAATTCTCAAGAAATGTCTGAAAGGGGAGTGAGGCCATACTCCTTGCTATTTTAACATCTAATATCTCTGTGACCAAGGGCAGCCTTCACAGCAAATGCTACTTGAGTTAGAATTCCTGATTCTCAGTTGGCCAGAGTCTTAGACCAGACTCCAGAGTGAGAAGCTCCTTTCCATTCCCTCTCCCCATAAATCTGTCTTCCTGCTGTGCCTTAACTGTGGACACATGCTGCAGAGATGCTTAAGATCCGAGGATAAATTCACTACAAGCAGGGGACGTTTTGTAAACCTTCCGCTTTGCTGTGGTAGGAACACCTTAGGCACTTTACACTCGCTTCCTCTCCACCACCACCATTGGACTCATTTTTAAAAATATATATATCATAAATAATCTCCCGAACGTTTTAATATACTGCCAATAGTATTAAAAGTCAAAGCTTTCATAAATATAATTTACTTCTGCCTGTAACTTAAATCAGGGCCACTCTTAAACTGTGCGTGGCTACTGGTAAATCTCACAGCTTCCCCTCCAGTCTTCCTGGCCTGCGGACTGCAACCCCAGGCGGGAAAGCTTAGCAGTTAATATGTAAGTATGTTGTGAGCCCCATCTGCTCGCATAGCTTTTTTTTTTTAAAAGCCTTTGCAGAGATGGATGACAACTGCCTGAACTTATGAGGACTGGAGCTTCCTCTTAGAAAGGGTGCTGTGCACATAGCTCAACTGGTAGAGTGCTTGCCTAGCATGCACAGAGCCTTGGGTTCCATCCCCAGCCCTCTATAAATTGGGCATGCTGTCACATACCAGGAATTCCAGCTCTCTGGAGGTAGATGCAAGAAAGATCATGAGTTTGCGGTCATCTTTGGCTACATAGAAAGTTCTTGGCCAGCCTGAGCCACATTCATGCCATGCCATGGAACACAGACAGACACAGACACACACACACACACACACACACACACACACACACACATTTTTATTTAAAAATAAAAAGACAGTAAAAAAAAAAAAAAACAAGCAAGAATCCTGTGTGGGATGGCCTGCAAATACTCTCAAGAGGGTCCCAGTCCCCAGAGCTTCTGTTCCTTGGTTTACAGCCTCATGATGCTCCAGGGCCTCCCACTGGTATATCTTCTGGGAAAGCCACAGAAGCAGGCCATCATGCCCAGAGGATACAAATGAGCTTCACTATCCATGAGCTGCGTATGAAAGAAATGCAATACAGCATTCCTTTCTTTCCTGGTTCTCCATTACCAGCATGTCTCTATTTCCTGTTTCTCAATTCCTGCATGTGTCTAGAATTCATTTTGTGGATGGGCCAGAAGCTTCAACTAGTAATTTCGACCCCTGGGACCCACATAATACAAAGAGAAAACTAACTCTTGTTAACTGTCCTCTGACCTCCACACACAATCTGTGGCATGTGTCTACTCTCCTCTGCCACATACATATATACATACATACATGCATACATGTGGCATGTGTCTATTCTCCTCTGCCACATACATACATATATGCATACAAACAAATAGTAAATGCAAACAAAACTTTTTAAATGAAATATATTTTGTTCTTTCCTTCTTCAAAGAATTTTGTTGATTGTCTGCAGTAAGGTAAATGTGTCCGTTTCGGGGTAGGCAGACTAGCACACAACACCCGTTGGTATGGGGGAAAACACCACTGTAGTTGAGGGAAGATTGTGAGAAACAGCAGTCAGGGGCCTGATGTCCACAGATTCAGTTTTGGAGTCACAGATGGCATTCTTGTATTTAATTATCACCTGTGATAACGTGTCTCTCTCCTTCACTAGTGTGTGTGTGTGTGTGTGTGTGTGTATGTGTATAACTTAAAGGTTTTTATTTTTTCCTTTTGGGCAGGTCTCTGCTGGCTGGAGCTCACTGTGTAGACTAAGCTAGTCTTGAACTTGTAGAGATCTGCCTATTTGCTATTTGCCTCCCAAATACTGGAATTAAAAGCATGTGCCACTTACTTTTTATTTTTATTTGTCTCTCTCTGTGTGTGTGTGTGTGTGTGTGTGTGTGTGTGTGTGTGTGTACATGGATGCAGGTAACTTCAGAGTCTAGAAGAAGCTTCCGGATCTCCTAGATCTGGAATTCCAGGTGGCTATAAACTGCCTTACCTAGGTGCTAGGATTGAATTTGGTCCCTGGAGGAGCAGTAGGCACTCTTAGCTGCTGAGCCATCTCTATAACCCTTCCTCCTCATTCTTTGAGTCAGTGTCTTTTACTGAACCAGAGCTCACTGATTTGGTAAAATAAGCTGGCTAGTGAGCCCCTGGGCTCTCCCCGTTTCTTCCTTTCCAGAACTTGGATTATAGGCATATGCAATCACACCTGGCTCCTTACATGAGTTCTCGGAATTAAACTCAGAGCCCTCGGCCTTGTACAGCAAGTACTTTACCCACTGAGCAATCTCCCTAGCAGTTTTGCATGGCTTTTATGATTTGACTGGTCTCAGAGTCCATTTCCAGTGAGAAGCCATGGCCCTTGTAACACACTTCTGACCAGTGAGAATTTAGTGAAAATCTGACAAATAGGATTGCAAGAACACTTTGTGTTTAGGATTACAACATGAAAGATGTGGGCTTGGGTGATATCTCTTTGAGTGCATACATGTATATACACACATGTACACACACATGTACACACACATACACAATGTGACCCTATATTACCCTTCTCTCTTCTAAAACACGGATGGAAAGCTGAACACGGTGCAGCCATCTTGTGGCTATGAGGCAAGACGCAGAGACACACTCTCATTCACTGCTTTTATTTTTACATTTATTTATTTATTGTGGGTGCATGTGTGTGCATGTGCATGCCACAGCACATGCATGGAGATCAGAGTTTCAGGAGTCATTCCTCTCCCTTTACTTTGTGGGTCCCAGGGATTGAACTTAGGTCCTCAAACTTGGCTGCAAGCACTTTTATATGCTGAGCCCTCTCACCAGCCCTCTTTTTCTTAAGTTTCACAAATTGAATACTTAGGTCATTGTTTTGGGACATTGTTGTTTTGTTTTTTCAAATTTAAGCACTTGATACCATAAACCTCTGAAAAGCGGTTTTTAGTTATAGCCATTAGTGTTAGATCTGTTAGATTTTCATTTATTCATAGCAAAATATTTCTAGTTTCCTCTTTGATTTCTCTTTTGACTACAGGTTATTTGTAAGTATGTTGTTAAATCCCCACTGTTTGGGGGTTTCCTGCTGGTTTTCTGTTATTGATTTCCGATGGAGTTCTGTTGTGGTTGGAGAACATGCTTTGCATGGTTTTAATCCTTTCAAATTTATCCAGATTTGTTTTATGGCCCACAATATTTTGGCAGATGCACTGTGTGCACTTAAAAAGAATTAGTGTTTTACTGTTGTTGAGTGGAGTGTTCCTCAAGTATCAACTAAGTTAAGCCTGGTTTCCTATCTGACTTAATTTCCTTTTTTAATTTTTTAACTGTTTTTCTTAATTTTGTGACAGAGTCTGACATTGTAGCCCAGGCTGGCTTTGGACTCACTATATTGTCCAGGATAGTCTCAACCTTATAAACTTCCCTTAAATTCTAAAGACACTTTCAAAAGTAAGAGGTGCTAGGCATGGTGGCATATGCCTTTAATCCCCTCACTGGGGAAGCAGAGGCAGGTAGATCTCTGTGAGATCATCACCAGCCTGTTCTACATAGTGAGTTCCAGGTCAGCTGGGACTATAGAAAGATATACTTGCCTAGTGCGTACAAAGCCCTGGGTTCTACCCCACTCTGTGTGAGCTCAACAGAGTAATACACCTGTAATCCCAGCACGTATGAGATGGCTAGAGGAACAGAAGTTCAGGGTCATCCTCAACTGCATAGTTTGAGTCTGAGGCCAGCCTGGGCTACATGAGACCCTGGCTCAAAAACAAACAAGGAAGGAGAGGCCAAGACTTTTGCTTTCTTGCCTGTTCATGGTTTCTGGTGTGTTTATCCCCCAGTATTGTTTATTTCCCAGTCTCCCTCTGGCCCCCATTCACCTCCTGCCTCCTGCACTCCTCTAGGTCAGCATTGGTGGTCTGCAGGTGCCCAGCTCTGCTGGGGCACCTCCTGCTGCCTAGTCCTGCCCTCCACCTTGAGAGTTTTCCTGCTCTTTGCTCAGACCAGCTCCCATTCAGAGACCAGAACCAACATAGTAGATTTCTGAAAATCTCCTTGCTCAGCCACCTCCTACCTAGGGTTTCACATCACAAATTTTGCCTCCAGAGTCTCCCTACACCTGGACTCGGGCTCATCCACTCCCTGTCCCCTGGGATCTGCTGGGTTCCCTCACCCAGGACGGAAGCTCACAAAACCGCCCTCTGGGCAGCAGCCATTTGCTTCTTTCATGGGTTGTATGATGGGGAACGGGGTGATGGATCATCATTCTAGGTTTAGGGGTTCAGGTCTCAAGACCATCCTTTCCTGTGTTTTCTGGAGTTTTTTAGATGTTCAAGGTAGAGAATAAAGCTGATTCAAGTTGCTATCGTGACTGAAACTATAAGTCATCTTCATCCATTTTTAATAAATGTAAATGCCAGGTGCAGCAGCATGTGTCTTTAAACCCAGAGCTAGGGACAGGGGTGGAGACAGGTATATCTCTGGAGTCCACTGAGTTGCTTTTGTCAAGCTATTTCATCACAGCACAGAGAAGCAAGTAAAACATAGCTTAAGGAAGGAAGGGTTTACTCTGGCTGACAGTTTGAGGGCACAGTCCATCATGGAGGAGAAGGCATGGCGGCAGGAGCATGAGGCAGCTGCTCACATTCATCCGCAGTCAGGAAGCAGAGAGAGATGAATGCTGGTGCTCAGCTTGCTTTCTCCTTTTTATTCAGTCCAGGACCCCAGCCCATGGGACAGTGATGACACATTCAGGGTGGGTCTCCCCTCATCAGTTAACCCAATATAAAAATTTCCTCACAGACATGCCCAGAGGTTTCTCTCGCAGGTGATTCTAGACTTGTCAAGTTGACAATCTATTAACCATCACAAACATCAGTGTCATAGTGTTTTGGCTCTGGCCTGAGTCCAGGAACAGAAATAGACAGTGTTTTAGTCATGTAGTAGACAGAGATTATTTTTGTCTTGATAGAACCCAGGAAGATTTCCTGAAGGGCTGAGAGTGGTCCTTGTCCCTGAACTCTGGGGTCACATACCTTACAATGGAGAGGTGAACTTCTGAGTCATAGAGACCAGGGAACAAAGCTGGAGCAGTAGAGACTCTGTCCTTCACACAGTCATTTTGTTGCCGTTGTGCATTTTATTTTTAATTATGTATAGTATATGTATATGTGCACATGTGAGTGTAGGTATCTGCCAGAAGAGAGCTGGCATCAAGTTCCCTGAAGATGGAGTTACAGGTGGTTGTCAGCCAGCCAGTATGGGTGCTGGGAACTGAACCTGGGTCTTCTGCAAGAGCAGCATGTGTTCTTAGGGTCTGAGCCATCTCTCCAGCACCCATATATCCTTCTCCCTATGTTACTCAAATATCTTCTTGTTCACATTCCTTCTGACCACCCTCTTTCATTTCAAACTTGTAGATCATTTACATGGGACAGTGAAAATTATTTATTCTTCATCATATGCTTTGACCATTTTTGGTTGATTTCAGACACTGTGTGTTGCAAATATTTTTTTGTCCAATTTGATCATTTGTCTTGTGCTTTTTATGCCTATTGTTCTTGATGAAATAATTGCTCCCAAAACAAAAGAGCAGTGTCCCAGTAATTCTGACTAATGATAAGTCATTTGAATTAGTAAAAAGTTTGAATGACTAATTTAGAATTTTCATGTTGTAATGTGAGAGACATTTTGCCATCCTTGATTTGTCAAAGTAAGTCTCAGCAATTAAAGCTCTTTGCAAAAGTGTTTTTAATAAATAGATGGTGATTTTTTTTGATGAATAAATGCAAAGAAGTTTATCTTCTATCAGGTCAATCATATCTCTAACATCTTGTTTATTTGTTGAATTGTTTTGAGAAGTATTTTATCCTTTAACAAGTATATTTTTAAAGTTATTTTTATTCATGTGTTTGTGTGTGTGTCTGTGTGTAGGTATGTGCACATGAGAGGCTAGAAAAAGACACCAGATCCCATGGAGCTGAAGTTACAGGCAGTTGTGAGCTGCCCAACATGGGTGCTAGGAACCAAAGTCAGGTCCTCTGCAAGAGCAGAAAATGCTCTTAACCACAGAGCCATGTCTCCAGCACTGACAAAGTAGATTTTTTTTTTCTTTTCACCCTTAATGGAATTATACATTCAGAATGAATGGTTTGCTAATTGTGAAGGAAGAATCCCTGTATTTCTTATTTTATTGTCATACCAACACAGAAGTGTTAGTGATCTTTTATCTCTTAACTAAATAGTTGAAATAAGCAATGTAGCAGAGAAAGCATTTGTTTCACAAAGTTTCAGAAGTGTCAACCCATCCCTGCTCAATTTGCGCACCATGGCTTTTAAGCATGTGGAGACAAAGACATCCTAGAAGAAGGGCCTTGTATTGATTACTTTTCTCATTGCTGATACAAAATATCAACACAAAGCAACTTAAAGAAGGAAGGGTTGATTTAGGGCTCACAGTTTAAGGGATACAGTCCATCCATCATAGAGACAGAAGCTTGAGATGGATAATTACATTGTAGCTCCATTCAGAGAGCAGACAGGAAATAGGGCCAGGCTATCCAACTTCAAGGCCTGCCCAAGATGACCCACTTCCTCCAGTAAAGCTCCAGCTCTGCAGGTTCCACAACCTTCTGAAGCAGAACCACCAACTGAGACCAAACATTCAAGCACATGAGCTTGTGGAGAACAGTTCACATTCAAACTTGGTGGAGGATGGATTCTTACCTCACGAGGGGTCAAGAAACAGCACATGAGAGAGGAAGGGTCTGGGGACAAGGTAAACTCTCCAAAGACAGCCCCTCCCTCAGTGACTCACGTCCTTTAATAGCCTACCCCTATTGTCCGTGGATTGACGTATATAGAAAGTAGTTACCTCTCAATATTGCCACCAACTAGGGACAAAACTTTTAATACATGGGTCTTTGGGGGATACCTCGCATCCAAGCCACAAGTCTATTAATATAATAATAACACATTTTCAAAAGTAGCCCCCCCCAACCCTGCCAGTTTTACTGGCAACTACAAGTAAAACAGAGTAGTATTGCCTTTGGAAAGCGAGGAGGCCCATCCTGGTGGGTCTGGTGTCCACGCCCTTCCCCAGTCTTAGTTATTTATGTGCCAGCTTCTCCCTCTAGAGAAGTGTTCAGCACAGAGGTTGACTTGGGGCTTTGAACACACTTGTCCACGTAAGGCTTGGCTCAACTCTACTCTACCTATGCCTCACCTGCTGGTTATATCTGCTTGAACACAGAGTTCTGACTTCCTTCTGAAGGCTTGTTCCTGTTCTGTGCCACGGAGCTTGAAACAAGTTACAAAGGCCTAGGCTTCTAGACACTCCCTTTTTTGGACTCCTGAGCAGGGTAACAGTCCTTCCTTCTACCCTGTTAGCCCTGTTCCTGCTCCATTCTTCATTGATACTCAACCACAGTAGGCTACGTGTCACTATCAGAAGACCCCAGGTTCCTCACTGTGAGTGCCACTCTGAGTGCCCTACCCACCCACCCATCCACAATCCTGGTATGTCCCTGTATGTGGCATTCACCCAGGGATTGTCCCTGACCTACTGTGACAGGCAAAACAGGATCCCTTGCTCCCCATCTACTGGGGATCTCAGTGGTAGGGATTCACAGTAAGTTACAATTCTTCCTCTGGATTTTAACACCCTCCTTGCTTATTTCCCAGCTGGCTACATAAATGCTGAAGTTTTTAAATGAATTCTGCTTGGAAATTTCTGACTTCGAAGTATTTCAGAAGTATGAGGAAACTATAGTTTGCTATTGGTCTATGAATATTTCAAGAAATATGATTTGGCAGAAAACCTCACCCCTTGTCCTATTCTCTCTTTTCTAAGAAACCATTAGCCATATATTGGCCTTTCTCCTTGCAGTCCATATTTTTATATCCCTTTCCATATTTTCATCCTCATTACTCTATGAAATAGGATGTTGCTAGTATATTTTTAATTTGCATGAATATTTCTTTTGTGTGTGTATGCATGTGAGGTATGTGTGCACATGTGTGGGCATGTGTGTGGAAGCAGAGGACTTCAGACATTGTTCCTAAGGCCCCACCAACCTAATTTTTTGAGAGTCTCTCACTGGCCCTAGACTCAAGGATTAGGCTAAGCTGGCTGGCCAGGGAACTCCAGGGAACTCTAGGGATCTGCCTGTCTCCACCTCCCCAGTGCTGGGGTACAAGTATAGTCTACCATACCTGACATTTAAAAAACTGGTTCTGGGGACAGCAAGCACTTTACCAATCAAACCATCTCCCCATTCTACATATTTCCATGAGCAGTTACTCTCAAATAATTCACACAGGTAAATGACTTAGCAGAGTCTAACCCTAGCCAGCACGTTCTGAGTGTTAACGGGCCTTGCTGTGCTTCAGGTCCACTTATCTTCCATTTCTCACATTTTATCTCCTGGGTTGGTTCTGCCCTGTGGTTAACTCCAAGTTGGTTGTCATAACAATAATGTCGCATTATTTCTCACAGCTTGCGCTAAGTTGGATCTCCCAGGGTGCCTGGCTTCTCCAGCTCCCTCCTGCCCCCTCCTTCTCCAGTCTGAACAGCCCCTCACAGGAAAACCCTCTTGGCAGCCCTCTTGCTGGTGGAGACTGCAGACGCCTTCACCTCTTGCTGCCAGAGGCTGCAGTCACCTTTACCTCTTCTTTCAGACATCTCGGTCCCATCTCACTTTCGTCTTTCTCCCATTTCTGTTTCAAAAAATTCAGCCCACAGAAATGTAAGGTGAATAAAATAGGTGTCATATTCTTGGTCTCGATCCTCCAACTGAGAATATTTTGCAACTTCTGATTCTCTTCCTCCCCATCTCCTCTCTTTCTCTCTCACACACATGCACACCCCAATACATGCACACACACATGAACACATATATACACACAGGCACAGACCCCAACACATACACACATGTACACATACACACATACATGCAACACACGTGTAAGTACATGCGTGTGCACACAGATGCATATGTGCATGCATATAACAAAATCTCACACACAGTCATACATCCCAACACACGTATGCACATGTGAAACATATGTATATGTGTGTACACATACCTCTAAATACATATGCACAGGTATGTATTTCACATATGCACATACCCCCAACACATGTGCACACACATCCCTGAACATGTGTACAAAGATATATAACCATGCACATTCACATGCATGGCCGTGCACAAGCATACATATCCTACATGTTCACATACATCCATGCACATACATAAACAGTCACCCACATGCACACATGCAATGGGCATATTCTTAAGCAGGCTCCTCTTAGAAGTTTTTGGCAAAATCCCACCCAGTACTACTGTACCCATCAGCTCACACCTTGTTAAAGTAAATAAATTTTTAGCACTATTTATACTATTATCTAAAATACAATTCAAATCTAAATGGTCCTAATTATAGAGGAAAATAAAAAAGGCCTGTCATGGCTTTTTCCTTACTTTTCATTCCCAGGGCCAATCAAGGATCATTCAGGGCTTTATTGGTTACTGTTCTCATTGCTGGGATGAAACACCTGACAAAAGCAATTTGGCATTTTGTTCAGTCCGGGATCCCAGCGCATGGAATGGAGCCACCCACATTCAGAGTAGGTCTTCCCTCCCCAGTGAAGCCTCTCTGGAGACTTTCTCAAAGAAGCATCTAGAAACACACCTTCTCAGAGGTTCCAAACCCCATCAAGGTGCCAGTGAAGATGAACCATCACAAGTTCACTCCTTGTCAACTTGACACCCAAGCGTGTCGCTTTTAAACTGTCCCCTTCTACTCTTGGTACTCAAAGGCTCATGGTCATCTGATAATGCAAATGTATTTAGTCTACTCCTGTGAGTGCCCTTTGAGCCTTTGTAAAATTAGCAAGTTATATGCTTCCAAAATGCAAAACAAAATAAGCATTTCCACCCAAGAGGTGGAAAGAGTACAGCAATGACAGATTCGAACAGTGGGAGACAATCACCAGCAGTTCTGTCTCCAGCTCAAGATAAAGTCTGGCCCCTCCTACCATAACTGTGGGCCTCTCTGTGCCTTGGTCACTGAACTTGTGAAAACACTTTTCTAAGCAGTTGTTTTTAAGCAGGAAACCCTTCAGCAGCACTCCCACATCAGTCTCTCTCTCTTCAGATGAATTTTCATTTTGACATCCAGAGCCTTTGATGAGTGATGTCTTACCTTTCCTGTTGTCTGAGGACAAAGCAGGGTGCCTTGTCCCACCTTCCCCATGTGCAGCTTTAAACTCATTCGTGCTCATTTCTTTACCAAACTGTACATTTGTCAACTTTCTGTTCCTTTTACTCCTCTTTCTTCCTGTAAACCTGAATAAGACCAGTGAACAGTAACAATACCACAGCCTGAGCACTGTGTCTTACAATTTAGCCTGTCACAAAAATTAGTCTTTCACTTTGGAAGTTTTCTTTTTTTCATGAATGTATGTGTGTTTGTGTGTGTGCACATGTGAATGCAGTGCCCAAGGAGACCAGAAGAGGGTGTTGGATCCCCTGGAGCTGGAGTTACAGGCAGTTATGAGATACCCAACATGGGTGCTTTGGAACTTATTCAAGTTCTCTAGAAGAACAGCAAATGCTATTAACCACTGAGCCATCTCTCCAACTCCTCCACGGTTTTGAGACCCTGGCTCAGTGGGCAAACCCTGAGTTTTATCCCCAGAATGCACATAAATCTAGCAACCCATGTCTGTGCCTTGTAATGCTAACACTGACTTATGCACTGGGATAGGAAGTGGAGACACAAGAGTCCTTCAAAACTTGTGGGCCAACTAGCCTTGTGTCCACAGCAGTGAACAAGCCACCTGCTTCAAACAGGTGGAAGATGAGAATCGACACCTGTGTGTGTCCTCTGACTTCCATACACAGCCATGGTATTCACACACCCATGCTCACAACATGAACAATGAACACTACACACACACACATGCATCATACACAGATATACACAAAAAGCTTTCTTAAAGAAGTCAAACACAGGGGCTGGAGAGATAGTTTAGTGGTTAGGAGTACTGGCTGTTCTTGAAGAGGATCCATGTTCAGTATCCAATACCCACATGATGACTGTCTGTAACTCCAGTTCCAGAGAATTCTTTCCCTCTTCTGACCTCTGTGGGCATTGCATATTATGAGTGCACTTACATACATGCAAGCAATGCATTCATATACATAAAGTAAAATAGAAATAATAAATAAAATATTTTAAAAAGCCAAACACAAATACATTTGTTATTAATATGCACTGATTAGTACCTTATTTTTCTCTAATTAGTGTCCTGGCAATCAGTCTACATCATAGATGTAGTTACATACTTATATGTAGCCCTTGCCACCATTTTCAGGCTTGAAAAGTTAGTTACTTTTCTGTTGCTATGATAAAACACCATGACCAAGGCAACTTATAGAAGAAAGAGTTTATTGGACTGATGGTTGCAGAGGGATAAGAGTCCATCATGGTGAGGAGGCATGGCAGGAGGCACCAGAGCAGAAATCTGAGAGCTCACATCTTCAATCAGGCACCAGAAGCAGAGAGAGAAACTGGAAATGGGCAAGGCTATGAGTTCTCAAAGCCTGCCCCAGTGATTTCTTTCTCCAGCATGACCACACCTGCTAAAGGTTCCATGATCTCCCTAAACAGTGCCATGAACTGGGGACCAAGTATTCAAATACTTGGAGGTTGTGGGGGACATTTTTATTCAAATCACCATAGTGGTCAGTAAAATGCTTGCTGCACAAGAAAGAGGACCTCAATTTGATCCCCAACACCCACATAAAAATGCCAGGAGTAGCCACATGTGTCTGTGGCCCTAGGGCTGGTGAGATGGGAAACAGAGACAAGGAGGATCCTGGGAACTCACTGGCTGACCAGTTTAGAAAAATCAGTGAGATCCAGGTTCACTGAGAGACCCTGTCTCAAAAATTGAGGAGAGTAATCAAGAGAGACACCTGATGTTGCCTTCTCTGATCTTCAAATACAAAGAGAGAAAGAGAGAGAGAGAGAGAGAGAGAGAGAGAGAGAGAGAGAGAGAGAGAGAGAGAGAGAGAGAGAGAGAGAGAGAGAGAAACGCTATTTTCAGTGTGTTTCTATGTCTTTGGAGGTGGTTTTACCATCACTCCTGAATAACCCTCTGGGTATGCACGAATTTCTAGGTTGAGAATTTTGTTTGGCTCCATCATCTGGCATGGTCATTCTGGCATGGTCACTCTATTTTCTCCTTGATTCTTTATTTTCCTGATAAGAGCTTTGCTATCGGTTCAATTATTCTTTTGCAGGGCATCTTTCTCCAGGGATGCATCTAAGATCCCGCCCTTTCTTGGTGTCTGCCTTGTTTCTGTCTGCAGAGTCCAGTTCCATCAGCTCAGAACCCTTGGCCTTGCTTTTCCTGATGATTGTTTTGCTTTCATTGGCTTTAGCTTAGCCTAGTTCTAAAAACCCTCTTTAATAGAGTCTGTCTTGTTTACAGTGTGTGTATCTGTGTGTGCGTGTGTGTGTGTGTGTTCATATGTGTGCAGGTACACCCGTATGTGCAGATGCTTGTCCATGAATGTGTATGTGGAGGCCCAAGGTCAACCTTAACTACTGTTCCTCATGTCCCATCCACTAAATTTTTTGAGACACAGTCTCTCTCTGAACCTGGAGCTCACCAGTTAAGTTAGGCCAGCCACCCACTGAGTCCCAGGGCTCCGGTGTCCATCTCCCTGTGCTGGGATTGCAAGTGTGCACCACCTGGCTTTTATGTGGTTTCTGGGGATTGAACTTCAGTCCTTGTGCTTATGAGGCAAGTATTTTATCAACTGAGCCATCTCTAGTCCCAAGATCTTGTTTTTTCCATGTTTTCTCTCACCGCAGCCTCTTGGTAGCTATCGCTTTATCCCTTTTTGTGCCGTTTGGAGAACTATCTTCGATCTTTCTTCCATTCGATTATTTTCCCTTTGGCTTTTGCCTCATCAGATGCTTATCCTCACCTTTGAGATTTTAATTCTATCAGCTGCGTTTTCCATTTGTAGCTCTATTTGCTATTTGTCAGACCCACTTTTCCTTTCTCACAGTTATGTTATTTTATTACGATTTGAACTTCCTACTTTTATGTTTAATCAAGTAAAGTGTACTTGTTTTATAGTCTTTTCCAAAGCAATCCACTGAAGCTCAGGAATGAATCACTTGTTTAATGTGCTGATCTTCCTGGTGTGTATGCATGCATGTGTGCACATAGGAGAATATGCATATGTGTGTACACACATGTCTATGTACATATGTGTTTGTGCTTGTGTGTGCATGCGTATGTGTAGCGTAGACATGTATAATATGCCTGTGTGTACCTGCATGTGTATATGTATGCAACCACGAGTGCATGCATGCACACAATGTATGTGTGCACTATGTACACACATGTACAAGTACATTCATGTGTATGTGTGTGGCCTCATCTCCCTCGCATTCTCAGGATGCTCCTGCTCCCAAGTTGTGCAGCTGACACTAGAGACTGATTTTCCATCCCTCTGTGTCATTGTCACATTGTCTCTTTGGTCTGGAACTGTTTTAAATTGATTTGTCATAATAGGAAGTCCTTAAGGCACAGGTAGCACATCTCTGTGCTTTTCTAGATCATTTTTAGCACATTCTAACTGTCTACTAAGTTTCTATCTAACTTAGTTCTGCATTTTAAATTTTAAATTGAATTTCTTTCTTACATTTCACCTAAGATGCTTGCAGCAGGAATAGAGTATATATTAGTAACTTTTCTCATTGTTGTGATAAAGTACCCAACAGAAACAGTTTAAGGAGGGAAGGGCTTATTTCAGCTCACAGTTTGAGGGTACAGTTCCTCACAGTGGAAAGGCACAGCGGCTGGAGTTGTGAGGCCGCTGCCCACATGCCATCCACAGCCAGGAGGCGGACAGCCGAATGTTGGTGCTCAGTTCAGTTTCTCCTTTTTATTCAGTCCAGGGATGGTGCTGGTCACATTCAACGTAGGCCTTCCCACTTCAATTCACCTAATCTAGAAACTGCCCCACAGATATGTCCCAGGGCTTGTTTCCATGGCAAT
The DNA here is from genome assembly GCA_035773235.1 of Eospalax fontanierii. Classification (NCBI taxonomy): domain Eukaryota; kingdom Metazoa; phylum Chordata; class Mammalia; order Rodentia; family Spalacidae; genus Eospalax; species Eospalax fontanierii. The sequence goes on from CM069524.1 coordinate 25,489,751, forward strand.
TCTAAATCCCATCAGATCAACAAGTTTGGCCATCACAGGGAATATGATTGCCTATTCTGCCCTGTGGATATGCCAGGAATCTTCACATTTTCTTTTGGTTTTACTATTAGAAAACTAGACAACATTAAACCTGTCATGTTAGCAGGGCAAGGTGGGATACACAGGTAATCCCTGTACTTTGGAGACTGAGGCAGGAGGATCAGACTCTGAGAGGTCAGCCTAGGCCACATAATGCAACCTTGTCTAAAAATATCTTATGGCCTCTGTACAGTTCCATAGCTTTGATTACATATAGCATGCAGACATCATCAGTGTCTGTTTACAAAATGTTTTCATCACCCCAAACAGAAATTCTGTACCCACTTAGCACTTACTCTCCTAGCCCTGTCCTCCCAGCCAGGACACTGGTAACCCCTGACTTACCTTCTGTCTGTCCATTTCCACATTCTAGATAAATACAAATACAGTATTTGTCCTTTTTCATTTTTTTTTGTACTTACCAGAATGTTTTCTGGGTTCATTAGCATCACATCCTATGTCCAATCTTTATTCCTTTTCATAGCTGAATAGTACCTTATAGTACTTAATTTATCAATGTTTAATAATACTTATGGGTATAGTACAGTTTATTTGCCCAGTTACCTACTGGGCCAGTCACATTTAGATTGTGTCCACCAATAGCTATATTATCATTTACTTACAAATAAGCTCCTATTTTCAGGATGTATATCCTACACCATATAGTCATTTTATGGTTTGGGTTTGTTTTTAGTTTGGTGTGGTTTTTTTCCCTGAGTTAAGATATTTCTCTGTAGTCCAGGCTAGCCTCAAACTCACTATGTAGTCAGGAATGACCTTGAACCCCTGATCCTCCTGCCTCTGCCTCCTGAGTGCTAGGTGTGTACCATCCAGCCTGGTTTCTGCATTGCTGAAGATGGAACACAGGGCTTCCTGTGCAAGCAGTCTACCAGTTGAGCCCCACCCTATCCCCACCTTTATGTATTAAAAAATAAATTATTTTATTCTTTTCCCTTTCTTCAAATATTTCTTCAAATATAATTTTTATTTGAGAATTTCATATAGAAAAAATGAAATATAATCATATCCACCCCTCATTTGTCCCTTCCACTCACTCCCCTATGCTCTTCAACATGTCTCCCTCTCAACTTCATGTCCTTTTGCTATTGTTTTTAACCAACTAAGCCCAAGGAGTGGTGCCCATATGTGCATGGAATGTGGCCATCCACTGGATCATGGGAAGTCTACCGGTCCTACATCCTCAAGGAAGGATCATTCTCCATCCCCCAACAGCTATCAACTGCCAAAAGCTTCTGAGTAAGAAGTGGGGTCTGGAGAGTACCTCCCACATCTGTGCCCAAATTTTGGCTGGCTTGATCTTGGGCAGATCTTGTGCAGGTAACCACAGCTGCTGTGTGTTCAGGAGTGTAATAGCCATAGCACGTCTAGAAGACAGCATTCCATAGCATCCCTTCCAGAAGACAGCATCCCATAGCATCCCTTCCAGAAGACAGCATCCCATAGCATCCCTTCCAGAAGACAGCATCCCATAGCATCCCTTCCAGAAGACAGCATCCCATAGCATCCCTTCCAGAAGACAGCATTCCATAGCATCCCTTCCAGAAGACAGCATTCCATAGCATCCCTTCCAGAAGACAGCATCCCATAGCATCCCTTCCAGAAGACAGCATCCCATAGCATCCCTTCCAGAAGACAGCATTCCATAGCATCCCTTCCAGAAGACAGCATTTCATAGCATCCCTTCCTGGCCTCTGGTTCTTACAGTCTTTCAGTCTCCTCTTCTTTCATGTTCCCTGAACCTTGAGGGGGGTGTCAAGTTGATAAAGATTCCCATTTAGAGCCGATCATCCAGTTTCTTATTCCCAGTGATTTGACCAATCATGCATCTCTGCATTGACTGCTGCCCACTGCTGCAGAAAGAAACTTCTCTGACCTAGGCTGGGAGCAGCCCAGGTCTGTGGGTAAAAATAGATTCTTAACAAAACAAAATAAATGACAAAGGTGCAGCCTTCTAACAGCAGAAGTAGTAGGAGTTTCTGTCATCTTAAATCTCATCTTGTTAGCATGTAATATTTGAAGTTAAGTGTAATACTCTTTGGCTCTGGAATCAGCCAGTTCTGCTTGCTGATTGCTGTGTGGTGTACACGTGGTCAAACAATGAACTTTTCAGTCGGGCTAAAATAACAGGATTGAACAAGCGCTTCTGTTTGTGTTTCATGATTATTTCAGAAGGGTTTTCTGTTTGTTTGGGGGATGGCATGGTAGATGAATGCCATACTCATTCCTGGTTCCTCAGCCTGTGCCACTGCCTGCCTGCCTGCTGCTCAGTTTTCCTTTATTTAACAAACATTTATTGTCAGTGACATTCTAGATTCTGTGATAGAAGCACAGTGAGACATGTCCTGTTCAGAGAGGCAGATCACACAGAGAAGAGGCTGTGGAGTGGTGCGGTGGTGCTCCAGTAGCTAAGGGCACAGGCTGGTCACGGGTCTGTGTTCCCAGCCCAGGTGACACCCGCTGTGTGTCCAGTACCGAGTAGAATAAGCAGTCACTTCATTCCTGTGAGCAACAGGAAACTCATCATACAGGTCCACAAGGCAGCAAGAAGGGGTTAGGGAAGGTGCCAGACTCAGGAGACGAGCCACTGGGTGGGGTTCTCACATTGGGCAGCTGTGGAGACCATACTGGCTGATCCTGTTGTGCACTACCAACCTGACACTCATCCACCCAGCAATCAGTTCAGGGTTCACACGGAAGCTCCTCTGAGGCTTGTCTCAGGACATACAGTGCAGTTAATCTGCTCCTCACTTTAAATAGTCCAGCAGGGAGTTATCTCAAACTCTTGGCATACCTGAGGCTCTTAAAGGTTATTTTACCTCAAAATCACCTGTGTGTGGGGGGGGGGGTTAGTGTAGGTATAGTATATATGTGCGTGTCATCTGTTTATGTGTCTATGAGCATGTGTATGTGTGTGTGCGTGTGTGTGTATGTCTATAGTGGATATGTGTGTAGAAGTGTATGTATGTGAACATTTGTATAATGTGTGCTTTTGTATATGTGTGTAGCATGTGTGTATGTTTTGTGAATGTATGGTATAGATATGTGTGTGCATCTGTGTGGTATATGTATGTGTTCATGGCGAGCTATACATGTGTGCAGGTACACACGCAGTTACATATATGTAGAGGCCAGTGGTCAACCTCAGGTGTCCTCCTCAGGTGCCTTCCATCTTGGTTTTCAAGGCAGGGTTTCTCACTAGGATTGGGAGCTCATAAAGGAGGCTAGGCTGGCTGGCCAATGAGCTCCAGGCGTCCACCCATCCACCTCTCCAGGGCTGGGATTCTAAGTATGCACCACCATGCCTGCTCTTTACATAGATTCTAGAGGTTGAACTCAGGTCCTTACACAACAGGCACTTCACTAACTGAGCCCTCTCTCCAGCTCACAGATCACTTTCAATATTTTTGTGTACATATGAAAGTTAAATCACATACTTGTAGAGATCCTTGATAAATTATTTTATGTGTCTCCTAATGATCTAGAGAAGTCACCAGGAAAGGCCGATATCCTCTAAGGGACCAAAGAAGGCAGGAAATCACAGTGAAGGAGTAGGTTTGACAGACATGGGCTGGGCTCTCTTCTTGCCTGGCCCCTTCCTCCTGCCACAGATCACATTGAGCTACAGGGTGCTCCACTAGACATGCACTCCGGCCTAAAATATCAGCACTCAGGAGGCTGAAGCAGGAGGATTGCCATGAGTTTGAAGCCAGTCTGAACTACACAGGGAGTTTTAGGTTAGCCTTGGCTTCAGTGTCAGACTTTGTCCCAGGAAACAAAAAATTAGCGAACTCTCACCAACCTGCCTTGATTAATGCATCTTCTCAACTCTCAGCAGAGAAGCTTCCTTATGCAGCAGATGGTGATTAACACCAAGACTGGTCAACATGCAGACTGCTTATCCCTGAATAGGACATCTATATCAAACTTCTGCCTCCAGGGTTCAGGGATCATTGTGGAAGACGGGGAGAAAGAGCCAGAGGAGGTGGGTGACCACAAGGAAAGAGTTTTCCAGATAGCTGGACAGTTACTCAGAACTCAGCAGCAGTGGCGACAGCATGCACAAGTCCTACTCAAGCTCAAGCTAGACGAAATCTCAGTGTGGGTGTGGGGAGGTGGGTAAGAAACCCCAAGCCTGCCTGATGAACTATTGGTACCTTCTGGGAGAGGGAGAGTCAGTCTCATTTAGGTGTGAGACTCTTGATTGGCCAGGCTCTAGTGCATAAACTCACACCCCACACCAAAGGGCAATTGGGAGCACAAGTTTGATTCTATACACACACACACACACACACACACACACACACACACACATATATATATATATATAATATGTATAATATGTATGTATTAGAGTGCATGTAAGGGGATGGGCACAGTAGGGGTGGTACAGATGGGGGAGTGGATCAAAATATGATCAAAATATATTGTATGAAATTTGCAAAAATTATTTATAAAAATGAAGACTGGGGAGATGCTGTAGTCAGTGAAATGCTTTGCATGCAAAAATGAGAAGCTGAGTTTGGACCCCCAGCATCTACATCAAAGCTGGGTGTGGCAGTGTGAGTCTGTGACCCTAGCCTGGGGCGGAATGGAGACAAGCAGATCCAAAGTGCTCATTCGACAGTCATTATAGAAAAAAACAAAACAAAACATAAAACAACAGCAGTGAGCCCCAGGTTCAGTGAGACTGCCTCAGGATCCACGGGGGAGAGCAGCAGTGGTACAGTGAGAGTCCCACGTGTGTGCACACATGCACACATCAGAGAGTCCACGTGTGTGCACACATCACACACACAAACACATAAAAGTCAGCAAACAGGAGATTGCTAGGCACAAGGAATGGGAGGATCCCTAGGGCAGACCCTGTACAGACACTGTCCTGCATTGTCACTCTGTCACCTGCCCTCCATGTCTGGGTGCCACCATACCCCGGTCTGCTCTTGGTCTTGAGTGATGCTCTATTTTAGAAATGGGTCTGAGAGTGAAAGAAAATGATCACATAATCCAAAGTATTTTAACAAGGCAAAACTTTTCACCTCTGCAGAAGGGTGCCGAGCCCTGCTATCGCTGAGGACACACTGGGCTTTTATTACTAATGCAGAGGGGTCCTGTGCCTCACTTTAAGTGGTCAGTGCTTGGCTCACATCTTACATGATTGACTGATTTAAAGTGATGCAGTTGATAAAGTACAATTTCTATCACCAAGTATAACCTTGAATACATATTTTTATTTCAAAAAGTGCTAACCCTGGAGAAATTTAAATTTCTTCCAAGCAGTTTCTTTATCACTTTTTAAGATAAAGTTTTGTCTTATTTTAACCCTTTGATAAAAAAGATAGTATTTTTTTTACATTCCCCATATTAGATGAGGTTTTCCTTACAGGATCAAAGGTTCATGTAATAACTGGAGACATGGCTTACTAGTCATGAGAGAGATTGTTACTCTTGTAGAGGACATGCATTGATTCAGTTCTCAGCACCCACATCAGGCAACTCATGACTGCCTGTAACTCCAGCTCCAGGGGATCTGACACCCTCTACTGATTTCTGCATGTACCTGTACACATACATGTGGCAGAGAGAGAGAGAATATCATACACATATAGATAAATAAAAATAAGTCTTGAGGCTGAAGAGCCAGCTCAGTGGTTAAGAGTGCTGGCTGCTCTTTCAGAGGACCTGAATTGAGTTCCCAGGATCCACATGCTAGCTAACAATGATCCTTAACTCCAGTTCCAGAGGACCTGATGTCCTCTTCTGTACTCTAAGGGCATTGTACAACACAGGTGCACTTACATACAGGCAGGCAAAACATTCATAAACATAACTAAAAATAAAGAAATAATAAAATAAATATTTTTTAAATACCATGTATTGAAGGCTTCCTTCCTAGCTGGTTGTGTTCAGGGAGGGGAGAGAGTCATGTGGGTTCTAATTTGATCAGCTGATTGATGGATTCCTAAATGCATGACATTATTGGGAGGTTTTAGACTGTAAGAGGTGGGTCTTGTTGGAGGAACTTAGGTCACTGGGGGATTGCCTCTGACTTATTATTTTTGTGTGTATGGATATTGGTACGTATGTAGGTGCACCCATGTATGTAATACCTGTGGAAGTTAGAAGAGGGTGTTGTATTTCCTGGAACAGGAGTCATAGAGGTTGTTAGCTGCCTTGTGGGTGCTGGGAACTGAACCCAGGTCCTCTGCAAGAGCTGCCAGTGTTCTTAGCCTTGGAGCTGCCTCTCCAGCCCCTGGGGACTTGCTTCTGGAGGATGTGCCGTGCCCCCACCCCCTCTCTGTCTCTTCTTTCTGGCTGCATGAGGTGAGCAGCCCATCTTGCCCGTGCTCCTTCCATGGTGCTCTCAAGAGGACCATGGACTGAAATCTGGAGCCCAAGTAAGTTCTTCCTCCTATAAGTTGTTTTCCTCAGGTGTTTTTGTCACTGTGGTGATAGCTTAGCATAGGTAGGGACCTGAAGGCCACTAGAAGCTCCAGGCTAACCCTGCCCTGGACATAGATAATACTGTTTACAGATGTGCTGAGCCACTGGCAGAACAGTACAGGGTGGGCCTGTGCCCATCCTACATCCTCTGTCGTGGTCCTTCTATGACCTCTGCTCAGGCAGAAGTGGCCAGCTAACAGCAAAAATGGGTCTCTTATGTCTTTGTGCATCTGTCCCTAAGACACTAAGCTCAGGAAACATGCGATTGTTGCCTTAAAAATACCAAGTCTGAGTGGACAGGCCTGGCCTCTATTAGGTGGGATTATTTCCACGGATAAACAAAGATGCATCTTCTTAGTAAGAATATTTTAAAGCTTACTACCAGAAAGCTCAATGAGTAAAGAACCATCTCTTTCTTCCCATGATCTGCCACTTTATCTTTCTGTCCATGTTGACTGCCATACTGACCTGTAAATCAGCCCCATTGAAATTAAACTTAAACACAACAGGATCGAAACACAGCCTAAAGGGCATTTAGTGATCCCATCCAGAGATTATTATTCATCTACACCCCTGCCCCTGGGGAAGTAAACATTTTATAGGAATAAAAGGTAGAGATCAATGGCAAAGTTCATTAAAAATGTATAAAAATAATAAAAGCACTAGAGGATCGAATGACCGTAAGAAAGGATTGTTAGCTTTTTGGTGACGGTGATGTGGAGTTGTGTTTTTTTGCAGGGACACACAAAAAAAGACAGAGTGTTTGAACGGTCCCCTGCGTGGTGCTGTGTCAGCAGAAAGCTACATCCTTTTCTGTGGAATGTGCATCTCTGTCCTAGGGCCAGCAGAGCTTTAACAAAGAGAGAATCTGTGCATTCAAAGAGCCAGAAAACAAAAGCAGAGGATTCTACCACACTGCCATCTGTACAGGCTCTCAGTGTTGGGGAATCTTGCATGCCTAGGGGAAAAAATGCATATTGCAGCATACTCCAGAACAGGCCTCAACTTTATTGTCCAGAGAATCTGTTTCCTTAGCATAGTGGGACACACTTGAGCCCCTGAGGTCACTGGAAATTACTGAGTAGTGTGTGACACACTGTGTTAGGTCAAGCACCACCCTGCTCCCCAGAAGCCCTAACAGTCCCTAGAAAAGCTTCCTCGGGTCCAAGCCTGTTTCTTTAAATTTTTTACCTTTCCTGTGCGTGTGTGTGTATGTGTGTGTGCACATACACACACATACACACACACGCACAGGACATAGCACACATGTGGAGGGCAGAGGATAGTTTGCAAGAGTCAGTTCTCTCCTTCCACCTTGTGAGACCTGGAGCTCAAACTCAGGTTGTCAGACCTGGTCATAAACCTCTTCACCTGCTGAGCCCTCTTGCCAACAGCGATTACTTTTAAAACACTTTTATTGTGCGCATGTGGGTGTTTGTTCATAGGTATGTGTTTGGGGGATATGCACGTGCATGTGTGTACACTTGCATGTGGAGGCCATGGGTCAACCTTGCTTTAGACACCATTCACCTTGGTTTTTTTTTTCTTTGTTTTTAAGATGGTCTCTCACTGGCCTGGAAATCAACTAGACTAACTGACTGTTCATTGAGCCCCAGGGATTCTCCTGCCTCTACCTCCCCAGCACTGGAATCACAAGCCCATGTCACCACATCCCACATTTTTATGTGGGTTCTGGTCTTCATATTTGTGTGGCAAGCACTTTACATACAGAGCCACCTCCCCAATCCTGGCACCATTTTCTTGCGTGTACATCAGAGGAAGGTGTGGAACTGGATGCCTTCATTCCCTAACTGCCCTGAAAGTCATCTTCAGTGTTAATTTTCAGAGTGACAGTAAGTTGCCCGAAAGGCCAGTTGTTTGTCCCTTCTGCCTGAATAACAGATGACTCCTCTTCTTGCCTCCATCATAATCAGTTATCCAGAAACATTGATTATTCGGGCCGTTAAATCCCTCAATTAGTCTGGATCACTGACATACTATTGTACCCCATAAGCACAGCACGCTTTGTGGAGCCAGACAGGCTTCTTCTCAGGCACTGACTCAGGTTTCTCAGGTTCACGTGCACCTCTCGCTGCCACACTGTCAGCTCCCTCCTTACACACTGTAAAGCAAAACCTTTCCACAGTGCAGCCCAGCTTCATATTTCTAAGTAACTTTCATGAGGACTAAAGTGGCCCAGCCAGAGCATTTCCACAGTGTCTCTGCCTTTCACTTCATGCTTCAACACAGGGTCTCACACTGGGACCTGGAATTCTCCATTTCAGCTAGACTGGCTGGCCAGGGAGCCCTCAGAATCCACCTGTCTCTGCCATCCCAGCCACAGGATTACAGGCACATATCACCATGCCCAGGTTTTTTATGTGCGTTCTAGAATGTAGAACTTAGGTCCTCCTGCTTGTAAGACAAGCAGGTCACCAACTGAGCCATCTCCCCTGACCTCTGTCTTTTTTAACTGGGACAGAAGTGGAAATGGCACACCTTCAAAACCCAGGTCAACTTAAAGCCCCACGTGCCCTCTACCAGGAGAGCCGGGAGGCATCCAGTCTGCCTGCGGGATGGCTGTACTTCAAACCCTTGCTTGCGGCATTGCACACCTGTATTCTTACTTAAGGGAAAAAAGGTGACTCAAGGTAGAAGTGTTTCCAACCTAATATTATTTTTTAAAGATTTATTTTTATTTCACATGTATGAGCCTGCATACATGCACATCTTGTGCATGTAGTACCTGTGGAGGCCAGAAGAGGGCAGTGGATTCCCCTGGAATGGAGTTACAGGTGGGTGTGAGCTGCTGGAAACTGAACTTGGGTCCTCTGCAAGAACAGCCAGGGCTCTTAACCGCCAAGCCATCTCTCCAGCCCCGGAACCTATTATTTATTTATTTGTTTGGGTAGGAGGCATACACACATGGAAATCAGACTACAACTTAGAGGAGCCAGTTCTCTCCTTCTACCATGTGGGTTCCAGGAATTGAACCTGGGTTATCAGACTGGGTAGCAAAAACTTTCACTGGTTGAGCCATCTTGCCAGCCCATGACTGCCTGTCTAATGTGATTGGCTGCTGTAACAAAATGTCTCAAACTGGATGCCTTATAAACAACAGAGCAGGGTTCACCAAATACTGCTAAACAAATATTGCCAGGAGCTAAAGCAAGAGAGGCCATAGAGAGGACATGGTACTTACACAAGGAACATAGCCATTCCTCAAGCTGAGCGTTACTGGACTGAATCAAGGAAACCAGCCATGGACATTCCACATGCCCTTGCCCCAAGATGGCCTGGGTGAGACTCACCACTGCCCACACCCTCCCTGCAGAACTCTCATTTGGCATGCAATCATTTTCTTAGTGGAGATGGACATGGGCCTGGCCTGCAGGAGCCCTGGTCATTTTCTGGAAGGAAGAAAATTGGACCTAAGGGGCCTTGGCAACTGGGTAGATAAGACCTGACTCCTTGTACCCACTGGCTTGTTTAAAACATGTTTTCAGTCTCTATCCCCAAAGCATCATGGCCTTCCACCATCTGTTCTCAGTGAACACAGGGACAGAGCGAGAAATAGCAGCCTGCTCCTTTCCCTTCTGTGAACAGAAGAATCTGGGACCAGTTTGGGGGAGTTAAAGTCAGAGAGCCCAGTGGAACCGAGGAAGAGGTGCCTGATGGAGGCCTATGGACAGACTGACAGAGAGCCCAGACACAGGCGTGCTGACATGAGCACGTGGGCACCACACCTCCGGTTCCAATGGCATCATCTTCTTTAAACTGCTTCTGTCATCTAGCATTTCTGAGTGTCTTGGGTATCTTCTCTCCCCTTCTTTTTTGTGCATATATGCATGTCTCTGTACATAGATATTCATGTGTGTGTTGGTAGACATGCATGAACAGGTGCACGTGCAGGTGGAAGGAGGCCAGAGGTCCACTTCGAGTGCTGTTCCTCAGGCACCATCCATCTCTATTTCTGAGATAAGGTCTTGCACTTTTACCCATGGCTTGCTGATTCTGCTGGACTAGTTGGCCAGCAAGGTCCAGGGATCTGCGTGTTTGTTTCCTCAGTGTTGGGATTATGGCGTATGCCACTGTGCCCAGCTTTTTCCATGGGTTCTGGGGGGTGGAGCTCAGGTTCTCATGCTTCCATGGCAAGCACTTTACGCTGTGAGCCATCTCCTGAGCCCCTCTTCTCTCCTCTCATTGACTTTCTTTCTCTTGCTGTGGTATGGCCTTTCTGTCATCAGACTCCCAGCATAGGTGTAATCACCCGTGCTTTAGCAACACCCATCTATCCGTCCATGTCTCCAGTAAACAATATCACAGAATTTTCCCGGGATAAGGCAGGTGCTGACCCCTAACCACTTCTCTCTAATTTGCCTCCATGGTTCCCTGGTTTGTGTGCACACATGTGTTCATGTGCATGTGTGTACATGCATGCATGTATCTGTGCAACGTGTGCAGGTGCAGATGTGTGCATATGAGGGGTATGTTCATGCATGTGTGGGGTACATGTGTTCCTATATTCGAGTGTATGTGTATGTATATATGTGTGTGTATGTATATATGTGCATGTGATATATGTGCATGTGCGTACATGTGGGGGTATATGTGTTTGTGTGTGTGTCTGTGCACACCTGTATGTGTAAGCATCGGTGTGTGTGTGTATATGTGAGGTATGTGTGTTCATTTACTTGTGTGCATGTGTGTGCATATGTGTGCTGTATGTGCATGCGAGTACATGTGGTTGGGTGTGTATGTGTGTGTGCCCATGAGTGCTCATGTTTACTTACCTCTAAGCCAGAGTTAGAGGCTACTAACATGCCTCACATCACGCATACAGCTAGTAGTGATTCTGGGACTAATTCACTCTTTCTTTCTTGACCTTGCCTGCTTTTCTAGAAGCTTCTTTACTATAATTGTAATGCAAAAGGAATCGATTCTAGATGTTGAGCCAAGGTCAGGAGCAATTTTCAGTGACTGGCGGAGAGAGCTGGCTCAGGGTATTCAGGGAGAGAGGCCCCGCAGCCTCCTGGGCCTGGCTTCAGAGCATTAGCACCAGGCAGATCATTCGTGCCTTTATCATAATAAAGTGCAACTTGCTGCTGCTGCTGCTGCAGTAAGCTCCTATGTTATTACTGAGCTCCCCATTTTCAGTTCTCTTCATTTTATTTTTTTTGTCTTATTGGCTTCATGTCAAATCATTTAAATGTTTATAATGACCTGCTTTCTGAGATTAAAGGAGGGGGCCAAGATTGCTCTGTAAAAAACTCAGAGAAGGTCTGGAAGGATGACTTGCTGGGTAATGTTTCAGTGAAAACATGGGAAGAAAACCTGAGTTTCACTTCCAGTACCTATGTCAAAAAGCTGGGTACTTTGGGGTGCTCCTATAACCCCAGTACTGGGGAGGTGGAGAGAAGAGAATCTTCAGGGTACGACAGCCAGTTGATCATACATGAACATCCATGCATACACATGTATGTGCACATGCACAAGGATTAAAAAATAAGGTGGAGAACAATTGTAGAAGACACCTGATGTCGAACTCTCATCTTCCCATGCACATTCATGTACACACACACGTACACATGAATATATAGAATCTCAGAGAGAAGCAATGCAGGAATGTGCATACACGCATGCATAGGGAGGAATTATGCTGTAATCGCACCAATGCCACAGAAAGAAGGAAATGCTCACCGAGCATCTTCAAGGGCTGGCACATTCCTGGAACTCAGGATCTGGATGTTTGCAGCTGCTGCGAAAATAGGCTCTAATTGCCATAGCTACTTTTGAAAAGAGCACTGAAGTGACTAAGGCAGCAAAGTTCAGAGCCTTGCTCTTGCACAGTTCTTACTTCAAAATGATTTTTTGCTCGAGGACACAACGTTGGGTATCTGTGACAGCCACAGTGACAGGAAGCTGTGAATTGGCTCCAGAGGAGCCAGCCCAGCCCACTGGGTAATTAAAAACTAAGTGGAATGTTGAGAAATGTCCATACAATTTGATTGGGTAACTTACTTGCTTTTTTTTCCCAGAAAATTGAAATGAGATCTTCGCGATCATTTGAACTTTGAAAGAGAAATCTTTTGAAAAGTGTTTTATGTGGCTGAGTGACTGGTGAGATTGAACTTGGTTCATGTGGGTGTTGATAACGTGGACGCAGCTGTCAGACTCCCATCATTTCCCATCCTTCAGCAGAGCTTGCAAGACACATTTCTCTTAGAAATCTTAACAACTGCTGATTATGGATGTTTTGGGATTCTGTGACTGGGAGCTGGGACAAGCCCTCAAGAGCAAAGAATTCATGGGCACTTTCCTGACAGCCATCTCTATAAGACTGATTAAGAGGAATTGAGAGGAAGGGACCAGAGGATGCAATGTTCAGCTTCCCAGTACCTCCCCCCAATTGTTTAGCAAAGCAGAGTGATTGTAGCACCAGGAAGAGGACTCATGTGAGGCCAGGAGAGCTTGGGTTAGATTGTACTAGAGAGCAGATATTCAAACCAAACACTCTCTGATAGTTAATATTGACTATCAGATTGATGAGATCTAGAATCACCTAGGAGATATAAGTCTCTGGTATGCCTATGAGGAATTATCTAGATTAGGTTAACTGAAGTGGGAAGGCCCATCTTAGCTGTGCACATCATCAATCTCTGGGTTGGGGTCCTGGACTGAACAAAAAGGAGAGAGTGAGCTGAGCACCAGCATTCATCTCTCTCTGCTTCCTGACTGCGATGTAACCAGCTGCCTCACACTCCTGCTGCCATGCTTTCGCACCATAATGGACTATACCTTGGAACTGTGAGCCAAAATAAACCCTTCCTTCTTTACATTGCTTCTGTTGGTATTTTGTAACAGCAAAAAAAATAAGTAAGTAATGCCCCCCCTTCTGCCCACTTCCACTTGTTCTGGCAGTCCATACAGTCCTCAAGAGCCTGGTACTAGAGCACACGCATGCTCATCAGCTCTCCCAGCTGACACCTGCTGCCCAGAGCCATCAAAAAGCCTGGCATGGCAGGGTCACACAGTGGAGAATACTCGTTTTGTTGATATTTTACTTTATTTTTCTCTTTACAGTCTACTGTTTGTTCGTTTCTTGATTCTTTATCACCACCACTGAAGAGGGGGCTAGATTAAACTCTGAGAAGTCTATCATGTTACTTCTTAGAGCTTTGTAGAGAAAGGGATTATTTCCTCGCTAGCTACCCTTATCTTAACAGATGATGGGAAATTGACCATTCGTGTGTGTAACAGCAAATCAGTCACTTTAAGCAATGCCTAGGTGAGAGTTAACATGGTCTCAAATAATTACTTAGTGGCTGGCTAGGAATTATTCATATTTGCCTGTGTTACACACTGTGCCTCTGTGTGTACATATGTATTCTATTTCTAGGAAATATATTAAATAGCAGTTTCTTTGCTGAATAATCATGTATTATAAAAATTTGACCATATTCTCTCCACATCCTATATATGTCATATTAACCTTTATGTTGCCTTCTGTCTGATGGAACATGGAGAGTTACAGATGAATGGATGGAAGATAGTTGGGTGGGTGAATGGATGGATTGATGGATGGAGCAATGGCAGATGGACTGATAGACAGATGGGCAGAGAGTAATGGATGGAAAGATAGATGGATAGACAGATGGATCAATGATAGATTGATTGATGATAGATACATATATAGATGAATACACATAGAGATACATGCTTGGATAGATAGATGAACATAAGATGGATAGATGAGTGGATAGATAGATTACTAGATGGGTTGACAGATGAACTGACTGATATGTGTACATATATGCATATATTCACAAATACATATACATGGATAGATGGATGGATATATGGACAGATGGATGGAAGGATGGATGACAGATCATTTTAGCTTCTACATCAGTTCCTGAGTTAGGCACAGCTGCAAATTCAATATAAAATTGTTGTGCCCACCTCCCTGACAGCCTTTCGCCATTTTGATGACTATCCCAGACCCCAATGCTCTCAGTCAGAAAGCTCTGGCACCTATCCCTGCTCCACTAACTGCAACATAATTGATTGCTTTCTTGTCACACGAATCCTGAAAAATAAAAATGTGGAGATACTGTCCATTTCAAAGATCATGTGTGTCAAACTCCTTTTAGGCTTATCATCTTGAATCTGACTTGGCAATAAGTGAAAATCAGTCACTTGCTAGCTGAGTCTCAGATTTCTACCTACTGTCTTGCAGGCAGGTGGCTGTTTCCAAGTCAACATGCATCATTTATCCTGCTTCTATCTCTCACTCCTGGTCTTCTGCCAGGTGTTGCTGTGGTATGAGGGTGATACCCCAACCATCCATCCATTGTTGGTTTCTCTCCCAATACTAATGGAAAATAACTTTGAGGTCAGGACAGAAGGAAGCCTGAGACAGAATCCCCAAGGCGGTGGCCAAGAGCACCCTGGGAGCTTGGAAGAGAGCACCTCCATGTGCTCAGGGCAGAGTCAGCCCTCATAGGGAAGTCAGCAGTTCGCATGAACCAGGGTCTGGGTGAAGCTGGTAATAAGGAAGTTGGAGGTAGGTGGATGTCAGGAAATCATAGTTTATGTTTGAGCAAAGCCAGGTGCACCAAACTCCCTCATCAGAGCAACTTTTACATGACCAGATGTCAAATTAAGGGAAGTCAGGGCAGGAACTCAAGTAGGAGCAGAGGAAGGAACCACAGAGGAACACTGCTTGCTGACTTGCTCCCCTAGCTTGCTCAGCTGCCTTTCTTATATAGCCCAGGCCTACCTGCCTAGGAATGGCACCTCCTACATCAATCATCACTCAAGACAATCTCTCACACAGAATGCTCACAAGCCGGTCTGATTTGGAAAATTCTTTGGTTGAGGTTCACACTTCCCAGATGACTCATCCAGTTGATAAAAACTAACCAACACAGTAGCACACATCTAGCCCCATGCTGGGGACAAGAGGATCCCTGGAGCTCACTGTCCAGCCAGCCTTGTTAAATCAAAGAGCCCCAAGTTTAGTAAGAGAGCCTGGAGTTACTCTTGTAAGTCCAGCACTGTGGGGGGCAAAGATAGGAGGATCTCTGGGGCTTGCTGGCCGGTCAGCCTGGCCAAAGTGAACAGCTCCAATTTCAGTAAGAGATCCCGTCAAAATTTAAGGCAGAGAATGATTGAGGAAGACACCTGACATTGGTGTCTGCCTTCCACATGCACATGTATACACACTCACATGAACACATACATTATACACACATGCACGCACACACACAATCTCCTGTCCTGTATACACACACATACACACCCACCTACAGTCAGGCTTATAGCCCTCATAGGAAAATTTCAGAAACTCTGAGTAAAATCGAAACAGCTTCCCTGCAAACTCCAATTTTCCACTCAGGGCCTCAGAAAGCCAACCCTCTAGGTCTGTGTACAACTTATAATTAGTAGGAGTCTCTTCTAGACGGAGATCATGCTCCAACTTCTCCTCCACCTGGGTACAGATCAATCCTCCACGTGCCACCTTTCTGCCATGAACTCAACAGATTTAGGCCCAGGAACGTGGAACATGTCTGCCATGTGTTGTCCACCTTAGTTCCCCAGTGGCCCAGGACTCATAGTTGCCACTCAAGTCTGCAGGACATGATATTGAACAGTTAGCTCTCCTGTAAACCTTCCTGATTGATGGATTGACTGACTGCTTGAGACAGGTTCTCATGTAACCCAAGCTAATCTATGTAGGGGAGGATAATTTTGAACTCCTGTTCCTCCTGCCTCCACCTCCCAAATGCTGAGATTAAAGGCATATGCAAAAAACACACCCAGAGACAGCTCTCCATTTTCAGTGGCTCATCTTTGTGATAGAGTTTCCCACACCCCCTGCCTCGGTACACACATCTATCCTCATGGCTTCCTGTCTCACTCCTTTGCAGATGGATCTGTTAGCCCTACTCTTCCGTCTGTTATTATTACAACACTCGACACAATCATCATTAGCCCATTAACTCGTAACTATCCCTATCATTGTTAATATAATGACTATTAACTAAGTCTGAATAATTCATGCTATCACTAATGTAATTACTGTTATTAACTATATTCCATCTCACATAATCTATCTTGTGTGCTTCGCTTCCCTCTGCTTCTTTTCACCTTCTTCTCGCCGGGTGTCACCAGCAGAATGACTGGAGCCCTTTGCTGACTGGAAGAGTCAAGCCTCTGTGTACATAAGGAATGTGTGTCCATGACCTAGGAGCAATCATGGCCTCTGCAAAGGGGAGGTCTGGGGTCAGGAGCTGGCTTTGTGATCCTTGTGGCTATGGCTGTTCCGGTCTATTACCCTTAAAACCCAATTCTCAGGGACTGGGGACATGGCTCTATTGATAAAGTGCTCCCTGAGTAACCACAGAGATCTATGCTTGGTTCCCTAAAACCCATGTAAAAACCAGGTAGTTGTATGTGTCTGTAACCCCAGTTCTGGGGAAGTGGAGACAGGTGGATCCCTGAAACTCACTGGCCAGCCAGCCCAGCCATATTGATGAGCTCAATGTCATCAAGAGCTATGTGGAAAGGCAGATGAAGACTGATAGAGAAAAATACCAGATGTTGACATCTGGCCTTCAAAACATGTACTCATGCACTTTCACACATTTGTATACATCCACACAGACATAAACCACACATATACACCAATATGAACATGAACACACACAGAAATGCATGCACATATCATACACACAAATACCTATGTACCACACATGCATACACCAAACACAAACATGTACACATACCACCACATACACAAACATCCATACAGCATGCATATACATATCAGATTACAGAAACATGTATATGCCACACACATACATATACCATACACAAATATATACACATGCTGTGGCGCATACACATACATACATGCATCACATATACACATACCACACACAAACACGAACATATGCACACAAAATACATACATATGACACACACAAAGGAATAAATGAGTGAGTCAAATTCTCACCTGTACTGGCTCCATGGAACCTATTTAGTGTTGCAGAACTAGCTTCAGAGACAAATCATGTGCCCTGCCCGCCTCCTCCCAAGTGATAATACGACAGACAGAGGGGGAAAAGAGAGGAAGTCCAAGGACTGAAGCTCTCTCGTTCTCCCCGACAAATGGAAAATAGCAACATAAATGGGGATGTTAGTATTTTTCTTGTTGCTATGGCAAAATATCTGACAAGAAGCAAGTTAAGGGAGGGAGGGTTTATTGGGGCTCACAGTGTGAGGGTCAGTCCATCATGGTGGGAAGGCATGGCAGCGGAGCGTGAGGCAGCTGGTCACATGTCATCCACAATCAGGAAGCACAGAGAGGTGAATGCTGGTGCTCAGCTCACTTTCTCCTTTTTGTGCAGTTGAGGGTTCCAACCATGGGGTGGTGCTGCCCACACTTACCATAGGTATTTCTCACTCCAGTTAACCTAACCTTGAAACCCTCTCACAGACAGAGATACGTCTCCTAAGTGATTCTAGATCCTATCAAGTTGTTGATCAATCTTAACCATCACATGAGGCATTGGTCAAAGTACCACTGTATGCTTTATGCTCCACAGAGGCTATCTGTGATGGGCCATCAGCTGCTTGCTAGCAGTCTTAAAGATTCGGATTTATTGACCAATGCCACTTTGCCATGGGGCCATTCGTAGCTGCTATCTCAAGGGACTTACAGTCTTGTTAGGGACTGTAAGGTGGAGCTAACCTCCAGCATCTTTGTGTCAGATACTGGACTACACACATATTTCACCATTCGTAACTCCAGTTACAGGTGACTCAACGCCCTCTTCTGGCTTCTATGAACATTGCATGGCATGGGTGCACATGCAGGCAAAACATTCATACACATAAAATAATCATAAATAAAAATATTTTAAAAAGAGAACTTAGTGAAAGGATATTAGGGGAAGAGGCAGCTCCTTGTAGAGGCATGGAGACCCCCTTAAGAATAACAGTGTATTCATTGGTGGGTTCCAGTTTGTGACTGGGGAATATGTCAGTTAATACTGTCAACTTGATAGAACCAAGGATCATTTAGAAGACAAACCTCTGTGCAGTTCTAGTTTGTTTTCTGTTGCTGTGACACAACAATGAATAAAACAGCTTGGAAAGGAAAGAGTTTATCTTACATAGTCAATTATCCAAGGAAGCCAAGGCAGGAACTTAGAGGCAGAAACTAAAGCTGCAATCATAGAGGATGTTGCTCCCTATGACTTGCTCAGCTACCTTTCTTATACAACCCAGGCAGACCTGCCAAAGAATGATACTGCCCACAGTGGGCTGGGCCCTCATGAATCAATTAGCAATGAAGAAAATACTCCATAGGCATGGTTATAGGCCAATCAGATGGAAGCAGATTAAGGTTTCCTCTTCCTGGGAATGTAAAATTGACAACAAAACTAGCCAAGACATGGGACTGGGAAAATAGCACGGTGGTTAAGAGCACTGGATGTGCTTAGAAGACCCAGGTTCGAATCCTAGCTCCCACATGCCGGCTAACAACCATTTGTAACTCCTGTTCCAGGGATTCCAACACCCTGTTCTGTCCTCCTTGGGCCTTGCACGACATGGATGCACCTCATACATGGAGACCATATATCCATACACATAAAATAAAAGTAAAAATAGTTTAAAAACTAACCCAGACAGGAAACTCCTTGATTAGGTTAATTGAGATGAGGAGACCCACCCTGAATATTGGTGTCACTGTGCCATGGGCTGGCACAGTGACTGAATAAAAAGCAGAACTGTGCCCCAGCATCCATCTCTCTACTGGCTGTGGATGCAATGTGATCAGCCACCTTACTCTCGTGCCCCCATGCTTTCCTCAACATGATAAACTGTGCTGTCAACTGTGAGCTAAAATAAACCTCACCTTCCTTAAGTTGCTTGTGTAATGTATTTTTTCACAGCAACAGAAAAGTAAGAAATACAGCAAGGTGATATAACCTGGGTCTGAGGACCAACAGAGGAGGCTCAGGCTGTTCTGAGGAATTTGAGCAGAGAAGTATTTTAGTACAACCAAGCTGGCTGCCACTTATAGACAAACCTTTGAAGGAAAGCTTCCACAGTGAGTGAGATGGGTATCTGAGGGATCAAACTAAGAAGGGACACAACTGTAAATTTGGGAGGATACAGAATCCCCTGATCTATTACAGATCCTTACTGGGCTACAGAGAGGCCCACATTTTCTGACTTCCCCATCTCTAGCCTGATTGCCTGAGTGGTTGGTGGTGAGATTTTCAGGGGTCAAGGTTATACAAGGAGCAGATTCAAATGAAAGGACAGGAAGACAATTCAGTAAATGGTTGTAATACATTGCAATTCATGTGTGTTTATGTGGGAGTTTCTGTAGAGAGTGCATGCGTGTGATGATATATGTGCATGCGGAAGCCAGAGGTAACACCCCTGGGTGTCATCCTCAGGAACTGTCCATTCCTTTGATACAGGGTCTCTCATTAACCTAGAGTTCACCAGTTAGAGTAGACTGGCTGGCTAGCAAGCCCCAGGGATCCACCTGTCTGTGTGTGCTATCCCAGTGAGGAGATTACAGGCATGTGTCACCATACTCCAAGTTTTCATGTGGCTACTGGGAATAGAACTCAAGTCCTCATGCTTGACTGAGCCATCTCCCCAGCCCCTGCACACTGCATTTTAGGCACCACTGTGGAAACATCCAGAAGGCAGGTATCCAGTAAATGACAAGCTGGGACTAGGATGGAACTGGGGGGTTGGGTCTCAGGGTGGTTTCTCAGTAGCCAAGGGTGAGATCACTGAAGAGGAGAATTAGCCCCTGAGGGAGTGCACAAAGGACAGCAATGGTCACAGCACAAAGACAGGTAAATAATAATAGAAAGCAACAGAGGACAAGTGCCAAGAAGGATGTGTCAAGGACAAAAGCAGCCTTTCTGCAGTCATTCAGTGAAGAGAGAGAGTGACCTCTTGAATTTGAGTGCTAAAAGGCTTTCCATCATAAATAACTTGAGAGCTCTCAGTGCCACTCCAAGGCACTGTGGGTAAAAAAAGTGAATAAATACCGTGACTGCCCTCCAGTGAATGTAAACAGTAAACATAAATTATAGACCAACATAGAAGGTACTGTGGGAAGATAGTTCATTTCCTTGTGTGTGTGTGTGTGTGTGTGTGTGTGTGTGCGCGTGTGTGTACAAATGTTTCTGTGTGTATAGGTACGTGTGTGTAAGTGTGTGTATAATGGGTTTTAGTTTTCTGTTACTGTGACTTAAAACATCACAATCAAGGCAATTTATAGAAGCAAGAGTTTATTGGGCTTACAGCTCCAGAGGGACAGGAGTCATTCATAGTGGGAGGCATGGCAGGATGCGGCCAGAGTAGAAAGTCAAGAACTCACATCTTCAAGCAAACACAGGAAAGAGAGAGAGCAAAACTGGACAAGTGGGATGAGGATATGAACCCTCAAAGCCCACCTTCAGTAATGTGCTTCTTTCAGTAAGGTTACACCTCCTAAACCTTACCAAACAGTGCCACTAACTGATTGAGTATTCAAATAGTTGGAGCCTATGGGGGACATTTTCACTCAGACTGCCACATTAGGTACATGTACACACACACACACACACACACACACACACACACACACACATCACTTGGCCATCTGGAAGCTGCGTAAAGGGAGAGGTCAACAGTAACCTTCCATGAGGCCCTACCTCTTACAGGTTTCTCCACTTTCTCTGTGTTGCCACCCCCGAGGAACAAGATCTCAACACACAGACCTTGGCGAGACACACGTAAACCATGTGCACACTGCAGCAGCATCCTTTTCAATAGTGTCCTCATTTCTTCATAAAGCGAATTTATGATCCTTTATTAGTAGAATCTCAAGCATTGAACATTGTTTTTTCATGATTTTATTTTTATTTCCAAATATGTATATGAGTGCATCTATATGACTATATGCACATGTGAGTACAGTGACCATGGAGGTCAGAAGAGGACATCTGGAACCTCTGGAACTGGTTATATAGACAATTATTAGCTGCCTGATGTGGGTGCTGGGAACCAAACCCTGGTCCTCTGCGAGAGCAGCCAGTGCTTTAACCACCGAGCCATCTCTCCAGTCCCCATTAGACATTTAGATTGTTCCCAGTTTTCACCATTAGAGACAGACAGAATAGCAAGTATCCTTAAACTACATCTATACGACCCTCATATAGATGTTATAGTTTACATATATTATTATATATAATATATAGTATATATGAAAAGTATTTATGTTATATAACATATTATATGTATATAATACAATATATTTATAAAATTTATATACTATATAAGTAAATATATATATATATATATATATATATATATATATATATATTCATTCTAAGAGTTCCCAGAAAATGAACTCTTATGTTAAAGTGTATTCTGGTTAAGCTTTGTGGGTATAAGACATGGACACCCCTACAACCTTGCTAATGGAGGGCAATTTATGTGAGCAAAGGGAAAGGAAGAAATCAGTACAGCCCAAGAGCACAGGACCTGCAGACCCCTGGAAAAATCTGAATTGCTGACTCCCTGGCACTTGATGAGGTGACATGCCTGTCATCCCAGCCCTGGGGAGCCTGAGGCAAGAGGAGTGTGAGTTCAAGATCAGCCCGGGTGGGGAAAGGGAAGGGAAGGAGCAGGAAGGGTAGGGAATGGGAGGGTAGGGGAGAGGCGGGGAGAGGAGGGGAGGGGCGGGGAGGGGATAGGAGAAGATAGGGACAGAGGGAAGGGAGAAAGGAGAACAGAATAAAGATGGGAAAGGAGGAAAAAGGAGGAAGAGAAAAATGAGGAGCAGGAAGACGAGGAGGAGGAGAAGGGGCAGGAGGAGGAGGGGGAGGAGGAGGAAGAGGAGGAGGAGGAGGGGGAGGAGGAAGAGGAAGAGGAGGGGGAGGAGGAGGTTTCCATAGTTAATATTGTTAACTTGACAAGACCTAGACCCACTTGGGAGACACACCACTGGGCCTGGGTGAGGGAGTTTCTGGGGTGGATTAACTGAAGTGGAAGACCCACCTGAATGTGGGCAGCACCATCCCATGGGCTGGGGTCCTGGACTCAATAAAAAGGAGGCAGTGAGCTGAGCACCAGCATTCATCTCTCTGCTTCCTGACTGTGGATGAGTGTGAGCAGCTGCCTCACGCTCCTGCTGCGGTGCCTCTCCACCATAATGAGGGGACTGTACTCTCCAACTGTGACCCACAATAAACCCTTGCTTCCCTAAGTTGGTTTTGTCAGGTATTGTGTCACAGCAATAGGAAAAGAAACTAAAACATGTTCTGCATTAAACCAGAGGTTTTTACACAGCTCCCTCCACCGGTCTGTTCTGTTCTCCTCCTGTAATTGTTCCTGTCTTATACAGCACCTCTTACATAAATCTTGCATTTTGCTTCCTTTTTCCTTATCAGAGTCACTGGATCATTTTCTCCGAGTTCTAGAAAAAGCTCTGGAGAAACCCCTGCCCAAACCCACTAATTTGATTGCATGCACTCTCCACTCTGTTCTCTGGGGCTTCTATTGCATTGTTAATTTT
Source organism: Eospalax fontanierii (assembly GCA_035773235.1). NCBI lineage: Eukaryota > Metazoa > Chordata > Mammalia > Rodentia > Spalacidae > Eospalax > Eospalax fontanierii. Next base: position 25,512,894 of record CM069524.1, read on the forward strand.
GACAATTGTATTTTCATCTGAAAATAATCTTCCCTGATCTCAAATTATCTCATTTACAGCATTTTATTAACTCCTCCCCAGTGTTTGATTCAATTATATTTTCTGATTCATCTGAATCAATTTGAGTCAGAAACTCCCTGAAGTATTCTATTTATAGGAATTATTTCTCTAAAATTTGATCCATTTCTTGTTGACTTTTAGTTTATTATGGACTTCCTTAATAGCGCTGTTTCATTTTTATTAAATTTAATGATTGTATTATTATTAAATATATTTTATTAATTAATAATTCCATATATGTGTACAGCATATTTTGATCATGTTCACTCCTACTCTTCCTCCTAAGTCCCTCCAGATCCATCCCCATTTTTTATCATTTTTATTTTTATGTATATGAATGTTTTGCCTACATTTATGTGTACCTGTGCTTGCAATACCTGAAGAGACCAGAAGAGGACATCGTGTCTCTGGAACTAGAGCTATGGACAGTTTTGAGCCACCTGATGTGAGTTCTAGGCACCAAACCCAGGTCCTCTGTAACAGTCACCAGTAATCTTAATTGCTGAGCTATCTCTCTGGTCCTAATTATTTATTTCTTAAGACAGAGTCTTGCTGTGCTCAGCCTTCCTGACTCAGCCTCCTGAGTGCTGAGATTGGAGGTATGCACCATCATACCTGGCTCCTCTACTTCAGTTTTATGTTGCTACCCTGTATAAGTCAGGGTTCCCTAGAGGAACAGAATAGGATTTATATGTAAGAAAAGCAAAGTTACTGGACTGGCTTACACAATAGAAGCTATGCAGCCTCACATTGGCTGTCTCATGCTGGAGAAGCTGAGAAACCTAGTAACGCTCAGTCTAAGAAAACAGATGCCTCAGCAGCCCCAGGTCGAAGCTCCCTATAGGGTAACTAGTGTGGATTTCACATGGAACAGCCCATGAAGCTGGAGTCTGGTGTCAGTTGATGGAGGCTGGAGCTCTAGAATGTGTTCTCAGAAAGGAAAAGAGGCTTGTATGTGGTGAGCATGCTGCACCCTCTAGCTTCCTTTCATATGGGCCACCAACCTGTTGGAAGGTGCTACCTACACCCCCTGCTCCCCGCACCCAAGTCATGGTCCTACAGAGATGTGCTTCACCGTCCTAGATATGTTTTAGTCTGGTCAAAAACCAAGACCAGCCATCACCCACAGTGATTAAGCTGAAATTGGTTGAAGGGAGTTTTCCTTACAGGAATAAAGGAATTCTTTGTTTCTGCTTTTGTTTTAAACATTCCAGAATTTTCTAGAGCTCTTCTCTTGCCTGAATTCACTGTGGTGGGAGGTCCTGAGGGAGTCATTACAGCATCCTCTGATGAGCCAGTTAGGGAGTGGGTGTTTGTCAGATCAGAATCACTGGATGGGAGAGGGGGGACCTGTGTCCTCAGGAGCCCTCTAATGACTTAGGCACCTATTGAAGTTTGAGATACGTTCTTTTGCTCATGACCTGCTTCCATGTTCAACACCAGTCCATGTTTGGTCCCTCCATGCCACGTCTGTCACTTTGACAAGCATGGATGGATTTAACCTGTGTCCTGGCCAGCCCCACAGGCCACCTTCCTCTTCCTTCCCACACTCAGCTGCTGCAGGGTTTGACCCTTTGGCTGACTTGCCAGTTCCCTGGGTAGAGCTTTCTTTGGAGGTGGAGTTTCTTTCCCTCAGACAGAGCCACTCACCTGTGCTATCTGAGTCCTCTGTGAAGTCAAGGATCCTAACATTCAGTAGGAATGGAGATACTTACCTATGGAGCTGCAGGGGTAGCTCAATAGTTAAGAGCACCTGCTGCTGTTGCAGGGGACCCAGGGTCAGTTCCCAGCACATGACAGCAAATAGCCATCCGTAACTATAGTTCCAGGGGATCCAACACCCTCTTCTGGTATCTGAATGCTGCACACATAGGTGCACTTACATACATACAGGCCAAACACTCCACTTAAAATAATAAAAATAAATAAATAAATAATTTAAAAGATATTTCCCTGTTTGTTCCCCCTTCAGATATTTCTGTAAGTATTTAGGAAGAACCACAACATAGGTGAGGCCAAATCCCTGAAGAACATTTGGTGCACGTGTGTGTGTGTGTGTGTGTGTGTGTATGTGTGTATGTGTGTGTGTGTACGTCTGTCTGTCTGTCTGGGAACAAGTTAGCATCGTGTATTTTTACTTAGTTGCTGTCCATCTCATTTTGTGGGACAGGGCCTCTCAGTGAATGAGGAGCTCACTGTTCAGCTAAGCAGACTGGCCAGCAAAGCCCTAGAGATCCTGCTGTCTGTGTGCTGCCAGCCCCGTATTTTGATATGGATGCTGGGGATCTGAACTCAGGTCCTCATGCTTAGGGAACATGTGTTTTACCCAGTGAGCCATTTCCTCAGTCCCTTTGCTTTAGAACTTCCCAAGGGACCAGAGTCAACAGAGCTGTGCACAGGGTAGCTGGCACCCGTGTAGGGCAAAGGAGGTGAGTGATGCTGGGGAGATTCGGGTTTCCGTAGTCTTCTGATGTTCAGGGAGTCACCTGGTGACCCACTGAGTGTAAAGAGATGAAGAGAACAGAGCTTGGGCACTGAGTTTCCAGGATGGCCATCAGGACTTCCTCTTGGAAGGGACCCATATTGCAGTTAGTGGGATGATGGTACTGGGCGTGTGAGTGGATGTGGAAGGGGCTGTCCCTGGAGTAGTGGGTATGAAGGGGTGAGATGCCCCACAGAAGTCCTGGCCATTTCTGAGTGAGTTCACTACCACATGACAAATGGGATAAGGAGCTGATGGATGCTTCCAGCCCTTCCTTCACATATGTTTCCCCCAGAACTTGTTTCTGATGGAAGTGGAGTCTGGAATCTGGCCCCACACATAGATACAATAGCTTATAAGCAAACACCAGCTTCAATGCAAGGTAATTAAAACAAAAATCAATAGGGCTAAGGAGCTGGCGTGGTGGGTAAAGTGCCTGCCCCACAGGGAGGCAGGTAAGGGGAAATCGCCCTCTGCTTCAGGCTCACAGCTCTTGCATGGTGGTGATTCCTTCATAGCTTTTCCACCATTCATCCCTCAGAGTTCTGGCATGTTAATTTTCAAGTTTATGTAGTGGCAGTAAAGATAATAATGAATTTCTTCACTCATTACCCTCCTCCTGTCTGCTGTAATTCTCTCCACTTAGAATGTTTGTTTTCCTGGCAACCACGTATGTGATGGAGCGCTGGGACAGTCCTTATGGTTAAATAATCCACTTCAAGTCTGGATTTTTTAAAAAATATATTTTATTTATTATTTTTAATTTTACGTGTATAAATAAATGTATTGCCTGAGCGTATGTACACTGTGTTGTACAGTTATTGCAGTAGTCAGAAGAAGGCATTGTACTCACAGTGGAGGGCTTGAGTTCAGATCTTAGAACCTGTCTAAAAACGCTGGTGAGCTGGGCGTAGTGGTCCACTCCTTTAAGCCCAGCACTCAAGGACACAGGCAGTTGGATCTCTGTGAGAGCAAGGCCAGCCTCATCTACATGGAGGTTAGCTGGGGCTATAGAAGACTCTATCTCAAAAAAAGAAAAAAAAAGAGGACTGGAGTGATGGCTCAGTGGTTAAGAACACCGCAGAGGACCCAAGTTCTATTCCCAGCACCCACAGATGGCTATCAACCATCTGTAAGTCCAGTTCCGGGGAATCCAGATGCCCTCTTCTGACCTCCTTGGGCATTACATGACATGCAGCATTATACTCATACAAATAAAATAAAAATAATAAAACATTTTTTAAAAATAACTAGACATGATTGTACATGTTTATAAGTAACCCCAGCAGTAGACAGGCAGAGACAGATGGATCCTTAGGGCTTTTCAGATACCCAGCCTCACATACTTGGTGAGTCCCAGCCTAGGGAGTGACCCTGTCTCCAACAGCAAAGGTGGACAGAGCAGAATTTGATCTCTGGTCTCCAGCACATACATATACACACAAATAAGGACAGCTGGGTCTGGTGGTCCTGTTACTGAGAAGGCTGAGGCAGGAGGATTCCCACCAAGTTCAAGGACTCCAAGGGCTGTATAGCAAGACCTTGTCTCAAAAATAAATAAGTAAATAAAATAATATAAAATAAAGATAATACATAATATAAATAAAAGGAAAAGCTGAATGGGAACCCCATCCTCAGACTTTGCTGATACAACGAAACACTACAGGCTTCTCATCAGAATTGCAGCCAGCGATGTACAAATGCCATGGTCTGTGGAGTGGTTGTTACTGCCAAGAGTGGCAGTGTTTCTACCATTGTCGAGAGAAACTCTCCCTGTTAATATCTACTCACCCCAGGAAGCTGTCTACACAGAGCAGAGGGTGAGGAAAGAGTGTGTGGAGTCGGCGTCGCAGATGGGGCATGTCCTTGTGTGTGTGTGTTTACATTGTACTGTGCTTACAGTGTAGCATATCTGTGTGTGTGTGTGTGTGCATGTAGTATACTTGCGATGAATATGTCTTCCTCTGTGTGTGCTGTATGTGTGTGTGCATGTACTATATTTACAGTGTGGCATGCCTTCATCTGTGTGTGTGCATTGTGAATGTATGTCCTTAGGTATGTGCCTATGTGTTTGCATGTACATGTATACATGTATGTGAATGCATGTGTGTTCATGTAGTCTGCTTCACAGATACATCAAATACCTCCTTCCAGCCCTCAACCTGATCTGTGTTCAGAAAGGCCAGCCCAGGCCTCTAAGGGCTCCTGGATCTGTTCTCGCATTTCTAAAATGTAGAGCTGTCTCAGAGAGGATTGTGAGGCTGCCTTGTTCTGTGAAGCCTTGCAAATTTAAGCTGCTGAGGTTGACCTTACCCACATTTGCCCAATGGAAAGACATTGAGGAATTGTGTCTCTAACCTTGTTTTGTTCTGGACACAATGGTACACCCTTATAATCAACAGGGGATCCTGAATTTGATGTCAGGCCAGAGTATCTAGTGAGTTTATGGCCAGCCTGGGTAACACAATGAGTTTGAGGCCATCCTGGATTACAGGGTGAGTGTGAGAAACCAAAAGTCAAAGCTCAAACCCAAAGGAATCCCAATTCAATACTCTGGATTTCACAAAGGAGGTTTTCTAATCCCCCCTTCTGTGTATGTGTGTGTATATGTGTGTGCACGCAAGCACACATGTGGAGATCAGACAATCTCAGGTGTGGTCCTTGCCTCCGTCTTGAGACATCCCTGTCATTTGCTAGTGCATCCACCAGACCAACTAGCCTGTGAGCTCCCAGAGCTTCTGTCTCTGCCTCCGTCTCGCCCTAGGAGCACTAGGATTCCAACTGCACGACATTGTGTCCTGCTTTATGTGGTTCTGAGGGTCTGATCTGAGGGCCTCATGCTTGTGCAGCAAGCTCTTTACCACCTGAGCCATCTCCCCGGCCCTCCAAGGAGATTTTGACCATCAGATTTATAGTCTTGGGACATGTAAAGGGCTTGAGGTAGCTGGGACAGTGATAGATGGTGGTGAACCTATAATGAATTGCCCTTGGGGTCAGCATCCCTGTGCAGGGAGGGTTGCAAGTCACCTTCCTAACCATCCAGCATCTGAATGGACCACCTCTTATGAAAGAACCATTGATGAAGTCTGGAGGAGACAGAGGTGTTGGTACTGACCAAACAGACAATACTTTCTACTTAGAGCACTCAGCAAGCTTGGAGAAACTGTTATCCAAGGATAGACTCAGCCACCCACGAGGGTCTCTGTGAACCCTGAAAATTTGGCTATAGGTACAGACACTCAGCATCATGATTAGCATTTATCAGATAGGAGTTTTCTTATAAGATATTAAATTGGTTCCTATGGTCTTTCCCCCATTTTCTTTAGAATCTTCAGAAGCCATGTAAAAATAACACACACTTGTAGTCTCAGAACTGGGAAAAGAGAGATCCCTGGAGCTCGCTATCCAGACAGCCTAGACTTACCTGGCAAATTCCAGTCTAATGAGGGACCCTGCCTCAAACAGCAAGGTAGATTGTATCTAAGGAATGATGCCTATGGTTGACCTCTGGCCTCCACCTGCCTATTGCACACACATGCACATGCACCCACCCACACGGTGCACACACACACACAGACACACACACAGGGAAAGAATGATGGAACTAGATGTGGTGGTGTGTGCTTATAATCCCAGAAAGCAGAGACAGGAGGATTGCTCAAATTGAGGCCAGCCTAGGCTATACAGTGTGTTCTGTATCTGCCAAGGATACATAGGAATACCATCTCACCAAAGTAAAGAATTCAAACAAACACCACACACACACACATACACACACACACACAAGAGAAGTGACCAGTGAGCTCTATATCATGCATATCTGGGTTTATAGTCTGCCTCAACCCAGCAACTGGGTAGCCTTGGCTGAATTACTGTACTTCTTTTTGTGGAAAGGGACAATAATCCTCTTTTATTTAGCAGAGAGGGTAGGCAGAAATTAGATTTCCAGCAGGACTTAAAAGTCAGCACCAATGACCTGGTCCGCTTGGGGCCTAACATGACATCTCCCTCAATGTATGCCATCCCCAGCCACTGGGATGCTCCAGAGCTATCTTCCAGAGCATTTTCTGGCCTCTCACTGCATGATGCAAAGTGAAAGGCCAGAAGCCGGTGCTCTTTTCTCCAGCTCACACTTTCTAGTTGGGATTTGGGAAGCTCAGAAGCAGCCTGTGAGGTCTTATACCAGGCTCGATGGGGAAAGTCCCTCACATGCTGCTGTTCCAGAATGCTTAAGAGGCAGAACAGTAGCATGACTTACCCAAACAGCCATTTTGGGGGTCTGCTGAGATGGCTGAGTGGGAAGAGAGCTTGCCATACAAACATGAGGACCTGAATTTGGGTCTCCAGAACCCACACACAGCAAGATGAAGTATCCATGCCCAAGCCCAGTGCTCCTCTATCAAGATGGGAGGTGGAGACAGGAAGATTCACCGAGGCCCATGAGCCAGCCAGCCGGGAGTGCACAGCGGCAGCCACCCAGGGGATTTGGTCTCAAACAAAGTGGAAGGTGAGGACTACACCTAAAGTTGTCCTCTGACATCTATGGTATGTGTGAGCCTATACAAAGACACACACACATATAAATTCATCATACGCATACACAAGCATCACACATATAAATAAATAAATAGACAAATAGACACTTTCATTTGGCAAGAGGTAAATTCTTTAGTTTCCTATTTTTTGTTAGGTATTTGGGGGAGAGTGTTTGGTTTAAATGAGAACCTATTATACATCACGTCCTCTCATGGCTGTCACGATGGGCGTGGCAGACATGGGTTGGTGCTCCTCTTCCTCCTTATGATTATCCCTGTCCCTGGCCCGCAGGGAGGGGAGCTCGGGAGAGATCAGGTGCACAGCTTGCCCCAACCCAGATCCCCACATGATGCGGCGGAGATCCTAAAGGCAAAACTGGGACCCCTGTCAGGCCAAGAAGAGTCTACAGTGGGCTTCTTCTGGTGTTACAGCTCTTTATTGTGTTACAGCTCTTCTTCAGCACAGCAGTGAAATCGCTTTACAGTGCTCAAGTGTGCTCTTATATACAGTTCTCTCTCCAATCAGGCGCACTTCCTTATTTCTTAACAGCCTATCGCATGTGTTATTTTCAAGCCTTGTATCAGCATAAATGGGTGGTTACATGGGCAAACAAACCTACCAATCACTACAGAGGAAAAAGGATACCTTATAAGCATACAGGATTCCTATTCTTATGGCCCAACAGTTACATGCTGGATACAGTGCTGAACACGCCTAGCATGGTTTGGGAGGGTATAACTCTATGCACATGAGTATGCAGGCACATGCCCATATGTGTGTATGTGTGTGTGTAGGTCACAGGACAACTTTTGGTGTCATTCCTTAGGCACCGCACCATTTGATTGAGACAGGGTCTTCCATTGACCTTGGGCTACACCAAGTGGGCTTAGCTAGCTGACCAATGAACTCCAGGGATCCACCTCTCTCAGCCTCCCATCTTGCCCTCCCTGGGATTGCAAACACATGTACCATATCCAGCTGTTTATGCAAGCTCTGTAGAGTGGGCTCAGGTTCTCATGCTTGCATGGCAAATGAATTACAGACTGTGCCACCTCCCCAGCTCCTTGTATGTATTTGAGCCACACAGAATGACCCATTTCTCATGCTATGAAGACAAGCTGAGGTGTAATCAGAGGCTTGCCTGGTGACATGCATCCAGGACTCGAACCCCAGGACAAGGACCCAGTATAATAGGTGCTCTTTCCTGGCCAAGTTGACAGGTCTTATTATTTGAAAGGCTGCATGGTTTGCCATGACTAGAGACCACCCCTTGAAAGAAAGATCCACCTGCCTTTTGCCTTGCTGTTTATCCTGCCTTCTTGTCTGGACACACCTGGTTCACTTTAGAGAAGAGCTTGGCAGTAAAAAACAACATCTTCTAATTTCATAAATAAATTGGGTTTTGCAGGCTATTTCTCTGCAGGAATCTAGCTCGTTTAATGTCTTTAGATAGTGGAAATTGCAGCCGTGACTGAGGTCCTTGCCTAAGTTAACAAATGATTGCTCCTTGCTGAAGAACTGCAAGCCTGACCTTTATAAATGAACATGTTCTTTGTTTTTCCCTGATTGCTGACGGCGGCTACTGTGGGTTCTGAGGAGAGGAGAATTTAGGGAGAAAGCCAGGCTGGTGTTGCAGCAGTGGGGAGAAACATTAGGAAATTGATAAATTATCTGCCTATTTGCACCTTTGGAAACAGGTTAATTGTTTTGGTGACTGGCTCAGTCTTGATTAGAAAGCATTCATAACAATTAATGATATAACCTCAAAAAGGTAGAGGAAAATTAATAGAAGTCTTAGTCAACGTAAATTATAGTCATTATCTGCTGTATCCAGAATGATCAGGGGTGCCAGCCTAGTTGATTAAAGAACAAGTGGATTTTTTGGTCTTAATTCTCTAGATAATTGAACAAATTTCTGCTTTGTTTTTCTAGCATTACATTCCCCTTGGTGGGCTAATAAAATGATTTCGTTTTAAAATGCCTCAATCCTATGACTTAATTAAAAACCTTTCACAAGTTAATTTTATTAATATGTGCACATTTCATCCACATGTGCAAATATTATTTGGTTAGCACAGTGAAACTTTTCTTAGTTAAAAACAAGAAATGCCAAAGCAGAGCAAAACAGGGCTGGGGTCAAGGAACATGAGACTGTAAGGCTGGTTTCTGTAGTGCTCGTTCTCTTGAGCAGGGAACACAGGTTGTGTCGCCTTTGAAAATGACAGGATCATAGGGAGCAGCAGGCACCAGGCTGCGACAGAAATGGCCACCACTAACGCGCAGCACACTTTCCCGTGCACACGGGCCCCAGCGGATGTTTCAGACACTGCCTCCCATCTTCACAGTATCCAAAGAGGGAGCCAGGAGGTCCTGGGGAATGGCTCCATGGGCTCTGCAAGCATGAGGATCTGAGTTCAAATTCCCAGAAACCATGTGAAAAAGAGACATGCTAGGCTGGGCATGCCTATAACCCCAGCATTGCGGGGTGGGTAGGTGAATCCTGAGAGCTTGCTGGCCAGTGCCCCCTGGCTGAAAATGGTAGGGCTTCTGGTTCAGTGAGCAATCCTATCTTGAGGCAATAACTTAGAGAGCAATAGAGGAAGACTCTGGAATCCTGCCTCAACATTCATGCTCATGAGAACACACACATACATCACACACACAAACAGAATAAAAAAAGAAAAGCCAAGCTGGTGGCAAATGTTCTACTCCCAGCACTGGGGAGGCAGTGGCCTACCCTAATTGCCAAGCCCCGGGTCCCAGTGAGAGACCTCATCACAAGAAACAAGGTGAGCCTGGCCTTGTGATGCACATCTTTAATCCCAGCACTCAGGAGGCAAAGGCAGGTGAATCTCTGTGAGATTGAGGCCAGTCTGGTCTATATAGCAAGTTCCAGGCCAGATGGGACTATCGCAAGAGCCTGTCTCAGAAAAACAACCGCCCCCCCCAAATTAACGAAAACCTTTTTAAAAAAGAAACAAGGTAGATGACTCCCAAGGAACACACCCACGTGTACCCACACTTAAGCACACATGTATGTACCTGCATGTAAGCACACAAAGAGAAAGAGACACAGAAGACAGAGATAGAGAGAAACATTCTTGCAAGAAAAAGCAAAACAAGGGGCCGGAGAGATGGTTCATTGGTTAGGTGCACTGACTGCTCTTGCAGAGGACTTGGGTTCCATTCCCAGAGCCCGCACAGCAGCTAACAACTATTTATAAATCCAGTTCCAGGGAATCCAGCACCCTCTTCTGGCCTCTTACAGTCATGCACAAATGGGGGCACACACATTCATATATACATATATATATATATATATATATACATATATACACTCAAACACATAAAATAAAAATAAATGTTTATATATGTAGAATATAAGTAAATGAATAAATGAATTTTTTTAAAGAAAAGGCAAAGAAAACCAAAAGCACTCCTTTTGGTGTGTTGCTCAGAGATTAAAGTGCAAAACTTGAAATGTTCCTCAGGTTGCCTGGTCTCCAGAACAGAGTGAGCAAGTCAGAAAGTGTTAGGGAAGACATATCACAGCAACTGGACAGTTAAGGCTGTGCAGAATGACCATAGCTCATGAGACCCCTGAGGTTCTCCCCAGGTCTCAGTGATCAGTACTGGAATAGGGTGGCTCACATGACTGAAAATAGGCATAAGCCACTATACCCAGATAACAGTTTAAGCAAGATACATGTGTGGGTGTCCCATCAATAATAAAAATTTGGAAGCATTGACATCAAGAAGGATAGGCACATCCTCTGTCAGCATGAGATGGAATATTGAATGGGGCAGAGAATGGGGACCAGGGAGACAAACTGCACCTTCCTAAGGTAGGTCAGCCTTGGCACTTGGGCCGAGTGAGAGTAAGTGGAAAGGCACCACCTCCGTGAAGCCTCGGCTATTTCACATTTTGTGCGAACTGGGACAAGGCTCTGACCGCCTCTAGGCATTGGTTTTATCATTCATAGACTGTGTGTATAGATGTGTGTTTGAGTTGATTGTGTGTGTTTGTGTCTGTATGTCTGTGTGTTGCCTATTTATGTGCACAAGTTAAAATATGTATGCAGGTGTGCATGCATGTGTGTGGAAGCTAGAGGTCACACTTATTTTATGAGATGGGATCTCTCACTGAGAGCTGGGGCTCACCATGTGACTGATGGCAAGCCCCAGGGGATCCACTATCTCTGCCTTCCTGGTACAGAGATTACAAGTATGCACCACCAAACCCAGCTATTTTATATGTGAGTTCTGGTGCTCAAAATCAGGTCCTCATGCTTGCAAGGCAAGCACTTTACTGACTGACTCATGTCCTCAGGCCCAAGAAGGTTTTTGAAGATAATTTAAGGATTTTTTTGGCAGCACTGGGCAAGGTAGCCCTGCTCTTTAAACTCTTTTGAGCAAAGTGTTTGCTCAACTATTGTCCTTTGATTTTTTAATTTTAAATTTTTATGCGTATGAGTGTTTTGCCTAAATGTATGTAAATGCGCCATCTGTATACAATGCCAGTGGAGTGTGCAAGAGGCTGTCAGGTCCCCTGGAACTGGAGTTAAGGACTGGTGTGAGCTGCTATGTGGTGCTGAGAACCGAACCCAGGTCCTCTGCAAAAGCAGCCAATGCTCTTAACTGCAGAGCCATTTTTCCAGCCCCAACTGTTGTCCTTTTAAATATATTCTATGAGAGATGTGTGGATTGAAGAAAGGGAGCAGATGACTTGGGAAAGTTGTGGGAGGTTGTAAGATTTGGTTTGGCTTTGAGGGATGGCTCTAGATGGCTACCAAGGTTATCTACAGACTCGTGTGTGTGTGTGTGTGTGGTCAAGGAGAGCATTGACTTGAAGCAGAGCACAGAGCTGAGCTGCAAGCAACCCTCCCAGACATACACAGAAACACACAGACACACACACACGCACACACACAGGGCAGTGGGAACTTAGCAAGATGAGATTTAAGAATGTGTACTAGGGAGCAGAAGAGGGGAAATAAAGTTGGATTCTTTGGGTGGAGATAGAGGATTAGAAAGAGTTTCTTAAAGGAGAAGAGGCTTGTTTGGGCTCAGAGTTTGAGAGGTCATAACCCATCATGGGAGAAAGCAGGGCAACATGGTGACATCAGTTCTGTGGTAGCAGCTGGCTACATCTCTTCAGTCGTCACGAAGTAGAGGGACCAGAGCCAGAAGCGAGGCAAGCTGTAACACTCAAGGCCCCCCTCTCCCCAGTGACCCCTCCAGCCAGGCTGCCCCTCTAAATGTTCCTCAGCCTTCCAAACCAACATCACCAGATGAGGACCAAGGGTTCAAACAGGAGCCTGTGGAGGACACTTCACATCCAGCCATAACATTCTGTCCTTGGCTACCCCCAAGCTCATGTAGAGGGGTTCTTGATGGCCAGGTGAACCAGTCAGTATAGACAAGGATACAATGAGACAGACAGCCTCAGTATCTCACCGGCTTAGACGGTTTCTCTCTCCTATGTTATATATACAGTGAGGATCTTGGGTGTGTGGGTGTGTTTGGGTGGGTAGTCTGCTCACTGGGAGATGCTTGAACCTGGCCTGAGGGATAAACTATATTCTATGAACCAGAAATCTCCATCTCTGGCTTTCAGGGCCCTATATGGACAAGGGAACCTCACGAGGGCCTTGAATAGGTCTCTATTAAAGTGATACAGGTCCCTTTCACTCACATGTCCTGAGGTGAACCAGTGATGTGGCCACGTGAGACTTAAGAGACAGGGTGGCCCTCCCCCTGTCCCCTTGTGTAGGAAGAGGACTGAGAATATTGGTGACCACTTTGAATGTCTTCCACCCCAGGCAAAGGATTTAGACTTAAACTGGCAGCTATCGTGCTGCTGTAGAGGTCTGTGTACTGTGAGGGACTTCCGGAAGAAAGGCCAGAGTTCAGGGTCTAAATGGCAGTTCAGGCATCCTGTGTCAGGCTTCTTTCTGTGAACCTGAGTTTATTGTATTCATGGTGGGCATGTCTCAGACTCCTCAGCATAGTCCGTTGAAAACCCCAGGGTGGGCTGGAGAAGTGGTTCAGGTTAGAGCACTTGTCTAGTATGTACAAAGCACCCCATAAACTGGATATGGTGATGAACATCTGTAGTCCCAGCAGTAGGGAGGTGGAGGCCAGAGAGTCAAAAGTTCAGAGTTGGAGCTGGAGATGTGGCTCAGCAGTTAAAGAGAACCCAAGCTCAAATCCCAGCACCCACATGGGCATCTCATAACCACCTGGACCTGCAGCTCCAGGGGATCTAATGCCCTCTTCTGGCCTCCATTGGAACTCATACACACATGGCAGGAATATACAGAAACGCATACACATAAATTAAAATTAAAATAATACATATTATTAAAAGGGTCTATCCTAGGCATGGTGGTACATATCTTTAATCTCAGCACTCAGGAGGCAGAGGCAGGAGGATCTCTCTGAGTTCGAGGCCAGCCTGTTCTAGCCAGCTGAGGCTACAAGGAGACCGTATTTTTTTTAATTAAATTAAATTAAAAATTAAACAGGTTCTAAGTCATCTCAGGCTACACATAGTGAATTTGAGGCCAGCCTGGAACATACAGGACCCTGTCTCGGTTCAAAGCACTAGTGTTTTTGTCCCCAGGTTTGCTGTTCAGTGACTGTGATGCTGGGCAAGTCAGCTGCCCTGGAGGGCTCAGGCTCCCTCTCTGTAATCTCTGGGCCTGCTGTATCTGGGGCACCCCTTCTCTGCCCTCGGCCTCCTTCCGCTCTGCCCTTCCTGCGTCACCTGTTTGCCACATGACTGCATGGCTTGTAGTTATTCAGTTCCTCAGCCCTTTGCTAGCCTCCATTGTGCCTCCAGCCCACAGTCCCTCCCACACGTCACAGGGTCCACAATTCAATTCAGCCTCTCCTGACCTAAGTAGCCCCAGCTCCGCCCATCTTCTGTCTGCTTCCTCCTCACACAGCCTGGGGTTTCCTCCTCTGTGGATGCTCGTGCTGCACAGAAATCCTTACCCCTCCACTTCCTTAGGCCTCTTAAATGGATAGTGACCCTGCCCCTCCCCCTCAGCTGCACTGCTTTCTGCTGAGTCATGCTCATTGGACCTTGGGGGAGTGCGTGTGCGTGTGCGTGTGTGTGTGTGTGTACAAATATATGTTGGGTGTGTGTGTGTATATGTTGGGGAGTATATGTGTATGGTGGCCAGAGGACACCTCAGACAGAGCTCCTCAGGAGCCATCAGCCTTGTTGGGGGGACAGGGTCTCCCACAAAATCTGGAGCTTGCTGAGTAGGCTAGGCCGAGGCCGGTGAGCCCCTGGGGATCCCCCATGTCTCCTTCCCCAGCTCTGGGATTTCAAGCATGGGCCACCACCCCTGGCTTTTTTACATGATTCCTGGGGATCAAACTCAGGTTCTCATGCTTGCTCAGCAAGCACTTTACCCAGAGAACCATCTTCCTAGGCCTAGAATTTATATCTTTGCTGCCAGTAAGAACAGCTTGCGAATAGCCATCCTTTATAAAGACCTCGTGGGAAAATAACAGCAATGACAATAACAGTAATAATGCATGCAGCCTGTCTTCCTGAGCTGTTTGTGATTTGTCATGCTGTGCTTTATATAAATCATGCCAATATGCATCTGTCAACATTACTTCTTTTTCTAAATAAAATTTTTAAAATTAAGGAATAGGAAAATACTCCTAATCTGAGAGATGCAGTAAAGAATGATTCAACAAAGACAGCTTCCCTTTCACTTTGAGAAATAGTTTTGGGGGGGAATCTTTATATTCAAACATATTAGGTGACTCGAAGCCCTTTAAATTTTTCTGTATTCCCTGAGTTCCCCTAAGCACTATGGGTAAACTGACACTTCCCAGTTATTAAGAGCATAGCACCCTGGTTTGGTTATTCTCTCTCTCTCTCTCTCTCTCTCTCTCTCTCTCCCCCCCCACCTCTCCATTTTATTACTTGTATATGTGCTTTCCCATAGATTAAACAGAGATAAGTCAAGTTTCTAAATAAACAGATGGCACCCTCTTCTTCCAGTGCAGAGAGAGGCATGGTGGAAATGCCTGCCGTAATAGCTTGCCATAATTACCTTTGGATTGCCTATAAATTCTCCATAAATCTGCTATTCAGGCCACCTCACAAGAAGCTGAGCATCCGTGCAGCTTTGAAACTACGTGAGACCCTCAGGGTCTGAACCATGATGGCATTCCTTTGTGAACTGATCATTTACTCAATCCAAATTCGCTAAGCTATCGCTGGTCTTCCAAGCTTTACCTAGGCACACAGTGACCCAGCTTCTTAATGCATTTGAAAAACTACATAAATGGGATGATTTTCCTATTCACTTGCTTTCTACACTATGTGAGGAAACTGCTTCTGGGCTGTGAAAATGGCTCAGTGGTTAAAATTCTTGCTTGCATAAGCATGAGGACCTGAGTTCAAATCCCCAGCACTCATGTAAAAGCCAAGCACAGTGTGTGCACTCGACACCCCTCTGAGGAGGCAGAGGAAGGAAGATCTCTGGGACTTGCTGCTCAGACAGCCTAATCAAAACAGGGCACTCCAGGTTCAGTGAGAGACCCTGCCTCAAAAAAAAAAAAAAGTAAGGTGGTAAATGATCAAGGAAGACACCAACATTAACCTCTGGCTACCATGTGTGCGCACATAGGTGTGTACACCCCCATACAACACACAGACATACACACACCCCAGCCATATTCTCCCCTATGATCATATGTTTATGTGTTTTAGGAAACTTCCTAACTGTTTTGATGCACTTAATTCTATCTCCCCAGCTCCTGTCTCTGTCACCTACCTTAGATATATTGTTGATATGGATTTCAAACAAAATATAAATAAGATTGTGTTGACATTTTATACATACAAAAAAACCCCACAGCAGACTGAGTAGGGAATGGATTGGTCTAAATAGATAACCTTGGGTCATATCAGAAAATGTCTTGTTCTAGCAGAGTGCTCTGTTCTTGCGCTATGGGACTGACTTTATTCATTTAAAGAAAGCCAGGGCAGACAGGAAAAGAAATATTTTCTTCTCTTAAGATATCCTGATTTGTTTGTTCCTCTGTTGTGACACCCAAGGGTATTTCTGAGATAGCAACTTCTAACAAAAAGAAAAGAGATGGGAGGGCAGAAGGGAGCTTCGTCCTCAGTTATGAGTTCCCATTCTTCATCTCTCAAAGTATCCCTGTGCCCTGACTCCTTCTGTGGTCTTGTTTGTTCTGCCCCTTGTCAAGGACAATGACCTGCCGAATTCCCAGAGACAGACAGGACAGAGAGGCCCCTCAGGAGAGAGAGAAAAAGCAGGAAGAAACTAGGCCCTTTGCCATCCTGTCACATGGGTACTGACCCTGAGTCTTACTCTTTTTAAGAGTGTGGCTCTGTACTTAGAATGATAAACACCCCAGATGAGCCCACAGCTTACCTGTAGAGTTGGGAAGAGATGTCCACCATGTGTAAAGGATTTAGCCTTGCAGCATCCCTAGAAGTTGAGAAGGACTCTAGTCTCCAAAAGCGAATGTACCTGGTTCCTGGGATCAGAAGACAGAATTCCCTTTCATCCATGGAGGAATTCTAGAAACATCCACTTGTCTACTTATCGTTTATTGCTTTGAAACATTCAGTGCTCAGTTATGGTTTGTATTGGATAGATTAGAAATCCCAACTCAGCATTTCCCCTCTTCAAAGATGAAATAGATAAGGAATTGATTATCTAGCCTAGCCTGGTGACGCAGTCCTGCCGTCCCAGCTACTCAAGAGGCTGAGGTAGGAAGATTGCAAGTTCAGGGCTTGCCTGGGCTGCAGAGTGAGTTCAAGGCCAACCTAAGCAATTTAGCAAGATTCTATCTCAAAATAAAAGTAAAAACAGCCAGGAGTGCTGCACCCGCCTTTAATCCTAGCATCTAGGAGGCAGAGGCAGTGGATCTCTGTGAGATCAAGGTCAGCCTGGTCTACTAGAGAGTTTGAAGCCATCTGGGGCTATAAGGAAACCCTGTCTCAACCCACCCCCCCAAAAAGAGGGCTGAGATATAACTCAGAGTACTTGTCCAGCATATATACCGCCCTAAGTTCAACCTCTGAGTACTGCAATAGACAGAAAAAATAGCAGAAGAGAAATTATGAAGTTTGAGAGATGGCTCCGTAGGTAAAGTGCTTGATACACAAGCATGAGGACCTGAGTTCAGAGCTCTAGTATCCATGTAAAGGCCAGGTGTGTTACCATATGACGTAACCTCAGTCCTTGAAGGTGGGCTGGGACAGGCAATCATCAGGGACTCAATGACCCACCAGTCTAGACAAATGGTAAGATTTAGGTTCTAGGACATGTCTCAATAAAAGTAAAATGGAGAATGACAGAGGAAGATAACTGACACGGACCTCTGGCCTCCACACATGCATGCATGGAAAGGCACACACATATAACACACACCAAAAAATAAATAATAGAAAGAATAAGAAAGGCAATTGAGTCTGTTAAAGATCACTGAGGAAGGGCCAGGAGTGGTGGCAGAGGCAGGCAGATCTCTGTGAGATCGAGGCCAGCCTAGTCTACATAGTGAGTTCCAGGCCAACAAATAATGACAACAACAACAAAATTCACCAAGGAAATATGCTTAAGTTTCTTGTATGAGCATTAGCATTTAAGGTGGGAATATACAAAAAGGAAAATCATACAGTACTTGATGAAATTCTTCAGCTCTGAATATGATAACCTGTCCAAATTTCAGTTACATGAATCACTAAATATGTAAATAAGAGCTTTTATTTGGTTGTAGATTTCTAATTTGTTCAACTCCAGTTGACTTGTGGGATGCCTCTTCTACGTAGGAGTTGAAACCCCAAGAACCCATTCTCCCCAGATCCTGACCCCTTATATCTGTGGTTTTGGTTTTATTTTGTTTTGTTTTGCATGGCTTGGAAGAGAGTATGAAATACACAACAATTGCATTTTATTCTCATCCAGAAGAATCTCCAAAATACAGCCATCCTGGGTGCGATGGCCGGCTCTGTGGCTTCCCAAGCAGGTTTTTTAATACCAGACTATGAATTCCCCTTCAGCTTCGATTGCTGTCATTGGTGTTCTGTGAGTTGAACAGTGGGACTGTAGCAAGGGAAAATAACTTCAATTTCATCTGCTTTTCTAAAGATCTTTCATGTATTTTAAGGAGAGAGCATAATTGCGATGTTGAAGGAAGTCTGAACAGGCTATGACCCTCTCTCACTCTGATTTATCCCCTTTCTTTTGCCTTTCTCTCATGTGCTCAAAACATTTGTTAAGATAATGTTCCGTTTTTGCTGGGGACTTGAGATTGAATTTCTTTGTTCTTGGTTTGTTTTAAAGAGACTTTTATAGTGACAGATGCTTTGTGTGAATCTCACGCTGTGAAGAACATCTGAACTGCCACAGGAGTTGAGAGTCAAAAGTGTATCCTAGGAGCGAGCTAAGCTGCCATCCCTGCACACACAGGCCAAATCCTTGACTTGAGGTGGTCTCAGGGACTGGTATTATCATTCAGTAAATGTAAAGTTGGACTCATTCACTTTAGCAAGTACCCATTAGGCACTTTCTGTTTTCCAGATGCTCTGAAGCATCTAGGGACATCTGGAGATCATGTCTTTGAGTTTACAGGGAGTGGGGTGAGTCTCTGTGGGTCCAGATGCAGCCAGATTCTTATCTTAACCTTTCTCCAGAGCAAGAGCGTGGTTGCCCAGTGAAGGTGTGAGCACTGTTCTTCACCTTGATCCCAGTGAGTACAGGTAAAGGAAAGGCTTCCATGTATAGATTTGTGTCTGCCCTTTCCCCCGGGAGACCCTAGAGCCTCGTGGACATTGCTCACCAGAGGGGAGAAAGCTTGAATGCTGATTAAGAATGGCTCACAAGGGATGCTGTAGCCTGTCTCAATGACTCTCCACAGTCGCTCACCCTATAAGCCTAGTGCTTTCTTAAATACTTATCAGTGCACACCTGTCCTAGTTCGCTTCTCTGTTACTGTAATAAAACACTGACCAAAAGCAACTTGGGGAGAAAGGGGTTTATTTGGCTCACAGCTCACAGTCCATCAGTGAGAGAAGCCAAGGCAGGAGCTCATGGCAGGAGCCAGGAGGCCGGAACTGAAGCAGAGGCCATGGAGGATCACTGCCAGCTAGCTTATTTCCCCTGGCTTGCTCAGCTACCTACCTTTCTAGCACAGCACAGGCTTATCTGCCTCGGGATGGCACCACCCACAGTGATCTGTTTCCTCCTCCTCCATCAATTAGAAAATGCCCAGACATGCCCACAGGCCAGTCCAATGAAGGAAATTCCTTAGTTGTGGACCCCTCTTCCCAGATGACTAGTTTGTGTCAGGTTGACATAAACTAACCAGGAGAACACTTAAAGCCTTCCACAGCGGTGTGGTGTGCCAAACCCCAGCAGCGCCTGCCACAGAGTCATGTGAATAGAGTATCTTATATGGAATATAAAAACAAACTCAGAATGGCTCAAAGTCCTGGGTATAAGACCTTGAAATATGAAACTCTTGAAAGATGGGGGAAGCTCCCAGACATTAGATGTGATGATTTCTTGAGTGATTCCAAAGCTAAAGACATCAAAAGAAAGTAGGAACATTTCAGTCTTTAATACAGCAAAGAATACTGTTTAGGGAGTGTAAAGGTGGATTGGGGATGAGGCTCAGTCAGTAGAGTGTTTTCCCAGCATGCAAAAAGCCCCAGGTTCTATCTCTAGCACTGCATATACCAGGTGTGGTGGATCACACTTGTAATCTCAGCTGAAGGCAGAGATGGAAAGATCACTGCAAGTTCAAGTCTAGCCTAGGCTACACAGAGAGTTCCAGGCAGCTGTAGGTGCATATCAGGACTCTATCTCATAGATGACAGAGACAGAGACAGACACAGAGAAAAGGAACCCGTGGGTAGAATGGGAGAAAATATTTGTAAATCGTGTATTGATAAGGGTTAGTACTCAGGGTAGATATGAATTCCTGCAATTCAAAAGCAATAACAAAAACGTAAACTACCTGTTTTTTAAATGGGCAAGAATTGGATAGACCTTTTTCCAAAGAAGATGTACATATGTCCAATAAGTACATGAAAGGATATTCACAGTTGCCAATCTCTGGGAAAATGCAAATGAAAACCTCAGAGAGATGCCATTCACAAGCAAGCAGAATGACTCTTGTTAAAACCAGGATATGAAACAACCAGAAACTAAGATATTCACAGAAATGTGGAGGAATTGGAACCCTTCTGTTTGAGGGGAATGCAGACTCAGGTACCTACTGTGAAAATTCTGATTGTAACTCAAAATGTTTTTTATGTGTATGTGTATGCCTGCATGTATGTATGTGTACCACATGCATGTAGTACCCAAGAAGGATAGAAGAGGGTGTCATGTACATGATAGCTAATCTTGATGGTCAGTTTGATGGGACTGGAATCACCATGGGCCCGTCCATGAGGTAGTTCCTATCGTATATTAACTGAAGTGGAAAATCATATTTTAACTCTTGGCAACACCATCCCATGGGCTGGGGTCCTGGACTGAATAAAAAGGAGAAAGTGAGCTGAGCCCAGCATTCATCTTTCTCTGCTTCCTGACCGTGGATGAATGTGAGCAGCTGCCTCATGCTCCTGCTGCCATGCCTCCCCCACTGTGATAGATTGTACCCTCAAACTGTAAGCCACAATAAACCTTTCTTCCATAAGTTGTTTTTGTTAAGCATTTCATCACAGCATCAAGAGATGTAACTAATGCAATGCATATAGTGGAATATTGCTCAGCTTTAAAAAGAACACAAATTCTGACACATACTGGGACACAGATAAAGCCGAAGACTTCCTGGTGAGAGAAATAAGCCAGATACATAGCAGCAAATACCATTTATACATGTAAATCCATTTACATGAGGTCTTTAGAGCAGTTAGATCCACACAGACAAAAGTAGAATGATGGATGCAAAGGGATGAGGGAAGGGAGTTGGGATGTTTAATGGGGACAGAGCTTCAGTTTGGCATGCTAGAGCACTCAGAAGATGGAGATGGCACTTCATACCTTGGATGGTAGTCACAGTCACAGCAAATACAAATGTGGGGCTGGAGAGATGGCCCAGTTGGTAAAGTGCTTGTCTCACACTCGTGAAGACCTCAGTTAGATCCCCAGCACCCACAGAAAGAGCCAGGCACAGTAGCATGCACTTGTAATCCCAGCTGGTAGAGTCAAGCTAGCTTAGCCTAGTCAGACAAGTGTCAGGCCAGTGAGATCCTGTCTCAAATACAAGGTAGAAAGAAGGTACCCAAGGAAGACACCACAAGTTGTCCTCTGACCTCCACACATACATACACACACAGGTGCACACTCCCCACATGCACATATACACATATGATTGTGTATAATACAACTGAGTTAGAAATAGCCAAGAAGGTAAATGTATGTATTTGGCTCTAACAAAGAAGTGCAAAAAGGATAGAGAAATTTAACTAAGGGATGGAAAGCCTGCTTGGAGAAGATGATGCTGGCCCAGGCCTTGAGGGAGGGGGTCTTCAGGAAGCAGCATGTGGGGGTGGGGGGTGGGAATGAACATCGTTGTTGAGGTCAGAGGGGCACAGAGGTGGGGCATTTGAGAGAGTGCTATGTAGCATGTGAGGCTGCAGAACGAGGACCCTGGGTCTGTGCAGATATGCTGTGAAAAAGAAGGAACTGCCAGGTGTGCCCACCTGGTGTCCAGGCTGCATTGGAGCCACAATCATTGGCTAAGGACTCAAGAGCTGGAAAGCACTAGAAGAGACTTGGGTTCACAACCTGAAGCCCGGGTCTTTCTCTCTAGAGAAAGTTGTTTCTTGACACCCCACCCTAGAGTTATCCCAGAGACCAGGAAGAGGGTTGCCCAGCCCAAGACTTCCTCTGTGTTCATCACCAGACATGAATTGAACACCTGCTGCATGCCCAGTGTGGCTGTTCCTCATAAGGGTGGGGAGCAGAGCAGCTGAAATGCCTGTGCAGGCAGCTTTGCCATCCAGTGGGGAGAATCAGATGCAAACAAGTACATGCACTGTGTTGGTTTTATATGCTGCAATAAAGGTCACCACACTGATGGAGGGGCAAGGTGAAAAGTTTATTTTACAGCCAGGCTCCCTCTGGGTTCAGATACCCAGGGAGAAGCAACAGGCTCAGTTTAGTAAGGTTTTTTATAGCACTCTGGGGATAGTTTCCAGTGACTTTAAAACGAGCCAGCCAGGGATCAACACAACTGCATACGCAAGTGAGGACGGAAGCAAGACTTGGTGGTTAGTTATGGCAGGCCATTAATTATAAAACAATTGCAGAACATTCTATGTGTTTTGTGGTTGGTTAGTTCCTGCGGGCAGGTAGGGGGGC
Source organism: Eospalax fontanierii (assembly GCA_035773235.1). NCBI lineage: Eukaryota > Metazoa > Chordata > Mammalia > Rodentia > Spalacidae > Eospalax > Eospalax fontanierii. Next base: position 25,535,355 of record CM069524.1, read on the forward strand.
TGCTGAGTACAGGTACAAGGGAATAACAAATACACGTTCAAGTTCATACAATGGTCAGAAAAATGGGTGCAATTCTAACCATGGCAACCAGGTGCATGCTGACCAGGTAGGTGGGTTCCTTTAACAATTTTCATTGTACAAGAGCTAGCTAAGCAGAAAGTACTGAAGCAAATCTGGCATTCAGTAGGTACAAATGTTCCTAGAGTTCTATATTCTTTTCAGAATTGTTTGTGATAAGTTTAGGTTTCAGTTTCCCAGAATGGGGCCTGGGAAAACAGAACTCCACTTGGGTCCGCTTTGAATCATCGTGGTGTCTTGTCTAGCACTCTGGCTAATAGCAATTTTGCAGCACTTAACAGTTGGAAGGGCTGAAGCAAAGCAAGGATGGAGACCGGCTTGTCCCGGCATCCCCAGTCTGAGGAGGAGAGATCCTCACTGCCCTTCTTAAACACCTGACCAACGTGATGGCCTTGAGTTGGACATGGTGGTACATGTCTGCAACTCCAGCACTCAGAAGGTGGGGAAGGAGGCTTAGGAGTTCAAGATCATCCTTGGCTACACAACAAGTTCAAAGCCAGTCTGGGCTATAAGAGACTCTGTCTCAAAGCAGCAATAATAATAAATAAAACAATAAAATGATCATCCTGAGCATGGTGATATAATCCCAGACCTTGGGAGGCTAAGACAGGAGGATTTTAAATTTCAGGCTAGCCTAGTCTTATAGTGAGAACTTGTTCCCCCAAATCAAATCAAATGATGAACATTAACTTTAAAATTTTAAAGCTGATTTGGCCCCTCCTGGCCAGTTTGTTAAATTCATTAGTGTTTATCTTTTCTATCTTTCTTTCTCTTAGCATTTTTTCCTCAATGTATATTTTAATTAAATTTTTGTGCATTTCATACAAAACATCTTAATCACCTTTGGACCCCCTTCCTCCCCGTTCTTTTTTAAAGACAAAGTCTCATGTACTTTTGCTGGCCTGGAAATCACTATGTAACTGAGATTGACCTTGAACCTCCTGGTCCTTTTGCCTTTACCTCCCAAAAGCTGGGAATACAGACTTGAACCAACAGACCCAGTTTATGTGGTCCTGAGGATGGACCCCGTGGCTTGCATGCTAGGAAAGTATTCCACCCCCAGCCCTGGGGTTCATCTGATGGAGCTAAGAATACTTGCCACTTCCCCCAACAGCTCCCTTCGACTTTGAAATCAGCTTTTGAAGCCCCTGCAACAGGGGTAGGTGGGCAAGTACCACGGCATCACGGGGCTCTGTGAACACAGCCTGCAGGCTCCCATTGTCCTTGATAATGGCCTCAGATGGGCATCGGCTCCATGCCCAGATATATGCAGGCTTGGCAAAATTAGCTAAGGGCATTGCTTAATGGAGCTCAAAGTGACCTGTTATTTGCCTAGTTAGTTCTCAAGTGATTTTTAGAACTCTGTGTGGAAGTGACCTAAGCATCAGAAGGTGCCCCATCACCTCTCAGATCTGCCAAGCCCTATATGGTCCTACACCCACAGTCCTTCTGATATTAAATCGACTGTTCATTTATGTGTATGTAGGACACAGGTGCTCAGTTCTTGTCCCTTGAATCCAGTGTCTGGCTTCCTCTCATGTCTGACCATGTGCTTCCTAAATCCATGCTCCTGTTTTGTGTTTTTCTCAGTTTGGGCTCATGTGGAAATAAATAAATAAATAAATAAATAAATAAGCACCCTAACCAAAGAGTCGCCTTGGTATTACCTTCGTTTTTCTCTACCCAGTGAATGCATCTTCTGCTACATCCCATTCATTTCTAAATGTATAAGCTCCTGAATACATTATGATCAAAAAGAAAAGCAGCGGCTGGATTATTTGTCAACTGTCCTATATTTTTATTTATCGTATCTTGTCAATAGGAGTCCAGGAGTGTGTTGAAATGAAAATGGAAACACATGTAAAGATAAAATTGTAAGCAGGATGTGTTGATATATTTTCTCTCATTTTCCTTCCCCTCCAACTGGTGGGCAGTAAACAAGAAGAATCGAGCCAGCCAGAGCCAGCTCAGCTCCAGGGAACAGCTAGGGCTTTGGGAATTGGGTTTGTCCCTGAGGCCACCCTTTCCCTCCCAGCATGCCTCAGTGCACTGTCATAAAGCTGTTGAGAGTCACACTAGTATATAGCTGATGAACTACAAAGGAAGCAGATTCAACCAAATGGAAGTTTCTAGACTCTCCCACACACAGCACATCATTAGTGTAGACATATACAAACCGACTCCATTATTCAGGAGCTGGGTGAGAGTGCTAACATGTGAATTTGGGGACCTGGGGAGATGGTAAAGTGCTCGCCATGAAAGCATGTGACAAGCTAGATGTGGTGGTGAGTGTTTGGAACTCTTGAACAGAAGAATTGAGACAGGAGAATTCCTGGGACTTGCTGGCCAGCTAGGCTAGCCTACTTGGTGAGCTGCAGGCCAGAGTGTGTTGGATAGCTTCGGTTGTCAACTTGACACACTTGGGAATGGGGAACCTCAATTGGGGAACTTTCTCTATCAGACTGACCTGTAGGCATGCCTGTGAAGCATTTTCTTGATTGTTGAGAGGGCCCAGCCTTTGGGCAGGGGTCCTGGGTGATATAAGAAAGCAGGCAAGCACAAGCCAGAGGAGGAAGCCAATAAGCAGCATTCCTTCATGGTCCGCATTTCAGTTCCTGCCTCCAGGTTCCTGCCCTGGGTTTTTATCCTAGCTTCTTCAGTGGTAGATTGTGATCAGGATATGAAACCCAAATAAACCCTTTTCTTCCCAAGTTGTTTTTGGCCTGTGTTTTATCACAGCAACAGAAGGCAAACTAAGACATCAGTAAGAGACCCTGTCTCAAAAAACAAGTTGATGGTGCTTGAGGAACAACCCCTGAGGTTGACCTGTGGCCTCCACAGACAAGCATACACACATATACACCTGTATACAAACAAGCAAAGTGAGCCTGGAGAAGTCAAAAGCAAGAGGAGTTTTTCCATTTACTGAACATGGTTTTTCCTGTCAGGAGAGAAACGGTGCTGTTTACTTCAGTTTTCACAGTAAAGCATTTCTTTAAATTGCACAGGTTTTGCCTCAAGAAATTTACCTCTTGGAGGACTGGGGGGGTCAACTAGGACTGCCAGCCTCCTGCACATTTTTCACCTCTGTACTCTCAAAAACTAATTTCTGTGTGTTATTAGAGAAATATGTGTGTGTCTAAGTCTTTCTGAAAATATGAGCCCTGGGGCCTTCGTAGTTACAGTCAGAGCTTTCAAGAGGGGGCTTCTCGTGGCAGCAAGACTACACACCTGTTGCTCTGAGACACTTTGCAGACAGGAAAATAGTTAATTCCTCAACCAACCCATTAGTAATCCAGGAACAAGAAGAGGGTTCCGATGGCTCTAGAGCCCACTGATGGTCTATCAGATTTTCTTCAAGTGCAATGTCTCAGAGTTATTTTGACTCATCCCCCAAAGAGCAGTGGAGCCTCTTGGTATGGGAGAAGGTCAAGAATGGAAGATTGGCTAGTTAGTCAAAAAGGAGGTTGCAAAGACTAAGCTGTACCGCTGAACAAAATAGGCCTGGGATGTAGCTCAGTTGGTAGAGTGCTTTGCTAAGTCATCCTTGGCTTCATAGTGAGTTCAAGGCCAATTGAAGGTACATGAGAACTTGTCTCCCAAGAAAGGAACTACGAAAACAAGAACACCAAAATAGGAGCTGGAGAGATGGCTCAGTGGGTAAAGCGCTGGACACACGGTGTAAGGACTTGCCTCTTATCTGCAGAGACCATGTAGTGCCAAGTGCAGTAGTGCATGCCTGTCATCCCAGCGCACCTATAGTGGGATGGAAAGCTGAGATGGGAGAATGACCAAAAACTAGTGGGCAAGTTAACCTGACACACACAGCAGCAAACTAAGAGGTCCTATCTCAAACGAAGGATTAGGCAAGGACCAACACTCATGGTTGCTCTCTGACCTCCATATCTGCACCATGGCAAACATGCATTCTCACTCATACGCATGAACATGCACACACATGAACACACACACACACACACACACACACACACACACACGACTGCCCTTTCTCACTTTTCCGTTGGAAACTGGTGCTCCTTCACGTGCCTCTGCTGCCCATCTCTCAAGTTCCTTGTCTGTTGCTCCCCGGGAATGGTCACACTGAGTGTCCTCAAGCTTCAGTCGCTGCTTACATTCTAGTGGCCAGCCAGTGCCCTAATACTCTACAGGACCTCCTATGGAGTGTGTGCAGCTGCTCCAGGCGACTGGCACTCCCACCTACCCTGAGGTGCCAAGACCACACCACATTCTGGTGTGAGTTTCCCCATGGCTGAGTTTCCACCACTCTCCAGGCCCTTCGAGGAAGCAGTTGGAGAGGAAGTGACTGTTGAACACTTCTCTTGTCTGCTCCTCTCCTCTGCCCCTTACCCCGCTTGCACTCCCTTCCTCTTTCTCCATCCTCTTTCCCACTTCCTTGACTGTTTCTATTCCTATCCTAGAGTCATATTTGTCTCTATCTCCCTTACAGTGGGATCTGCATAGGACAGACAGCACATCTACCCAACTATTAACCCTCCTCCTGACACCCTTTAAGACTCCTATGCCTGGGCTAGGTAGATAATTCACTTAGTAAAATACTTACCTATCAGGCATGAGGAACTGACCCATGTAAAAATAAAAGCTAGGTGTAGTGGTATGTACCTCCTATCCGGTGCTAGAGAGGTGGAGACAGGCACTCACTGGCCAGACATCCTAGCATGCTAGTCCAAGTTCACTGAGACCCTATCTCAAAAAACAAGGTAGGAGGCATCCGAGGAACAATACTCAGGACTGTCTGTGACCTATACACACATGTTCACATGTATGTGAGCGCATACACGTGCACGCCTCTCATTCCTTGCTGGATGAAGTTCAGGTGCTTCAGGCTAACCCCACCATAATCCATAGTTGTTGTCACTTTGGGAACCAAAAGCCCCACAGGAAACCCTTGCCCATCAAGAAATGTATGCATTTTTCAAAATGGAGCAGACTGGTTTCTGTTTGCTTGCTTGCTTGCTTGTTTGTTTTGAGACAGGGTCTTGCCTTGTAGTCCAAACTGGCCTCTAACCCCCAGTACTCCTGCCTCTACCTCCTGAGTGTGGAGATTACATATGTGAACCCCTGTGCCCGGCTTCACTTTCTGTTTGTTGTGGTTCCTAAAATGTCTTTCCTTCCCTCCTGGCTGATGAATATCTATCATCTATCTATCTATCTATCTATCTATCTATCTATCTATCTATCATCTATCTATCTCTGTTTCTGTTCAAACCTTCCCTATCCCCTTGGAAGGCTGGGTCTCACAGTCACATCCACCCACTGCTTCACCCTTGTCTGTGCGCTCAGACCCTTAACAACATGTCTATGCTTTGCCTTCTAAGGGGCTTTGCCTTCCTGTACTAAGCAAAGATCTGTGTGTTTTTCTGTGTAAACCTGCTCGGGTACATATGTATGTGGGTATATTTGGAAACCAGAGGACAAATTCAGGTTGTTCCCCAGGCACTATCCACCTAGCCTGGAGCTAACCAATTAGGCTAGACAGGCTGATCAGCAAGCCCCAGGATTCCTCTCATCCCCGCCTCCCCAACTCTAGGATTCCTAACTACTAGGATTCCCACACTGTTATAGGAATTAACCACAGACTAACCTGACCTATTAAGAAGAATCAAACCATACTCAGAATTCAGAGAAAGTTGTTCTTTATTATGTGCGGGTCCCAGACTGGGCAAAACCTGCACCAGAGAAACTGACCAGAAATACAGACTTGTTTTTATAGGACTCATCAAACCATCCTCTGGCAGTAATCATACTGTTAAGTTTGCAACTTACAGCACAGAAATGTATACGCCCTTTAAGTTAATTTGGGAAACTTAAACCGCGTTCTACAAAGAAGCAGATATTTAGGGAAAGTTTTGGTTGTGACACTTCCCAGCGATGTGCCGGGACCCATCTTAGCTATTTCAACAAAACATGATAGCAGGTACTTCCTGAAGGACTACTGCAAGAGACAGCATTCTCCAAGATGCTCACAGATTGTGTTTTTTTGTGGTTGTCTGCCTTATCTTGTCTCAGGCTGAGACTGAGCTCAGGGTGGCCTTTGTGATTTGAGTATAAGTAGAAGCTTTCCCAAGTCCTGTTCCTTCTACATACTTATCAACAAGTATACTTATTATTAGAGTATATAAGTTTCTTTTCAAATAGATTTGTTAGTGTTTATTCATCAGCCACACAGAACAAAGCGATACTGAGGTTAGCATCACCAAACCCGACTTTTTTTTACATGGGTTGTCGGGGTAGAACTCAGTCCTCATGCTTGGGCAGCAAGCATTTTACCATCTGAGCTGTCTCTCTACCCTCACCTAGATCTCTTTGATGATGCAAACTTCATCAGGTTGAGCTCATAGCCTCAGCCCTAGCATGGCACCTTCACTGTACACTTAAAACAAAAAGCCTTGAGTATCATCAGAATCTTGTCCTGTGCCTGATCCGATAGTGGTTAGCAGCTAGACTACGCCTGGACACTGCTTAAGTTTTCATGTAATAAGTCCTCAGTGAAGAGCTGTGGTCCCCCGTGAAGTAAGAAGTAAAAGAACACCCACATCTATCTCTGTACCACAAAAGTTAGACACGTGTCTAGAAGCTCAGAACACCACAGTAAGGCAAGGTGGTGAGAAGGAGCTGGTGCCCGGACTGTTAGACTTCTTTCTCTTCTGAGATAGCCAAGACCTGTGCTTTAATGCATCTTTAAATTTGTTAAATTTGATTTATTTTTAATGTGTGTGTGAGTTAGATATGTGTGGGCTTATGTTCTAATGTGCTTCCCTGATGCTGGGATATATCTAAAGATAACCAAAATTGATTGTATGAAATTCTTGAATCAATAAAATTTCTCTTAAACTTTAAAAAAAAGACTAAAACTAATCTAGGGGAAGAAAGAGTTTATTTGGCTTAATATGTCCCAATCGTAGTCCATCAATGAGGGAAGCCAGGGCAGGATCTCAGAGCAGGAAGCTGGAGGCAGGAGCTGAGGTACAGAGCATGGAGGAATGCTGCTTACTGGCTTACTTCTCTGGCCTGTGCTCAGCCTGCTTTCTCATACAACCCAGGAGCACCTACCCAGGGGTGGCACCACCCACAGTATGCTGGGCCCTCCCACACCACTCTGCAATTATGAAAGTTCCTCACAAGGCTAGGTGTGGTGGTGCACGCCTTTAATCCTAGCACTCAGACAGAGGCAGGCGGATGTCACAAGGCCAACCTGGTCTACATAGCAAGTTCTAGGCTAAATGGGGTTGTAGGGAAACCCTGTCTCAAAAAAAGAGAAAGGAAGATGCTCCACAGACCATGCCCACAACCTGCCTGAGAGAAGCAATTCCCCAGTAGAGGTTCTCTTCCCAGGTGTGTCAAGTTGACAACTGAAGTTATCCAGCATTGGTGTGTGCCATGGTGCGCACGTAGAGGTCAGAGGAGTCAGTTCTCTCCTCCTACCTTTACATGAATTCCAGGGATAAAACTCAGTCATCAGACTTATGCAGCAAGCATCTTTATCTGCTGAGCCTTCTTGTTGACCTGTTAATTTTTTCTAAATTACATTTTAATTGTTTATTTTGTCTGCACATATGTGGATCTGTGTGTATCTGTCACAGCACGGGTGCAGAGGTCAGAGGACATTGTTTGTTCAAGAGCCAGTTCTCTCTTTCCACGGTATTGGTCCTGAAGATCCAACCCAGGTCGCTGGGCTTGGCAGCAAACACCTTTACCTGTTGAGCTATCTCACTGGCCATTAAGGCAGACTTGTAACTGTTATCTCCTTTGTCAGGTCAACACAATAGATAAACATTGCTCTTAATGGATGCTGAGAAAGAATTTAAAATAAGTCAAAGATCCAGTGGCATAAAATTAGAGTACTTTTTTATTTTCTTTTGTTTCTACATTCAACTAGTTGAAGAATAAGAAGGTGTGTGTGTGTGTGTGTGTGTGTGTGTAGTATGTGTTCATATATGTTCTATGTGTATGTGTACATATGGAGTCCAGGAATTAACATTGGGACTGTACTTCAGACACCATTCACCTTTCCTTTGATTCTCTCTCTGGCCTGGGCCTCACCGGCTAGGCTGGGCTGACTGGCTGGGGGTCGCAGGGTCCTGCGACCTTCTTCTCCAGTGCTAGGATTGCTAGTGTGTACCACTGCACTCAGCGTTTTTATGTGGCTTCTGAGATTGAACTCAGGATCTCATATTTCGAGGCAAGCACTTTGCAGATGGAGCCATCTTGACAGACTGAGCAGGAAGAGTTTGATGTTTCGAATGGCCAAGTGGTCTCCTGTTTTGTTAGCTTTGACTGGGATCCTGCTTAACAAAGCTGAAAACTATAGATTTATACTTTGAGTCACAGAAAAAGGAGATTCCTTTGGGTTTTGGAGTTTGTGGGTGTTGCCATGCTACAACCTTTCTGGAGGCAAAGACACCCACCTGAACAGGTCCTCCTAGACAGAGGACGAGCCCGTAGTTTGCTTACATCATGTGTCACATGAAAATTGTACATTGAGCTTTGAGTCTGGGGCAAGAGGATACCCTGGCACAGCATAGGTATGGCCTAGTCTCCCCTGCAGGAGCCAGCTGCTAGGGCTTCACGAGGTGGGTCTGCAAAGGCTCTTGGTGCTGAACTAGGACTTAATGGAGAATCTGAGACCAGATTTTCTCCTCAAATGCTCTGGAAAATTCCACTTCTTCCAGGGTGGGTTTTTCTGAATACATCTGTATGTTTAATGAGACATTGAGGTCTTTGAAAAAATCGTCTGAGCTCAGAGCTCTAGCATAGACTCAACCCCTGAGATTGACCACACTGTGAGCCTTCCCTGAGGAGAAGGGGCAGCCACCCCTAAGTACCCTCTTGCCACCATGAGGAGGGCATAACTGGCAGGAGGATACAGGAAGCCTGGCAACTAAATAGAGAGAGGGGACTTTGTTCTCAACCTCACAATAATGTCACTAGCCACCCTACTGCACATAGCACTGATGAGCATGTATTCTTCATGCACACAATTACACATGGATACATACAAACATGTCCCAGTACATTCTACACTAATTAGCAAGCATTCTTCATGCTCACATAATATACATGCATGCATGCACACATACATATGTGCACACATATTCTTATTTTCAATGACCTTACCAGACAAGGGAGGCTCAGAGAAATCAAATATGTTATCCCCAGTCAAGAGCTATGGTGTGCCCAAGTTCACTGGACTCTAACTCTAAACTCTGTATGTAGGGGGAGATATGTGTAGGTGTGGGTACATGCAAAAGTCAGAGGTCAACATAAGATGTCTTTCTCTATTGCTCCCAGCTTATTTTTTGAGACAAACTCTCCTTACTAAACTTAGAGCTCACTGATTCAGCTAGACTAACTGGTCAGCAAGCCCCAGGGATCTGCCGATCTCTTTCCCCTCAGTGCTGGGGTCAGAGACAAGTACCTCCACACCCAGCTGTGTGAAGCAGGAGTCTGCTTCTATAACCAAGCCACACTAGTGTCACCTGGCCACATCTCCTTCTTGGTACAGGTTAAAAAGAGAGGGCCAGCACTCAAAGCTAAATGTGTCACTGGTTGCCACTGCATGTCCTTAAAACTGACTAGCTTCTTAAAGAAGCTCAAGGGAATAATAGGAACTTAGAGTTAAGGAATAAGAGTGAGACACAAGACAGTTTAATACTATGTCCATTTGGCAGAATAGTGTTATTGGGGTTTTACCTGTAGCCTATGATCTGGCCACAGGTTTCTGGCCCATGTAACGGTACCAGGTATGAGTTCCAACTTATGAAGCAGGCTTTAAAGCCAAGCAGTTGGTTGTCCCCATAAAGTTCAAGCCACTGTTGCACTGATGGGTGTATCTTTTCAGGCCAGCCATTTCAGAGCAAAGAGTTCACAGTTAGCGAAGATTGTTGATGACTTTTCTCACCCAGTGTTGCAAATAGAACCTTTCAGCTCTGTGAAAGCTAGCCAGTAGGAATGAAGCTTCCAGGTTAGTACCAGCTTGATTTCTCCATGTCCTGTTACTCAAGTATGTAGTGTCTTCTACAATAGTGTCATCAAGTTCTGGATGGTAACCAAGAGCAATGTCCATGTTTGGGGAGTGTAGAACTGTGGACCTCCCTAACAACAACTCTAAAAGAGGTAACCCATACCTAGCACTGGGCTTTTATAGTATGTAGGAGAAGCATTGACCCCGCTTTATAGGGTAACTCTACTTAAACTCCTTTTATATGTGTACATGTGGGAACGGGGGTGTATTTGATCAAAACACATTATATGCACGTATGAAATCCTCAAACAATAAATTTGGGGGCCGGACTGGAGAGGTGACTTAGCAGTTGAGCAGTGACTGCCCTTGCAGAGCGCAGAACGACCCAGGTTTGGTACCCAGCACCTACATGGCCACTAACAACTGTCCTTAACTTCATTTCCAGGGGACTCGACACCCTCTTCTGGCCTCTGGATATTGCATGCATGTGGTCACCTAAATACATACAGCAAACATGCACATAAAATGAAAAATGTAAAAAAAAAAAGTTTTAATTTCAAGAGTGGGACATGAATAGAGGAGATGAGCTGTATTTGAAAGGTTAGAGGCAAAGGACTGCATGCCTGGCCTTGGTCCTCAGACAGTCCTGGCCTCTATTCTGAGGTACACTTGCAATTTGTTCTATAGAGAACCAGAAAGATTTCTATGCTGTAGACCCTTAGGGTTCAGGGTGCTGGAGAAAAGGGGGTTCTATTAGAAATAAAAAGCCAACGGACCTTTGAAAATGTTAGTGGCCATTAGGCACCCTCTTCTTCCCAGCCACTGGGGACACTGTATCTCATGTGAATCATACCGTCCCTGGGATGCTGGATACACCAAGGAACATCCTCCAGATATCCAAAATGGAGACTACTGCTCCATCATTGTGCAGATGGTGATGGATTCCTTAAACAGAGGTGATGGTGGACAAGATGAGGTTGAGGATAGATGAGCTCGTAAATTCAGCCCTGGGGTCCCCGGGCTGACTGTCGTTAACAGGCATCTCACATGTGACACAATAAAACCCCAGTCCCTGACTTGTCCTGGCAGTCTCTCCTCTCTCAGGTCTTCTCATCTTACAAATGGCAGCTTTCTGCTTCCATGGCCAGTCTGTCGGCAAATACTGGGACTTTGCCTTTGAAAATGTCCCAAATCTCGATGCCCCTGGCATCCAGATGTCTATGTCTTACCCAGGGTCTGCAGCAACCTGACTGGCCTCACTGGGGCTCTTTGCTACTAGAGTTAATTCCCTCATAGTTGTCAGGGTTTGGGTCTAAAACAAGGTCATTTCCACCATTCCTCTGCCCTAGAACTTCAGGTGACTTCCCCTGTCCTCACTTGAAATAAAGCTCATATTTCTCACAGCACCTGCAGGGCCAGAATTAAACTGATCTCTCCAGCCATCTGACCCTCCCTTTCTTCTGCTTCGTGTTCTAGCCTCATCTATCACTGACTGAGCCTCCATCATGCCTGGGAGTCTCCAACATAGAGTCTTGCATTTGCTCGTCTCCCTGTCTGGAATGTTCCTTGCCCATAATACATGTGGCCAGTTTCTTTCATCCTCTAAGGTCCAAGTCATCGCCCCACCTGTGTTCCTAACACCCATAATTCCAGACATGTCATTGTTTGTCTCTGTTTTTATTTATTTGTGACAAGGTCTCCCTGTAGCCAAAGCTGACCTGGAGCTCACTATGCAGATCAGTCTGACCTCAGTCTCACAGAGATCCGCCTGCCTCTGCCTCCTAAGTGCTAGGATTAAAGGCGAGTGCCACAGAAATGCCACCAGCCATATGTCAGCCCCTGTAGTCTGCAGCTCTGTGCCTGACTTCAGGGCAATGTGACATTTTCCATTTGTCTCATATGTCTGCAGTAACTCCACAGCTTACCAGTTAGGATTGCCTTAGGACTATTTTTTTAAGACTTTATTTTTTTATTAAAGTGTGTGTGTGTGTGTGTGTGTGTGTGTGTGTGTGTGTGTGTTTACTGTTTTTTGTACAGGAATGAGATGAGGAATAGAGGTGCCCATGGAGGCGTCAGATACCCTGGAACTGGAGTTATAGCTTGTTGTGAGTCAAGCTGTCCAATGTAAGTGCTTGGAACCAAACTCAAGTCCTTTGCAAAAGCAGAAAGTGCTCCTAACTGCTGAGCCATCTCTCCAACCCTGTCTTGGAAATTTTATTTGCCTGTTTGAGACACTATTCATGTGTATGTGTATGTGTGTGTGTGTGTGGTGTTTATGTGTGTGTGTGTGGTATGTTCATGCATTTATACAAGCATATGTGTGTGCATACATGTAGAGGCCAGAGAACCTCAGCTGTCCTTCCTAAGCTGTTGTCCACCTCTCCTTTTTGAGACAGGATCTTTCACTAGCCTGGAACCCACCAGCTATACTAAGCATGTGCCAGTGAGCCCAGAGATCTGCCTGTCTCCATCTCTCCAGTGCTGGGATTACAGACACACACTACCCCTGACTTTTTCACCTGTATTCTGTAGAGCAGACTCAGGTTCTCCTGCTCACAAGGCCAACACTTTACTGACTGAACCATCTCCCCAGACCCTTCTATTCTTTAAACATCCTATTTATTTAAATGTAATCTGGACAGCCTCTATTCATTTAGCCTCTTCAAGGAGTAAAGAGGTTGATGTGGGGGATGATGACTGGGATTAGGGTCATTTTCCTACCGTGATAGCTTTATTCCTGAGCACACCACAGCTCCACCCCAAGGACTCGCCAGTCCACTTCTAAAACTGCCCAGTCTACGGGTGCTGACTTCTGCAACCTTTTGTGGAGCTTCTCTTGAATCAGCATCTCCAACCCTAGACCAACTTAGATGGGTTCAACAGAGAAAGCCACCATGGCACCTTCAATTAAGGAAATGGTTTGGGAATGGAGAGTTCTAGTTTGCTTCCTTTTGGTTAACAGAGAACAACCCAAGGTTTACTAATACATAGTATTATGTCAAAGAAAAACTATGTATGCTGGGGCCCTGTCTCAAAAAGAGAAAAGGAGAGGAAAGAAAGAAGAAAGAAAATGTAAAAACATCTTTTGAAATGAAGAAAGCCAGGCTTGGGGAGATGGCTCAGTGGTTAAGAGTACTGACTGCTCTTGGAGAAGACTCCCAGCACCCACATGGCGATTAACAACCATTTGTAATTCCAGTTCCAGGGGATCCAATGCCTTCTTCTGACTTCCATGGGCACTGAATGACACAGGACACACATGCAGGCAAAACAATCATACACATGAATAAAAATTAAAAATAAAGGAAGAAAGGCTGTTGGAATCATGTGCTATAATGAATACTCTCCTTGCTGTTACGATGTCTTGATCCCAGTTACTTACACACGGTTCTGTGGTGTTTTTGCACAGCTTCGATAGTAATCATATGGGCTTTGTGACCAGAAGCTCCTCAGCTGCTTTGACCTTGCTGTAGATGTTTGCACAGGTCAGACTCACCTCTCTGGCAGTCTTGTATGACTACTGCAATTGCTTACTATAGACACAGCTGCTTTTCCCTTCATCTCTTCTACCTTCTGCCTCTTCCATCAGTGCCCTGTGTCATCCCAGTATCACTGGAGAGAACAGAGGAGCTGGAGTTAGGGCTAGAGAACAGGCTGATATCTGGTGACCCTGAATGGAACAAGTTACTAACTAGTCCTGCTTCTTTGTCTGATGAGGGTCCCCTACAGCAGAGGATTTATGCATGTTTAAAGTGTGATGTCAAGGGCTGGAGAGATGGCTCAGCAGTTAAGTGCACTGGCTGCTCTTGCAGAGAAACTAAGTTTGATTCCTAGCAGCCTCATGGCTAGTGGCTAACAACCATCTGTAACTCCAGTGCCAGGGGATCTGATGCCCTCTTCTGGCCTCCATGGGCATTGCACACATGTGGTATACTTACATACATGCAGACAAAACATTCATACACATAAAATAAAAATAAATAAAGTGTGATGCTAGTAATTTGTCTGTATCCTTGTAAACCCAGGAGGGAAGTGCACCTTTCTCCCACTTGTCACTAAGAGGCTATGAACTTAGCCTGGGACTTAGCTGCCTGTTTTGAGAATTTTCTTCTTAAGCAACCTCTACCCATCTCCTTCTAAGGTCCTAATGACAAACTAAAGTTAATCCTGGGGAAACAGTGAGTTCACTGGGCTTACTCACAGAGCATAGTGAGGGGTTATGAGCAGGAGTGTGGGTGACCCCGAGCAGCTGTTCTGGAAGCCAGCATGCATGATTGTATAGATGTTGTAGAGATGGAGTCTCCCTCCTAGTCTTCCCCAACCAGTACTCTAGTTCTTCACAAGACCCCAATGCCACATGCAGTGGGGTCAGAATTGCATGGAAACTGCTGAGAGCAGTGGATTGGATACTCAGTAAGAGTCCCATGACCTTCCTGCTTGGTCCTTCAAAGAGGGGATGTCAGCAGCCAGGCCCAGCTGTACGATCTTTGCAAGCAGAAACAGTTGATCTTATAGAGATGAAGGTTCTGTTCATAAGATAGTGCTGTATAGCACTGCCCAGTATGCATTCTTTCTTGTTGGCCTGGGCAGGACAGATCCCAGTTGGGACCATCTTCCCCAGGTAACGAGACTCCTGCTGAGCGTGGGCGCCCTCTCTGTTGAAGTGCCTACTCAGTGATTAATGACAGGTGAGCACCTTGCTCAGTGACCTTTCAGCTCCCTCAGCTGCTCTTCTTCACTCCTCATAACTTTTTGCAAACATTATCCCCCTGGGTCATTTCTCCTAATCAGCAACTTTCACAGGTGACAGGTAGAGTGCTCCTCAGATTGGCCTTCAGTATGCTCTGGCCATTGTGACAGTCTGATATCTGGCAGGCCATCCCTGAAGTTCATTACAAGCAAGTGATCAGCAGGCAGGTTCGAAAAGGTCTCTCAGAGGCTTAAGGTTTGGGGGAGGCCAGGCAGCAGCCAGTTCCTCAGGCACCCAAGAATCCATGAGATTTGGCCTCCCATCATGAAACCAATGTGTGGGGTTAGCAAATGCTGGCCCTGCCTGCACCCAGTACTTTGTTATTTTTATTTCTGCATATGCAGTGTGTGTGTGCATGTGTGTGTGTGCATGTGCATGTGGAGGCCAGAAGTTGATACTGAGCATCTTTCTTTATCTCTCTCTACCCATTTTTTGAGACAGAGTCTCTCACTGAACCTAGTGTTCATAAAATCAACTAAATCAGCTGGCTAGTGAGCACTAAGGAGCCTCCTGTCTCTACCTCCCGAATGCTGTGATTCAATACGTGTGTCCAACTTATTATATAGGTACCAGGGATCCAAATTCAGGTCCTTATGCTTGTGTAGCAATCATTTTCTTTCTGTCTTTCTTTTCTTCTTTCAATTTGCTTTAGAGATAAGGTCTAGCTATGTAGCCCAGGCTGGACTTGAATCCTCCTGCCTCAGCCTCCCAAGTTCTGTGATTATAGGCACATACTGCCACACCTGCTGTTCTCTCTCTCTCTCTCTCTCTCTCTCTCTCTCTCTCTTTTCCTGTGTATGTGTCTGTACAAGTGTGCATAAGTACAAATGTGTGTATGTATGTTGAGTCTAGAGTATACCTTTGTCATTCCTCAGACAACATCCACCTTTTTTAGGCAAGGTCCCTTACTGGTCTAGAACTTGCCAGATAGGCTAGGCTAGTTTGTCAGTGAGCCCCAGAGATCTGCCTATCTCTGCCTCCCTAGTGCTGGGATTACAGACGTTGCACCATCAAACTCTGGTCTTCATGCTTGCAAGGCAAGCACTTTCCTAACTGAGCCATCTTCCCAGTCATCCTCTTTCCCCTTTTTATAATTCAGAAGCATCTCAAATATAAAACTGTTTCTTCCTTAAGCAGGAAATGCCAGGCACAAGGCTGGGGAAAATTTGTGCTGGTCAGAGGCCAGGTGTCTTTTCTCTGCCCTCCCCTCTCCATGGCTGTGAATCCACCACAGGTCAGAAACTCTCAGGAGCCAGACTTCTGAGTGGCTAAGATGGTACTTGTGCTGGCTGCTCACTGTGAAGAACTAGAAAAGGCACTTTGCATTTCAATCATTTAGCTTGTTTTTTTTCCTCCAGTCTCTTAAGTCTGTACCCTTTATTGAAATCTCTGCTCTATAAATGTTTGTCTTGATTTTCCCTAGATAAACAGTAGTAAAGTTGCTGTGAGTAGTTTAATTTTGATGCTAAGTATATTTTAGAGAAAAGCAGCAAAAATACATACAACTTTTTTTTTCTTTCCATCTTCAGCAATATAAGCTTAAATTATTTATAGACTGGTACTCACAGAACAGAGATGGATTCTGGATATTTACTTGGCAGAAAAGCCGAAGGGAGGAAACCACAGTAAGAGAATACACGGATAACTGATGTGTTCTCCCAGGAAGTCACGTGCCCCTGAAGTTTCCTGTTATAACCCTGTGTATAGCAGAATTCCTGACTCATAACATACTTTGGCAATTGATCTCATTGGAAAATAGTGGTTATATTAGGTTTTTTTCTCATTGCTATGACAAAATGGCTAACAAAAACAAATTCAGGGAGGAAGGGTTTATTGTGACTCAAGGTCTGAAGATGCAGTCCATCATGGAGGGAAGGCACAGTGCAGGTGTGTGAGGCGGCTGCTCACATGGCATCCACAGTCAGGAAGCAGAGAGAGATGAACGCTGGGGTCAGCTCGCTTTCTCCTTTTTATTCAGTCCACGCTCCCAGCCCATGGGATCATACCACCTGGGTTTATGGTGAGTCTTCTTACCTCAGTTAACCCAGTCTAGAAGCCCAGTAATTTGTTTCTGTAGTGATTCTAAATCCCTTCCAGTTTACAGTCAAGGTGAACTACTACAGTGGATATGCCAGGTGATTTAGATAAGAAAATGCTTAAATAAATGGAAAATCAAATGCAGTAAGGCCTAGAAGTATTTGGAGAATGCAGAGCCCTTGAAGGCTCGTTGTTACACAGTGCACCCTGCAGTGACATGCAGCTGCCTGGGATGCCAGCAGAAGAGATGGGCTATGCCTAGACTCCAGCACGTGCAGTCTAAGAGAGGCCAGGAATGATGTGACCATATCACACTCCAGGTTTCCCGGAGGGGTTCTGGTAAGTCGTGAGGTTCTGGGTTTCCTATTGATGTGGCCTAACAAGATCTGTCATCTGCCCTGTCCCAACCACCCCATCTTTCATCCTAAAGAGATTTCTACAGATTTTGTTTTTTTTTTTCTGCCACAGGAGATGCTGGCACCCCTGAAGCCTTGGCCCCTGTCATCGTAATTGCCCCGGGAAACAAGAGTGTAGTGGCAGGGTCCAGTGAGACCACCTTGGAGTGCATAGCCAATGCCAGGTATGGAGTGTGCTTAGGATATGTGCTTGGGACAAGTTGAACATCCTTCATTTGAAAACCCAGAGCCTGAAATGTTCCACCTTACACGTGACAGTAGTAGTGATTGATAACTTCCACCCCAAACCCATGTGATGTGTTGTAGTCCAAATACAGATGCACTAAAAATATTGTATGGAATTCTCTTTGGGATCTGTGTGCAAGAGGTAGAAACATAAATGAATTTCATGGTTAGACTTGGGTCCCTCATTATGTATGCTCCAAAGTAAAAAATAAATCCTAAATGCAAAGTAAGTCTGATCTCTGACATTTCAAACAAGACACGAAGAACCTGATTAGGGGCTGTAGAAGTAGCTCAGCCAGTAGTAGAAACATGAGGACCTGAGTTTGGATCCCCAGAACCCCTGGAAAAGCCAAGCATACTAGTGTATGTTTGTAATCCCACACTGGAAGGGCAGAGACAGGAAGATCCTTAGGCTCCCTGCCAGCCAGTCTAGCCAGTGTGGCAAGTTGCATGTCCTCAAGAGACCCTGTCTCGAAAAATAACGTGGACAGTGATGGAGATGGACACATGATAGTGACCTCTAGCCTCCATGTGCACACACATTACACAAACACATACATGTATACATGTACATGCAAATACACACACAAACATGCACATATAAACACATGCACGCATGGACAACAAACATGTACACACAAATATATATACATATACACACAAACATATTCAGACACAGAAATGCAGATGCCTAGTGGATAAGCCTGTCGCAGGATGGGAAGAGTTTCATGAGATCCCCACACTCCCACCAACAGCAGGATTGCTTATCCTCAGGGCTCTGCATATCACATGTGTGTGAACATGGGGAACCTCATGACAGGTCCTTCCTCACACTGCCTTTTGCACTGGGTGGAGCTTTTGAGTTTAGCTATGGGTGATGCAAGTTCTCCTCAATGACATGAGCTGTTAGAAGAGAGCAGAGTGAGACCCCTGGGCAGCAGGGAAAAGCTGGCTCCTCTCCCTTGCATTCGTAGGTGTGCCCTACCTGCTTCCTGGTCATTGCCAGCTGGAGCTCAGATGGTCACACCTCCCGTGTACTGTGCTACCCCCTAGTAGTATTTATTTTAAGCATTCTTTTCCTGAGCAAATGGAATCATTAGCACGTATGGTCCATTGCTGCTGCAATTAGCTATCCTTGCTCAATAGCCCTTGAGCAGAATGTGTCGTTGATGCGTGCAGAGAGGGAGTGGAGCTGTATCTGGATTGATTTTTAAATGTCCATTGTTCAACCCGCCATGGTTCCTAGTAGAATTAGCTTTGTCAAGCTTGTGCTGAATGCCTGAAATTATTATTATTGCTGTCTAAACGATTCACAATCACTGTCACCAATGCCCTTGTGCTCTCTGTTAGGCCGGTGGAGGAGCTGAGCATACACTGGAAGAGAAACGGAGTGCGACTCACGAGTGGGCTGCACAGCTATGGAAGGCGCCTCACCATCAGCAACCCCACGTCAGCAGACACGGGGCTGTATGTGTGTGAGGCAATACTGCAGGGGAGCGCGTTCGAGCCAGCCAGGGCCAGAGCCTTCCTCTCCATCATAGGTAAAGCTTGAGCAGTCTACAGTGAGGACGGCATTTTCTAGTTGCACCCCATGCCCACAGCTCTAGGCAACCAAAATAGCTGTTCTGTATTCCACAGACTTTATCTCTTTGTATACATGCGTTCACATGTGTGTGAGGGTGCATATGGAGGCCACATGCAAGTGTCTTTTCTCTATAACTCTCCCTCTTATCATTATTTTTTTTGAGACAGGGTCTCCCTGTAGTCCCAGCTGGCCTGGAACTCCCTTTGTAGACCAGACTGTCCTCAATCTCACAGAGATCTGCCTGCCTCTGCCTCTCAGGTGCTGGGATCAAAAGCATATGCCACCAGCTTAATTTTTGAGGCAGATTTTCTCATTGGAACCTGGAGTTTGCCAATTCAAGTAGGCTGACGGGTCAGCCAGCTCCCAGGATCCCTCTGCTCTAGTTCCCAGCGCTGGAATTACAGTTGTGCTCCAAACACATCTGTCTTTCCTACTTTTCTCATTGCTGTGACAGAATGCCTGTTAGACACAACTCAAGAGAAGACAAACTTATTTTGGCTTGCAGGTTCAGGGCATAAAATCTGCCATGGTGGTGAAGGCAAGGTGGCTGGTATGGTTCTATCCATGGCAGTGGATCCTTTCAGTACAGCTTGTTCACATTTTATGGATCAGGAAACTGAGAACTTGGCCTGAAGTGGGGCTAGGCTGCAACCCTTGAAGGTCTGTCCCCAGTAACCAGCCTCCACCAAAGGCTTCACTATGTTCCAAAGCAGAACCACCAGCTGGGGATCAAACATTCACACGCGGGAGCCAGTGGGAGACATTTCACACACAAATTATAAGAGTGTCTATCTGATCATGAGGCTTGGAAATATCATCACAGGAACTGCCCGCCTCTCTTTCCTCGTCATTCCCTAGCCCCAAGCTTCTCCCTAACTCTTTCTGGCTTTCACAATCTATGTTCCAAAGACAACCTAGATTGTTGTTGGAGTTTGACCCAGAAGAGAACTAAAACTGTTGGTGGTTACTCTTGGTTAAACTGAAAGGAAAGAGCAAAGACAATCTCTAAAAACGGGCCAAGTGTTAACCAGGGGCGGGGAGGACAGAAGATAAAGTTAAATGCATTGAGTTACCTCCCTCTAAACACTGGAAAATCATAGTGTTTAGGAACCGTGACTTGCACCATGGCTGAGGAAGTCTAGAATTTGTTATTTGTTATGATAGGATCACAGTAAATTGAGAGGCAAGTGCCTTCGTTTCATTTTTCCAGCAGTAGGCACAGTCAGGACTTTGATCTCAAAGTGACTGTGGGCACTGTCTCGGCAAGCTTCCTCCTCAGTGGACGTACTGCTGGTAAGCCAGTACGGTGGAGGAACTCTGCTGTCTCCTCTCTAAGGGGAATTGAGAATGGGAAAGATTCAACAAGAGGCAACCCTTCCAAAGCAATTGCTCCTTCAGTAATACATTGTGCAGTTTTCCATTTTACAAAATAAGGGGAAATGTGCCTAGATTCCTCTGAAATTAGGAGAATCAAGGGACACTGCATTGAAGGCAGTTGCCTTAGCAGTCTCATATTCAGGAGAGGGATTTGTGCCCACATAGTGACTCTGCTAAATACAGTAGGGTGCAGGCTTCTCTTCCTAGCTCCCCTCCATCCCCCAGAAAAGGTCACAGGAAAGCTCAGAGAATCTGAGTCACAGACCAGGTCACCAGTCACCTGCTGATCCCACCCAAGGGTCTCAGCTCTCCTCTCTGCTGCCTCCCCAGCCTCCAACACTAGATATGGATGTGAAATCACATCCCTGCACACTTCCATGGTGGTTGATCTATGGCCATATGAGCACAGTGCATTATAGATTGAACTGAAATTAAAATTTGTGATGTGTAAATCTCTGGCAGACAGGACTATATTGTGTTAAAAACATTTTAAGGTAATTTAAACAAGAGAGGACATTTATCTCCCTATAAAGTAGAATGTTTGTCTCTATCACTTTTCCCTTTTTCAAGTATTTAAATCTATCATCCGAGCTTCAGTCTTGAATTCATTTCAGAATCATTTTTTGTGTTTGGCATTCACCATCACTGCGTTCCAACTCTTAAAGGTATATGCTTCCATTCATTTTGTGTATGTATGTGTGATACATGTATGTTTACATGTTTGTTGATATTGGATGTCTTCCTCAGTCACTTTCAGCCTTATCTTTTGAGATTAAAAAAGATTATGGTCATGTGTATATTACTACATGTAGATCTGCACATGTGGGCGTGGGTGCCTGTGGAGGACAGAAGAGGGCATCGTCAGATCTCCTGGAGCTGGACTTACAGGTAGTTATAAGCCACCCAGTATGGGAGCTGGGAGCTGACCTTGAGTCCTCTGCAAGAGCAGTCAGTACATACTCTTAATTGCTGAGATGCCTCTCCGGACTCTCTACCTTATTTTCGAGACAAGATCTCTCACTGAACTGAGCTCACCAATTCAGCTGGACTGATTGGCCAGGAAGCACCAGGGGTCTTCCAGTCTCTACCTCCCCACCCAGCGCTGGAGTTATATACATATGCCAGCGTGCCCCAGCCTTTTACATGTGTGCTAGGGATCCAAACTCGGGTTCTCGTATTTGTGCAACGAGCACTGTGCCCACTGAGCCAGCTCAGTGAGTTTTATTTAACCCCCACTCTGTTTGGAAGTTGTGACAAGTGGGAGTCTGCAGTTGGGTCACACTGAAAACAAACAAAAAACCTCCAAAGAGGACATCTCTGTTTACTCAAAGGACTCCAGAAGACCGTCACCAAGAAGCCCAGCCACCCTACCAGGGAGAGATCCCAGGAAAATGTGACCAATCTCTCCGGCTGTCACCAGCAGAGCTGGGCAGAGAGCTATTGATATGAAGATGCAGATGAATGAAAACAGAAAGGGATCTCCTTCCAATTACTTCAGTCTCACAGTGATGAGACAAGACAGACGGCTGCAGCTGTTTACACCACCTGTCAGCTTCGCTGCTGGATTGCTCAGTTTCCATGGTCTAAACAGGAGCCCATGCTCTAATCCCTAGAAGATGCCAGACGCCCACTCGGCACAGCCTGGTAGCCTGTCCCCCACCTCCTCACAGTGAAGTCCTGCTGTCCTTCCACTGGCCTCCTCTCTCCTGACCAGCCCTGCCACCCATGCTGTGACATGACAGCCTGATGCCCTCTACACTGCGGCTGTCACATGACGAGGCCTCTGTGTGATGTGACCCCAGCCTCCCTACCTTGCTATGATGAGTGACTTACCACAGCGTCAGCATCTCCTCCATCCTGGCTGCATCCTCCAGGCAGAGGCAGCAACTTGGCCTACTGTGGTGGGGAGAAAGTGCCGATGCTGCCATTCAGGAAAAGGCCCACATTTGCGTCTGCTGATGGACTGTGGGATCTGTTACCCTAGTTGGAGATGCACCATGGTCCTCGGCAAGAAAGTCCCTGACCTCTCCCCCAGAGGTGGGTTCGTCATCTCTCAAGTGTGGAGTTTGCATTCAGCCCATCTGGGGCCTGCTTGGGTAGAAGCCAACCCCAGACTTGGATGCGTTCTCTCAGGCCCTGAGCTTTTGTGACCATGCTTGGATGGCCACCTTTCAGCCCCAGGGGTTCTGCCTGTCAGTGAGCCTGGATGTCCTTCGGAACCTCTCAGACATCACTCTGCAAGAGCCTCTCCCAGCTGTGCCCTGCAGAGGAGTGTGTTGCAGGGGGGACAAGCATGAACTTTAGTGTTAACTCTGGCTGCACTGGTCAGCTGGCTCAAATGAGGGTCATTGGCATTGTTGGTCTCGGTTTGAGTCTAGGGAGACACATAAGGCTGTTAGCTTGCCCTGTGGGGCACAATGAAAGAAGGCCTCCACACAAATGTCAAGTGTGACTTCGTCCATCATTAGCATGATTGTGATTGCATCTATCACACTGCACCAGCAAGTTGCCATTACTGGTTTATACATCCCATGTTTTTTGCACTGACACTAGGGTTCTCTTACCATCTGTGGAAGTGTTGGCTTTCTTGGGAATTAATGAAAGGATAATGATTAGTTTTCATTGTCAACCTGACGTAATCTAGAATCACCTGGAAAGAGTCTTCATGAGGGAGGGATTGTCTAGATCAGGTTGACCTGTGAGCATGTCTGTGGGGGATTGTCCCATGTTAATTGAGATGGGGAGACAGCCCTCTGTAGGTGGCACTACTCCCTGGATTGGGGTACTGGACTACGTAAGTGGAGAAAGCAAATTGAGCACTGAGTATGCATGCATTCACTTCTCTCTGCTCTTGACTGTGGATGTGATATAACTGTCTGTTTTAACTACCCCACAGTGATAGGCTGTAACCTGGAACCGTGAGCTAAAAGAAACCCTTTCTTCTCTGGGTTGCTCTCTGTCAGAGTATTTTGTCTCAGGAACAGAAATGAAACTAGGGCAACAGCTCTTCCCAGTTACAGGATCTTGGACATTGCAGGAGACAGCTGTATATCTTCCCCTTAAGACTGATGGAGTCACCATGTCCTCTGTGTATCACAGCTCTGCTGTGCACACTGTTACCAACCCTCACCAGAGTGCACAGAGCTCCTTCTCACCTACCTCGGTATTCAGGGCTCACTGTCACTGTATTAGTTACCTTTCTCTTTGCTTGAGAAAATACCTGAAAAGCTTCTTAAGGAAGGATTCATTTTGTCTCATATTTTGAGGGTCAGTCCATCATGGTGGAAAGGCACAGCATCAGGAGCGTGAGGCAGCTGCTCACATTCATCCGTAGTCAGGAAAAAGAGAGATGAATGCTGGTGCTCAGCTCACTTTCTCCTTTTTATTCAGTCCAGGACCCCAGCCCAGGAGATGGTGCTGCCCACATTCAGGGTAGGTCTTCCACCTCAGTTAAACCTTCTATAAACGCCTTTATAGATTAAATCCAGAGGTGTGTGTGTCCATGGTGATCCTAAATCCAGTCAAGTGGACAGTGAAGAAGAGCCATCACAGTAACTATTTCAGAGTCCTGTCCAATTCCTTGCACAGAGATAGTTCAGAAATCCACATATTGTAACTGTTTTTAAGATGACACGTCATTTGTAGCGTCTCTGGACTGACACAGCATCACAGCAGAGCGGTCGCTCTGTGGTTGGAACTGAGGACCTGTCACACGCATGTATCCCTGTGACCATCCTCTCCCTCTTGCCTTCCTTCCTCTCTCAGTCACCCCTGTCCTCCTTCCTCCCCGTCTGTCCTCCCTCCTCCATCCTCTCTCCTTCTCGCCTCCTTCTGTCTCTCCCTTCCTTCTTCCTGCATTTTCCTCTCAGCTTCCTTCTTCCTTCCCCTCCTTCCTTGTGCTCTCTTGTTCTTTCTTTTCCTCTCCTTTCTCCCACCCTTCCTCTTTCTCTCTCCTTCCTTCCTTCCTTCCTTCCTTCCTTCCTTCCTTCCTTCCTTCCTTCCTTCCTTCCTTCCTTTCTTTCTTTCTTTCTTTCTTTCGAGTTTTCCTATCCCTCCCTCCTTCCTACTTCCCCTCCTCCCGTCTTCCAATCCCTGCCCTCCCTCTTGCTTCTCCTACTTCTGAGTGGAGGAAGTTCTTCATGTCTAAGGGCTCACGATTAAACCCAGCTCACTCAGCTGCTCCGAGTCTCCCATATTTTCTATTTTAAGGTTGATATCCTCAACCGTAACTGAAAAGTCCATCATGCCACATACAGAGTGTGCTCACGGGTCCCAAGTGTTCTGAGTATAGACATACTTGGAGACCATTCTGCCCACTGCAGTGGACAGTGACTGCAGCCAAGGGCACAGTATGGTACTGGAGCTGGGTCTGTGGAGGGAAGGGAAGACAGCATGGGAAATGAACTGACCAGAAAAGGCCTGGGACTCAGACTGAAGCCACCATCAAATCCCAGGGATCACCCAGCTTGACCTGGATGTACACTAGCCACTTCTATCAAGGCTGCTCTGTAGACCAGAACCTACGCTACATGACCCTGCCATGCCGAGGAGTGAGGGGCTTGATCAAGGTCCGAGATTGTGGCCACCTGGAAGTCTCTGAGACCACAGCTAGCCACTTCTGTCTATCTGCAAGACATTCAGCCTGTTCTGGCATCGTCCCAGCTCTGATCTCACCAGGGCATGAGCCCCTTCTCCTGATGTCTTCATCCCATTTCTAAAAATGTGGAATTGTCTGTTTCTGTGTCTGGATTTATTGGCTGCAGCCATGATCAATATTTAACAGTCCAGCATGGTCCTGTGCCAGCTGGGCACTCGCCCTAGAACTCTTCCATTGGCTAAGACACATGCTTGCTCACCCTGTTACCCTAGGAACATGAAGAAGTTAAAAAGGTCTGTGCCTTGGGCAGCTTTCCTCCAAGGGTTCCCACAGCTCATTCCCCATCCTCACAGCAACAGGACTGGTGGTTGCTCCCTTTCTCTCCTCCTGGTAAATGGTGTGTAAGCAGACAGCCAGGGCTAGAGAGAGGAACCTTTGGAGCCACCACCAAGTTGGGGTAGTGTGAAGGACCCGCAGTTAGAGATGCTGGCCTGGGACTGGCAGGGAAGAAGCACTGTGAAAACAAGAAGTTACAGAGCCTCTGGAGCTCATGGGGCCTGTGGCAGCTCCAACACATGGTCTGCCAACTCAGTCACCCAGCAGACTTGCTGCAGTGAGATGAACAAGGCTGCCCTGAGGGGTCATGCCATCTTCCTGGGGAACTACTCAATACCTATGCTATGAAGAAGAGGGAAGGAGAGTGGCCACCTGGCAGTGTGGTATGTACCGTACTCACCTGGGGTAGGGAGATAAACACTCAAGCAAATCCAACCCAAGAGACACTGTTTGGGCTCATCATCTCTCTCTCTCTAGTCAGGTCCCACTCTGGCACTCGGGGGGAAGCCAAGAATAGACATAGTACCTGGGGAAGGCACTGTGGTCCTGGAGATGCTGGGCATCCACAAGACTGATGTATATTCTCAAATGGGGGAATTCTGCTGAATGAAGACAGCCATTTCCAAAAGTGGTATTCAGCATGTCTGTTTACAGAATGTTTTTTAAATGACAGACTAATTAGAGTAGAAAACAGATGGGTGGTTTACCCTGGGCTGGAGATGGGGGTTAGGGTGGATAGCCAGTGTCTTCAGGACAAAGGGCCCATTCTGTGTCACAGTGTGGTGTGTACACATGACCCCACATATGCCATAACCATTTACAGAACTAAATTTGTGCATTCAAAACACGTAAAATGGGGACTATCTGGATAGAATTTTTTGATTGTATCAAACATGTCCTGGGGGTGACATCAAACTATAGTTTACAAGTTATCACCAATGGTGTTGGTGGTGGGGCTATTGCATAAACTCTCTCTGGGGAGATGTAGACATCTGCTCACCCCAGTTAGGGCACCACCAGCAGATCAAAGAAACAGTTCCACCCAAGTCTAGTTTAATGAACCGAAGAGCTTATTGGGGGTACTGACAGACATAGGTGAGTGGTCACTTAAAGGAGCATGGGTGACCCCAAAGCAACCACACCACTAGAAAGCATCCTAGCTTGGCCAATGACTTCCCCACGGCTACACAAGTGAAGTCTCCTAGTTAGTTAACCTTTACACTCTGTAGACTCTAATAACTTCCACAACCACCACCAAGTGCTGCTTAGGCAGAATTATCTACAGCAGGGAGATGGAGGAGGGAGAGACTGGAGTTTCAGTCTAATGACCTGCCCTAGCTTCTCCTACAAGGGAAATCTCAACAGGCCCCATCCCGAGGGTCTCCTGCAAGTGCTCACAACTGCTCTGGTAAAGATGGTAATGAGTGTTATTCTGCAAGGACGGAGGTCCACCACAAAAGTAAACTGAGAAAAGGATACACAGGCTCTGTCAGTGTTATTTCCTGCAATTGCTTGAGACTCTATGGTCATCAAAAAACAATGTTTGACCGAGGAAATGGAAACTAATTAATCATGAACAGATTTTGATGCTTACATTTTTGCTTTTGCCCTCAGATGCCTTTAATCAAATCATGATGGTGATGGTAGCCATTGATGTTAGCATCCACTGATGAATATGGGCCGTGACCTATGCATAAGGTCCTTGACATGGGCTGCATGGCTGTGGACTTAGAATATAAATAGAGCTATCGTTTTATTGATTAGGGAGACATGGCTGAACAAGGAATATATGTGTGTTCAAAGACCAGTTTGGAAAGGGAAGGCATTAAATCTTTGCAGTATTTCTCTAGGCTGGGTCTATATACACAAAAACCATAGCAGAGGGTTCTGTCTCCACCTACTGAATCCTCGGCCACCTCCACAGCCCTAATGGATGGTTGGAACTGGTTGCTTCTGTACAAGAGACCTGGGAATTGCAGACTTGATACTTTCTGTCATTCATAAACTTTCAGAATTTTCTTCCTAATCATTTCTTCAACAGGGTCCCACCCTGTTTTTCTAGTCAATATAGGAGGCATGCTAAGCCATATTATCAACATTTAACACAAGTACAGTGAAAAGAAGTCTCCAGAAATTAATTATCACGCAGAAAGTGAATACAAGAGCCTTTTGTCATTGCGATAATGAAATCGCTGCCTCCTTAATGCTCCTGAACTTGGCCATGCCTCTGCTGAATTCTGCTGAATAAACTGAGAAAAATATTGCAATTTACTCTCCAAGGAAATTCATTGTCTAATGCAACCAGTATTTCTTGTTGCCTGGGTGAGGGGAGAGCCCAGAGAATAAAAACAGCTGGGAGTTTCCTTTGCTACCAAAGATGGATAAGACTCTCTGTCTCTATTTCTGCCTCTCTCTCTCTCTCTCCCTCTTTCTCCAGCTTCCTTCTTACCTTCCTTCCCATTCCTTTTCTCCCTTCTCTCTCTCTCTCTCTCTCTCTCTCTCTCTCTCTCTCTCTCTCTCCTCTACACACATTATTATTTTGCATTCCATTCAAGTATTAAATTAATATTTTGGAAAAGAGCTGTTAAGTTTTTTAAAAAGTAAGTTAATAGGCGCCTTTGTTTGCTGACACTAGTCTGGCCCCTTGCTATAAGGTTTTATTCAACTTGCCTCATGATTTGGTGTTTAGTTTAGAGACTGAAGCAAACTAGCCTATAAAATACTGTGCTGTAAATATTAAACCTTTATGAAGCTCTTGGGATGCCCCTTCTAAAATGTGAATTAAGATATTCCATGATTTCAAGCCTATAAACTAAAAAGTGGCCATTGCCCAGAGTAGTAATTTGCCTTCTGAAACCTTAGAATATAAATTACCTTGCCTGCTGCTCCCCGAATTCTGAGCTTGTGAGTGTGTGATGGGAACTGATGATTGAGTTTTTAAAAATGATTTTTAAGAGCTCAGATTGTGGTCTGGGGAAAGAGCTCCGTTGGTAAAGTACTTTCTATGCAAGCATAGGGCTCTGAGTTTGAGTCCCCAGCACTCAAGTGAAAAACTAGGCTCAGTGGTGCCCAACGGTAATCCTAGTGCTTGGGATGGGGGCGGGGGTGACAGGAGGCTCCCTGGAGCTTGCTGCCCAGCCAGTCTAGCCAAATAGGTGAGCTTTAGATTCAGTGAGACACCCTGTCTCAAAGGTAAGGTGGACAGCAATCGAAGAAGATACACATCATTGACCTGTGGCCTGCACATGCATATGTTCTCAGACACACAAACATATACAGACACATGCACATGCACACATACCTCACATGTACAGAATGCCAGTTCCTTTACACTGTTGTGTTCCTTGGCATATTCTTCTTAAATTATTAGTTTCTTCCTCACTACTGTGAAAAATACCAAACTCACAAAAGCCACTGAAGGGAGAAAGAGTTTATTTTTGCTCACAGTTCCAGAGAAATACAGTCCATCAAGGTGGAGAAGGCTTGAGAGCAGGAGCAAGAGGCTGCCTGTTAACACTGCATGTATACTCAGGAAGCAGAGAGTCAACAGGAAGTGGGAACAGGCTATAAAGCCTCAAGACCCACCCCTAGTGACTCACTTCCTCCAGTGAGGTTCCACCTCTCTAATGTTCCACCATGTCCCCCCAGAGCACTGGGGGCCAAGTCTTCAGACACATGAGCCCATGGGGGACATTTCACATGTGAACCACAAACCTTCTTGACTTAGTGGCTCTTTTCTTCTCCTTGTTTAAAGAGTCACCATATTTCACTGCTGAACCTGAGAGTCGGATTTTCGGTGAAGTGGAAGAAACTGTGGACATTCCATGTCGAGCCATGGGTGAGTGTGGGGTGCTGTAACATGGGGGGCCGTGGTGGCTGGCTACGGACATCAGGAGCAGGGTTCACGTACTTCCAGGGAGACAGTGAGTCTGAAGTTTGGGAACAGACTGGCACTAGGACTCAGCATCCAGCCTATGACCCTGTAGAAGGAAGGCAGCAGTGCTAGGCTCTTGCTTCCCTGTCTGTAAAACAACCCAGCGAGTGTCAAGCTGTAAGATTTACTAACTGTA
The DNA here is from genome assembly GCA_035773235.1 of Eospalax fontanierii. Taxonomy (NCBI): domain Eukaryota; kingdom Metazoa; phylum Chordata; class Mammalia; order Rodentia; family Spalacidae; genus Eospalax; species Eospalax fontanierii. Next base: position 25,564,829 of record CM069524.1, read on the forward strand.
GAGAAAAAGAAGGAAGCACCTGCCGACTGCCTCCCCAAGAGAGAGGGCTCGGCATATCTTGGGACTCCCCTCAGTGCTTGGGTTTCCCAGAGTTGGCCCCAAGATTGTGCCACAGAGGAAACTAATCTTCATCTACCAGGCAAGGGGACTGGGGACCACATTCATCTTTCCTGGAATAAAAGAAATTGTTTTGACTTTTTTGGGGGGCACAATATCTCGTGTAGCCTAGACTAACCCCAAACTCACTATCTAGTCCAAGATAACCCTGAACTTCTGGTTCCCCTGCCTTCAACTTCCAAGTGTTGGGATTATAGGTATATAGCACCACACTGGTGCTGAGGATGGAACTCAGGACTTATGCTTGTCAGGCAAGTGCTCTACCAACTTAGCTATGCCTGAATCCCATTGTGAATTGTTTTCAATAAGAGTTTCCTATCAAGTCTTGTCTTTTTAGCTTCGGGCTAACCTTCCTGTCACAAAGGTCATTGTGTCCTCTTCCCTGTGACTCAGTTGTATCTATAATTCTGTTCATGACTTCCCTGTGTACACAAGCTGCTGAAGGCAATTCATTGCTAAGACATGTATAAATCAAAAGGCTTTTTTCCTTTATGTGTAGACCGGGCATCACAAACATAGGTGTTGTCCTCCACCTACTAAAGCTGGAGGGATGAAGGGACACCTTACTATTGTGAGAAATAGTCATCACTTCATAATAAGAGTACTGGATGCAGGACTGGAGAGCAGTCTCAGTGGTTACAAGCATTGGCTGTTCTTGCAGAGGACCCAGGTTCAGTTCTCAGCACCCGTGTAGAGGCTAACAACCATTAGTAACTCCAGTTCCAGGGTCTTCACAGATGCCCTCTTCTGGTCTTCACAGACATTGTATGACTCAGGTACATATATACATGCAGGCCAAACACTCATACACAGAAAATAAAAATAATTTTTAAAAAGTTTTAAAGGGTCCTGGACACTTAGAGTAGTGAAATCTTACAAAGACAGACTTCAGTATAAAGAAAATGAAAAAAGGCTGACTTGCCAATTTGGCACAAAACAATGTTTTTATATTCCTAGTTGCATTTCTCTGCCCCCTAAATTCACCACTGCCTGAGTTCTTCAGGGAGGTTTAATCTCTGGGTGTCTAACATTGCCCTTTCCCTAATTCCTCATGAACCCTAAACACCCTCATCCTGAAAATGGACCACAGTCATTTATTTCTTGTGCTACCCATTTTGTGAGTATTTCAGTTTCATAAGAGAGATGTGATCTAACTGTACCTATTTGGGACCTTGCTTCAGAAAACAGTTAAAGAATATGCTCAGAGCCTCAAATATTAAATGAGATAAGTCTTAGAAAATTACCCCCCACCCCAGTGCCTACATAAAGGATCTGCTCACTAAATATTGGGGTCACCTGGCAGTGCAGTCAAGAGTCCAAACCCCAGTCCATGGGCACATGTTCCTGCCAGGACATCTGACTTTCCATGATTGCTGATACCTGAGCCTTAAAACAGGTCCCATCTCCCTGGACTACAACTGTGTCCATGTTACCCTTCAGTTCTGAAACAGAAGACCTGTGGCTCTCAACAACCACTGGTAAAGCACAGTTGCCTCTGGCCTGAAGTCCCTTCCAGTGCTCTGTACAAGAGCTGCTGATGCCCCAAGGACCTACATCCTTGGTGATTCTGTACCCACTCCTGGCCACCTCATTCTCAAAATATGCTGTGTTTCTGTTCGTGGCCCTGGCTCTGTTGATGCAGCTGCAAAGGAAGAAGAAGGAACTGTAGAAATTTCAAGTGGAGCCGTTTCTCTCACTGCGGTGGCCTGGCTGTTCTGCTTGTATACACAGCACCTTCTAAAGGACAGCTCTGTGAATGCTAAGCTCTAAAATATTTATATTTTAAATATACTGCACAGGATGTGATTTTCACCTATGACATTAAATTGCCCCCAAAAGAAACACTCCTAGTTTTCCATGTACTAACAATTATTCTTCAATAACTGATAGTCTTAAAACTCTCTCTTTGACAAGAGGATGCTTTCTTTTTTGCATAATTTCTGCAGGGTAAACTGTTAAGCATAGACTTGTAAATGCATATTGAACAGGTCTTCCGACAGTGCTCCACCACTGTACAATTTATGGCTTTCTTTTAACTTCAACAATGAATCTCTAGCTGCATGGGAAGTGCAGATTCTTTATGAGAGCTACATCATGTAATTACCATTATGAGGATTTTACATGAATTGGTTCTACTTTTACCTCGAAATGGATTTTTTTAATTTCCTGATTTAATGAAAGGTGACAGGAAACACAATTAAGGCAAAGACAGAATCTGAGAACACTTCATCTTGAAATATTCATGACATTAAACCTTATTTATTAAAATGGACATTATACACCAACCTACATAGAACTTGAGGTGGGAATGTAGGTGAGCCTTGCAGAATTATGACAAGATTTGCTTTTTAATTTTTCATTCCATTTTATAATGCCAGGCATTGTGGCACATGCTTGTAATGCCAGCACTCAGGAGGCAGAGGCAGGAAGATCAAGGGTTTCAAGGCCAACTTGGGCTACATAACAAGATGATGTTTCAAAAGGAACAAACAAGATGATTTTACAGACGGGGGATGTAGCTCCATTACTAGAGTGATTGGTTTGCCCTGGGTTGGATCCCCAGGACTGCAAAAATAAATTTAAAACTTCAGCAGGCACAATAGCACACCACCTTTAACCCCAGCACTCAGGAGCCAGAGGCAGGGGCATCTCTGGGAGTTCTAGGCTAGCCTGGACTATAGAGTGAGTTTCAAGCTACTCAAAGCTGCATGGTGAGACCCTGTCTCAAAAAAAATATCCTTTAATATTTAGGGAAACCAAGGAATACAACCGTCTGAGCTACAGAATCAAGTATTTCCTTGTGTATGCATGTCAACTGTATTTCAGGAGTTTGTTACATTGTGTGGGTTGGTCTGGTTCAATATGGAGTCTCTCGTGCCTAGCCAGTCCACCATTCCTGGGTGGGCATGGTCCTCTTGAACTTCAGGAAGGTCAGAGCCGATCACCAGGAAGCAGTCTTCCTCTAGCCCTGCAAAGAAACTGCTAATACAAAGGGCCCAGTGTTCCCCATACCAGACTCTCCCACCCAGGCCCCATCAGTGCCCAGGCTATATGTACTGACTGCAGCCATGAAGAGGAAGTATTTTAGAGGCCCATACATAGTGCTCAGGCTGTGGACAGCCCCTTCCATGTATGGTGCAGGTTTTGGCCCTTGTGACCCTCTCTCAGTATCTGCTGGGTGTACCCACAAGCCCAGCCCTCCTCTTTCTAATGGGGCTGTCAAGCACAGAACATGAAGTCTCTGGCTTCAGGGAAGCCAGACCCTGTTTCTTACCTTGATGCCACACATGGGAAGGGGTGAGTAGAAAGGGTGCCAGGCGCTGAGAGGGTCGGGCCCTCCTAGTCTAATTCTACTATGTTTTCAGCTTGCCCAGCAACCATGGCAGAGTAAAAGGGTCTCTGGAAGCCTCCCCCACCCTCATCCTGAATCACATGTGTCTTATGGACAAAGCAAATTTTTCCATGTCCTCAAGTGATACCTCCTTAAGGCATCTTGTCGGCTTCTCACCTAACAGTTTGCTTCTCCAGTAGGTGGACCTGTGTAGTGGCCATCATTATCTCATTGGCTGGGGAAGTGTTAATATATGGCTCCCAGTTTTGTTGGTGGTTGTAAGAATGAAGACTGGCACTGTGCATGGCCATGTGTCTAGCAAGAGACTTACACATAAACATGTGCGATACTGGCAGCCTTTGAAGTGATGTTACAAGTTTTCCTGTTGTGTTAGTGACTTGTTTCACTGCCGCAGCTTAAGTAGGGAAGGGTTTGTTGTGGCTCACAGTTCGAGGGCACAGTCCATCGTGGTGGGAAGGCACGGCGGCAGGAGCGTGAGGCAGCTGCTCACATTCATCCACAGTCAGGAAGCAGAGAGAGATGAATGCTGGTCCTCAGCTAACTTTTTATTCATCTCAGGACTCCGATCCGTGGGATGGTGCCATCCACATTCAAAGTGGGTCTTCCCACCTCAGTTAACCCAATGTCGAGATTTCCTGATGACCCTGACCCAAATTTTTGTGCAGAGGCAGAATCAGAGTAACAAAACCCTTAAACTCCATCCAAACATCAAAACCAACTACAGTTGAAATCTCCCTTTCTAAATGAACACAAACCCAGATTCTTTCAGGGGAGAGTGGGGAGGGATCTGTGGCCTGAACGTCCAGAGTGCGTGCTTGTTCCTTCTTCCTTGTCACACGACATAGTGTGGGTTTCTTCAGATAAGATGAGGAAAGCTTCCCTGATGGATGAGAAAAATGATATGAGAATATTTCCATGTTATTCTCTGAAACCATTTTGCCTCAGTCCTGCCCTGAAGAACTCCTGGAATGTAATGATTTAAATGCCCATTTACCTCCATTCCTACCCAGGAGTTCCTCTTCCCACCCTCCAGTGGTACAAGGATGCTGTCCACCTCAGCAAGCTCCAGAATCCTCGGTACAGAGTGCTTCCCAGCGGAGGCTTGCACATCCAGAAACTGTGTCCAGAAGACTCTGGAATCTTCCAGTGCTTTGCCAGTAATGAAGGAGGGGAGATCCAGACCCACACATACCTGGATGTAACCAGTGAGTACCACCCATCAGCATGGCCGAACTCCAGATCAGAGGTTCCCACTGCCCGTATGGCACACAGGCATAGCATCCTGTCAGCCCCTGAGGTGAGGGGATATAGTTATGTGAGCAGGGAGACAGGCTGGAGACAGCCATCCCCCAGTCACACTTGTAAGCCTTGGTCTTGGGTACTGAGCTGAACAAATTTCCTTTTTGGGAGAAGTAGAAAACATTCTCTCCCCTCTCTCTCCCTTTCTCTTTTTCCTGTATTGGAGGGCCGTGGAGTGTATAGTTCATGCCTAATCTTTTTCTTTTGGTCTCCCCCAACCCATTTTTTAATATTCATTCTCTACTTTAGTTTTATTGAACAATTACAGTTCTTTTGTGAGATCCTTTTATTATCCCATTAACAGAAATACCTTGGCACTCTGTCTTTGAAAAATAAAATAAAAGTAAAGGTTTTCATCATATCTGCAGGTTTTCTTTCTAATCTCCCACAGTTGTAACATTATTCTTCTAAAATGAAGTCAAATTTAGTGATTATGGAATTATGCCTTTCATGTTTGCCCTTTCAGAGGCAAAGTGCTGATTTCGCAGGTGTGAGCTCCAGTGGGAAGTGTGGCCAACGGCCCTCATTGGCTTGTGAAGAGATGATCAAGTTTCTAAAATGCATGCAGGTGTTTCGGCAGACTGGGGCTCACTTTCCCCAACCCTTAGAGGTCAGCTTTGCCCTCTACTGCAGAGCACAGAAGACAAATATTGCTCTTAGCATTAGAAATAACATTGGATGTTAAGCTAGAAACTGAGTTTGGATCAATTAGAATTATTTAATGTTCTGAGGCAGGGATTGACCAGGTAGTTTGGTCTTGAGTTTGGTTTTTTGTTAAGGGATCTGGTGGTAGATAGTGTAGGCTTTAAGGGACACAGTCTATTCCAGTTACTTGGTTATGCTGCACAGCACAGAAGCAGGCAGACCGTGCAGGAGAGACTAGAAGTAGATGTGGTCCTCTGTTAGTTATAATCTTTATTGCTGGGATCAAATATCTAACAGAAGCTAGCTAGCAAGGAGAGATGTATTTGGGCTCAGGATTTCAGAGGATGTCCATCCCCCCGAAGGCTGGGGCAGCTCTGCACACAGCAGTGGCAGTGAGAGGTAGATCATGTTCGCATTGTGGTGGCTCAGAAAGCAGAGACAAGGCAGGAAGCAAGGCCAGGCTACAACCTTCAAAGCCACCCAGTGACCACCTTTACCATCCAAGCCCCACAACCTCCAACAGCCCCACTACCTGGGGACCAAGTCCGTACACATGAGCCTTTGGGGGACATTTCCAAGTTATAACCAGTCCCATAAAACTTTATGAAAATAAATGATGGCTGGATTGGGCCCACAGGCGACAATTTTCTGGAAGGTAAGATGGCTCAGGTGACAGTTAGAATCTCCCTAAATTCTCCCAGCCTCAGTTTCCACATCTGTTCACATAGAACCAATGGGCCTGCTTTGCAGGGTTCTTTGGAGTGTCTGGTTGGAAGTTTCAGTGCAGGCTCTCCATTTAGACAGTTTTCACTAGGATAATGCTGAATTATCTGTCTTGTATCTGCTTTTCAAATCAGACTGCCTTGAATGAAGGTAAAAAGAGGGGAAAAATCAGTATTTGCTCATTCATTTGATCCAGTGGCTGGGGAGCACCTGGTTAGACTTTGGATACACAGCCATGAGAGAGATGACTCGGCTTCTGTATACCAGGATGGGGTGGGGGTGGTATAGAAAGCAGAAGACAACCTCAGTGAGGGTGGGTGCCATGGAGAACAGGTGGACCACAGAACAGCAGGCAGGGAGGACCTCCAGGAGGCAATACTATACTTAGACCTGGGGCTAAGAAGGGGCTAGTTGTTCAGGAACTTGGAAATGCACCCATCGCTGTGTGAGGGCAGCAACAGCAGGTGTCTTAGAAAGACTGAGGCCAGGTTGTGTTCAGGTGAGGGAGGCAAGTGGACGGACCAGTTACTGTAAAAGCTGAAACAAGAAACGGGCGAGGGATATGCAGGGCCGAGGGCTGAAGGGCAGAGGGAGGCCTCAGTGCTGTGTGGGTGAAGTCACCCTGGCTTTGAAGACGGTCTGCCGGCTGCAGTGGCTTATCCAGTGAGGAAGAAGAAGCAGCTCTGAGACCAGTAAGGAGGCCTCAGTGTTCATATCAGACCTGGGACTTAAGGGTTCTCACCTGTGATGGGGTGTAACTCCCACTTTAGGGATGAGTGGCAAGGACTCCTGGCCATAATATGCTTGGGTGCTGTCTCCTCTTCTATCACCCTAGACTGGGCCGCCTGACTCCCCCAGATCCAATGTGCTTGTTGACAGAGGACTTAAACAACTACCTTGTCTGAACCAGCTAACACACACCCATCTTCTTGGTTCTGAGTGTGTGAGGCCCTCACATTGTCTGCCTGACCCCATGAGCAGCCTCATCACAGGGTGAGAGGGTGCCCCTCACAGAAGTCCATCAAAGCTGTTATTTCAGCTTTCAGAACGTTCCTAAAAATCATGGAAATGTCATCCTACAAGCTACAGTCTTTCATCTGAAGGACAGAGGCCATTGGTTGGATTTCTCTGGATAAATGAGCCTCCTGGGCCCCTGCACTTTGCACGCAGCATCCGTTTCTCATCACATTGTAAGCAAAGACAGGTAATTCCTGGGCGATCAATAGTGCAGGGTCAGAGTCACTCTGGAAGGGCTTTTGTTTTTCATCAGAGCCCTAGTCCCTGTGATTGGTCCTGTGAGAGCTGTGCGGAACCTAGGCTAAGCTTTGCAGAGGCCTAGCTGACTGCCCACTGTCAACTCCTCCCTGCAGATGTCGCTCCGACTTTCACCCAGCGTCCAGTGGACACCACAGTTACCGACGGGATGACCGCTGTCCTGAGATGTGAAGTGTCCGGGGCTCCCAAACCCGCCATCACATGGAAGAGAGGCAAGTGGCTCTGCAGTCGCGTGACTGGTGTGCAAAACACTAGAACGTTAGCTGCGTTTTGTTCCTCTCGTTCACTAATCGAGGACTAAGTAAATTTTTATTGAATGCCAGGGTGTAGATGCCAAGGGGCAGGATGAATAAGACAGATGGCCCAGTCTTCTATAAAAGCTGGGGGCTGTGGAGGTGGCTCTGTCAGTAAAGTATTTGTAGTACAGGCATGAGGACCTCAGTTCAGGCCCTAGTAACTATGCAAAAAGCTCATTGTGGTGGTATGTATGTGTAATCCCACCCCTGGGGAGGCAGAGAGAAGAAGATCCCTGGGACTTGCAGGCCAGGCAGCCTTGCTGAATTGGGGAGGTCCAGGTTTAATGAGAGACCCTGTCTCAAAAGTTAGGCTGTTTGAGCCTAACACTTGGGAGGAAGAGGCAGGCTGATCTCAGAGTTCGAGGGCAGTCTGATCTATGTATTAAGTTCCAGGCCTGCCAGAACTACAGAACTACCCTGGCACATACGTACGTATACACATGTGCACTTATATGCGTGAACATGTACACACAACATGCACACATACAAGTAAACGTAAATGACAGGCAGGCAAAGCCATCCTCCACAAGCCTTGCTGAGCTGTGTGGATTTGCTTGGTGGGTTGATAAGGAGAATGCCCCAGCAATCACACCTGCCTGGTGGCTTGTCCACCCTCAGAGGCGTGAGTCAGATACTTGTTCAGGATCTTAGGGATGTTGGAACTGCAGAACAATAGCACAAGATGACTCTTCCTTTTATTTTACATCTTTTCTTTTTCATTCCTGATCTTGAACATTTTTAAAAGTGGCAAAACATAAAGAACCATAAAAGGCAGTCAATCCAAAGATAACAATCTCATACACAGATCAGAATTTGTTTAACCAAATCTTACAATACTGGAGAATTAGAGTGTGCTTGGTGTCTGCTATCGTAAGTAATGCTAAGGAAAGAGCCTTGGTTACTTTGGAACACAGAATGTTCACTCCGCTCTGCTTTCTGCTTCTCTTGCCTGCTGCCATCTTTCCTTCCTTGAAATGGTTCTGTGATTCTGACACTATTTTTTGTCTGCTCTTTCAGGGAGCTATATTCTGGCCAGTGGCTCTGTCCGGATTCCCAGGTTCATGCTGCTAGAATCAGGGGGCCTGAGGATATCCCCCGTCTTCATCCAGGATGCTGGCAACTACACCTGCTATGCAGCCAACACTGAGGCTGCCCTAAACGCATCTGCCTCACTCACCGTGTGGAGTAAGAACCCAAGTCTCTGAGAACCTTCTGTCAGTCAGTCTTTAATCACTGTGTCTTCTGAGCCCACAGGATGTCAATATGCTTTGGACTTTCTCACTTAGCAAAAAGAGAATGATTATTTTCACAAGTAATTTACAGAAATCTGTTGAGTGATTAAATTTTCAGTTTCTAAGAGAATAATTAGAAAATATATCCACAGATTCAATGGAGGTGTTTCAGGAGAGGGAAAGGATTGACTTTTTAAAATCAGTAGAGATATTATACCCAGCTGGCTTGAATAGAAAAAGTAATTTTTAAATAATTTCATAAGAAAATTGAATCAAGATTTGAAATCCTAAGGAAAGTATTTTGAGGACTGAGAAGACAGCTCTGTTAGTACAGTCCTTGTATTGCAACATGAGGACCTGAGTTCCAACCCAAACACCCACATAAAAACCAGGTACATACCAATAATCCCAGTCCTGCAAAAATAAAGACGGAGCATCCTTGAGTCTCACTGACCAGCCAGCCAGTATAGTCAGTGAGGTCTGGTTCAGTGAGAGACCCTGTCTCAAAGAACAAAGTGGAGAGTGATCAAGAAAGATACTCCCTGTTGACCACTGGCCTCCACATACACACATGTGCACATGCGTACATACATGAACATGAGCGTGTGCACACACAGATGCTTTTTCTGTACTATCTGATGTTCAGTTATATTAAATAGAAATGCCTCCTGTGTGTTTACTAGACACACTGGACGGGAAGATGACCCTGTGTGTTTACTAGACACACTGGACGGGAAGATGACCCTGTGTGTTTACTAGACACACTGGACGGGAAGATGACCCTGTCCCTCCAGCCACCCTTACTTTAGGTTACTGGTTCTTGAAATACAGAATGGAATTTTCTCTATAATATAAGGATCTGAATACCACAGGCCGCCCCTCCACACCTTCAACTGCCAAAGTGCTTTTTCCTCTCCTCTGTACCCAAATCCCCATCTCTAAAGGTTCATCCTTTCATAAAGCAAGAGCCAGTGCTCACTAACGATAAGGGTCTCTAATAACTTGCCATGGTGAGTAATCCAGAAAGATGCGGTCCTTAACGAGAACCCCCATGCCTCACCTCGCACTTGTGTGGCATTTTCTTCCACACCGTTGCTACCCACTTTGATAAATGACCTCTCTGTTACCGAGGTTTTAAAAACTATTTCTTTTTAATTATGTGTACATGTGTATGCATTATATGTGGGTATGTGTGCATGTGATTGCAATGCTCATGGAGACCAGACAAGACCATTGGATCATCTGGAGCTGGAGTTTCAAGTAGTTGTGAGCTGCCTGACAGGGTGCTAGGGACTGAACTCTGGTCCTCTGCAAAAGCAGTATGTGCTTTTAGGAACTGAGCCATCTTTCTAGGCCTAAATGACCCTATAAAATTTATTAGGTATTCCCAAAGCATTAAAAAGTTTTACAGAAATTAATTTAAATCCCAAAATATTAGCAAATATTTAAAAAGAGGTTTTGTTCTGGTTGGTGGTTGGAGTCAATCACTTCTGACCCATCAGGTAAAGTTCAACCTTGTATCCATAAGCTTGTGAAAAAGTGAAGTCTGAGCCTGGATAGATCACTTTCCAGAAAGTTCCAAGGATCTGCTAAGAATCATTTACAACCATACTGGGTTGAGCAGTACAGTTACCCATGTCACTCTCTCCAGCCTGTTACAACAGTAACAGGCCCTTTCATAGTCAGGGATCATAATACTCAGAAACTTTTCCTGATGCCCAGCTGGCAAGCTGCCATGCTGGGCCTTCATCTCAGCCCAGGACTCCCAAGTTCCAGTTCAGTGAATACTACCAGAGTGGCTCTTCTGAGAGGTGTGTGTGTGACACAGGGATAGCATAGAACAGGCTGTCTGTGGGAGGAGGGAGGAATGCCACAAGCTACAAACCACAAGCATTTGCAGTGACACCTGTTGATTCTGGGATCCCAAGATGTGGGCAGAGCTGACAGGCGCTGCCCCTCACCAGCTGTGTGGTATTGAGCAACTCCCAGTGGTCCAGGGCACCCGTGACCACTCCTTAGAACTGAAAGTGATAAAGTCACAGCCCTCACAAGATTGATTCCATCACTTAGCACAAATGAACGCACACTGCAGAGTCACAGGGTGTGGTGGGAGCATTAGAAATTGCTGAGACAAACAGGGCATGGTGGCCCACGCCTTTAATCCCAGCACTCTGAAGGCAGAGGCAGGTGGATCTCTGTGAGATCAAGGCCAGCCTGGTCGACAGCCAAGTTCCAGGCCAGCTGGGGCTACAGAGAGACCCTGTCTCAAAAAGACAAAAAACATTTGCTAAAACAATAATTATATTGGGAAAGAATCCAGAATTGTGTTTATTTATTTGAGCACCAGGGCCTGCACCATTGAGCCCTCTTTTGACTTTTTATTTTGAAATTGCGTCTCACTACATTTTCCAGGCTGGCTCTGAGCATACTCTGTAGCCTATGAACTAACTGTAGAGCCCAAGCTGTGGTCTTGGACTTCTTACCTTCCTGTCTCAGCCTCTGGAGTAGCTGGGATAACAGGCCTGTACCTCCATACCAGGCTTGAGAATATAGAATGTAGCTTCAGAGATAGCTTAGTCAGTAAAATGCTTGTCTTGCAAGCATGAGGACCTGACTTTGATCCCTAGAACTCAAGTAAAAGAACCAAACATGATGGTCTGCACGCGTAATCCTAGCATAGGTCTGGGGGAGTCAGGCAGGTGATGGATCCCCGGGGGTCGCTAGCCAGTAAGCCTAGCCTACTTGGTGAGTTTCAGGCCAGTAAGAGAAAATGTCTCAAAAAATAAGGTAAATGGCGAGGGGAACAGCCCCTGAGGTTAACTTCTGGCCTTCGTACACACATGTACACACAAATGCACACATATACATATACAAAGAATCTGTATTTTCACCTTTAGTACAAGACTCTGTAAGCATTTGCACATGGCCTCTGCTCTCTCTTTCTTATGGGGGGTTTGGAGGCCCAGGATGACTTAGGAGGAGATGGATTAACTGACTTGGCTACCACACAGAAAGACTTGTCCTTTCCCCATGAACATGGCAGAGCCCCATTTACACTCATTTTGCCAAGATAAGAGCGAATTCAGAGGCTTTGATGTCAGGTGACCAATTCATCACCCCTGAGGCCACAGACTCTCACACTGGTGATTTCTCCTGAGCTGTGACTTGTGTCGTTTCAGATCGAACGTCCATCGTTCACTCTCCAGAGGACCGTGTGGTGATTAAGGGGACCACAGCCACCCTGCACTGCAGAGCCACCCACGACCCGCGGATTTCCCTCCGGTAGCTCTCGCTGTTCACGTATTTTGGGACTTGTTAAGATTCCTTGGGTTAATGAAGGGAAAGTTGAGATGAGAAGGAAGAATTTGAGGGTCTATGATTTTAGCAGTGGATGCCTGATGACCGCATCTCCCAGTGGCAGGCTCCATCATTAATCATACAAATCCCATCTTCCTTCTCCAACCTTATGTATTATTTACAGTGGGCTATGCTCCACTCCACAGCTTCAATACAGCTTTTCATGATTTCTCTGCCAAGGCTAATACACTGTCTATAAAATGTACTTGTCAGAGGCAGATACTTAATGAGACAAAAAAATCAGGAAGGATGGAATAGGATTTCAGCAGTGTTGACTCGGGAGCTCTTCAATGCTCCAGAGGAGTTTTCTCTCCTGCAAGGATGGTTCTGCTGTATAGCAGGGGGCAGGGAGAAGAAATCATGCGGGTATCCAGGGCAGGAAGAAGAGGGAACTGGGTGCCTGGAGATTCTTAATTCTGAGTGGAGCGTGCCGTCTCAGTTTGAATTCACGGCAGACAGAAGTTGAAGATAAAAATTTTGACATTTTGGGGACTAGAGAGATGGCTCAGCGATTAAGAGCACTGGCTGCTCTTGCAGAGGACCCAGGTTCAGTTCCCAACACCCAACTGTCTTTAGTTTCCATTTCAGAGGATCTGACACTGTCTTCTGACTCCTGAAGGCATTGCACACACATGATGCACTTACAGACATGCAGGAAAAACATTCATAAACATAAAATAAAAGTAAATCAAAAAAAAATTTTAGTTGTGATATGCAGGCATTGATGTAGTTCTGTTGATAAGATGCTTGCTTAGCATGTACAAAGCCTTAGGTTCCATCTCCAACACAGCATAAGCCAAGCATGGGCATGCACGCCTATAATACCAGGACTCCAGTGGTAGAGGCAGGAGGAAAAATGTCAAGGCTGTCCTCAGCAACTTGATGATTTGAGGCCAGTCTTGGCTGTATGAGACTGTCAAAAACACAAAAGCAAACCAGATGTGTGCAGGTGTATGACTTTCACCCCAGCAGGTGGATCTCTGTGAGTTCAAGACCATCCAGGGTTACGTAGTGAGACTGTGTCTCAAAAACCAAAATACACAAAAAAAGACCAAAAATGTGCCACTCTAGGTAAGAGCCTGAGTGCAGACAGGTGGCCTTCAGCAGTGAGCTTTGTCTCAAAGAGCAGCAACTTGCAGCAGAATTATTTTTCAGACCCAGCCTTGGAAAAAAACAAGGTATACATGTATGGGAGAACCTATGCTCCAGAAGGGAGGGGGGAGGGAGAGAGGGAAAGAGACAGAAGGAAGGGGGGAAGAGAGAGAGAGAGAGAGAGAGAGAAGGAGGGAATGAATATAGTCTTGTCTTCCTGGCCTTAGCACGAAAGGCCAGCACTTAGTCAGAGCAATGGAATCGGAGTTGACTCTGAGTGGAGGGCATGGCTGCTGGCACACACTCTTCTGGGGAGATGTTTGTCCAGCCAGCCTGTTCCACATCCCTACCTGGCTCTCTGGAGTCTCCAGGGCTAAAAAAAAAATCAAGTGTGAGTTTAGCTACAAAAAGAGTAAGCAATGCAAAAGCTAAAGGAACAGACAGGTAGAGAGCTGAAGATCACATGTGGAATCCTGGGAGGGACACCTAGAAAGAAATCCCTCTGTAAATTCACTGTAAAGGAGCTGGGGTATGATTTTCAAGAATGAACAAGGAGCCCAATTCCTGAAGCCCTGAGAGTTCAGAACCGTCCTCTTGGATTTTGGTGGTCCCCTTGCAGCTCTTTCTGTGTGGTTCACTGGGTGACCCCCCCTTCCTGAGAAGGAATCAGCTCACCCCTCCTTGTCCAGGGCCCCAGCTGTACAGGGCAATCTACCCATTCCCTTCTGGCGGAATCTTCCACGTTGTGTTCTGTGTTGCGGGGCAGTCTCTCACACCTCGTTCATAACTGTGTGTGCTCTGTGGATATGGAAGGTGGGAAGAGCCCTGTACATTTTGAAAATATGACCAAGTTATTCTGGCAAAGGAAAACCAAAAGGGGTCTTAGCAGGTAATTCTTACCGCCAAGCCTGTGACTGAATACAGTCCCCAGGACCCACATGGTAGGAATAGAGAACCGACGCCCCTAAGCTGTTTTCTGAACTTCACATTCATTCTGTAATGCACACGTGGGGACACACACACCCCACATTCATAAAAAACTAAATGTAATAATAATAATAAAAAAAAAAAAACAGAAACCCCAGCATTTTCGTCTCATATAGCAGTCAGTAATAGCCCTACCCGGGAACATTTAGGAATGGACAGATTCTTAATTGAGTCTATACTGGAAAAGAAAAATGTGCTAAAATGTCCATAAAGATTAAATGAGGACGAACAGCTGCATTAGAGACCGCTTGCTGGAATGGTGGGGTTTTAGCAGGAGCGTTATGAGACCTGGTGATTTTGCTCCAGGAGGCTAGGAAGTCTTCCCTCGGGGTTTTAAGCAAGAGTTCCTGAGCAGGAGACCTGGGTTCAGTTTAGCTGGTGACAGCCATACAGCTGATCCCACAGAGTCCCTGTCTCTGAGATACCAGCTCAGCCAGATGTTCAGTCTTGTTCTGTTTTTTGTTTGTTTGTTGTATTTATGTGTGTGTATATGTGAATGTTTGGGGGGATGTACATCTTTGTGTTCAGGCACACATGTGTGCATGTATGTGTGGAAGCCAGAGATTATCTGTTAACTTGGGGTGTCATTTCTCAGGTACTACCCACCTCATTTTGGTAGGGTTTTTTTTTTTGCATTTGTCTGTATGTATGCATGTTCTGGGTGTATATTTATGTGCAGATAGGTTCACATGTATGCCGAGGCATGTCTTTGATAGATCTCTATTTTATTTACCGAGGCAGGGTCTCTTGCTAACCCCAGAGCTTGCAGATTCAGTTAGTCTAGCAGCTAACTTGCCTCTGGGATCGCATCTCTGCCTCTTAAGTGCTGGCTTTCATGCCTCCCAGCTTTTCCATTGGTGCTGGAGATCTGAACTCCAGTCTTAACACTTGCACAACAAGTGCTTTATCCATGGAGCCATCTCCCCAGCCCCTCACTTTGTGTTTTGAGACAGGGTCTCTCACTTAGCCAGGAGCTCACCAATTAGGCTAAACCGCTAGCCAGCAAACCCCAGGGATCTACCTATCTTTGCTTTCCTAGCACTGAGATTACAACCACATTCCAGCACCCCCAGGTAGTTTACGTGGGTTCTGGGGATCAGACTTAAACCCTTATGCATGCAGGGCAAGTACTCTACCCACTAAACCATCTCCCCAGCGCTCACTGTCTTTTTTGATAACTTTAGCATCCATCTGCTTTTGTATATTAACCAAGATATCCGCTTGCTATTCTTTGCTGTTTTTCCACATACCATAAACTTGATCTTTTCAAGAGTGTGGCTCAGTGATTTTCTTACCCTACTTGCAGTCACCAGTGCTCGCCCTTGACAGTCAGTGCACCTCCTGTTCTGTAGGTTTTGCGACTGAACGCTCTTTCCTTGACCCACAGCTACGTCTGGAAGAAGGACAACATGGTTATCACACCATCTGGCAGCTCGAGAATTATGGTGGAGAAGGATGGGTCCCTTCTCATCAGCCAGACGTGGTCCGGGGACATCGGGGACTACACTTGTGAAATTATATCCGAGGGAGGGAATGACTCTAGAACAGCGCGGTTGGAAGTGATGTGAGTACCCAGCATCTCCCTGCTCACTGCACTGCTCCTCAGCCAGCACCCTTCCAAATGGCCACACTTAACCTGTGTGACCCCCACATAGCATCCCCAGCCATCAGTGAGAGGCCAGGACATCCTGCTATACAACTGCATATGATAGCAAGGTCTTTTCTTTCTTTTATTCCCCTGTGTGTGCACACATGATCATGTGTACTTGTCGTTCCTGCGGGATGTGCGTGTACACATGTGTGGGTGTGAGGTCAACCTTGGATATTGCACCTCAGGAACTGCCCACCTTGTGTTTGGTTTTTTTGTTGTTGTTTTATGTTGTTTTTTTTTTTCAGGCAGGCAAGGAAGGTCTCTCTTACTTGAAACTTGCTGATACGATATGGCTAGATATGGCTAGTCTGGCTGACCAGGGAGCCCCAAAGATCCTGCCCCCACCTCCCCAGTGCTGGGATTACAAGTGCATGCCACCATGTGCAGCTTTTTCACATGTGCCTGGGGGGCAAACTCGGGTCCTTATACTTAAACAGCAAGTAATTTACCAACTGAGCTAGCTCCCCCAGCTCCTCTTTTTCCTTCCTTCCTCCTCTTCCTAATCTTCCTCCTCCCCTTTCTCTCCTGCCTCTTCTCCCTCTTTATCCTCAACCTCCTAATCTTCTTTCTCTTCCTCCTCCTCCTCTTTCTTCTCCTCTCCCCCCTCCTCTTCCTCTTCTAACTAATTCTCTTCATAATCATCCTCCCCTTCCTCCTTTCCCTCCTCCTCCTCTTCTGTGGATTCAAGGTGGAAATGTTTCCTTCTTAGTGCTCATGAACTGATCCTGGGCCATTGTCCCATGGATCCTTCGCATTTCCTGTGTGGACACCCTATCCTAACAGGATGCTTGCTGCATTGCCCATCAGCACTTCTGAGTGGAGGAAATGTCTGGGTCAGCCCATCCAGCAGTACCCCACCCCTGCAACCTACTTAAAGACCTCCAACTTAAGTCAGTCCCAGCTGCTGCGCTGTGGGAAAATAGACAGCTTGCATTAAGTCTTTTTGCAGTCCTGAAAATAGCGAGCAGCAGCCCACTGCTTCCAGTCTAGACCTCCCTGGGGTTCCCAGGGGCTCAGGTGGGAGCCATTGATCTCCTCTGTGCCCTCCCTCCTTCCTCAGCTTCCTCTCTGCTTAGGAGCAGGCAGCTGAAAGACCTGCTGACAATGTTCACATTTCCAACATGTATTTATTTGCTTTTTTAAATCGTCCCCAAGCACAGGCACACAAAAATACAGTCTGCAGAAGAAAGAATCGAAATAGCACATTGCCAGGCAGCAGCAGGTGGTACCTGCCTGCCCACCACCCCTACCAGCTGCCCTGCATGCTGGGCCATTAGAGGGGCTTTTCTTTTGGGTTTCTGCCCACCTTGATTCAGTAAGGATTCTGTACATAGAAGTGATTCCCCAAAATAACACCAGAACACTTTGCATCCAGTGTGTCTCCTTTGCATTTGGGTTCCCAGCTACGTGCTGAAGGGATTAAGAATGAAGACAGAGCTCCTAGAGAGGCACAGGAAGACTTTCTCTTTATGTCCCAAGCACTCACGGATGAGCAAAATCAAGATTTCCTCAAAATTGTGGGAAAATTAAAAGGTTAATGAGGGACTGGAGAGATGGCTCAGTGGTTAAGAGTGCATAGTGTTCTTGAAGAGGGACCCACATTCAGTTCCTAGCACATTCTAGAGGCTCACCTGATATACTCGTGGCTAGCTAGGGGGACTACTACACCCCATAGGCGACCAGTGTATAAAGAGGACAAAGGACTTGCCAGGTGGCTCGGTGGATGAAGGTGTCCCACAATCACCTGTAACTCCAGCTCTAGGGGATCTGATGTCCTCTTCTGGCCTCTATGGACATTTGCACATGTGTCGCATATATATACATAAACATATGCACATAAATAAAAAAGTAAAAGGGGATAAGGAGGGGGCTTAGTGGGTAAAATACTTGCCATGCAAGCACAAGGACCTGAGTTTGGATCTGTAGCATTCACATTTAAAAATGGGCATTTCTGAGGGGCATGGTGGTACACACACTGTTAATCCTAGCACTCCAGAAGCAGAGGTAGATGGATCTCTGTGAGATTGATACCAGCCTGGTCTACCTAGTGAGTTTTAAGCCAGCTATGGCTACAGGGAGACCCTGTCTCAAACAGACCAAAAGAAAAAGAAAAGGCATTTCTGTAATCCCAGCACTGGGAAGATTGGAGGCAAGTGGATCTCTGGGGCTCAATAACCAGCTTGTCTAGCTGAATTGGTGAACTCCAGATTCACTAAGAGACCTTGTTTCAAAAACTAAGGTGGTGAGTAATTAAGGAAAACAAAACCCCATTTAGACTTCTGACGTCCTTAAGCACACACGTGTCCACACTACACAAAGGTACTGATGCATAACAGCCAGTCCAGAAAGTTCTGGTGCATGTTTAGGGCCTGGAACTATCCCATCCTGCCTTCCATCTCCCCTCTCCAGCATGACCCCTGATCTTTTTTACTACCTTATTTATTTGTGTGTATATGTGTACAAGTGTGACAAGGGTTGCATATGAAAGTCAGAGCACAACTTGTGGGAGTCAGTTCTTTCTTGTCTTTGTGTGGGTTCTAGGGATCAAAATCAGATCAGCAGGCATTGCTGCAAGTACCTTCATCCACTGAGCCATCTGGTGAGCCCTTTAGTCTCTTTGAATATTGGTCACAAGTGGGGATCACCCTAGCCAGCCATGAAGCAGCTGACCTCCAGGGTAGACCTTGAGAGCAACTTTGGTATGCATTTGGCTTTGGGCAGCCAGTGGCCTGCCCTGCCCTTGACTCCTATCCAGCATGTCTCAGCCACCTGCTGCCTCCATGGTGTAGCTTATGTATTCTACAGCTGTCACCTGAAGGCTCCTGTATATGCACTCTTTAGCATTTAGCTCCAGGATGGCCTCCTGTCATTCAGTCACAGGTGCTTCCTAACTTGGTCCCTAGCACCTGGCCCATTCTCCCTCATAGTGTCAATCACACTGGGAAAGACAAGCCTACTGCATCAAGCCCTCTCCTTCCAGAAGTCCCTCAGTCCCTCAGTACATGTTTACATTCTAGGTGTCTGGCATACAACAGATACTCAATAAATGCATACTAGCTGTTTGCTAAAGCATGCACAAATAGATTAATAAGTATATGTTTCATCCTGGTGTCTGGCCTCTTGATTCTTCATTTGCCTTCAGTGTGCATGTATCTCAGCTTCTCCCAAGACTAAGTACACAGGCCCCCACTGCTCTATCAGAAGCCCAGCTCTGCTGGCCCCCTCAGGTCAGGGATTTTTTTTAAATCATCTTGATGATCTTGGAGAACACAGTCAGTGAATTCATATAATCCTCCATGCTGTTCTCATTTTGTAAACTACCTTTGAGAAGTCTTAGATCATCCAGTGTGGGTATCGAATAAATAAGTCTTAGCAGTTCATAAAGACTCCGTCAGCACAAGCCAAATTGCATACTTCCAATATAACACGTTCTTTTTATTCTGTTCCATTTTTATGTCCTAGTGATTTACATATCCTCCCTACTATTTGCTTATTTGATTTTCTCTAAGTAAAATACATTTTTCAGCAAATGTTGCCATATGTATAAAATAATAGGCTTTCTGCAATGGTAAAACATCACATCTCCAAAGATAGAAATATTTGCAGATCTGTGATTCAAACCAATTTGAGTGGCACGGGTTTTAGGACTGATTCAGAAGGCTGTTGGCCCCTGGGAGTTGCTGGCATAATAAACATCGTGCTCTTCCAATTCTGAATGAATGGGCAGAGTAACACGTCTTTAGCTCCAAAAGGGTCTCAGTGCTGGGGAGGTGGTTCAGCTAGTAAAGAGCTTTCCAGGCAAGCATAAAGAACATGGCAGCATGCGTCTGCAACCTCATTTGAGGGGAGGGGGGCAGAGACAAGACAATCC
The DNA here is from genome assembly GCA_035773235.1 of Eospalax fontanierii. Taxonomy (NCBI): domain Eukaryota; kingdom Metazoa; phylum Chordata; class Mammalia; order Rodentia; family Spalacidae; genus Eospalax; species Eospalax fontanierii. The sequence goes on from CM069524.1 coordinate 25,584,726, forward strand.
CTAGAGCACGTTGGCCAGCTGAGTTAACAAGCTCCAGGTTCACTAAGAGACCCTGCCTAGAAATTAAGATGTTAAGGGCCAGTGAGATGGTAAGGGCTCAGCAGGGAAAAGTGTTTGCTGCACTAGTCTAGTGACCTGAGTTCAATCCTCAGACTTCACATAATGGTGGAAGAGAGAATCTACTTAATAAAAGTTGTCTTCTGCCCCCCAAATAATAATGATAATAATAACAACAATAATAAATACTTTTAAAGTCTTAGAAAACTAAGATGGAGAATGATAAAGGAAGACTTCTGAATTTGATCTCTGGCCTCTACATGCACATGTCATGCATATGTGCACACACACATAAAACACACACACACTCAGATCTCAAGGGACCATATGTACACACACACTCAGATCTCAAGGGACCCATGGTCATAACAAAAATGACAACAACTCACGAATATGGGGCATTACATGCTTCTCAGAGAAACTTATGGTCAAGCTCACCAACATTTCCATCATTTACTCGGATGGCAAATAAATAAAGAAATGAACAAGAAAATAAATTTCATATTGCGAAGCAACTGAGAGGTACTTATGGCTGAGCAGTGCCCTTCAAAAGCCCAAGAGCCTGTCTCTCCTTCCTCTCCACTCTTGTTAAAAGCCACTTGGTTAAATATAGGAGTTAGGGCAGAGGAGATGGTTCCATCAGTAAAGTGCCTGCCTTGCAAGCAGAGGACCTGAATTTAGCCCCCCAAAACACGTAAAAATGTCCATCACGGTGGTACATGCAGTGCTAGGGAGGTGGAGGCAGGATCCCTGCGGCTCACTGACCAGCAAGTCTTGCCAAATTTGTTGAACCCCAGGCCAGTGAGAGACCCTGTATCACAAGAAAAACAAACAGCTCCTGAAGAGCAACATCTTAGATTGACCTCTGGCCTCCACACACATGCACATACATACATTCCAACATGTATAAACATACAAGGAATGGAGAGATGGCTCAGTGGTTAAAAGTGCTTACTACTCTTGCAGAAGACCCAAGTTCAGTTCTCACCACCCATATTGGGCAGCTTGCTACTGCCTGTAACTCCAGCTCCAGGGAATCTGAAGCCCTCTTCTAGCCTGTGAAGTTACCTGCACACATGTGCATATCCACACACAGAGGCACACATACATATGGCCACAATAAAAGTAAAACAGAAAAAGAAGTGAGTTTTTAGAAAATAGACCATCTGGTGCTATAACCTCGTGTTTGTTCCCACCCTGTACTAACTTGATCGTTTTAGCAGAAAACTTTGTCTCTAGTTGAACCTGGATGACTAGGTGATGCCTCATGCTCATAGCATTGGCAACAGGGCTTCTGGCTACAGAGGAACCCCTGTGAGTCAGGCTGACCAGAAGTCTTTACCACCTGACTTGTTTCAGGTTCTATGCACAGAGAGATGAGGTAAGTGTCACTTTTCTTCAGGAGCAGTTTATTGTGCTAGCACCTGGCTCCTTGGGTTTGTATCCTAGAGAGGATTCTCAATCAAAGGACCCAACCTTTTAAGCCCTCTGTGACTTCCCCTTTACAGTTCAGTCTCTTTGTTTCCATATATGATAACATACTGTATTAGTTCCTTTTCTGCTGCTGTGATAAAACACCATGACCGCCAAACTCTATAATAGGAATTTATTTCATTTATGACTCCAGGGGGATAAGAGTCCATCATGGAGGGAAGGCATGACTGGAGGCAGCCAGAGTGGAAGGCTGAACACTCACATCTTCGAGTTCACTCAGGAAGCAGGGAGAGCAAAGTGGAAGTGGGACAATGCTATGAACTCTCAGAGCCCCGCCCCCCAATGATGTGCCTCCTCCAGCAAAGCCACACTTCTTAAACCTCCAAAACAGCATCACCAACTAGGACCAATTGTTCAAATACTTACAGCCTATGGGGAACATTTTATTCATTCAGTCCACAATACACACATATTCTGATTGGGTGCTGTATACTACCTGGTCATGATAGGCAGACCTATATAAGCCCTCAGGCATGGGCCATGGTATACTCCTTTTTCCTGAGTTCTGGGTTGGTCCCTGCCACACACTAACAGTAGGAGTTGGGACAGTTGCTCTACTTCTCTGCTTGGATTTGTTCAGCCCACAGACTGGGCATGGTGACACCAACCTCACAGGACTGTTGTGGGTGGAATGACACAGAGTTTCTTCTGTCCCATATGGGCCCCAGTGGAAGAGGGACACTTGAGAACTCGCAGTTCCTCCTGTTTCCTCTCTGCCTGAGAAGGAGCAGTATTGCTCCTTGAATCGTGAGTCTCTTTGCCTTGAAGCGAGGTGCTTCCATCCCTGAGGTCCCATGTTACTTTTGGCCTGGTCCTTATGGTCATGATACAACCTAGAAATGACTCCTACTGCTGAGCCCTTGTGTCTGCCACACCAGATATATAGTAGATGCCCAATATGTGTCTGAGCTAAGCTTGAGGCCACTTACTAAGTAAAACTGGAGGGTTTGTTTTGTACCACCCAGGACAACTAATTCATATGGGTTCTAAATTAATCCTTTTCTAAAATTCTAGATGATTCTGTGACAAGTCCTGTAGATTTAGCAACAGAGATTTTCATCATTAAACATTGTTACCTTAAGGGATGAAAATATAGCTCCGTTTTTAGAGGTCTTGCCTAGCATGCATAACTCTCTGGGTCCATCTCCAGAATATTATACAACCAGGCTTGGTGGCACAGGCCTGTAATCCCAGCACTAAGAAGTTGGAAACAGTAGGATTGAACATCTAAGGTCAGGCTGAATTGTATCTCAGTTGGTAGAGTGCCTGCCTAACTTGAATAAAGTCCTGGGTTCAATTTCCAGCACTGCATAAAACTAGATGTGATAGTGCATGTCTATAATCCCAGTATCTGGAAGGTAGAGACAGGAGACTCTGAAGTTGAAGGATCATCTTCAGCTACACAGTGATTTCAAGACCAGCCTGGGGTAATGAGACCCTGTTTTAAAAAAAGGCGTGGGATTGGAAAGACGTTCAGTGATTGAGAGCCCTGGTTTCTCTTGCAGAAGGTCTGAATCCTACCACCCACAAGGCAGCTACAATCATCTGTAACTCCAGTTCCAGGGGGATCTGACACCCTCTTCTGACCTCCGTGGGCATTGCTCAACACAGATGCACTTACACACATGCAAGCAATACACTCATACACATAAAAGAAAAATCATAAATAAAATAATTTTTTAAAAGATGGGGGAAGCTGAGGATATGATTTGGTGGATAAACTATTTGCTATACAAGTGTGAGCTCAGGTTCCCAGCACCAACATAAAACCTGAGTGGGCATAATGGACCACCTGCTCTTCTAGTACTTGGAAGACTAAGACAGGGGATTCCCTAGAATAAACTGCCTAGCTAGACTAGCTGAATCAGTGCACTCTGAGTTTGACTGAGAAATCTCGCCCCAGTGAATAAAGTGGCATGTGATCCAGAGAGACACTCGAAGTGAACACTGGTCCTCCACATTCACATGGACAGAGCCATACACACTTGCATATGAACAGACATACACACACAGGTACACCACATACACATACACCTGGGGGGTGGGATGTCTATGGTTATCCTCAACTACACAGAGAGTTCAAACCAACTACCTGGGCTACCTGAGTCACCATCTCAAAAACAAAACCATTGTCACACTGAGTTTTAATCCTGTCTTTCCTCCTAGTTTACGGGTGCCGTAATGACACAATCTCAGTCTTGGGATGACCCCATGTCCCCCAAAGCATCTTGCCCTATTGTGCATACCAGAAAGACCAGTTTCCTAAGGCTTTATAGATTGATTAATTGTTCGATCATTTAAAGACCCAATTAGCATCCTCCTCGCTCCTCCTGAAATCAGAGACTAATTCTTCAGGGTCTGGAGTCCAGAGAAAACCTAATTTACTGAGCTGACTGGAAGACTCAGAGCCTGCGGCAGCAAGAACAGTTTCTTTCAATAAAACTGCTTCTGACAAAGACATAATAAGGAGCCAACGATTTAACACCGTCCTCCAAAGTTATCAGGCCCCATCGTCTTCCTCCTCAGAGCAAAGTGGAAGAAGATGGGTTTGACCAAGCTGTCATTTGCGCATCAAAGGGGCAAAGCTCTTTTGATGGAGAAAGGCTAGCCTGGTCCTTTTTTACAGGAGCGATTCCCCCTCAGCCACAATTTTACCAATTGTTCAAAACTCTCTCTCTCTCGCACACACTGCCTCCATCTCCTTCCCGCGCTGTGCGGCTCCTGTTACTGTGGCTGTTGTTAATTTCTGATATTATTGTGGGATAATTGGCTTCGAGGCAATCTCCATGCCTTTTACTTTGCAGGATGACTCTCAACCAGGCTCCATTTCCATTGTTCTCTGTGTCTTCCGCCTGTCACCATTGGACATCACTGTCAGAGAGTCCCCATGGATCATCTGTTGCCTTTCAAAGTTGGCAGTGAAGCACTTGGATGCAGTCTATTCCTGTTAGATCCTATTTTCTGGAATGGATTCAGAATACACCAAGATCCTCATTTTATCTATTATTGGCAGCCTGGTCAAAGGTTTCATAAAACCTCATTGCCAAGATAACCAACCAGCATCAATTTAAAGGGACTGTTTAGTGCTGGGGAGATGCCTTGGTCAGTAAAATACTTGTAGTGCAAGCATGAGGGCCTAAGATCAAATCCTATATAAAAAGCCAGCTGTCGTGATACACGTGCTTGACATTCCAGCACTGGGGAGGTAGAAACAAGAGGGCACCTAGGGTGTACTGGCCGGCCAGTCTCGATGAGGCCGCGAGCGCCAGATTCTACGAATACCCAGTCTCAAGGTGAAGAATGATTGAGGAATCCACCCAGTATTAACCTGTGGCTTCCACACACACAGGAACACATGAGCAAGCAGGAATAGCCACACACACACACACATACACACACACACACACACACACACACACACACACACAAAGAGAAAGCTAAATCTTTCCAGTGTCTACTAAAAGCCTCTTTGCATGGCTAAACAGATAATGTTGGACACAAGAAGTTAGAGTCACTTCCTTTGAGCTGACCTATTGCCATCTCATGGCTTGCTTCTGGTCTGCTAGGAAGTAGAGGGCTATCAAATCAAAAACTACCCTACATGGCTGAGGAGATGGCTCAGTGAATAAAGTTCCCAGAACTCATGTCAAGATCCATGGATACTTATAATCCCATTGTTGGGGAGGCAGACACAGCTGGACCCCAACTAGCCTAGCACCATCAAGCCCCAGGTCCCAACAGGAGACTTTTCTCCTAAAAAGATAGACAAGTCCTGAGGGAGGGTACCCAAGGCTGACCTCTAGCCTTTATGTGAAACCAGTACTGCACACACATGAATACAAACACATACATACACATACACACCACTGACTGCAATCATTTCTGACTTAAGAGTGAACAGGCATGAACATGTTCCATGGACTGTTGTATGTTCTTGTTACTGTAAGAAACACCAGGACCAAAAGCTACTTGGGAAGGAAAGGGTTTAATGTGCCTTCTATGTTACAGTCCATCATCAAGGGAAGCCAAGGCAGGAACTAAGATAGGAACCTGGAGGCTGGAACTGAAGCAGAGACCATGGAGGAACACTGCTGACTGGCTTGTTCTCCCTGGCTTGCTCAGCTACCTATCTGACACAGCCCAGGCCCACCTGCCTAGGGATGATACCACCTACAGAGCTTGACCCTCTTATATCAATTAGCAATTAAGAAAATATCCCACAAACATGGACACAGGTCAATCTGATGGAGGAAATTCTTCAGCTGATACACCCTCTTCTCAGGTGTGTCAAATTGGCAACCAAGATAAGTCATCACAGTAGGTAACTCCCCACCCCATTCCCCCAGCATGGTCTGTTAGGAACCTCTGAGTATGAGTGCCCCATACTCCACAGAGTTCTTCAACCCCTAGAAAAAATCTGCCCACCTCCCTCTAAGCCCAGCTCTTTCCATCCAGGCCCTCCCCACTCTGGCAAATGAACACTCTCCTTTTGACAGGAAACCAATTCATGATTCCTTGTCAACCTGCAAGCAGTTAAAATTCCTCTAAAATGAGTAATTGGAGTTGTTCGCTGCCCTGTCACAAAATGCAGCGTATAGAACAGCAAGATGGTTCAGTGGGTAAAGGCACTTGCTGCCAAGTCTGATGGTCTGAGCTCAATCCCCAGGACCTTCATGTAGAAGGAGAGAATCAACCCCCACAAGTTGTTTTCTGACCTCCACTTGTGCACTATAGTGCATGCACCGGCATGTGTACAAATAAACAGGTAGATGATAGATAGATAGATGATAGATGGATAGATGGATAGATGATAGATAGATGGATGGATGATAGATAGATGGATAGAGAGATAGAGAGATAGATAGATGGATGATAGATAGATGGATAGATAGATAGATGATAGATAGATAGATAGATGGATAGATGATAGATGGATAGATAGATAGATAGATAGATGATAGATGGATAGATAGATGATAGATAGATAGATGGATAGATGATAGATAGATGGATAGATAGATAGATAGATGATAGATGGATAGATAGATAGATGGATAGATAGATGGATAGATAGATAGATGGATAGATAGATGATAGATGGATAGATAGATGATAGATAGATGGATAGATGATAGATAGATAGATGGATAGATAGATAGATGATAGATGGATAGATAGATAGATGATAGATAGATAGATAGATGATAGATAGATGAATAGATGGATTGATAGATAGATGGATAGATAGATAGATGATAGATAGATGGATAGATAGATAGATGATAGATGGATAGATAGATGATAGATAGATGGATAGATAGATGATAGATGGATAGATAGATAGATGATAGATAGATAGATAGATAGATAGATAGATAGATAGATAGATAGATAGATGTAATTTTAAAATGCCACCTGTGGGCTCCCAGGGTGTCTCATCCTATGTGTATGGGGCTATCTCTGAGGCTTGGTTCATGTGGACTTTTGCTTGTGGGGAGCCATTTGATAGCTACACAGCAACCTGGAACCCTGGCCACCTACTGCTTCTCCAAGTTCACATCCATGGTGTTGGAAAACCTTCTGTTACCAGCAACATCTTTGCAGTGGAAGTGGGACACTAATTACTTAGGATAAGCACAGACTCCACAATTCGGGTGTAGATCTGAGAACAACTCCAAGCTTCAGGCAGCAGTCTAGCAACAAGGCTTCCACATGGCCCATGAGTCTGACCAGTGGCTACAACTAAGATCCCCCTACCCTACACCCTCCAATGCAGATTCTCTATATGGAGCTACGTTTATTACAACTTTCTTATAAATGAGAAAACCTATAACCCAGCAAGTGAGGAGCTGGTGAAATTGAGAATCCACGTGTAGGATGGCTATAGTACATGCCTATACAAATGCCCCAGGTAGAGACAGACAAGCTCATGGGCATGTGGGGCAAGATGCCTAAGACAAGATCTAGAAGGTCCCAGACATAAAAGTCCCATATCTTCTTCTGGCTTTTACATCTCACCTGCTGACACCAGCCAGGGGTGCTCAGCAGAGCTTCTGGCTCTAGAGTTAGGAGATTTCATGACTGGCTGAATCCTTTTCATGTGATTGAACCATCTCTAACCTCCCTCTATCCCTCAGAGGTAAGAGACTATGTCAAGAGCTCTGGCTGAATCTCACCAGCCCTCCAATCCCATGGCTAGTCTTTTGTCCTGGACCCACTCAGGGCCCAGCTGAGTGACCTCATAAGCAGACATTCAACTCGGACCCAAGACCCACATGAGAAACAAGAGCAAGCACACTCTTAGGATTCCCAAAGGATTTAGAAGCCCCATCACAGAGCAGATAAACTGTTGCTATTCAACAGTTTCATTTAGATCTATCTATTCAAGTTTATTCTTGGTTTGTGTGTTAACTAGCACCTTGACAGGCTAGATATAGAATCCAGAATCACCTAGAATACAAACCTCTGGGCATGTCTGTGAGGGTTTCTAGATGGAGTTCACTGAAGTGGAAAGAACCACCCTGAATGTGGGCAGCACCATCTCTCTCTGCTTCCTGACTGTGGATGCCCTGTGAGCAGCTTCTTGCTGCTCCTGCTGCCGTGCCTTCCCACCATGATGGACTGCACCCTCAAACTGTGAGCCACACTAAACCCTTCTTTCCTCTGTTGAGCATCTTGCTACAACAACAAGGAAAGTAATGAATACATCTGATTCTCGGTGTGATCATTCAACAGCTCTGGCTTTGTTTTAGACCAAACCAATTCTAACTTTGGGAAATAAAAGGAAATGGGACATGAGAGAGGAGGAATAGATATTTTCATCTTGGGCTTTCCATTATGTGGTCTTTATTGGAAATCTAATGGAGGTTTGGTTATTGGAGAACTCATGTAAAAATAATAGCCCCTTCTCTGATTTAAAACTGAATCCAAAATTAAGGAAAAACAAGACAACATTCAGGCTGAAATGTCTGTTTTTCTGTGCTAATGCATAGCATAGTCACAGTTTCCAGGAGGAATATTCATTTGCTTAGAAGCTGGTACATGGGTGAGAGAACTCTGTTTCTTTCATAGCTAAGGGGAAGTTTCATAAATTTCAAAATAGAATAAGTAACCCCCCCTTTGGCTGTGCTGGGGATGGAACACACACTGTTGATAAATGAGCCAACTCTGTATGCCTAAGGAGGCATATGGGAAAGTGTGGAAACCCTCACCCCGAATCCCCGCTGCCAACTTCCCTCTTTATAGGCCTCACTGCATTTCCATGACGAAAGAAAAACCATTGACCAAGTTTTGTCTATTAAATAATATGAAGCAGGGGCTGGGGAGATGGCTCAGTAAAGAGCTCACTACACAGCTGTGAGGACCTGGGCTTGGTCTCAAGCAGCTATGTAAAAGCTGGGTGCACACCTGTCTCCCAGCACTGGGGAGGTGGAGACAGGCCAGCCGACAAACTCTAGATGAGCTCCAGGTTGGGTGAGAAACCCTGACTCAAAAAACAGCATGGAGAACAATGAGAAAGACCCCCAGTTTAGTTTCCCTTCTGTTGCTATGATAAAATACCCTAACAGAAAACATCTGTCAAGTTTCTGTTGCTGTGATAAAACACTCATGACTTAGAAAACTTAAGATTATAGAAGGAAGGGTTCATTTGGTTGCAGAGGGTCAAGAGTTCAGAGATAAGGGTAACAGGAGCAGAATATTGAGCACTCACATGTTCAATAGCAGACATGAGATGAGAGAGAGAGAGAGAGAGAACAAGAACGAACACGCTTCAAGCAAAGCCCATCTCCAGTGACATGCTTCCTCCAGGAAGGAATCCGTCTTGGTGATTCATGACCACCCCAACTGGGGACCATATGCCAAGTATTTAAATACTCTTCTCATCCAAACCACCACAACAACTTAGAGGAGAAAGGGTTTATTTTAGCTCACAATTCCAGATTATAGTCCATGACTGCAGAGAAGTCAGGGTAACAGGAACTTGGAGCAACTAGTCACTTCCACCATCAAGAGTGAAGAAATGTGAATACCTGCTCGCTTCCTTTACCTGTGCACAGTCCAGACCTCCAAACTGGAGAATGGCGCCACCCACAGTGGACTGGGTCTTTCCACATCAATGAAGGCAGTTGAGACGATCCCTCACCATCATCCCTACAGGATGCTGATCTAGACACCCCTTCATCGAGACTCCTTCTGACTGATTCTAGGTGGTATGAAGTTGACAGAACTGACCATCATAGACATAGACCTATGACCCACACACACATACAAATATGCACACATATTGGTGCACCCATGGCCCCCACTGACGTTACAGTTATGGTTGCAGTACCCAAGGGACTAAATCAAAGTATGTGTAGGTAGCACCATGAGTCGGGCTTTGTGTGCTTCTTTGGGATAATCAGGAGAGCAACTTGTTCTTCTTCCCCAAACATCACACTCAGAGTCTGCGGGCCCTCTCCAAGCAGCTCTCTCCAAGCATCCCAGCAGACTGATCATTTTCTTCTTGTTCTTTTCCTTCCTTCCAGTGAACTGCCTCACCCACCCCAAAACCTCCTGGCTGGCTTGAGTTCCTCACGCAGCCACTCGGTGTCGCTGTCCTGGGTTCGGCCCTTTGACGGAAACAGCCCGGTCCTTTACTACATCGTGGAACTCTCTGAAAATAGTGAGTACCAAAATGGAACTGCTGCTCAGAACAGAAACCAGATACCCTGTGTGCGTGTGTTTCAGTGTCGTGTGTGTGGCGTCATGGATGTGTGGGGGTGTGCCTGTACCTGGTAGCACTCAGGATGGACATCCGTGTCCTGCTCTGTCACCCTCCACCTTATTCCTTTGAGACAGAGTCTGTTACTCATCCTGGAGCTTGACTAGTGGCCAGAAAGCTCCAGAGATTTGATCCTCCTGCCTCTATCCGCGGTACAGTGCAGGGGTTACAGGTTTAAGTGTTGCCATGACCAGCTTTTTTTTATATGGGTTCTAGGAATTTGGGTCCTCATGTTGCACAGCATGACTTCTTAGCCACTGCATCATCTCCCCAGCCCTAGAAAAATCAAGTGTTTTCATGGGCTCTTAATGTCTTTCACGTTCCGGCTGGCCCAGACTGACAGTGAGCAGAGAAACATGACTATTCTTCACAGACTGCAAAGCAAAAGCAGACTTGCTTGCCAGGGAAAGATGATGTGGCCTGGTGCCTTTGTACCCTTGAGAGGGTCTGGATTCAAGGACCAGACCTGACATGATGCTTGTGCATGTGGGACTTCCCCCAGAGATACTGTGTCTTCAAGGTACACTATTGACCTCCCCTGGGGCCAATGTGAGAGTGAGCAACAACTTTATATCTTGGGAGGTTTTGTGACAATAATTCCCGGACTCCCTGCTAACTGTCACCTGCAGAAACCAGTGAGCTTGGATCTTTAGAACCTGAATCTTTAAAATTTTAGATTATTTTTATTTTTATGTGTATGCAATTTTTATGTGTATACAATGCCAGCAGAGGCCAGAGAGGGTGTTGAATCCCCTGGTACTGGAGTCACAGACAGTTGTTAGCCACCATGGGGGCGCTGGGAACTTAACCCAGGTCCTCTGCAAGACCAGCCAGTGCTCTTAACTGCTGAGCCATCTCTCCAGCTCTGAAGTGAATCTTTAAAACTTCGCTTTATTCCAAGAGCCCGTACTCTCAGAGGACAGTGGATTAACATTCTACATTTCAGTTTACATCTCCTCACCAGACAACAGATTCTATCGGGAGAGGGAGCGGGAACAAAGGCAGTCATGCCCAGTCATCCAGGACTCCGTCTTTCTGCTCAGGTGTCAGCCAGGTTTCTGAGGCATCTCTTGTTTTGTGTGTACCCTTCCCCAAATCTATGGATTCTGGGCTCGGGCACTTCTTAAACACCTGAATCAAGTTAGTGTCTATTGGTATCAACCTGAATCTCCTCTGGGTGCCTCTGGGCTGAATGGGGTCAACTTAGAACAAACAATTAACATGCTAATTAACATACATGCTAACCTAGTAATGGCATGTCTGTGCGGATTCCTGTCTGCAACACAGAGTACAGCGTGTCTCTGTAATACACTGTATGAAAATGCCTCTACCAGTTTTCTCTGGTGTGGACGTGGTGCTCAGTAGTAAGCAGCCCCAGAGTTCCCTCCCTGCCTTCACCTCTCAGTTGCCCTTCAACCCACTTCATTAAGTAGCCTTGGCTTTCCCCCACCCAGGCTATCCTCCCTGCTCTCCTCCATTGCCTGTGATGTGACCTTTCCCTGGTTGCTTCTCCTTTCATAATACCAAGCACAAGGCAAAGAGGAATGCCACATAGTGGTGGTCGAATTAAGAGTCCTTTTAATAATTAGCTGTCAGTGGAGAGGGGGCTAATATTCAAAAGAACTCTTGACCTCGAGGAGATGCAGATCAAGGTTTATAAAGCTTAAAACCACAATTACATCATGCCTGGGGCAAAGCCAATAACCATATAGTTACACCAGACCAGGGGCAGGTCAGCTAACAAAGATATTTTCAGTTAACAAAAAGTTACCAAGTTTCAGTTAGGAAAAACAACTTTCTCAGAATTGCAGAAACAGTGGGCTTCCTGGAGCTGCAGGTGTTGCTGGGAGAGGAGTTCAGCCTGGATGGTTCTGAGTTTTGTATAAACAGTGCACTCCCTGAAACTGCAATTGAGCCTCCATGGGACCATTGTGCCTGGCTTCGGTTAGAGAGAGCGCAGGGGGAGCAAAGGCAGTTAGAATAAAGTGGAGTCAGTTTGACTGTTTCACTTTTCTTCCCTCCATCTCTCCCTGAGCGCTTGTGACATGTCGGAGCATCTTTTCCTTGGTGACACACACTTCCAGGAGTGGAACTGTCCACGGTGGCACTGACAGAGCCACAATCCCACACTGTCACCTGTGGCAGCCTGAGAAGGTTCCTTAATCTTTTAGGGACCTCAACTCATGGGGAGCTGAATTCTTGACGTCACTGCAGAAAATAATTGTAGGACAGGCCAGTATGAAGCAGAATTTCTGTTTATTAAAAGTGTTTAATATATATATATATATAATTAAGAAGGTTAGGAGAAAGAGAATAGCTACTCAGGATGAAGGTAAGACATACCCCAGAGCATAGGTGTAGGCTTCTCAAAGAAGGGTTACCTGTCCTTGTCTTTATAACAGTCATGTGGAGAATTTTGGTGACTTTGACGCTGTCATCTTCAAACGGTTGCTAAGGAACCTAAATGAGATGGCATAGTGGGTCCTGAGGGCACCTCAAAGGATTGTAGTTGATAAATGAAGAACGAGCATTCAAGGATATATGAAAGTTGGACATCTTTCTTTAAGAGATCCTGGGCCAGAGAGCACAGATCTTCTTTTTATGTGTATGAGTGTTTTGCCTGCATGAATGTAAGTGGACCACATGTGTAAAGTGCCCAAGGAAACCAGAAGTGGGAATTGGATCCCCTGGAACTAGAGTTACGGATGACTGTTAACCACCATCTGGGTGCTGGAAACTGAACCCAGGTCCTCTGCAAGAGCAGCCAGTTCTCTCAACCACTGAGCCATCGCTTCAGCTCCCGGGTGTCTTCTCTGTAAATAAAATTAATAGTCTTATTTGAGATTCCCAGAAAATATCTGGGCCACGCACACTTATACTGTAAGCCTGTCTCCTTACTGTTTTAAAGTTCTTCTTTGAGATATCCCTCTGTAAAAGGAATGTTGTCTGTCTTGGAAATCTTCACAACAGATATTAACCGTGTTAGAATTTTTGATTCTCAGCCAGTGAGAGTCTTCAACCTGTCTCCAGAGAAAGGGACTCCTTTCCTTCGCCTGTCCCCATCACTGTCCCTGTCTCTGTTCTGCTTTATAGCCCAACCCACTGGCTTCGCAGCCCTATCTGGCTGTGGCAGACATGGCTATTTTTAACAGACATTGTCATCATTTTAGCCCTGACCCTGTTTCTGCTTCCCCTCCCAGCAACTTCTATCCCACTCATTGCCGCTCAGTTTCTTTGTCACTCAGGCCACAGCCCAGGAAGAGTCTCCCATGCTCTCTACTCCACCCACCCGAGCAGCAACAGCCCTAGCCGTCAGGATTGTCAGGTTCCGCTGACACCTGTTCCTTCTCTCTCCAGACCATTACCCATGAGCAGAAGCACCTGGCTGCCTCCCAGCCCTGCTTCTACTCTTTCCTCTCTCAGCCTTTCCCTGCACTAGCAGCCATGCTGATTCCTACAGAGAGCACTGGACCAGGTCACTCCCCAAGAGACCCGAAGGGCTCCTGCTGCATCCCTTATCCTGGGTAACCTCAGCTTACTGCAGGCTAACTCACTCTGCTGGCCACACACAACTGCACTGATTCCAAATTGCCCCTCAACCCTGCAAAATGAGCCACGTGCCATCTCCCAGTTTATCCCCCATTTTCCATGTTTGTAGGGCTGGATTGCTATCCCACACGCATCGCCCACCTTCAAGGGGCTCACCAGTACACAGTTCAAACCCAGGAGTCTCCCTTTAACCCAAGGTCTCACGGATCCTAGGCAGATGCCTAGGACTACACTGAGGGATTCTAGGCAGGTGCTCTACCACTGAACCACACCTCCAGCTGTTTACTTTTTATTCTCAGACAGGGTCTCACTAAATTGCCCAGGCTGGCCTTAAATTTGGGATTCTCTTGTCTCGGCCTTGTGAAGAGGAATAGCTGGAATGGACAAGTATGCACCACCAGACTTGCTTTTAGAATCCTCCCTCTGTTACCTCACCCTGCACCCCAGACTCTTCCCAGGCCTCTCCAAGCAGAGCCAGGTACGCCCCAAGCCCTCCCCTTCATCTAGCCAGCAGTGTGTCTCATGAATGGTCTCTTTCTTCAGAACAGCTGAAATGGTGACCCCTGGATGTGCCCACGCTAAAATTACCTTCTCCCTTTGCAAGTGCCCATCTCCATGGGCAGAGTCATTCTGTGGGTTCCTCTGTGGTCTCCTCATTCATATGGACCCTCATCTGCTGCCTATGGTTGGTGTCACTGGCTTCAGTGTCCTATGATTCCCTCCTCCTCTTCCTCTCCCATGCAAGGTTCCTCTTCTGGTAATGCTATATCTGTTTCAGTGGCGTTGTTTGTCTCTCATTCTGTAACTAAAGAGACAGACTTCAGAGAGAGTGAGAGTTCCTGGACTAGGGTCACCCAGAGCTGTCGGTAGTAGTGGGATTCAGAGCCTGGGTCTCTCCTTGTCAGGCCTCTGCAGAGCAGACCTAGACACACCCCAGCCTGCACTCCAGACTCCATCCAGCATTCCCAAGGCTGTGTAGTCTTCTTCCTACACAGCAGCCAGGTGTGTAGTGCTGCCTGACAGTGGTAAGCACAATAGGTTCGGCTGATTTACCACAGCCACGTGCAAATCTAAGCGTGGCTTGCATGTATTCCACCCAGCCAGGCCCAAAGGCCACATTTTATATACACTTCCTGGGATCTTAAGTTCATGTCTCAGACACGAAAGCAGGATTGGGATGGACACTGCTCAAAGCAAGGATCTTTCTCTCTGACCACTGACCTAGCCTCCTTCCCTAGAGAAGATCACACACGGACCAGGCTGTGTGACCTGACAGCAGCGTCTCCATTTAACGCTATAGCACCGGCCAGAGAGGGATGTAGTGGAATTATTTATTGAAATAACTTTTGAGGAGCAAAGTTTTCCTGAGGGTGCCGGGGCTGTGTGGTCTTTGATGATGATGTGTGTGGAGAGAATGTGACAGAACAGAGCTCTTGTCATCAGAAGTTGACAGATGTCTGCCATCAAGACAGCCCCTGGCAGGCATCCATCTCCTCGAGACAGAGGTCCATGTCCTGCTCTCCTTTGTGTTCCTGATCCCTAAAGCTTAGTAACTACTTGGCAAATGAGACCACATGAATCTCCAACAGAGCCCCCAGGAAAGACTGGTGTGTGACACTATTCCCGGGGAGATGTGAACAAATGTCTGCTCCTCTCAGATAGGGAATGGACCAGAGAGCAGAGTAAGGGTACCACCACTGTCCAGCTGAGTAAATCAGTTTGCTTACAGGAGTGTGGCTGAGGGGTTGGTTACAGCAGTGTAGAAACTCAAAGGCAGCTACGGCCGAAAGTCCACCCCAGCACGGGTGCTAGCTCATGAAATCTAGAAGCCTGGAGCTCTCTATACATCTTGCAGGCAACTCAGCAGGTCAGAGTCTCTTCCCCTCAGCAGTTCTCACTGATTAGATAGCCTTGGGAAGGGAAGGAACTTGTGTATCTGGTCAGTTTCAAAAACTTCCTGAGACTTATGAGTTGTTCACTTCCTGAGTCTTAAGGAGCCTCCCTTTAGAACCTTCCGAGTCTTAATAGCTTCCATCCAGAATGGAATATTTCAACACAGAGGAAATTACTACACAGCATGGACTCAGAACGATGCTCTGGATGGTATTCCAAGTGGGAAGTGGATTAGCTTCCCTTATTGACTGCAGAAAGGGCATTGTTTCAAAATGCCACACAAGCCATTTTCCAACGGAAGGCTTGACTGTTTGTTCCAATCAGACATTATACCTGAACCAAAGCAGTTTCATGGGCAGCCATCCACCCTCACATCCATCCATCCCCCCATTTATCCACTTATCCCTCATCCGTGCATTCATCTATTCATCCCCATCCATCCATTCATCTACCCATTTATCCATCTCTTCAGCCCCCTTCCATCCAACAATTTATCCGTTTATCCCTTATCTGTATATTCATCTGTTCATCCTCCAACCATCCATCCACCCATCCATCCATTCATCCTCCATCCTTCCACGCTCCCTCCTATCCTGCCACCCATCCATCTGTGTTGATTGACACTTAGTCTACCCCAGGCAGTCTGCTGGGTGCAAGCATACAGACATGAACTCAACTTCAGACAATAAGGAGGTGGTCACACACATCAGGTCTCAGGGACTGGAGAGATGGCTCAGTCCGTAAAAGTACTTGTTGTATAGTGTGAAGACCTGAGTTCAGTTCTCCAGAACACATGTTAAAGAGCTGGGTGTGGTGGTGCAATTTTGTGATACCGTACTAGAGAGGTGGAGACAGGTGGATCCCTAGTGCTCAATGGCCAACAGTCTACTAAGTGAGTGTCAGGTCTCCTTGGGAGACCCAATTTCAAAAAGCAAAGTGGATGGTGACTGAGGGACAACACCCAGTGTTGCCCTTTGGCATACTCATATGCATACACTTGTCTACACACACACACACACCATATCAGAGTTCATATGTGACCACTTTTTGTTTCTTGTGTGCACTAGGCAGTGCTCTACTCCCTACATCTAGATAGCCCTATCTGTCACAACCCTTAACCAATAGTAACCAGTGGAGCCTAGAACATTCTTGACAATTTTCCAGGAGCTCTTCGGTTGCTTCAGATCACTGAGAAAATGCCAAAGAATGGTACTGGTCCCTCATCAGCCTTTGACGGTCTCCATTGGGCCCAGCTTGGCTCAGCCCCTTTGGCCTTCCAGAAAGGTCTGGTGAGGGTCCCAGCTGTTCTGCCTCAGGAGCTTTGATTGCAGCATCATTGTATGACGCATTGAGGGGTAGGGTGGTCGCCCTGTGGCCGTCCCTGAATTCAGCTGTGCAGGACAAGTCTGTGGTCTCGCTGCTCCTGCCAGTTGGCTGATCCTGTGCCTTCCTGTCACTGCAAATTGGAGGATCAGCTCCGTCATCTGGACCCATGATGGGGTTTTTATTTTTATTAGAATGAGTGCCCTTAAGAAGCAGCTGAACATGCTGGCTAATTACAGCCAGAGAGAACAGCTTAGCAGCAGGCATACTGAAATGGAAATTGTATTTGGCCCATACTCAGCACCAAGCAAGTGGACAGTGCTGAATAACCCCATCCTGCCATCCTGCCATCTAGCCATCCTGCCATCCTGCCATCCAGCCATCCAGCCAGCTGCCAAACACTTGGAAGAGCTACTGCCACCAACTTCTACCAGGCTGCCAGGGCTGCTGTTCTCCTAGAAGCCCCAGGTTCTACGGGAACCAGGTAGATGTGGCTGAGTGGTTAAATGCTAAAGCTTTCCCTCACAACACTCCCATCCCAAAAAGGCCTTTTCACAGCTTTATAGAGCAGAATATCCAGGGGTGAACTTAGCCTTTGTTCCCTGCACTTGACCAGAGTCCAAAGCAACCCCGTGTGGAGGACATCTGGCCCCTGCAGGCATGCTGAGATTTGCTCTCTATGAAGTTTGATGGGTCTTTCTCTTAGTGAGTTGGGGGTACAGAGAGGGCTGGCAGTACCCTAGGGTGAACTCAGCCCACCTGGGGGGCTGAGGTATGCAGAGGATGAATTCTAGTAGTTGAGGGGGCAAGTTCCTCTACAGAGATGGTGAAGGGTCTCCTGGTGGCTGAACAGTCAGGACATTTAAGTGGCATAAGAATTCTGTTGCAGCATGAGAAGCATCATTTGTCTCACTCTCTAAAATATGTGCTGGTTATGGCCAGGAGCAATGTTTCTCTGGGATTGTGGTGATTAAAGAGGAGGACTGTCAAGAAAAGAACTTGAAAGGGTTTGAAATGAACTGAAAACATAAATTAATGGCTGCCTCACCTAGCACCCTTTAGAGTTATCTGATTCCTCAGGGCTGCTCCTTTATTTTCTCCGTGGGCCATCTTGAAGCTCTGGAAACTATAGAAAACTCCCACTGATGCAAATGATTCTTAATTCAGATGAATGCAAATAGATTTTATCTTATAGAGAGTAAGGATATGGGGCTGTAGGGATGTTTCAGTGGTTAAGAACACTGGCTACTTTTGCAGAGGACCTGAGTGTGCTTCCCAGCACCCATATGACAGCTAAGAACTTTCTGTAACTCCAGTTCCAGGGGATCCAGTGTCCTTCTCTGATCTCTATGGACATTGCATGCAGATAGTACACTTAGATTCATGTAGGCAAACCACTCATAAACAGAAAATAAAAATAAACTAAGAGGATAAGGATATAAATGTTGTTCCGTAGATACTGATCAGTTTCGCAACTACTTGTCAATTAATTTTGGTATTATTAATGTATGTGTTTTACTTTCGCTAGACACAGTTGGAATATCTTATGGGTTTCCTTATATATTAATGAGCTAATTAAAATTGATGATACAGAGGGTTGGAAAGATGGCTTAGTGGGTAAAGCACTTGCATGTGAGCATGAGGACCTGAGTTCAAATCCCCAGCAGCAGTGTAGAAAGCTGAGGGTGGTAGTTCATAATAGCAATCCTAGTGCCGGAAGGCAGAGACAGGAAGATTCCTGGAGCTTCCTGGCCAATCAGTCTAGTCAATCAGTGGGCTCCAGATTCAGTGAGAGACCTTATATCAAAAGATAAGATTCAGAGCAATAGAAGAAGACATCTAACATCGACCTCTGGCCTCCACATGCACACCCATATGCGTGTTTACACATATACCCCCACACACATACATGTAATTATTGATGCTGGTTCATTTCATGTTTGTATGAGGGCCATGATGACCCTTCATATCCGTTTATCACTGACCATAAATTGCCCTTCTCAGTAGCCAGGTTCCTGATTATTGCTCCTCCCACTCAGAACTCTTTGTTCCTATGCCACCTGTCGGCCTCCCTATTCACACTCGGTGTGTGTGTCGGGGAGGCGTTCAATCATGTACTTGAGTATGTATGCACATATGCTCACATGCATGTGGAGGTCAAAAGACAACTTCAAGTGTTATTCCTCAGGTACCATCCACTTTGTATTTTGTACCCAGGCTCCTTCACCTGCCCTGGAGTTTACCAAATAGGCTGGGCTGCTTGGCCAGTCATCTCCAGGGTTCCTTCCATCTCCATCTCCACAGGACTGGGATTACAAAGGCCTATCTCCACACCTGAATTTTTATGTGGAGTTCTGGGGATTGAACTTAGGCTCTCAGACTTACATGACAACCACTTTGCCAACTGAATCAGCCCCTCCCCCACCCTTTACCTGTAGACTCGGTTTCCTCTCCTGCCCCTGAAATGCTGGTGGAATCTGAAGACCCACAGCAGTCCTCCTCGTCCCACCTGCTTGTCCCAGTGACCTTTGCATATGCTAAGTCTCTAGTAAGTGTTTTCAGTTTCTTTCTTCCCCAGGCCTCAATCTGGAGGCCAAATATCTCCCAGATGGCTATACCTGGATGTCTCACAGACTCATCAAAGTCAAATTTATTTACAATAGCACTGTCATCTTCACCCAACATGGTACCTTTTCTAAGCCAGAACTACAAGTCATTCTTAACTCCTACAGCATTCCCTTTCCCCACAATCTCTTTGCCTTTCTCATTCCCACAACCACTAATGGGAACTGGCTGTTGCTCTGTCCTACTTCCCCCCATGGGTGTGACCTCCTGAAGGCCACTCATCATTGAGCTACCAGAGGCAGGTCTAGGGCAACCCCCAAGGAGACCTAGCTTTGGTTAAAATCGGGTGTAGGAGGCACAGCCTGTTGAGGTGCTGTCCCTGGTGCTGAATCGTGCATTAAACTTGGCCAAGGGAATTCTTCCTCTGGAAACCCCTTCAAAGCTACAGCAAAGGCTCTGTGGAGCTCTGCACAGCAAGGCTTGGCACCCTCTTGACACCATTGGCTTCCCCCAAATTGTGCGTTACTTCAGCCACGAACAGAAACCCAGCTGCTGGACTATCCTCTCACCAGATTGCTAAACTAATCCCATCCACTATAGAACTGGTTGCCTGAGAATAGATTCTAGGCTGATTAGCAAGGGAGACAGCAACATTCATCATCTGGCCTCCGCCTGCCTTTCCGGATTTGTCTCCCCATTGGTCTGCTTTTTTGTGCTTCAGCAGCATGCATTGCTCCTGGTTTCCAGAGCAGCATGTCTGAGAATTATATCCCATCCCGACCCCAACTCCTGTCATGCTGCAGTCAGTTCCTTCTTACCGGTAACCCCCACCAGGTGATGCTCTGGTGTCAAGACACTGCCAGTCTCCTAGGAGGCACAGCCTAATGTCCTTTCTGTCTGTCCACTAAGGTAGTGTAGATGGTGCTGTCCCCATCTGTTCCTCTAGGAGGCACAGCCATGGACAGTCTCCAGTGTTGGAGACACAGTCCCCACCTTCTCCCTAAACTCTGTTCTTGGTGCTGAATCACCTGCTAGGAAAGCTAGGTTCTTATCGCAACAGCAAAAGCAGGAAGTGACAGCCCTGACAGTTCTGGAAGAAAATCATCTTAATGATCTTCCTTATTCACGTCTGCAAAGATATTCTCCTATGTTTTCAGCAGATCTGTGGTTCTGGGACTCATGTCCTCTGATAGCCGTCATGGTTTATGTTGCTTTGACCACAGGCATTGCTGTTAAGATTTACAAATTGGGTGTCTTCTTGTACTTTCTCCTCAGTGACTTGTCAGTCCCCTTTCACCTATTTTTATATCTAGGCTTTAGGAATTTTTTTTCCTGTACTTTGTGGCAAGTATTTTTTTATTTGCTTTTTACCCTAAATTTTTAGGATTTTTTTTTTTTTTGAGTCAAGGTTTCGTATACCCTGGGCTGCTCTTGTTTGTGAAGTAACAAAGGATGAGCTTGAACTTATTATTTATTTATTAACTTTGTTTATTTTTATTTTATGTGTTAAGTGCTTTGCCTGCATGCCTGTATATAAGTGCATTTGTCTGTACAATGATGGGGCGATGAGAAGAGATCATTGGATCCCCTGGAACTGGAGTTATGGAAGGTTGTTAGCTACCATATAGGTATTAGGAACTGAACTAGGGACTTCTGCAAGAGTAGCCAGTTCTGTTAACCAGCCCAATGACCTTGAACTTCTGATCCTCCTTGAGATCACAGGCATGGTTTATATGATGCTTCAAATGGGACCCGGGACTTCTCATGCTAAGCTACCAACTGAGCTACATATCCATCCCTGTGGATTATTATTTTTTAGAGAAGTGTTTGTTCTGATGTAGTTAAGTATGTTGATATCTTCCTGCATTTCAATTAATTTTGTTTAGATATTTTTAAAATATTTTATTTATTTTTATATTATGGGTACAAATGTAATGTCTGCATATAGGTGGATGCACCCATGCTGTGCAATGCTGCCAGAAGTCAGAAGAGGGTGTCAGATCCCCTGGAATTAAAGTTACAGATGGTTGTTAGCTGCCATGTGGGTGCTGGGAATTGAACCTAAGTCCTCTGCAAGAGCAGCCAGTGCTCTTAATCACTGAGCCATCTCTCCAGCCCTTGTTTGGATATTCAAGCATTATCAAGCACAAAATAATTATTAACCTAGATTTTGACCTTGCTTGTGAAGGGTTAATTTTTAGCATCTGTTACTCTAAATTCACCTGGAATTTAGGCATACTGTACAGTGTAATATGTAGTTTTCTTTCTGTCTTTCATTTTGCCAGTGTAGTTTACTAAACAATTCATTTATTTGTGATATTAACTTTTCACATCCTAAATGAACTCACTTTTACAAAGTCCGGGATTTGCTTCGATCCATTCAGTCATTTTTTTTTCCCTGTCAGTTTATAGTATTTTAGTGGTTTTCAGCTCCAAAATCTGTTTTAATAACCGAAGAGGGAGTCCCTTCATCTTTTCAAAATATATCATTTCTTTTCATTAAAAAATGAACTATTTTTTTAAAGGTTCACACCTTTAATCCTAGCATTGAGAAGGCAGAGGTGGAGCTCTGTGTAATTAAGGCCAGCCTAGTCTACACAGTGAGTTCCAGGCCAGCCTAGTCTACACAGTGAGTTCCAGGCCAGCCTAGTCTACACAGTGAGTTCCAGGCCAGCCTAGTCTACACAGTGAGTTCCAGGCCAGCCTAGTCTACACAGTGAGTTCCAGGCCAGCTGGGGCTACAGGGAGTTGTCCAAAACAACAATGACAACAGAGTTCCACTAAGGTATTATTTACTTATTTTACTTTTCTTTTCAAGACAGGATCTCAGGATGTAGTCTGGAGTGGCCTCACACCTGCTGTGATCCTCCTGCCTCAGCTCCCGAGTGCCGCAGTTGCAGGTGTGCGCCACCATGCCAGTTCCTGTTCAGTTTTTAATCGATTGAAACTTGTGATGCATTTTATAAGAACTGGCTTCTTGAAATTCTGCCTTTCCATCTAGAGGATAATACGGATGTACATTTATTTGGCTTTCTAAATAGCTTTGTGAACCTTGTACATTCATGCCCATGAGCACTGTACAGTTTCCATTAAGGTTACCCTAAGGTTTGGCCTCATCACTGCCATAAATGGAATTTTTTCTCATTCATCTTCGAGCTTGTTATTGCTAGAATACAGAGCGGCTATTGATGTCTAGTTATTTGTTTTCCATTCAGCTGCTTTCCATATTCTCTTATTATCCTAATGATCTTCCTGTTGATCTTCGTTTTCAAGGTAGACAATCATATCTTCTCCGAATAATAGGATTTATTGTCCCTTTTTTGTTTTTCATATCTTACTGGGCTATCAGAATAATTTTAAAGGATAATGAGTATGGTAGACTCTTGTTGTTTTTTTTCCCTCTATCTCAGTTGAACACCTTCTAGGATTTCAGCACTTGGTATAAAATTGACTTTTTGTTATTTGTCGAGTTATAATTTGCATAGAACAAAACACAGAGATTTTAAGTGAGCTTTGACAAACATATACATGTGTAGTCCAGGCCTCAAACAAGATGGGACTCATTTAAATCTTCTCACACCTTCCCTGTGTCCCTGTCAGGACCCTCTTCCTTCCTCAGAGTCAAACACCGTAGATGAGTTTTGTCTGTTTTTCAACTTAGAGAAGTGAATTAAGACACTGATTTGCGGGCCTGGAGAGATGGCTTAGCAGTTAAGAATACTTACTGCTCTTCCAGAGAGCCTCAGTTCAGTTCCCAGCACCTACATCAAGTGATTCACAACACCTGTAACTCCAGCTCTAGGGGACCTGACGCCCTCTTCTGGCCTCAGTAGGCACTGCATTCATGTACACATACCTACCCACAGACAAACATATACACATATTTAAAATGAAATAAATCTTTTTTGAAAAGATATTGATTCAGAAGCTGAAGAGATGTTTCAGAGGTTCAGAGCAATGGCTGTTCTTGCAGATGACACAGGTTTGTTTCCCAGCAATCCACATGACAACTAACAACCACCCAAACCTCCAGTTCCAAGGTATCCAACACCCTCTTCTGGACTCTGCAGGCATTGCATGATGCAGTTGCACTTATATACATGCAAGCAAAATACTCATACACATTAAATAAATAAATAATTTTAAAAATAAAATTAAAAGATACTGATTTGAAGGAGCAGTTTTCACCTCATGATACATTTCTCTCATTCTTCATTGTTAGGATTTTAAAGCTTGTGTAGAGGAATTTCTCATTTCTAAGCATCTGTATACATTCTTTAAGGGGAGCCACATGAGAAACTAGAGCCACGCATTCTTTAACTTTAATTCTTCCCCCCACTGTCTTGCAATGGGGAACCATTTGCCACAAGTTCAGACAAATCTAACAATGATGCAGTCACCATTGTTTGAAGTCATTAGATGTGGGAAGATTCTTGAGCAGAACACAAGTTCATCTAGTAGGCAAAGAACACTCACAAAATCAAATCACAAATCCAAGGACATAGGACATGGCTTAGGTTAGTACATGAACATTTGCCCAGGAAGTATCTGAGAGTCAGGACCTTCTAAGGAGCTCCTGTCACTGCACAAGGGAGGCCAGAGGGGGCCCATTCTTGGAAGTGAACCAGATGTGAGAATGTGCAGGATCTACATACATGTGCCATCTTCATGGGAGCCCCAGGCCCTAGAAGCCTGAATACAGGAGGAACCCAGACATGCCAAGCATGTGTATTTGCAAAAACACAAGTTTCCTTGGGCCAAAAGAAGCCAGAGGCAAAGATGAAATGATCTACTTTTTTAAAGCACTTTCTATATAGTAATATATATTTAAGCCAATGGTAATATTTGCTGATTGCCTCTAGCAAAATGTTACCAGATGTACAAAGAAAGACTTGCTTATCTGCCTCCACCATGACACACTTGCTGACAGCCTAGTGTGCCTCCTTCCACAGTAAAATGGGAGGCCTGTGAGGAATATCAAGTGACCACAGGATGCCAGACGAATGTCTCACACAGTGGAGAACCACACAGAGCTGGTGAGCAAGTTGGCAGGAACATATGAAAGCAGAGTGTGAGACTTAATACGGGGGCTGCTGAGGCTGGTGCAAGACTGTCAGCTCTGCTTAAATTGCCTACCTACTTCCCCTGAAGGAGGAGACTAGGAATATCCAGATCTTTGGGAAGCAAGAGGACCACTGAGGAGCGTCTGTCTGGGCAGAGCCTCTGTGACCTTGATGACCTTGCTGGATTTGTGATGCTTTCCAGAGACTTTAGAAGTGATGTCCTTGGGCAGTCTGTCTCTTCTGTTTTACATTTATTTATTTATTATGTATATGAGTGTTTTGCCTGTATGTAAATGCACATGCATCATGCAATGCTCAAAGAAGCCAGAAGAGGGCATCAGATCCCCTGGGACTGGGGATGGTTGTTAGCCACCATGTGGATGCTGGGAGCCAAACCTAGGCCTCCTGTGAAAGCAGTCAGTGCTCTTATCCACTGAGCTATCTCTCTAGCCTCCTGTCTCTTCATAAGTGTAAAACATTCTAGAGTCCTCAGTGGCCTGCTCTGTTTTGTACCCAGTCCACCTGTGCACTCTCTCTCTCTCTTTCTCTCTCTCTCTCTTCCCCCGCCTCCTCCCCTCTACCTCTTAGTCTCAAACTATTTAACTAAAAGTGGCCTTAAACTCCTGAGTGCTGGGATTACAAACATGCAACAACTGCCCCCAGTTTATGCAGTGCTGGTTATGAAACCTAGGACTCCATGTATGCTAAGCAGACACTGCAAACTGAGCTACCTCCCCAGCCTGCCTGTACTTTCGTTGTATGTATATGTGTGTGCATTGTATATGTATGTATGCAGATGCTCTCACCCAAGCCTGTGGTTGTAGAGGCCAAAGGCAGGCATTAGCTGTCTTGCTCTGTCACTCTCCACCTTGAAACAAGGTTTCTCACTGAACCTGGAGCTGGCTGTTTCAACTAGACTGGCGGCCAGCAAGCCCCCACAATGTAATCCTCCTGTGTCTGTCCCCCAGCGCTGGAGTTGCAGATGCACACCACCATGCCCAACTTGTGTAAAATTGCTGGGAATGTGAACTCGGGTTCTCATGATGGCACCACAAACACTTTACCCACTGAGCCATCCCCCGCCATGCTTTCTCAGCCAGCTTCTGGAAGATGCTCTCTGAGAATCCCTGTCTCTGGATCCCCCTCCCCAGCATAACTGGACTCTTCCTCCACAGAGAACTTCTGAGCTCTGTGGTTTCATGCTTTCTCCTAGTGCCACAGGTGACTTTTCATGTGCAAACCAGTCGCTGTCTGGCACACCGCACTCCATGAGCTCATCTGCTCTGGTATAAAAACCGCTTCCGACTGTCACTGCACAATATGTTAAACATCTTCATCTCTGCTTGCTATTATGTACTTAAAAGCTGATGGGCTTTGTGGTGTTTTGCTCGCCTCAATGGCAGAGGCTTTGTTCTCCTCACTTCAGAGGGTTCTGGAGCTGTCTTTGAAATGCATCTCACACAGGTATTTTCTAATAGCCTTGGAGTTGTTAAGGAGTGCTTCGACTTTCGCCTCATTTTCCTATGGGATTTTGTATATTGAGTCTACCTTTAAGAGCATTTGCTCTCCATTTAAAATGTAGCTAGGAAGAAAATGTTTGTCACAGGTATTGATGACCATTGTTTTGGCACAGCCCAGAGGGGGGTCTGGGATATGGGGAACATCAAGACTCACCCTGGAGGTAGTTCTCTACTCCAGGGCAAGCTGGGGGCCCACACATCTTCACTTACCTTAGGGAAGTCTTGCAGACAAACATAACCTGTGTGGGTGTATACATATGCATGCGTGTGTGCATGTACATAAGGAATTCAGATGTCAGTCTCAAGTGTCCTTCCTCAAAAGTAATCCACCTTATCATTATTTTGAGATATGGTCTCTCACTAGCCTTGAATCTCCTATTAGGTTAGGCTGGCTGGTCTGGGAGCCCAAGGAATCTGCTTGTCTCTGACTCCCCAGAATGGAGGTTACAAGTACGCACCGCCTTGCCTGGGATTTTATGTAGATGCTGAGGACCCAAACTCAGGCCTTATGCATGGGCATTAAGTACTTGTCAATTGAGCTGTCTCCTCTACACCTGTGTTTAAAACATTTGTTTATAGGACTGAAAAGAAGACTCAATAGTTAAGAGCACTGGGTGATCTTGCAGAGTGTTGAGGTCCCTCTGCTCGGCGCCAGACCGTGGAAAGCGGGTGAGAGGCAGGGAGTTAAGATACAAACTCCAGGAGTTGGGTGGAATGAATGTGGATGGCGAGCCACAGCAAAACTCGTTTATTCAAGGAGGTGCAGGAGGTTTTATAAGTTTGGTTGGCCAACCCCCTATGGGGTGGTTCATCTCCAGAAGGATACAGGTTCTGTCCAGATGCAGGGGCCACTCCCTTAATCCTCATAGCAGGTGACCTTGCCAAGGCCCACACTGCACCATGCCCTTCAGCAGAGGACCTGGGTTTGGTTTCCGGCACCCACATGGCAACTAACAACTGTCTATAACTCCAGTTCCTGGGGATCTGATGCCCTCTTCTGACTTCTGTGGGCATTGCATGACAGAGGTGCACCCACCAAGATGTACACAATACACTTACACACATAAAATAAAAATAATAAAATATTTTTAAAAAATAAAATTTCTTAAATAAATATTTTTTAAAATGTGTTACATGTATTAGTGTTTTTCCTGCATGTATGTAAGTGCACCCATGTGTGCAGTGCCCATGGAGGTCAGAAAAGGGGTCAAATACCCGAGAACTGGAGTTACAGACAGTCGTGAGTCACCATGTGAGTTCTGAGACCCGAACCTAGATCCTCTACGAGAGCAGTCAGTGCTCTTAACCGCTGAGCCATCTCTCAGGCCCTAATCCCTGTCTTTTAATGACTGGATGAGCTTTGAGCTGGATCAGATTTACTTAGCTGAAGGGTCTTGTGAAGACAGAGCCCATCTGGATGGATGACACATTGGAGCCTAGCTCTGCACAACTGAGCTCCACAGAGGCTGAAGCTGTGTGTTTCTCTTCACAAACTGTGCTATTAATTCAAGAGCCCTTTCACATAGAGGAACAAATGAATGTTCAGTAACCCCAGACTGACCTCCACAGTTCTTCAGGCTGAAAACTAAGCATAGCTCCAAAAAACCTCATGATAATTTCTTTAAGCCAAAGTATGAATCTGTGTTGGTATTTCTCTCATTGTGCATATTTTGTTAATGAACTTGGAACACTTTTTATAGTATACACAATATGTGCACATATACAAACATATACTCACATACAAATATACACAAAATGTACATCACATAGAATCTACTACCATTTTTCTATGACGTGAGAAAACATGGTCCAGGGTATTGGTGTAGTGTTCTCAAGAGATGATCCAAATTTTACATGGCTTGTGGAATTCTAGAGCTCTTTTAAGAAAATAACACACCATTCAAAGGGTGTCTGCTAGGACCCTGTCCTAGTTTCATTTCTGTTGCTGTGATAAAGCCTCCTGACCAAAAGCATCTTAGGGGAGGAAAGGGTTTATTTCAGTTCACAATCGCAGGTCACAGCCCATCATTTCAGGAAAGGCAAGGCAAGAATTCAGTGTGTCACATTCACAGTCAAGTGCAGAGAGAGATGAATGCACCCAGGCTTGCTGGCTTATGCTCAGCCAGCCTTCTGCATCTTATACAAGCCCAGGGCCCAACCCAGGAAAAGTTGCCACCAACGTTCAGATGGGTCTGCCCACATCAGTAAACCATCAAGACAGTCTCCCACAGACATCCTTACAGGCCAACCTGATACAATACCTCCTTGAGACTTTTCCCAGTATCTAAGTTATGTCAGGTTAACCGTTGAGATTAACAAGCACAAACCTCAAAAAGGGCCAAGTATCAGAGGAACCGAGCCACCAAGGCCCCTCTTATCGTGCCTGTTAAAGGGATAGATCGGTTATTTCTATCCTTGCTATGGCAGAATACCTGGCAAAGGCAGCGTGAGGGAGGGAGGGTTTGTTGTGGCTCACAGTTGCAGGGATTCCAGTTGTCTTACTTTGCTTTCTGATGCTGTCATCAAACACTGACCAAAAGCAAGCTGGAGAGGAAAGGGTGTATTTCAGTCTTCAGCTCACAGTCCATCATCAAGGGAAGGCAGGGCAAGAGCTCAAGCACAAATCTGGAGGCAGGAACTGATGCACAGACCATGGAGGAATGGGACTTACTGGCTTGCTCATCTGGCCTGGGCTCAACCTTCTTTCCTTTACAACTCCGGGCCGCCTGCCGAGGGTAAGCACCACTCACATTTGGTTGAACCTTCCATTGCAATTTCCACCTCCTCTAGTTTGTGTCAAGTTAACAAAAGCCAACACGTGGGAAGGCATGATGGCAGGAGCGTGAGGCAGCCGATCCCACAGCATCCAGAGGTTTGTCTCCTAGATGATTCTAGATTCTGCCAAATTGACAGTACTACCTATCACAGGACCGATGTGAGCCTCTGGCCAAGAGAAACATTCTGTGACACTGTTTGCAGTGGACACAGGTTCCATCCTTTGATGGTGTTCCACACCAGACACAGCAGGTCCTCTAACACTGACACTGAGCACCCACCAGATCCAAAGCTGCCCATCCCACCCTCCGGGATCCAGCATGGAGAGTGCGCATTCAAGCTTCAGCCAGAGCTCTGGCATGGCCTTCCGCCTCCAGCTGGTGAACCAATACATGTGAACTCCGGGACTCACATGCATATGCACATGCATAATCATGTCTGCTTGGTTCTCCTTTGTGGTATGTGTATTACGTGTTTACATATTTGTATACATGTGCATGTGTGTGTGCATATGCGTGGAGGCCAGAGGTAGACCTTGGCTATCCTTCCTCAGGCACTGTCCACCTTGTTATTTTTATACAGGGTGGCCGGGAGCTCACCAAGTAGACTAGGCTGGCTAGCCAGTGAGCCTCGGGGACCTTCCTGTCTCTATCTCCTGGGAGCAGGGATTACAGACATGTGCCACCACTTTAGACTTGTTTTTTGAGACAGGTTTCCTTTGTAGCCCCAGCTGGCCTCGAACTCACTATGCAGACTACTTTGGCCTTAAACTCACTGAGCTCCTCCTGTCTCTGCCTCCCAAGTGGTGAGATTAAAGACCTGAGCCACTTTGCCCAGCTACTGTGTTGGGTTTTTTTGTGAGTTTTGGGAATCAAACTCAGGTCCTCCTGCTTGCAAGATAAGAACTTTATCAACTGAGCCACTGCCTCAACTCCTTGATAAGCCTTCTTCTCTTGCAAAACACCCAGAATTTTCTAGTAGGCCCCACAGTACTTTGAAACTGGCCTCTCTGTCTCTCTTGTCTGGCTTCAGACCAACAAGCCTGGTTTGCCAACAAGCCTGCCTTTTTGTTTTTTAATAAGCTTGTTGTTTCAGTTTAGCCTAATTATCCCATGTACCCCACACTGAGACTCATTATTTCTAACATCTTTTATTAGCAAGGTGCATTTTTCAGAGGAGCCTATCTTGACTCATCGTGATCAGTCAGGCCCATGCTGGCCTCATCGTGATCAGTCAGGCCCATGCTGGCCTCAGATGCTCCCTGTTTCCCTTTACTCTTTGCTTCCTGTCTTAAAGTCCCTCCCAGAATCCCACAGGATGTTTAGTCATCCTGTTTCCTCGGGTTCCTCTGACAGGACAGCTTCTCAGACTAGCCTCATTTGTGATGACCTTGACGGCTTGAGGCGAGCTGGCTGGGTGTTTTATAGAACGTTGCTCAGTTGGAGTTTGCCTGATGTTTTTCTCATAGTTAGCCCGAGTGCTGGAAGAAGACCCAGAGGGAGAGACCTTTCTCCTCAGATCCTGTCAAAGACTTAAGCTGTGGGTTAGAGTTATCACTACTGATGCTTAATAAGCAGTGCATGTGTGTCTGTGTCTATCTGTGTGTGTGATATGTGTGGGTACACATGTTTGTAGAGACCAGAGGACAATCTTGGGTATCTCTCAGTCCCCTGTCACCATATTCACCTTATCTTTTGAGACAAGGACTGTACTGGAGCTCAACCATTAGGCTGACCAGCCTAGGAGAACCCCAAGGACCCTCTGCCTCTACTTCCCCAGCACTGGAATTGCAAGTCCATGCCACTATGCCCAACTTTATTTTTTTGGTGTGAATTCTGGAGATGGAATTCAGATCTTTATGCTTGCAAGACAAGCACTTTACTGACTCTTTACTGACTGAGCCATCTCTCCACCCCTTAACAGACCTTTTAAGCTCGAAAAAGTTTAGCTTAGCTGTGCCTGAGTTCAGGGTCCCAGCTTTGCCTGTCACAAGCATGCAGTATGATCCTTAGGAATGCAGAAGTCTGGAAGGACAGCCCGACAGAGAGGGAGGAGTCTCTGATTAATGTCACATCTCCTCTCTAGGGACACACTAGGGTCTTCATGGACACTCATCCAGGAGAATGGCTCAGCCTCTTGTCCATCTTGGTGACCAGCTCTCTAGCTTCCAGGGCTGGGTCTATTCAGTGTGAGAACAGCTGCTGGGGAGCCCTTGTACTTGGCCCTCGTCATCTCTCACATATGGGTGAGGCCACTCACAGCCCCTTCCAAGTTTCTGTGAATATGAGTACCAGAGCCCATCAGTAGCATTGAGAACACCATGAGAAGTGTTTTAGCCCAGTAGATGGGTGTTGGGTTCCTACTGTGTGCAGGGCACTGTTCTAGTTACTGAGGATGGAGTGGTGGTACCTAAGGGAGGGTGTCTGGTGAGGAGACAGTACTGTTAATACTCAGTGTTCATATTTAATGGGATATAGCATACACACAGCTCTGGTATTAAAATAAGAAAAATAATAAATTTGCTTTTTATTTCTTCCACTAAACTAGGGTGGGTGGATTTATCTACTCTTTGTGCATTCATGTGTTTATATGTGTATTTATGCATGTGTTTGTGTGGGTGAGTACATGTGGGCATGTGGGCATGTGCATGAAGAGGCCAAATGTCAACATGGGTGTCCTCCTCTGCCATTGTCCATCCTAGGTATTTATTTATTTATTTTATGTTCTACGAGGGTTTTGCCTGCATGTATGTGGCACACACATGCCTGCATTATCCAGAGAGACCAGAAGAGGGGAATCAGATCCCCTGGAACTGGAGTTATGGATGGTTGTTAGCCATCGTGTGGGTGTTGGGAATCAAACCTGGGTCCTCTGGAAGAGCAGTCCAGTGCTCTTAACCACTGAGCCATCTCTTCAGCCCCCATCTTAGTTTCTGAGACTCTCACTAAATCTGGAGTTCATTTATGCACATTGCTTCGACAAGGCTTGCTGGCCAGTGTACTCCAGTGTTCCTCTTGTCTGTCCCCAGACAGTGCTGGGGTTGCAGGTGCAGGCCCCCGCCTCCAGCTTGCCACATAGTACTGGAGATCTGAACTAAGTTCAGTTCTCATGCTGTGCAGCTCACCCACGGAGCCATCTTCCCAGCCTGGATTGTTTCATCTCTTAATATCTCTCAGTCAACAGAGTCCCTGACCAGTCTCCTTCACTCATGATCCTTCTCATCTGGGCAGAGTCTATGATGTCTGTCCTGAGTGCCTCATGCCCTGGAGATGAGCCACAGTGTTGTTGACTCTACCCCTGTGTCTTCTTTCTTACTTGGAAACTAAATTTGAGTCACATTCTATCTAGGCATCCTGTGGAATCT
This sequence comes from Eospalax fontanierii, assembly GCA_035773235.1. Classification (NCBI taxonomy): domain Eukaryota; kingdom Metazoa; phylum Chordata; class Mammalia; order Rodentia; family Spalacidae; genus Eospalax; species Eospalax fontanierii. Next base: position 25,617,093 of record CM069524.1, read on the forward strand.
GTTAACACATGTGTGTGAGTTGGTGAATACATATATATGTATGTGTATGCATGTGTGTACAAGCATGTGTATATAAATGTGTGTTGTGCATACATGCAGAAGTGTGCACATGTGTGTTGATCTGTGCATGCACAAGCATGTGTGTGTGCATTGGTGCATGTCCACATAGGCGTATGAGTGCCAACATTGGTATGTGTATGTGCTGGCACACACACACACTATCCCAAGCATGTTTATGCACACATGTGTTGCATGTATGAACCAGCATGTGTGCATATGTGTGTGTACTCCTGAGTGTCACTGGGTTCTTCCTAGTGTAAGGTCTCCTGCTTCATGTTTGGTGATGCTGAGGTTGATCCACAGATGTAGATACTGACACCCTGTGAAGCCTTGGAGGAGTTATGTAAGCCTCCATGAGCCTTGCTTTTCTAACTGTGAGAGAAGAGTCATCAAACCTTCTCCTGGAGGGGCTTTTGGCCACTGCAGCTGTGGAAGCTCCTTTTTGATGCCATTGTGCAGGTGTTGGGAATTCACAATGATGATGGCCCTCCTGGTTGTTAAGAAAAACTCCACATCAGAAAACATTTTACCTCCTTTGGATCATTAATTGAGAAAATGCTAATGGGCCTTTTTATTGGAAGCTTCCAATACGTTTCCAAAGACTGAATCCTTCAGCCTTAAAGGGCTGGAGATGTGGCTCGTTTGATAACATGCTTGCCTAATGTGCGTGAAGTCCTGTGTTCCATCTCCATCATGACATAAACCAGGAGTGGTGGCATACAGTTGTAATCCCAGAGGTGAGGGCAGAAGGATCAGAAGTTCAAGGTCATCTTTGATTACTTAGTGAGTTTTAGACTAGCCTGTCTCAAAAAAGAAAGGAAGGAAGGAAGGAAAGGTGGGATGGAGAGGGGAGAGGGGATTAGCTAGGGGAGATGGCTCAGTGAATAAGAATACTTGCTGTGCAAGCATGAGAACCTGAGTTCGAATCCCCAGATCCTATATAATATGGGCATACCTGTAACCCTGGCATTGAGAGACAAGTAGATCCCAGAAGCTTGCTGGCCAGCCTGTCTAACCTCAACAGCAAACTTCAAGTTCAGTGAGAATGAGGCAGAGAGCAATAGAGGAAGACACCCAGTGTCCTCCTCTGGCCGTCACATATGTACACACATCTACATACACATGCACACATATGTATATATAACACATTACCAAAACTAAGAGTTGGAAAGCAATCAAGGAAAACATGTGGCATTGACCTCTGGCCTCAACAGGTACAAGCGCACACATGCGTGTACACTCACATGCACATGTTCATATATCCAGAAGGACATGTATGTTACAATACACACAAATAAAAGAAAGTAAAAGAAAAGATAAACCCACCAATCCTTTGAGCCAATACACAAAACACAGAATGATCAAGGCCTCATGGATTCTGAGCCTTGCAGAATTGGTGGCAAAAGTTACTAAAATTCCTGGTCTTCAGGATCAGATACACACGAGGAGTTCCTGAAGGGGAAGAATGAGGCAGGGGGCGGGTCCCTTCAGACCTGTCCTCAGCTCTACAGCCCGTAGGGGGAGCATCTTTGGCAACCTTGTGAGGGGTGACCAGAGGAAGAATCTCTTCAAGGATTTTGTCTCTTGATTGTCAGATCAGACATGCTATTTAAATTTTAACAGTCCTCAGCATGTTTGTAATTCCAGAGCTTGTGAACGAACAAATCCTTCCCAAACCAGTTTTTGGGGCGTACAAATCAGAGTGCCTGCAAGATGGATTGGGCTCATTTGTATCCGTTTTCAGTCTAATCGCTCTATCTGCCAGATCTCTTATCTTCTAGTAAGGAGAGAAAAGAATAAATAAAGAATTCTATAGATGTGATCAGAGCAGACCAGAGACATAGAGATGAATAGGCCCCTTTGTCAAATCAAACTGGGCAGCAGACCCTGTGATTCATGTTGTAGATTTTCAAGAGCTGTTTATGATCTGAGAGAACAAAAGGCCCAGAGTCTCATGGAGCAGAACTGAGAGATCTAACACAGGAAAGACAATGTCTTAGTGTGGATTTGTGTTACTATAGCAGAATACCTGAGGCTGGGTAATATATAAAGAAAAAAGGTTTATTTGGCTCATGATTCTCATGGCTAGGGAAAAAAATACACAATATCACAAGAGCACAGGATGCCAGTATCTACCAAAAGCTCCTGGAGGTAGAGAAGTCAAAGAGGAAGCAGTCAAACAGGTACGTGCCAGGCAGCCAAGGGAAGGTTCCACGTCCACCTTGGAACCAGTCCAGTTCCCAAGTGGTAACAACTCACTCCTGCAAGAAAGAAACTAAATCCTTCTCTTTTGTTTCTTTGTCTTTGTGTTTGTGTGTGTGTGTGTGTGTGTGTGTGTGTGTGTGCATGAGGGTTGAACCTAGGACCTCCCAAGTGCTGGGCAAGCCCCCAGCCCCACTAATCCCTCTTAAAGGCCTCTATGCTTCCCAAAAATACCAACATCAATGCCTTGATGTCTTAGTTTCTTTTCCCTTTGATCTAATAAAAATACCCTGACCAAAGCAACTTAAAGGTTTATTGTGTCTCACAGTTCAAGGGTACAGTCCATCGTGGTTTAGAAGTCAAGGCAGCAGGAGCATGAGGCAGCTGCTCCCATTGCATGCACAGTCAGGAAGCAGAGGGTGATGTGTGCATGCTGGTGCTCAGCTCACTTTCTCCATTTATAGAGCTCAGAACCCCAGCCAGGGAATGGTGCTACCCAGAGTGGGCAGATCTTCCTGCCTCATTAGATACTTAAGATAATCCCCAAAAGGCATGCCCAGAGGCCTGTCTTCCAGATGATTCCAGATTCTATCAAGTTCACAACACTAGCCATCATTCCTAGGGTCTAACTTGAATATGAGGTTTGAGGGGGACATAACCAGATTGAAGCCAAGCAGGCAGCCTCCTGTCCTGAGGCCTCTCTGCCCCCTGTGGCTCTGATGAACTGTCTCAGTCAGCCAGGTAGGACTGTGTCCTTTCCTCTTGGTCCCTCCCTTCAGTGACAGCTCATTCTGCCTGAGCTGGTGAGCTGCTGAGTGGCAGACAGCTCAAGTCTAGAGGAGGAGAGGGACAGAGATAAGTGGTTCTGGGAGCTGTTCCTTCAGGGTTCCCAAAGGAACTAAATGGCTGTCTAGAGGGGGAATCAAGAAGAGTGTTTAGAAAGAGAATGTTCAGGCTGGGGAAATGGCTCAATCAATAATGTGCTGAGTTCGAAATCCCCAAAACCCATGTAAAAAAGGAAACGCTGAAGGAGGCCATGTATGGTGGTGCACGCCTTTAATCCCAGCACTCCAGATCCTCCTGCCTCTGCTTCTTCAGCATATCCTACTGGTGTGCATGCATCATCATTCAGGAGGCAGAGGTAGAAACAGGCATATCTCTGTGAGACTGAGGCCAGCCCAGTCTACATAATGAGTTCCAGGCCCACTTTGGCAACAGGGAGATACTGTCTTAAAAAAAAAATAACCAACACATTGGGGATGCTGGAGAAAGAAGGCTCAGCAGTTCAAAGCACTGAATCTTGAAGAGGAGCTAGGTTCAGTTCCCAGCACATACATGGTGGCTAACAATCACCCATAACTCCAGTTCCAGGGATGTGACACCCTCTTCTGACCTCCATAGGCACTGCATGAATGTGTTGTATTTAGGTATAGGTAAAACACTCACTCATACTCATAAAATAAAAATAAAAAATAAATTAAAAGTATACTGGTTGTGTCGGCACATACTTGTGGTCCCTGCACTGGGAAGGTGGGGGCGGGTGGATCTCTGAGGTTCACTGGCCAGCCTTGCCTGCTTGGTGAGGTCCAGACCAGTGAGACACCCTGTCCCAAAACAAGCAAACAGAAAAAAAGGTGAAGAGTACCTGAGGAAGGACGCTGACGGCTGCTCTCTGACCTCTAAACTCAGGTCTTCATGCTGTACAAAAGCACTCTTACACATTGAGCCAGATCCCCAGCCCCGACACTGTGTTTTCAAGTGAAATATAAAGAGAAGAGGATCCTCATCAGTGGCCAATTACCCGTGTCACCAAAAATCAAAAGCCAAGAACAGAGTACTACCCAGCTGGTGGTAAAGACTACATTCCCAGAAAGCTGTGTTTGGAAGCAGCTTTATTTGAAATAATTAAAAAGCTTCCATCTTTGCAGCCCAACTGGCACCAGGTCTCAGGCAGCTTGACTTTGTGTTGAGGAATCCCAGCTAATGGATTCTGAATCAGGGACAGACATCTCTATGCCAGTGAGTTCAAGCTGCCTTTTGGGAGCCTCCGTTCTATTGTAGAGCAATCTGGGGCTACTTCTCGGTGACCTGTAAGGGAGCTGGAGTGGCAAGTACATTTCTCAAGTACCCCTGGTACTTGTTGTAAATCCCCACAGCGGGTCGTCAGCTTTCCTCAGAAGTAGATGTGAGTATATGTGTGGGGTTTACATGCAGCTGGTGTCACCCACAGTCTGAGCAGTGCCTCACTGGACATCACACATCCTCTCTGTCCATCTTTAGTGTGGGCAAAGGATATGGTAATACCACCTCAGAGGGACAGAGGGGCTTTTGGCTTTGCACATGCATCTGCCAGGCACCTGTGAGTTCAGACTGGGAGCCAGCAGCGGGTGCTTGCAGCCACAGGCAGGTCATGATTACTCCGGGGCCTCACTCTGCAAAATGCCTGGGCTGAGAGGCATGCAAGGCCTGGATTCTGGCAGTACCTTCCCAGAGGGCCTTGAAGGCAATGGCCCATTTTGCTGACAGAGCCATCCCTCCACACCTGCAGGAAAGCTGCCTTCCAAAAGCTATGCCATGCTAGCTGCATTCTGCTGCGTTTCTCCCCAGTCAGGGCCGCTTCGAGGTGTGGCAGTAATAGGCTGCTGAACCGCAAATGGGTTGCAGAATGCCCAACCCATCTGTCATTATCATATTCCTTTCTTCTTTTATTAAAATGTTAATGAATACAGTTCTTATTTATCATTCTGTGACATGTGCAGCACCCTTTCCAGGAGACAAATCTGCAGTCTGTCTCGTAGTGAACCCCACACAATGTTTTTCCATTTCATACTGAGCCAAGGAATTCGGGGGGATTTTGTTCCTCTTTTTAAACTGCCATTGACAAGTTGAACAAAAATAAAGCCGTTTACTTGGGCTTGGGCAATAGTTGTCAGTAGAGTCCTTAATGAGCTGAATTCAATTCCCAGAAACCATCTAAAAAAGCTGGGGGCGGGGGTGAATGCTTGGAGTCCCAGCACTGGGGGAAGCAGAGACAAGAGGCTCGCTAGAGCTGTGACCAGCCAGCTTAGCTGAATCAGTGCGTTCCAGGTCAGTGAGAGACCTTGTTGCAAATGAGGAATGACATCCATGGTTGACCTCTGGCCTCCACATGCATGCACACATGTTTGTTTGATTATATATCACACAACACTTTCTTCTCACCTCCTTGTCCTGGGATGGCCAAAGGACTAACAGGAAATGCTACTCTAAATTTGGGGAAGCATTCTGATCTTCATGCCATATCACTGGTTGCTAACCCAATAGCTGAGAGCCTTGGTTTGCACACCCATCAAGTGGGCTAGCCACTGCCTCTCCTGGCGCTATCTGGGAAAGCAAACAAGATCACTGAGAAGAACACATTTGTTCGCTCACCGTTCAGACATGTGCTTATATGGATTTGTCTCTGTTCTGCTCACCTCGCAGACTCTCCCTGGAAAGTACGTCTGTCAAACGTTGGGCCTGAGATGACAAGTGTCACCGTAAGCGGCCTGACTCCAGCCCGCACCTATCAGTTCAGAGTGTGTGCTGTGAATCAAGTAGGCAAGGGCCAGTACAGTGCAGAGACCAGCAGGTGAGTGGGCCTGACATCCACAGGGGGCCCAGGGCGGTGGGGGCCCCAACAGATGCATCACACAGTAGATGCAGGAGTGAACTTTCATCCCTCAGAGGTTGTGGCTGAGTCCTGAGACGAAAGAACAAAGGAGGGCAATGCTGGCACGTGCCAGGCCAACTGAGCTTCCCTGAACTACTTGGAGGCAACTGTAATGGATTTTTCCCATGATGCTTCATGTCTACAAAGATCAGTCGTGGCAGAACAGCTTTCTTTGGTGGGGAGGCCCAGGCTGGCCTGGAATTCACTATGTAGCCAAGGATGACCTTGAACTTCTGCTTCTCCTGCCTCTACTTCCCGAGTGCTGGGACTGCAGGCTTGCAACACCACAGCTGGTTGATATAGTGTTGGAGACAGAACCCGGGGCTTCATGCATGCCAGGGGTCCAGGTTTCATTTCTGTTGCTGGGAAAGGGGGTTATTTCAGCTACAGTTCCAGCTTACAGACCATGATAGCAGGGAAGTTAAAGGAGGAACTTCAAACAGCTGGTCACATTTTATCCACAGTCATGATCAGAGAGGAATGCATGCTTGTTAGCCTGCTTGTGCTCAGCTCTGCTTCTCCACTCTTTCACAGTTCAGGACCCACAGCCTAGGGAATGGCACTGCTCACAGTGGGCTGGCTCTTCCTATATTTATTAACATCATTAAAACAACCCCCTATCACCCTACCACGCACTTGCCCACAAGCCAGCGCAATGTAGATGATTCCCCATTGATTCTGGGTTGACAGAGCTAACCATCACACCAAATGAGCAGACTACCAGATGAATATCAGCCATCACAACCTGGCTGAGTTGCTCACATGTTGACTGCACACACATACCTCTTGCACACGCAGCCTCAGTGGGGTTAGCTGTGTGCTGTCCCCTTCTTCTGTTATTCTTCTCAACAATGTTCTGATATCAACACTGTGCTTCTGGCCCTTATCTCTCCCACTCATCTTTATCTTTAGGTTGATGTTACCTGAAGAACCACCCAGTGCTCCCCCGAAAAACATTGTGGCCAGCGGGCGAACCAACCAGTCCATCATGGTGCAATGGCAGCCACCCCCTGAAACAGAACACAATGGGGTGCTTCGGGGCTACATCCTCAGGCAAGTACCTTGGACAAACCATCACTTTGTCTCACTGTCAGTAGCAGCTAACCAGAGCTAACCAGGATCCCAGGCCAGAGCACAGGCTCTAGAGAGTATAGACAGTGGCCAAGCTGAGCTCCCCTAAGGGTAGCCACCTGCACAGTCCACACAGACTAATGCCGGAGGTCGCATTGAGCCTGACAATGAAGGAGGCCGTTATGGGTAAGGGACCTGGGTGTGCTACTCATTGAACCCTCTGATTCCTTTTTTGTTCTCACCAGATATATATATATATTATTAAGCACAATCACTTAACTCGTACTAATTAATTTAATTTAGTTCTTAATGAATTGTCACTATGCTAGTTTGTTCAGTTTTGCCAAATCTTCTAGTATCTAAAGGAAAAAATTGTAATTGTATGTGTGTGTGTGTGTGTGTGTGTGTGTGTGTGTGTGTGTGACAATATAAGCATGTGAGTGCAGTACCCAAGGAGGTCAGAAGAGGGCATTCAATCCTCTGGAGCTTGAGTTACAGATAGTTGTGAGCTGCCTGACATTGGTGCTGGGAACTGAACTTGAGTCTTCTTCGAGAGCAGCAGGTACTCTTAACTGCTGAGCCATTTCTCCAGCCCTTTTACATATAGCCTCACAATGATTAGGTATTAGAAATGAAACCAATATAGTTTGGGAATATAGGGTACTTTGGATACACACATGTGGCAGGCAGACGTTGGTAAGGGGTGGCCAGATTGCTGGCCCAGCCTGAAAAGGGATGTTTAGACGTCTAAGAATACTGAGAGACTCACAAGAGAACTTGGCTGTGTTCAAGAGAAAGGAACCTCCTTTGCCAAAGCTACTGCTAATTTTAAAATTACACCGAATGTGATAATCACAGCAGTTTGTCGACACAAATGAAAAGAAAAGAATCAAGTTGTATTAACGGATAATTATCAAATCTCCTCTCATAGACTGTACTGCTGTTTGTTAATTTTATCAGCTTTATTGGGGTAAGAACATCATCCTCTATTCTGCAAATGCCTGTCCCAGTTCCCACTGAGTTTGGGATTAGTGAACACTTAGTTAACAGAGGCCTTGACTGGACAGAGTTGGTTTCTTAGAGAAACAGAAGAAAACTGTAGAAAGTGTTGCTTGTTTCTGGTTTGAGATGGAATCTCATGTAGAGACCCTGACCTAGAACTCATTATGTAGCTGAGGACGACCTTGAACACCTTATCCTTCTGCTTCAGCTTCCCAAGTGCTGGTATGACAGGCATGATTCAACATGAGTGGTTGTAAGTAGGTATTTCTGAGAAAGCTGTGAATTTTCTTTAAAGTCTCTTAGCGGCAAGCTGCCCACTGAGCACCTCTCCTCTATTTATTTATCATACATATTTAAGATTTATTTTATTACTTTCAAGTATGTGTTTTGGTATGTGTTTATATATGGTTATACTCACATGACTTCTTCTGAGAGCCAGAAGAAGACATTGGATCTCCTGAGAGCTGGAGTTACAGGTGGTTGTGAGCCATCAAATTTGGGTGTTAGGAAATGAACTTGGTAGAGCTCAGGTCATCAGCCCTAGCATCAAATCCTTCTAGATGCTGAGCCATTTCACCAAGCTCTATTATATATATTTTCAGAAACATAGTCTCATGTAGCCCATACTGGCCTCAAACACGTTATATAGCCAATGATGACCTAAATCTCCTACCTCTGCCTCCTAAGTTCTGGAATTATAAGCCTGTGCCCCCACACTCATCTTGAGAGTATTGCTTCTTTAATTCCCTTTTCTTTATATATGAAGGACCTATGACTAACCCCACACACACACTTTTCAGTAAACAGGGGAGTTAGAAGAAAAGTTATACTTCTAAGCACATTGAGAGAACCTTGGGGGGACTTCGCCATGTTCAAGAGAAATCTCCTTTGCCAAAGCTACTGCTCTGAGTGAGTCATAACTGTGACTCTCAGCCAGTTTCCAGCTGTTCTCAAGGTTTGCTCCAGCCTGTGAGTTCTCTAACTATAAGCCATGCCTTTTCTGCCTGAAGGAGTTTGAAGGACAGATATTCAGTCAACACCCATGGCCCCTTTGTCGCTGTCACCCCCAACTTGAGGAGGGTCAGAGAGAGTGAGGCATGTTGTTCCAGCAGGCAGCAGCCCTGGGCTCTGTTCCAGCTGATGGCAGTTGCCAGTCCCTGACCTTCCTCCTCGGCAGCCTCACACTAAGTGTTCCCATGCTTCACAGCTTGCATGCTCTCCTCCCAGCTTCAGCCATCCCTCTTGTCCACACTCGTCAACTAATGAAATTAATTGGCTTGCCCTTCCCACATCCTCCGCTCTCTCAGCAGCTGAAGGAAAGTTTCCCAAGGCTGAGGCTGTCACATAGGGGCTGTGACAGGCGCCCCATTGGATATTCCCAGGGAGCAGAGCCTAATACAATCTTCTGATGTTATGAGGCCACGCGGTGAACTGCGCATTTCTGTTTTGTGGGATTACTGTCCTTAAAAGGATTCTGGGTGATGGTACTACTGAAGTTGAGTAGGGAAGACGGCATTTGTGTTCGCTGACGGCTTAAATCTAAGAAATCCCTAAAAATGAGGGCACACCTCCCCAAGCCTTAAATATCAAAGTTTGCAGAAAATTAAAGACCCTTCAAAGACGCATTTGCCTGCAAACATTTCCAAGCAAGACTCGGGCTTGCAGATCGTTACTTGGGAATGAGCATCCTCCAGGACACAGACTCTGTATCGGGAACCAACACACAATGCACAGGAGCAAATGGAAATAAATCACCCTGGTGACTCCCACCATGAGAAGTAGTTAGGATGCGTGTGCAGTGATAAAATATTTATAATAATGGGAGCATGTTTCTCTGAGAGGCACACAGGGCTATGTCCTTTAAAAAGCATTCTCCTGTTTATTTCTGGATAAAAACTCATCTGTCCTGGCTGAGCCAGTCTCCAGGGTAACAGAGCCTCCCAGAAAGGAGTAAGGAGGGTACTCTCCATTTTCCTTACTGACCTTGACTTTCCCAGATATCTTGGGTGCATCACCAAGGCATCTAGAGCCCTCATCAATAAGGCCCACCCTGTCTGTTCCAGTTCCAAGAAGTGAATTCTACAGTTCGTTTCACCCTGTCACCAGGTGGCTGAGGAGACTGTGAGGGGCTGGGGCAGTCTTCCTGTCCTAAAGAGAGACCGCAGTCTGAGTCTCACAGTGTTAATTACCTTGCTGTTTCCTGGAAGGTACATTGAGTAGGAAAGGGGCACACATGAGCCAGCCCTGTGCAAGTGTTCTTTCATAACCTCTCCTACAGAGCTGTAAAGAAACATCTGTCTGAGGCATGGGAAGATGGCTCAGTTGGTAAGAGGACTTGCTCTGTGAGCATGAAGACTTGAGTTTGAGTCTCTAGTACCCATGTAAAAATCCAGGCATGGTGGCACATGTCTGTTATACCAGAGCTGGTGGGACAGAGACAGGTGACTCTCTGAAATTCATTAGCCAGCCAGCCTAGGCCCTAGCTGAATGGTTGAGCTGCAGGTTCAGTGAGAGACCTTGTCTCAACAAATTAAGATGGCGGGCTGGTGAGATGGCTCAGTGGGTAAAGATACTTGCCATCAACCCCAAAGAAAGAAGTGACCCCTGAAAATTGTCCTCTGACTTCTTCATGTGCTCTGTGGTTTGTGTACACGGCTCCCACCCCCAAATAAATACCTGTAAAAATAATCAGGAAACAATAAGGTAGAGAGTATTTGAGGAACACTAATGTTGACCTGTGGCTTCCACACATTATTTGCATACACAGGTACACATGCACATGTGCACACACATACATATGAAAACATATACATATACCACACGTATGCATACAAAATAATAATAATAAAGAAACATCTGTTCACTTCATTCAGAGGGCACTGACGGAAAGAAGGAAGGATTCTATCTAAGTCCAACTTGGTGAACCTGGGATTCACTTACACCTGCAGCACCAAAAAGTCCTATTCCAGCATGGGCGAGTTAGAAGAGGCTGCCTCACTGAACTGTCCATCCCTCCTCTATTCTTATCAAGGCAATTGTTTACCTCCTATATAATTTGGGGGGAGGGCCTGGGCTTCCTGAGGATCTCTGAGCTCCCCCGATCCCACTCCACTATTAATGGGCCTCCTCTCCTTGTGGGACACATGTAGGTCATCACAGCTGCTCTGATCCTTGGTGAAATTGGTCACATCCAACAGGGAGGAAACAGCTGCGTGATGGTTCCTCTTAGTTGTCAACTTGACATACCTAAAGAGAGGGAGCCTCAGCTGAAGAATTTCCTACATTGGATTGTCCTATGGACTTGTCTCTGGGGGCATTTTCTTTATTGATAATTGATCATGGGAGGGCACCACTGTGGGCGGTGCCATCCCTAGGCAAGTGGTCCTGGGCTGTATAAGAAAGGTAGCTGAGCAAGCCAGGGGGAGCAAGCCAGTCAGGGGCGTTCCTGACGCTCCCTGCTTCAGTTCCTGCCTCCAGGTTCCTGCCTCGAGTTCCCTTGATGACGAACTGTAAACTGTAAGGTAAAATAAATCTCTTCCTCCCCAAGTTGGTTTTGGTTGGTGTTTTATCACAGCAACAGAGAACACACAAGCAGAGGTCTTGTTCAGCTTCACGCTGGTCATGGGGTGTCCGGTATCTTTTACCGCCCAGATACTTGGGTGTGTGATGTCGACCTATGTGGCCACAAAAGGCTAATTGTCTTGGTACTTGATTACATAAAGAATTTAAATGAAAATATCTGTCAGGTGGGCTAATCCATGCATGGCAAGCCTACTGCCTGGAGGATCACTATTACCTAAATGAGCAGAGCTGAGTACCTGCTAGGGTTTGCACCTTCCCTTGGCCTGGGGCTGATGGGTCAGTGAAGAAAACCAATTGTAAAAGGGCTGAAGCTGAGGGAACACCAAGCAAGGATGTGATCTGAGGGGCCAGACAGATGGGTCAGTGAGTAAAAGGGCTTGCTGTCAAGCCTGATGACCTGAGTTCAATCCCCAGGACCCCCACTGGTGGAACGAGAGAACTGCCCAAGTGTGTTCTTAAGCGTGTCCCTTCCCTTGAAGGTGCTCCATGCTGTCTGCCAGGGCAGCTTCTGGAAAGATTCTGGCAACTACAGGAGGCTGTAAAGTTGGCAGATTTATGGCTGCCCCTCTGGTTGGGGATGGCTCGTCAATCATTTCCCATCTCTGTGTATTACACAAAAGCCACATCTTACAGAGGCAAGAATGACTTCTGGGATAGAAATGAGCCGCTTTGAGAAGCCAGAAGACGAGTGTACGTGTCTCTCATTTTACCCAGGGGAGCTGATCCAGAAAAGCTTGGTGAATTAACTGAGCCAGTTCAGTACATTAACTTCTATAAACCGAATCATGGAAAAAAATTTGCTAATCAAAATAATGCACTGAAAGTCCTTTCATAGTACAAAAAGCCGTTTGCTAATTTATGCAGTTTTTTAGAGCAGGGTTGTGTAAGCCGTCCTTTTAATAAGCACAACTTTAAATCTCTGCTTTGGTCCACTGAAGAACATGTTAACCAAACTCTCACAAAGGCCCCCTGAAAAGCAATTTGTCATGCTTAGCCATGGGCTAACACTTTAGAAGTGTGAACACCTTTCAAAGCTACTGATTGTAAGTGTGGAATATCTCTGGACAAACCTAGAATATTCCTAAATGGAAACAGAACTGGGAGCTCACCAGGAGCCCATATACCACTTGCTTCTTGATTTCTGCCTACAATGCAGAAATCTTTTTCTCCACCCCTGATGGAAATCAAGTGTCATAGTTACTTTCTACTGCTGTGAGAAAACACTAATCAAAACCAAGTTGGGGAGAAAAGGATTTCTTATACCTTACAGCTTACAGTTCATTATGGAGGAGACCCAGGGCAGGAACTAAGGGCAGGAACCTGGAGGCAGGAATTTCTTACACCTTACAGCTTACAGTTCATTATGGAGGGGACCCAGGGCAGGAACTAAGGGCAGGAACCTGGAGGCAGGAATTTCTTACACCTTACAGCTTACAGTTCATTATGGAGGGGACCCAGGGCAGGAACTAAGGGCAGGAACCTGGAGGCAGGAACTGAAGCACAGACTGTGCAGGAATGCTGCTAACTGGCGCAGGAGTGTCATCACCCGCATTGGGCTGGGCCCTCCCTCATCGCTCTACAATTAAGAAAATGCCTCACAGATATGGTCAGAGGTCAGTCAGACAGATGAAATTCTCCAGTTGAGGGTCCCTCTTTCAGGTGTGTCAGATGGACAGTGAAGCTAGCCAGGACCTCAGGTTGGAAATCTTGGCTCTTAAGTCACTATACACACAGAACAAGTTACACTTAAGCAACATTTGTGGGGTATGGTGGTGCACGTCTGTGAGCTAGGTATTTAAGAGGCTATGGAAGGAGGGATCATGAGTTCAAGGCTACCTTAGGCTACATAATCTCACAAAAGAAGGTGCGAGGGAAGGAGGGAGCCACTCTTCCGGTTCCAATAGCCTCCATCTCCCCATTCCTCCTTCCAGCACCTGGGACAGTTCTAAGCCTGCATGTAAGGTGCTGGGTCAGGAAGCATGACCTTTCGCTAGTATTCTCTCTTGTTCTTTGAGATTTCTGTTATATTCCCTCAAAATGAAAACCAAGGCCAGGAGTGGTCATGCATTCCCACAGTCTCAGCACTTGGGAGGCCGAGGCAGGAGGATTGCTGCAAGTTCGAGGCCAGCCTGGCCGGCCTACAAGGTGAGTTCTAGACCAGCCCGGATGATACAGCAAAACCATCTTTTTTAAAAATAAGGCAGAAATTAGACTGGTGGGATTTCTCAGTGGGTAAAACACACTTACCACCGAATATGGCAGTCTGAGTTTGATCCCTGTGACTCACATGGTGGAAGGAGAATCCAGTCCTATAAGTTGTCCTCTGACCTCCACTCATGTGCCATTGCACATGCACACACAAACACATAAATAAACAAATGAAAATTTCGTAAAAGTTAATGCAGAATTTTTCCATAATCATACTGAAGTAGAGCCTACAGGTTGGCTATGTGTGTGGACAGCTTAGGCCAGCTGTGGGCAGAGCTGAGCATGGAGCTCTGCTCACATCTGCTTCCTTCTGCCTTCCTCGTCCTCTGTGAGTGGCTTCCCTGCTGTCATAGCGCCTTTCTGCTGCAGGTACCGCCTGGCCGGCCTGCCTGGAGGACACCAGCAGAGGAACATCTCCAGCCCCGAGGTAAACTACTGCCTGGTGACCGACCTCATCATCTGGACGCAGTACGAAATCCAGGTGGCCGCCTACAACGGAGCAGGTCTGGGCGTCTTCAGCAGGGCAGTGACGGAGTACACCTTACAAGGAGGTGAGCCGCAAAACTTGGGGAAGTCTTTGGGAATGTGAAGGATTTCCCATGCAGGAAATCTCTGTGGGAAACTGAGGTTGGGGTTGGCCAAGTCTGATTGGAGTGTGTCATCAATACAGAGAGTGTGATCCTCTGGGGAACTGTGGGCACAAAAGAGCTCTCACCAAGAAGAGAATGAGAGAGTTCATTCTGAGGCCAAATAGGAATGACTATGGGCCAGGAACACAGATTGAAGATGCCCCCAGAAGATCTGTTCCACTGCGGAAGTGCTTAGAGACTTGGTTAGTTACAGAACATAGAACCCCGTAGATCAAAGTACTTTACAAACACTTTGTCAGGAACATCAGGCAGGATGATTACAGGAAAGCAGGGAGATTTCAGCTACAGGCTTCAGGTGCTGTTTGGGTTGGTGGAAGCCAGGGGTCTTTCTGTACATTCACAAATGATTTACCTGTTATTCACAAAGATATGGGGTCAGACCAGAGGTGAGAAAAAAAAAGAAAGAAAGAAAAGAAAAAGTTATTTATGAGACTAAAGATAGCAATAGTCCAAAATAATTTGGCTTTGGACCTTAACATTGTAGCACTCCACAGTCACAGAAGTTCTCATCAGCTAGTCAGCCTGTAGAATGTTGAACATAGGTATGTGCTTTTATTGTTATTATTATTATTATTATTATTATTATTGGGAGCTTCTGTTTCTAAGAGCTTTAAGAGGAAAGCTAACCACACATAATTCACGTTTAATCTCCCGATTTCTTTCTAAACCACAACAATGCTGTTGAGGGGAAACAATGGTATCCTAGCTGCCTGGTGTACTTTTGTCCTCTGCGTGCTGACAGACTGCATCTTTGTGCATCATACACAGAGTCCCCAGAGGGTCTGTGGAAAGAAACTTTCCTGAACAGACCCAGTGTGTTTTGCAGTCAAGGGGGTGGTGCAGTTTGGTATGCTACTGCGGTTATCTTTAGAGAATGACCATTCAAAATTCTGCTTTAAGCCTTTCTAAGACATGTAACTTCCTCCTTCTGGAAGATTCCAATTGCACCCAGGAAGAGCTGAGCAGCTAGGTGACTTTCTCTGTGTGTACGTATCATTGTTGTCCTAGACAGTAATAAAAAGACCCTCATTTGACTTGATTCCATCACACACTGGTCCTACAGCAGCCCAAATCCTGGCCCGGGGAAGTAATTTTCCCTCTTGCTTAAAAGCCTTTCAATGTGGCTATTTATGCTCTCAATTCACAGGCGCAATTTTATTTGCTTAGGCATTTTTATTGCTACCAGGGCCTTGACCTTTTTTCAAATGATAAGGTTTCTAACTGCCCACTTCTCTCCCCAAATCCTGCCTACGACCTAATGTTCCTTGATATTACACGCTGTTATTATCACCCCGTATTGATTGGCTGTCAGTTGTCATCCGCAAGTTCATAAATCCTCCTTTATAAATTAAGAGCAGTCAGTTCCGCCTGCCCAGCAACTAGCAGAAATATTAAAATGCAGGAGGGCTGGACAGGGTTTGTCCATCTGCAACGAGATTGCTGATCACCCACTCGAAGGGGAAGACAGCAAAAAACTTAGGCCCTGAATGCTGGCTTTAATGAGTCTGTTTAATAAAACAACAGTAAACTTAAAATGACTGACATGGGATATGGAGAGATGGCTCAGCAGGTAAGAGCATTTGCTTCTCTTGCAGAGGACTGGAGTTTAGTTCCAAACACCCACATACAGCAGCTCACAACTGCCTGCAAACCCAGCTTCAGGTGATCCTACACCCTCTCCTGGCCTCAGTGAACACGGGCACTCATGTACAAGACACACACGCATACACATAACTAAAGATAAAATAAATCCTTAGAAAATGACTAACATGGCTGTGGACAGTTCCCTGTCACCATCAACCACAACTGCACTGTTTTTAGTACCATCGCACCTGAGTTCCTAGTAGGGCAGAAGGAAGCAGATTGAAACCTGGTTGAGAAGAACGTTGCAGATGGAGAGGTTGGGATTGGTGGCCCCTAGCACTGGTATGGAGCCAGAAGAGGGTTAGGAAGGAGTGACATTATCAAAATGCTGAATCCTAAAGGAATCTGTCAGTGGAGTGGGGGCAAGATGGGAGGGAGTGGAGAGGGTGGACACATGGAAAGAAAAAATATGATCATCTGGCTGTTAGGTGCTCTGAGGTGGGCATTGAGAAGGGACTAAGGTGTGTATTTGGGTGCTGCACTATCCTTTCAAATCAGATCATACAAGGGCTGGAGAGATGACTCAATCAATAAAGACCTGAGTCAGATCTCCAGACCCATGTAAAAATGTCAGGTGTAATGGCCTGTGCTTGTAATCCCAGCACATGGGAGACAGAGACAGGAGACTCCTTGGGGATCACTGTCAGCCTAGCCTGTATGGTGCACTCCAGACCAGTGAGAGACCCTATCTCAAAGAGCAAGGTAGGTGGCTCCTGAAGAATGACACCTCAGGTTGATCTCCATATATATGTGCATGCATGTGCACACATCCACACACATAAATTCACCTGCACACACATATACACACATGCACACACATGTGTCACCTTAATCATGCCCACTGCACTGCTATAAGTGAGTGCGAGTTTGTCTATAACCCTCGTCCTTCAAGTGTCAGATAATAGGGCTGGTCATAAAACCAGGGAACAGACCCGCCGCTTTCTTGAGCTGCTCCTACTTTCGAGGTAAAATAAGGTGGTTTTGCCCCTCATTTCCTTTTTTTTTAAGATTTTTTATTTTATTTTATTTTATGTGTGTATTGACCACATGTTTGTAGTTGCACCCATGTCATACAATGCCCACGGCGGTCAGAAGAGGGCATCAGATCCTCTGGAACAGAAGTTACAGATGATTGCTAGCCACCATGTTGGTGCTGAGAACTGAACCTGGGTCTTCTGTAAGAGCAGCCAGTGCTCTCAACCACTGAGCCATCTCTCCAGCCCTCAATTAGTTTTGCATAAAGACATGTCATGTTCAATGGCTGGATTTGGTTGGTGTGACATCACCTGACCAACAACTGGCAGAACCAGCATTGTATGCAGTCTTCAGAGCTCAGATTAGTCTCTGTGAAAGGCTTTCTCTGACTTCTAGTCGCTGTCCAAATCCACTTCTTCCTCTTTAAGTGACTGCTCATGAGCTGCTGTCGCAAACACAGTTTTGCGTCTTGCTGATGCTCTGTCCCGCACTTGGATGTTTGCTGTCTGGTATCGATAAATGGAGACCAGAATCCCCACAGGTTTTGTGGGTACCTAGAGTCAGTGTCCTTAAATCATGTCTTCATCCACATCTGCCTGTATGTTCTTGAGGAATCCCTGACATGCACATGATCTTTCTCAAATGCAAGTTCATGTCTTCCCATGCAGGGACTCCCTCATACAGGCACATCACACAGGTATCTCCCATGCAGGGACTTCCTCATACAGGCACATCACACAGGTATCTCCCATGCAGGGACTTCCTCATACAGGCACATCACACAGGTATCTCCCAGCCTGAGCCTCTCCTGGGTCATCCAGGCCTGATTACTACTCACCACAGTACACCTTGGACATGCAGTTATCCAAAATCTGAGTTTGCACCGAAGAAACTGTGATATTTGTGTCTGCCTAGTGTGCTCTGCAGGAATCTGTGGGGAGGGTCAGAGACTAGGCACATGAGTGGGCTGTGAGAGCCGAGGTGTGGTAGACACACCATGAAGTGTTACCATCTGTGTTTGCTTTTGTGGTTTGTGTTTGTTTAGGTTTTTGTTGTTTCTGAGACAAGATCTCATGTATTCCATGAATTGGCTATGTAGCTGAAGGTGACCCCAAATCTCTGATCTTTCTGAGTGCTGGGATTACAGATGTATACCACATATCTGGTTTATATGTGCTGGGGGGTTAGAACCCAGGGCCTCCAGCATGCTAGGCAAGCACCCTACCACTGAGCCCCTGTGTGTCTCCTAATGTGACCATAACTGCCATCTACACTGTCCTTTGAAAGTCCCCTACAGGAGGCAAATGGATGGATGTTAGAGGGCCAGCCAGCCCCTGCTTCCTTTCCAAGGTAACCCCTATCTAAGCAGTTATCCCTGGGGGCTATGTGATATCTAGACATGAAGCTGCAGAGTGGTCCAAGGCTATCTCTTGAGGAGTACCTGAGGTACTTCCTAGACACCTCTGCTAGAATCAGTAGTCTTCACGTGCACAGCCCCTCTTGGCTATGACTCCTGCTTAGCCCGACTGCAGCCCTCAAAGCTCAGCCGCAGCCTCAGGAGGGCTGTCTTGGAAATAGCAGAGCCACACTCTCTTGCTGCCTGGAGGCCACTTAGTGTCCTTGGAGCATCCCACAGCTGTTAGCACTGTGCGCTGAAGAAGCACAGAGTAGGCCCTTCAAGCTAAAAGGAGAAAAATTAAAAGCCTTGCATATTAAAAGGGAAAAGAATAGCTCATAAAATTAATTGTCAGCTTCATCTGGGAACTTACAGGCATATATAGAAACATAATTTGTCAGCCAAACTGGAGATCCTGAGAAAGGTTGAAGATTCCCAGCTAGACAAAGTCAAGTTTCAATCCAGCCAGGCTAGTTGCCTTCTTGATTCAGTGAATGCCAAACTTGACCTACTAGGGAAGCAGCCTGCACCCTGCAATTCATCTTGACTCTCATAAGGCTCTTGGTTGGAGAAGGCCTGTGGACCACCAAGGAAGTACAAGCTACTATGCCCATGTGGCTGTTTGCTAGATAGTGGCACGCTAAGATAGATTCTCAAAGAACACATAAATACTGCAATACAGCCTGCGGGAGGAAAGTGTACAGTTCACAAGCTGCCCACTGGGCACCAGCAGCAAGCACAGCGACAGAGCACGGGTTCCTCCCACTCCTCCTTCTCCTGCATGCATTTTTTATCTCAAATGTGTTTCCTTCCAGGAAGCTCTTTAAGGAAGGTAAGCAAGTTATCTCCCACCTCGGGTGCAGCACAGTGTGGTACTGAGCCCTGAAGTAATTGGAGTTACCACTCACCTGCCTCACTCCCTGGGTTCTTCCGTTATTGAGACATATTGGGAATGCACAGTGCACTGTATGCCAGTCTGGCTCTTTGCAGATTTTTTTTCTTTTCATGTGCATGTGTGTGTGTGTGATGTGGACAGGCATGTATGCATATTAACCTGTTTGAGGCCAGTGTGTGTGCATATGAGTGTACATGAATGTGGAGGCTGACTTAGAATGTCTTCCTTGGTCTCTTGCCACTTTATTTTATTTTACTTTTATTTTTTGTGTATGAGTGTTTTACCTGCATGCATGCAAGTGCATCACGTGTGTGCAATGCAAAGGCCAGAAGAGGACGTCATATGCCCTAGACCTGGAGTTACAGATAGTTGTTATGGTGCTGGAAACTGAACCTGGGTTCTCTCTGGAAGAGCAACCAGTACTCTTAATGGCTGAGTCATCTCTCTGGCCCTCTCCACTTCATTTTTTGAAGCAGGGTCTCTCACTAAACCCAGGGCTCACCAATTCCAGCTAATCTAGCTAGTCAGCCTGACCTGGGGATTCCCGTCTTCACCTCCTGTGTGCCGGGTTACAGACAGCCACCACACTGCTTCGCTTTTATGTGAGATCCAAACTCCATTCCTCATGCTTGTACAGCAATCACTTTATCCACTGAGCCATCCCCCTTCCCAGCCCTTCTTTAAAGGTTCTAAGTATAGACGGGTACCCAAGCCCACAAGATCACCTGATAAAAACTTTGTAACTTCTTAGACCTGTCCTGTCTTCATTCCATCTACCATCCCTGATATCTTTTCCTCCAATCCCATCTAGTAGATTTTATGAGCAGTACCTCTTTGACCTTTTCTGCTGGAAGCATTTTAAATGGGACATATTAACTTACAAATCGAGCTGTGCTGCTCTAATACAGTTTAAGCCAAGTGAACTTTCCAAGGGGTGAGAGGAAAGGTTGGCTCCTCTGCAGATGCTACGGCCCAAAACTCAGGCACACCAGGAGCCTGCCTGTCAGATTTCCATCATGATGACCCAAAAGAAAATGGAAAGTAGCTTGAGAGTTTCACAGTGTTCCTGGAAATCGATAACTCTTTGGTTTTCAAGGGGGAAAAAACTACGGTGTGTAGCTTCTGCCAACTAAATGGTTGGTGTAATTAGAAGCATTTTTCGCCTGCCACTATCTGCTTCAGCAACTTTCTAATCCCATAAAAGGAGAGGGAAAGGACCCGAGTTTCTGAAAGCCAACTGCAGTTCCCATGTGATGCTGAGTCCATGTTTGGCTCACAGGATCCTGTCATTCAGAATTGTTCAAATAGCCATGAAAGACTTGGCAAGAAACGATGTGGCTATAGAATTCTCAGTGAGCTGTGCAAGAGATGAGGGCTCAAGGTATACTCAGAATATAAAGTATAATCGATGGGCTAGAGGAATGGCTCAGTAGGTAAGGTGCTTGCTATGAGGGTGTGAGGAAGTGAGCTTGGTTCTTGGAACTCATGTAAAAAGCCAGGTGCAGTGACACACACGTTATCTATCCCAGCACTCCGGCACTGAGAAGGTAGTCGAGAGGATCCTGAGTGTTCCCTTGCCAGCCAGTGTAGCGGAGTCAGCGAGCTCCAGGTTCAGTCAGAGATACCCTGCCTCAAAAAAGTAAGGAGGAAGCCAGGTGGATGGCTCAGTGGGTGACGTGCTGCGCGAGCATGAAGACCCAAAGCCATGTAAAAGCTGGTTGCAGCGTTGCATGCATCTGTGATCCCTGTACACCCCTACCAGGAGGTGGGAAGCGGAGATGAAGTGTCACCGGAGCTCCCAGGCCAGCTAGACTGGCACCTGTGGCGCTGAGCAAGAGACCTCGTCTCCAACAAGACGGAAGGTGAGGAGGGACCTTTTACCTATGCACACACTCACATGGACATCATGCAGGCCCAACACACACCAAAGAAAAGAAGTTTTAAAATAAGTAAGGTGGAGATCAACTGAAAAAGTCATCTGGTATAGACCGCTGGCCTCCATGTGCACACATGTACACACACAGGAATACATACACTCACCGTGCATTCACACAAATGTAAGAGACAACAATTACACCACAAAACAGACCCACGTGAATTAGCACACACCCTCTATTCATTTTTAAAACCACATCCATTAAGACATAGATGTTGATTTTTCTATAAAAGGTCCAAAGACAAATTATATAATAAATTCTCATTTTGAGTGCACCAAGATCTTACTTTTTTTCTGATTTTATTTCTTTTGTCATTTTTATTTCAGTGACAGGTATTTTTGTGCCATCATGATTTATTCTAGTTTCAGAACATTATCTTATAATGAAGGAGAAATATTTCATGTTTTAAAAGGAATAGAGAAAAAAACATTTGGTTACCCACATAAGACATTAGTAAAAGCTCTGGAGTGTTCACTTGGGCTTTGAAAGGTTTTCTAAAGTAAGGATTATAAATGAACACTCGTTTGCAAGGCCTCGTTCTTATCCCCTCTTGGGAAATTCTCACAGTGGTGTTAAATGACATTGCACAAAAGATTTGTTTCCCATTCCCTGAGACTCTCTACCTTGGGTTTTCCCTTCCAAACAGCATAATGTTCCAGATTCTCCCAGCATTATCCAAAGCACTAAGCAAAGGCTCCATAGATATGGGATGATCTATTAGATAAGGGCTAATTGTCGTCTCTGAGTTACAGGAAAGTAGAGGAGAGGACACTGACATTCTGGAAAAGACAGTATCTACGGGCAGCCCTCATCCTAGGTTGTGTTCTTACATCGTTACCTGATTTCATTGTCCTCTGTTAATAAACACAGAGACAGACAGACCATCTCTGTTTCACAGACAAAAAAAAAAAAAAATGGGAGCTCCGAGAGATGGCTGTCTTTCCCCAGGTCACATAGCTAGAATGTGCTGGAAGAGAATGGGATGTAAAGTTCACTCAGCCCTCTGTCCAGGCTAGGCCTTTACTGCCCTGCTCTACCATTGCAAAAATTTGTTACTGTCTTTTACATTCTGCATATATCAAGCCTAGCAGAAATGGCTCTCATGTCTTCTCTACAGTCCTATATGAAGTCAAAAGAAGCAAAATGTCATCTCTCGTACACGTACTTGGCACGGGTGAAGGAGTGGCCAGTGGACATTTTTTATTGTGAGCACAATAAGAAATCTGTTTTATATTGAAGATTAATACATATTCATATATGTGTACACAGACATATATATGCGCACGTGTACATGCATGAACATATACACACTTTCAAATACATAATCACACATACATACATACTCAGACACATACTCACATACAAACACATGCATATATATACATATACATATTCATATACACATACACACACCTTCACACATATACACATGCCTACACATACCTAAACTGAACATGCTCAGAATCACATACATGAATATACACATACATACATGCATACACATGTACATACTCAGACATACACACATAAACATGTGCACACACACACATGAAACAAAGGACTCATGGAAAGATAGTCCACTCACCTGGCTCTTTGATATTTTCTGTCATTTTATTCTGTCTTTTTAAAATGCTGCTGTGAGGGCTGGGAGATTTCTAGGTGGGGAAAGTGCTTGTTACACAAGCATGAGGACCTGAGTTGGGGCCCCCAGCACCCATGGGGAAAAAACCCAGGCATGTTGGCATACTTCTCTAATCCCAGCACTGGGAAGGTGAAGACAAGAGGATCCGTGGGGCTCACTGGGCGTTCAATTAAAGAACACACCTGACATCAACCTCTGTCATCTCCATGCACACACTCACACGTGCACACACACAGACTCACACACCCACACATACAAACTCATGTACACCACATGTATACACAGAGACTTACACAGACTCACTCACACTTATACACACATTCACTTGACCATATGCACACGCACACACACAGACCACTGAATCCGTCTTCTGATTCACTAATCATTTGTGACCTACAGTTTAAAGAATGCTGAATTTGAGCAGTGTGAGTGTCTGATATGACAGTGATTCCTTTTACACTCCCTTGGGCTTAGGATTCATCAGGATCCAGGTTGCGGATATATCCAGCTATAAGTCAGACGAGGGTCTGTGTTGAGACATGAACAGGGCCCCTGAGCCTCGACACAGAACTCAGAATAAAGGGCGGTGGGAGCTGGCTGGGTTTCAGCATCTGTGTGCTGTAGCTGACCTCGTAGGAGAAAAACTAGCCTTGAGCTCACCCTTCATCGCCACTAGGAGACCTATGGGCAGGCTGAACTCACCTTAAGTTAGCACAGCTGTCACATTGTTCTAGGATTCATAGCCCTGTTTTTCTTTCTAGCCTAGGAAGTCTTTGAGGGCAAAGGGCTGCATCTGAGCTGTCTGCTTGGTGTCTCTGTCCTCAAATCCAAGTGCCATGCTGAACACATAAAGCATAGAGAGATGACTGATTAAGACCAGACACTGTTGGTTTCACTGCCTGGTGCTATGCCAGTGAAACCCTGTAGCTGTCTTCTAACCTGGCTCCACTTGCCATCTCCAGAACTTGAGGGAGAGAAGATCTGAGCACTGCCTTGAAAAGTAATTCATTTTTGATTTTACAGGAGCCCACATTTAAGAGCCTTTGAATTTTTAAAGAGACCTTGGGCTTTTAAAGCCTTGGAATTTTTAAACACTGCGGAACTGTTAAAGTTGTATTGTGTTTTATATTATGATACTAACACGAGATCTTTGGGACAAACAGGAAAAGAAAGGTTATGATTTGACAGTTATGAGTTTGTACATCAAGCTGATAAGGTTTGGAGCATCCTAGTTATTTTTTATTGTCAACATGATACAACCTAAAGTCATCTGGGAAGAGGGAACCTCAACTGAAGAATTATCTAGATCAGGTTGGCCTGTAGGCAGGTCTGTTGGAAACTCTCTTGATTGACATTTGATATGGGAGAGCCCAGCACACAGTAGGCGGCACCATTCTTTGGCAGGTAGGCTTGGGCTATATAAGACAGCATGAGTCAGCAAGCCAGCCTGCAAGGGGCATTCCTCCATGGAATGCTTCAAGCTCGGGCCCTGAGTTCCTGCCCTGACTTCCCTCAATGATAGACTGTGATCTGGAAGTGTAAGAAAAATAAGCCCCTTCCTCCCCTAAGGTTGTTTAGGTCAGAGTGCTTTCATCACATCCATGGAAAGCACATTATAACCGAAACCAGTGCTGAGAGTGGGCCTGCTTGCAACCCTGCCTCCTCCAAAGCAAAAGTCCCGAGAACCTGTCAAAGAATCCAGCCCACACAGAGACCAGAGCTCAGACCCTTCCCTCCCATGCTTTGCTGGAAATGTCCCCACAGGGCTGCCTGGGAGGCTCGCTGCACGGAAGATCCCTCCCACTCCCCCCACCATTGTGACCAGGCCATATTCTGATCAGTGTTCCAAAGAGCTCAAGGCAGTGTCCTGGTCCCAGGTGTTCGGATAAGCAAATGTGTATGGAGATGAAGCTCTGCCCAAGGCTGGCATGGAGAACAGATCACAGTGAGAGCAGTAAAGAAGTCTCAAGCATGCCACTTTATTAATAGTAAATTTGATTCCTTGACAGTTTCATACATCATAGCATGTATTTTGATCATCCCCCCACCCATTCCCCTTCTCATCCCTCTCCCACTCCCTCTGGATCCTTTCTTCTCAGGGTATCGCCCCCTGCTGTCCTGGTGTCTGGTTTGGTTTGGTTTGGTTTGGTTTGGTTTGATTTGGTTTGTGGCCCACTGCATTTAATTAGGGTTGCTTGTATGATCATGGGTGGGAGGCTAAGGCCAGATCACGGGCAACTTCACAACAGCTACACCACCCAAGAAAAATGTCCATTTAGTAAAATCAACAGTAGCACTCAAGCTGTTTAAGTCCCTCCTCTCCTTCCACCACCACTGTGACCTGAACTTGTCCCCACAGTATGGAGTCAAACAGAGCACACCCAGAATAATTAGAAAGCCTCTCTTCTCCCTCACTTCAGGACTGTGTCTGGGAAGCAACTGTCCTGAGGTTACTATCTACACATTCACTACTGGATAGTTTGTCTTCTATCATCTTTGAAGGAAACATAATCTTACATTTAATTACTATTCACTTAATTAAGAATTAGGAAAATGGAACTGAAAGGTGGCTCAGTGGTTAAGAGCACTGTCTGCTCTTTCAGAAGACCTAGGTTCAATTCCCAGCACACACCTACATGGCAGCTAACAACCCTCTGTAATTCCAGTTCCAGGGGCTCTGACACCCTCTTCTGGCCACTGTGAGCATTTGCATATATATGATATATAAATGCTGGCAAAACACTCATACACTTAAAATAATTAAAAAAAAAAAAAAAAAAGAATTAGGAGCCGGGCTTGGTGGCACACACCTTTAATCCCAGCACTTGGGAGGCAGAGGTGTAAAGAACAGACTCCCACAGACCACCAAGGAATCCAGAGTGTATGCAAAAACAAAGAGCCTTTATTCAGGCTTAAGCTTGGACTCCCCAGACCTCACCAATGCAGTGGATCTGTGCTGAGAGCCCTGAACTCAGGAGGGGCGAGCTTTTTATTGGGGTTGAAGCAAGGAGAGGAAGGGGGTTTCACATGACTGGCCATCCTTACAGTTAGGGTGTCTTGTCACATTGCAATTGGCCAGGGGAGCCTGCTCGCGCCAAGCACATTTTAAATTGATCAGGGAATGACCAAGGGGGTTCTCATTGGTAGAGGCTGTCCTCAGAGCAATGGAATGTGCTGTCTGCTCTCTTCAGGGCCACAAGGTTCTGTTTTATTCCTTATGTCTCAAAATGCTCTTCCTTGCCTGACATGCCTGGACTTGCCTAATCTATAGCCCTGTGGCTGCAACTGAAAACTTACAGCAAAAGTTGACAAAATGGAGAAGTTAGACTCTAGCCTTAAGATGGAGTCCAACTTAAAACAGAGTCACTCTAGCTGGTTCCCCACAGAGGCAGGCGAATCTCCATGAGTTCAAGGCCAGCCTGGTCTACATAGTGAGTTCCAGGCCAGCTGGGGTTACAGGGAGACCCTGTCTCAAAACAAAAAAAGAATTGGGGGAAAAAAATAAGTTTAGAAAGAGACACACAGAACTTTTAAAGTATTATTTTCTTACAAAGGCCATGAAAAAGATACCCAAAAGTATTTGTCAAAGATTTGTTATCCTAATCACACACGGGAGACATTAATGCAGTGGGAACATTCAGGTGAATCAGAACTGCAAGAGGCAAACCACACAAGAGCTCAGCCGTGGCCCATAATGACCTGGAATTCACGATAACAGCTGGCATACAAATTGTAATATATACATCCACCGGGTAGCAGGTAAGCAGTAATTCTTCCATGTAATGAGCTCACTTCTCCCGTCTGAAGGGAGTAAACATTCCATTCTATGGGGTATCTTGGAGAAGTGGATGCACATGAATCCACATTAAGGTCTGCATAGATGCCTCCATCCTTGATATTATAAATCGGATACTTTCAGATTAAGGTCTGCATAGATGCCTCCATCCTTGATATTATAAATCGGATACTTTCAGGGAAGTGAAAACACTGTGTGCCTCTGTGGCAGAGACACCAATGCCCACACTTTCTCACACAGGGTAGTACAATTGCCAGAAGCAGCTCCCTGCCAGCCCATTTGTGCAGTACATCTTGGATGAGCTCTTACCACGAGTCTGATCAGAAGACGGTGAATCATCTCGAGGCAAGGCAGTCCCAAAGCCAGCTAGAAAAGATGGCACCCTGCCTTCCAGAAGGGATGCATCCAAGTACAGTCCTCTTGGAACCCAACCCCATGTAGGAGTGGAGCTCAGAAACTCTAGACCCCTGAAATTCTGGCTGTGGGGTCTACTACTCCCCAAAGACTAACAGGCAATGGGCTAGGATGTGGCTCAGTTGGTGGAGTACTTGCCCAGCATACACAAAGCGCTGGGTTCCATCCCCAGCATGGCATAAGCCAGACATGGCACAAGCCTGTAATCCCAGCACTTGAGAGGTGGAGACAGGAAGATTAGTAGTTCATCCTCATTACATAGTGAGTTCCAGCCCAGCCTGGGCTGGGTGAGACCCTGTCTCAAAACAAAACAAGAAAATAACAACAGAAAACAATAACAAGTGACAGTTGAAGTGGCCTCCAACCAGGAGAGCTAACTCTGTAGGTGAGAGTAACACAAGAAGAAAGTATGAAACTGTATCCTATTAATACCTCAGATTTCACAGTTTATCTGTAACAGATGAGGCAGTGCTATCTTAAAAAATGCAAGTGAGCATGCCAGAAATTATGTTGGAAATGGACTATTTTAATTCTGTGCTAAACGAAGTCATTTCTGCAGCATTATCATGGGTTACTGTGCATCTTCAAGTCAGACTGGCCTGTGTCTGGTCGGAGAAGATGAGCAGGACACAGAGGTCTGCCTTCTTACTGTGGAGGCCTGGGCCTCCTTCCCGCTTGTACCCTGAAGCCTCACCACTCTCCACACCGTACAGTCACTTCCACACTGACAGATTCTGAGTTCCCAAGGTTCAGGGTAGCTTCGTGGTTAGCCCAGGTTTCCTTTTTTGTACATTTTTATTATTTTTAATTATGTGTATATATGTGTCTCTGTGAGGGTTTGTGCAATGTCCATGGAGGCCAGAAGAGGGCATTGGATCCTCTGGAGCAGACATTGCAAGCAGCTGTGAGCTGTTCCAAGTAGGTGCTATGAACCAAGTTTGGATCCTTTGCAAGAGCAACAAGTTCACTTAACCACTGAGCCATCTCTGCAGCCTCTGGTTTCTTTTAATTAATCTATTGTTCCTCCCTCCATCCTTCCCTTTCTTCTTTCCCCTCCCTCCCTCCCTCCATTCCTTCCTCCCTTCCTCCTTCCCTTCCTCTGTGTGTTACTTTCCTTAGGCTGTAACTAAGAAGTAATCTGAGGGAGGGTTATTTGGCTCATGGTCTGGGGTGACACAGTCCATCATGGTGAGGAAGCCACTACAGCAGGAGTACCTCCTAGCTGCGGCAGGAGGAGCATGAGTCGGCTTGCTTACATCTGGGCTGAGCAGGAAACAGAGAGAGGACAGGAAGTGAGGATGGACTATAACCCTAAAGGCCCATGCCACAGTGACCTGCTTCCTACAGTGAGGCTCCACCTCCTATAGGTCCTACAACTGCCCAAAACAGTGCCACCAGCTGGGGACCAAGTGTTCCAAAACGTGAGCCTGTGAGAGTTCACTTCCAGATCACAACACTGGAACCTCATGGAGGCTAGACAAGTGTAACTGACTGCTGTTTTAAGGCATTTCAACCACTGATACAAGTTGAAGAGAACATGAATCTTAATGACAGCTAACGCTTACTGGAGGAGGTCCCAGATAAGTTTTGCATTATCTTCTATATTATCTGATTTATAGGAAATATCAAAAGTGGGAAAAATGTGTGTCAACTATCTGGCCTGGCTGGGTCACAGCTCTGTGGGGAGTATCTGGCCTGGCTGGGTCACAGGTTCTATAGGGAGTATCTGGCCTGGCTGGGTCACAGGTTCTATAGGGAGTATCTGGCCTGGCTGGGTCACATTATCTGGCCTGGCTGGGTCACAGGTTCTATAGGGAGTATCTGGCCTGGCTGGATCACAGGCTCTGTGGGGAGTATCTGGCCTGGCTGGGTCACAGGCTCTGTGGGGAGTATCTGGCCTGGCTGGGTCACAGGCTCCGTGGGGAGTATCTGGCCTAGCTGGGTCACATTATCTGGCCTGGCTGGGTCACAGCTCTCTGGGGAGTATCTGGCCTGGCTGGGTCACAGGCTCTGTGGGGAGTATCTGGCCTGGCTGGGTCACAGGCTCTGTGGGGAGTATCTGGCCTGGCTGGGTCACAGGTTCTATGGGGAGTATCTGGCCTGGCTGGGTCACAGCTCTGTGGGGAGTATCTGGCCTGGCTGGGTCACAGCTCTGTGGGGAGTATCTGGCCTGGCTGGATCACAGGCTCTGTGGGGAGTATCTGGCCTGGCTGGGTCACAGCTCTGTGGGGAGCTGGCCTGGTTAAGAGGAAAGGAGAAGAAAGGGGGGGGAGGAAAGAAAAGGATGAAAAGGAGGTGAGAGAAGAGAAGAGAAGAGAAAAGAAGATGAACGAGGCTCAGAAAGTTGGCTTCAGAGATGCCATGTGGACCAGCAGCTCTCCTAGGAACATGCACATTTCCTGAACTAAGCCCACTGTAGAAGAACCTTGGAATTGTGCTTCACAGCACCCCAAATAACCCCAGCCTGTGCCACAACTGGAGGACCTCCTGCAGAGGTCTAGAGTAGAGGAATGCTACACCAGAGAGTCCAGACCATGGACCCATGCCCCCCACTCTAAAAGGGGGACTGTGTCTCTGGAGGACCAGCCCAAGCTCCAGTGAAGCCACAGCCAGCAGTAAACACTACCCTTAGTCACCGTGCTTGCAGTGAAGTGGGGCCACCCAGAAGAAGCCTCTGATGTTTCTAGAAATCCCAGTGGCCCGGCTTCCTTAGAGACAGGTCACAGCTTTGGGAAGGGAAACAGGCACAGGGAGTCATCGATTGGCTACAGAGAGGGTTAACCTACCTGGACCTGGGTTAACCGGTGAAGATAGGCACGTGTCTGGAGGAGAGTGCCATTTCACAGCAGTCCCTGCCCACATGTCTAGCACGTTGTGGAGGTGAGCGAGGACAGGCTGAGTCCTTTCAGGTCACACAGCAGATCCTCTTTCTGTTGTCCTTGTCATTTAGCTTTGATCTGCCTTCCTGTCAGGAAGATGAGAAACACTGCTTTCTGATCAGGAAAGGAGTTCTTTCCAAAGAGGCTCAGAAGACAGGGCTGGGGAGATGGCCCAGTGGTCCCCAGCACCAACATAAGAAAGCCAGCACAGGGGCACACACGTGCTGTGACATCTAGTTATAGCATGGGCCAGGGTCATTAGGACTGCTGTGAAACCCAACTCCAGGCTTAGTTCGGGGAAGGTGCATGCTCCTAGGTGGGGCTCACTGGCCAGCCAACCAAACCTACTTGGTGAGAATTCCAGGTTCCAGTGAGAGACCCTATCTCAGAAATAAGAAGAATTGCCTGGGCATGGTGACACACATTTAATCCCAGCACTGTGTGATTGAGGCTAACCTGGTCCACACAGCAAGTTCCAGGCCAGCTGGGGTTACAGGGAAAGCCTATCTCAAAAGAACAACAGAAAAAGAAAGAGAAAGAGAGGGGAGGGAAGAAAGGTGGAAGAAAGGAAGGAAGGAAGGAAGGAAGGAAGGAAGGAAGGAAGGAAGGAAGGAAGGAAGGAAGGAAGGAAGGAAGGAAGGAAGGAAAGGGAAGGAAGGAAGATGGATGATGTCTGAGGAACAACAGTCTTTGCTTCTGGTCTCCATTTGCATACAAATACACATGTGGGCATGTGCGTGCTCACACACACACACATACACATACACAGACGCTCTGAAGAGTATATTCAACAGAGACATTGTTGAAAAGGGAAGAACAGTGAGAACTTTCAAGGCTTTGGGTGCCTGGTTGAGGGCAGGACCTTGGGATTCACCAGAAAGAAAGCAGCCTGGAGTCTCAGGAAGTGACATCCAGAGCCTGGCCTACATCATTCCCAGTGAGCCCAGCATACTAACCTGCTCCATTTGTGGGCAGGGTTACTGAATTGGTAGATCCAAGTACCACATTCATTCTAGGGTTGAAATTCATTTGTTCATTCACTCTCTCATTAGTACACTCCATAAAAAAGTTGAAGCTGAGATTGGGCGTCAAAATAATTAGATGAATCCCTAGGTTGAAAGAGGCCCAAGAACTGTAATGCCCAGAGAAACAGACTACCCCCAAACCACCAAGAAGTCCAGAGTGTTTGCAAAAACAAAGAGCCTTTATTCAAGCTTAAGCTTAGACTCTCAGACTTCATCAACACAGTGGATCCATGCTGAGAGCCCTGATCCTAAAGGGTGTGGGCCTTTTATTGACTGAAGACCAAGAGAGGAGGGGCATTACAATGGCACATTATGATTGGTCAGGAGAGCCCTGTGCACGCCAATATAATTTAAATTGATTGGAGGCCAGCTGAGAGGTTTCTTATTGGTGGGGTCTGTCCTCGGGGTAAAGGAATGTACTGACTGTTAGTCAAGCTCACTGCAAGGTCCTGCTTAACATGCCCAGGCTTGTTCTCTTTCCCTCAGCCTTTGTGGCCAGAGACATGCAGCAGCTTGAAGTAGACAAAATGGAGAAGTTAGCCTCTAGCCTTAAGATGGAGTCCAACTTAAAACAGAGTCACTCTAGCCAGTTCTCCACAGCACAACTTGCCTCATCAAGCACCACGTGGAGAGTCACTCTGACTGTGGCATTCCATGTCCTTTTTTGGCTGTCTGATGATCAAATATGCATGGGTCACACTGAAAGTGTCAGCTATCAGCCCCACCCCAGAGTCAAGCATATATGGCTTTATGGACTTGATGGTGGAAATCAGAAAGACACGGTGTAAACAGTCAGGTGTGATGATGTCACGGGAGTGCCAGGACCCACTTCCCTCATTCTTTAAATGTTTCCTGGGAAAATGGAAACAAATGTCTACTCGTTCTCTATAGAGCACCAGAGACAGACTAAAGTAATGATTCCACCCAAGTCTAGTTTGGGGAACCACTGGGCTTTACTTACAGAACTCGGATGAGGGATTGCTTACAGGAGATTGGAGGGCCCCAAAACAGCCACATCACTGGCAGTCACCCTAGCATGGATGGCCACTTCACTATGGCTGTATAGACAGAGCCCCTCCTTCATTTAACCTTCCACCTTCTGTATATTATACTTGTACCAAGACCACAAGACCATGTGCAGCCAGGGCAGAGTTATAGATCGATGGGAGGGTCGCAGGAAGAATTGCAGGTGAGGGTCTCTAGTGGGTAGTCACAGCTTCTCTGATGAATATGGTGATGGTTGTTAGGCCCAGGGGACAGCACCCCACACTATGGCAAAAGACTTGGGAGTTTTAGACCTAAGGATAGCTTTCACCGAGACCTTAACCAGCCTTGAGAAAAAGGTTGCTCTGCCATCCTGATGGCACAAGGATGTCTTATGGAATGTGGAAGTGAATTCTCAGCACCTGGCTAGAGGGACAGTGAGAAAACCCAGCTCCTGAAACAGGAGTTGGAGTGGACAGTGCACGTGAGAAACAGGCCTGGAGTGAGTGTGAAATAGACTCTGTGTACGTGTGTGTGAGGAAGAGAGTGCCCAGGAGACAGCGTGGGACCAGCAGGCTTCAGTCCAGCAAGAAAATTCCTCATTAGAGTGGACGGTAGAGAACAAACCAGGCATGGTGCTGCACACCTGGAATCCCAACACTCAGCAGGTGGAGGCAGGATGACCAGGATTTCAAGTTTCACCTACATACATAGCAAGTTCAAGAACAGCCTAGGCTACATGAGACCCTATCTCAAAAGAGAAGTGTTGGAGAGATAGCCCAGTGGTTAAGAGCATTTGCAGCTCTTGCTGAGGACCCAAGTTCAGTGTAGTGTGCATGTATGTTTGGAAGTCAGAGGACACCTGAGGAAGTCAGGCTTCCAACCATGTGGGTCTTGGGGATTTGAATTTAGATCTTCAGGCTTGGCAGAAAGCACTTTTACCTGCTTTTTTTTTTTTTTGAATTTAGCAGTTTGTATTTGAGGATTTGGCTGTAGAACTATGTCCTCCATAGGATTGTTCTTTAAAAATCCATGCTGATCCTCATGATCGCCCTTGCTATTCAGAATCAGAAGTGTCTGCTTTTCCTGCTACACTCAGCTCCACAAAGAAAAAAATTCCGAATTTTAGATTCATCTCTGTTCATTAGTACCTTAATTAATACATTAAGATACTAATTCAAAGAGATGATGTGGCAGTGTAGCAGGAAGCCACTGTACATGTATCAGAGACATATATATATATATATATATATGTATGTGTGTGTGTATATATGTATACATATAGCTATGTAAATACAGATATGTGTGCCCACACACACACATGCACAAGCATGCCCACGTATCCAAGCATGCATGCATGCATGCATCCATGTACTTGTACACAGGCATGTGATTACCAGAGATAACATTGACTTTTGTGTATGTAAATGAAAGCCTGAACTTGAAATTAGAAGTCCTCTAGGGTTTTGTTTGCTTAGCTTTTGAGACACGGTCTTCCTGTAGCTACAGCTGATCTGAAACTCACTGTATAGACCAGACTTGGCCTGAACTGCCTCTTCCCCTAAAAGTGCTGGGATTAAGGCAGGTACCACCAATGCCCAGAGAGAATTCTTCTAGAGAATTTTAACTTATAAACTGACCTAGTGTGTGTTCCCATGGGAGCAGTTTGTAATCTCACATCATTGATCTACAGTTCATTGTAGAGTTGTTTGTAGTAGAACCAATAGATTCTGTGCCCTTCACAGTCTCTTTTCTGTGCAAATATATTAATGTCTATGTGCATATAAACAGTAGAACAGATGTATGACCTTTCCTAATTAGCAAAACATGTATCAAAAAAGAAAACAAAATCATGCTGTAAAACACACATATGCAACTTACATATGTCAGAAAATATGTATATAATTATTTAGCAAATATATTTATAACAGTTTCTTAGTTACTTTTCTGTTGCTGGTATAAAATAGTAGGGAGACAGGGTTTATTCTGTCTCATAATTCAAAGTAAAGTCCACCATGATGGGGAAATCAAGGCAGCAGGAGCGGTAGACAGCTGATCGCATCACATCCACAGTCAAGCAATCAGGGAGAAGACAGCTTTCTCCACTTACAGAGGTCAAGATCGCAGCCAGCGAATGGTGCCACCCACAGTGGTCTTCCCACATCAGTTAACACAATCAAGATAATCCCCCACAGACATGCCCAGAAGCCCATCTCCCAGGTAGTTCTAGAATCTGTCAAGCTGACAATTCACACTACCCATCAAACAAACTATTTATGTAGATAATGTAAGTAGAACTGAAGCCAAATTGATTGATTATTCAATAACTATAACGGGTTCCCAGATTAGCTAATGAAGCAAAATGTAATGTTCCACTGAAAACAAGGCACAGACATAAGACAAGGACGGGACTTGGGAGGATGGCAAGGGAAGAGATGGGCACAAAAGACACAGGAGGAAATGAATGGAAGAAAGCAAGGGCTACAGGCTTGATATCTCACCAGCTGACCCAGATCAAAAAGGGAAAAGGAAGTCCTTGGAGTATTTCAGTATTAGCCAAACATTTTGCAAAATAGCCAGTTATAAAAGCAGACTAGAAAAAGTCACTAGTGTCACAGACACAAACAAAGCACACATAGCTAGATACTATTGCTAGGGATGGCCCCATTTGGAGGAATCAAATGGTATTAAAACAAAAGGAAAAGAAATGTGAAGTGAACTTGGCCAACACATATGAAGAAAACTACAAACTTCCCTATGGGCCATAAAAAGAGGTGCCCACGGATGGATAGTCACACCAGGAAAACCCTGAAGGAGAAATGTAGCAAAGGTGACTATCCTTTGGGTGTCAAAACATATCAAAAAGCTGTATAAGTAAAGTGTGCTTTTATTACAAGAAGATGCAGAACAGGGAACACAGAAGTAGACTCCGTCACACACAGAAGTGTGGTAACAGTAAAAGTGGCAGTTGAATTACTACATTTATATTGTTTTTCAATTTTATTTTCAATTGTGTGTGAGAAAGCACAGTGCCCTTGGAGGCCAGGAGAGGGTATCAGATCTTCTGGAGCTGGAGTTACAGGTAATTGTGTGCTGCCTGACTTCTGTACTGGGAACTGAACTCAGGCCCTCTGGAAGAAACAACAAGTACTTTCAACTGCTGAGTCATCTCTCTGGCCTTAGATTCCTTGGATTAGTATTATTGGAAAATTAGCAGATAGTTATGTGGAAGAGGAAAACACCCTGGATCTATTTCTTACACTGTATGTGACAATTTATATTGATTTCAGTTTCACAGGATCTAGAATCACCTGCAAGACCAATCTCTGAGCATAACTGTGAGGGAGTTTCTAGACTGGGTTAACTAAGGTGGGAAGACCCACTCTGAATGTGGGCAGCACCATCCCATAGGCTGGGGTCCTGCACTAGCAGGAAAAAAATGTCAAATATTTGCTGCCTACATCCTCTCTAGATGGTTAACATCTCTTTTGTAAGAGTTGCCTCAGTCAAGACGCAAAAGGCCAGTCACCAAAGAAAGATTCTAGGAAAAGCAAAAGTGTGCCAGAATTGGGGACAAGTGTCACACTTCAGGACTGACCTGGACTTGGCAGCAGATTACACACTGCACAACAGGTGAGCTACAGAGATGAAGCAGTTTGAGCGAAATAGCCACTTTAGAATAAATAAGATACTAGAGGAAAAAATTGAGAGAGCTATATAAACTTCAGGTACTAATACCAGCAAGAACAGAAACTTATAGCAAAATTCAATCTGAAAAGCCTGGGATTCAGGAAATCCACTGCTGTATTAAGGGAGACAGGCTCCTATGTCAAGGTGGGCTGCAGACTCCCTCACTAAAGGGTACTATCAGAATGGAAAAGCTGATCAAATCTAAGGCACAAGGGTCTCGCCTGCTTTCAGCTTTGTGAAAGACATGAAATTTGAATAGCATTTTTGACAGAAGAATTTCTTTTGAGAGGTTCAAACTCCTGCTTTACATCAAATGTGATAGCTGACATAGTGTCCATC
This sequence comes from Eospalax fontanierii, assembly GCA_035773235.1. NCBI lineage: Eukaryota > Metazoa > Chordata > Mammalia > Rodentia > Spalacidae > Eospalax > Eospalax fontanierii. The sequence goes on from CM069524.1 coordinate 25,653,175, forward strand.
AATCTGAGATGCACACTTGTTTGATTTAAGAATTGTCTACACCAGATTTCTCCCTGGGTCACTGACAACTCCTTCATGCACCTGCCAACAGTGTTGTTTGAAAGCAGTCTCTTTTCCATTGCCTGCTCTTCACTGCTCCTAAATGTGGGGCTGGCTGCTTCTGCATGGCCTGGAAAAATGAGTGACTGGGCAATTTCAGGGGAAACTGGACCCTTGATACTGATGTGCAGGTCACAGGACATTGTAACAGGATCAGATACAATTGTAACCAAACTTTCAAATAGTCCAGCTTCCTGTCCTGGATCTGGAGATGTGACCAGTTTTCTCTCTCTCTCTCTCTCTCTCTCTCTCTCTCTCTCTCACACACACACACACACACACACACATATGATGCCATTCTTGGTGAGTCCATGCCTGGACTTTACATGGGTGCTGGGGATCTGAACTCAAGTGCATGGCAAACATTTTTCTCACTGAGCCGTCTCCACAACCTCTCATCTTTTTCCAAGTAAGATCTGTGTTTTGGGAAGAGGGTTTCACTAAAACTGCGTTGAGCACCATATATTGAAAAGGTACTCTTTTCTAGTGTGTATTTTCTATACCTTTGTCAAAAATTCGGTGTCCATAGCTGTATGGGTTTATTTCTGGATCGTTAATTCAATTCCATTGGTCCACGTGTCTTTTTTTATCTCTACCATGCTGTCTTTGTCACTATAACTCTGTAGTATAATTTGAGGTCAGATACTATGATACATCCTGCCATGTTCTTTCTGCTTAGGATTACATTGGTTTTTTTGTGGTCTTTTGTGTTTACATATGACGTTTTGAATTTTTTCTAATTTTGCAAAAAATCCATTGGAATTTTGATAGAGATAGTATTGAATCCATAGATTACTTTTGGTAATATAGCCACTTTCACAGTATTAATTCTGCTAATCTAGGAGCATGGAAGATCTTCCCATCATGTACTATCTTCTTTAATTTCTTTTTTTTTTTTTTTTACTGTCTTAAAGTTTCCATTACAGACGTGTGAAAAAAAAAAAAAGAGGGAACTACATTGAGGCTGAGGAAGAGAGGATCATGGAACAACATAAATCTGAACTGGAGAGAAACATCCTCCTTATAGTCCCGAGTAGAAAATATTTTCACTTATATGACTGTGTACCTGATATGGCTTCCCTTTAATGAAAAGTTGTTCATTGTTACGGGAGAACACATCTCTATAAATATATAACAGTTTTAAGTGTTCACATAAATAATGTTAATAACAAAGTGGACAGAAAGCCTTTGTTACTTACAGAAATCAACCTTCCAAAAGTTTTTGTTGTGTACAACCTTCAGATTGCTTTCAGAATAAGTCAGGTTGAAAATTCAAAGCCTTTTAGCAAAATCAGCAATGGAGACAGTCTTTTTTTTTTTTTTTTAAATTAGAGAATTTAAGTTCTGAGAAACTGATAAATGTAAAAATTCTGTTAAGTTTGATCAAAATTTTATTTGTGAAGGGCTGTTTGAGTCCATTTGTTTGTTTATTTGTTTGGCACAGGGTCTCACTGTATCCCAGGCTGGCCGGAAATTGCTATGCAGCCCAGGCTAGTCTCCAATTTGTGATCCCCCTGCCTCAGCCTCCTAAGTATTGGGATAACAAGTATATACTACCAGACCCATTTAGCTAAACTATTTTGAAAAGCCAGTTACTTTTCACTATAAAGCCTAATGTTTAGGACCGGAGAGATAGCTTAATCACAAAGTGTTTGCTACCCAAGCATAAGGACCTAAATGCAAATCCCTGGTACTCAGGTGAAAAACTGGGTGCAGTGGGGCCTGCTTACAATCCCAATGCTGGTGGGCGGAGACAGGATTCTCAGGGCTCAGGGGCCAGTAGTCTAGCCTGCTTTGCAAGCCCCAGGCCAGTGAACCACTGTTTCAAAAAGCAAGCAACTGGAGAAGACACTCAAGGTCAGCCTTTGGCCTCCACACACAATTACACACACAACACACACACACACACACACACACACGCACACACAGTAAAAATAAATAAAAGAAGCCAAATAATTCTTTCTACTGGATTTATTTACTGATCAGAGCTTAGCAGTCTAAAACTTTTTTAAAAATTCCCAAAGAGAAATGACGCATTCTAAAATTCATGAGAAAAGATCTTGCTGAAATTCCCTAGCAGAAAGGAAGGGGAAGGAGAAACATTTTAAAGCATTCATTTGAAGAACACTTAGTAATAGATAGTAGCTGTCTAGTCATGTGTGACTAGAAGGTGTGCCTTCTACCGAGGGCTGGGCGAAAGCAGCCTCAGTGAACTGGGAAAATGCCTGACCCGAACACAGCTCACACTCACAGATGCTGGCAGCTCACAAGGGCAGTACACGCCAGCTGGCCAGGAGCCTGGCGGGCTTGGGAAGGGTGTTTGTGGTTTCCCGCCTGAGGGCCTGGGGGAGATGTGACCAACAGTCACTGGGTTCAGAAAGCCTGCGGGGTGAGCCCCATAGACAGCTTGATGTTTTGATAGATTTCCTTTCCGGTACCAGTTTAGGCTTTCAGCAGAGTCCCCGACACCCTCCCTGCCCATGCGTGGTCTGCCACCATCAGTGCCTCCACTGAAGGAGGTTTCTGCTAAAGCCCACAAGCTTGCTTTAATACCCCATTATTTTCCAAAGTCCATTGCTTACACTAGCACTGTGTGTGTGTGCGCGCATGCGTGTGTGTGTGTGCCAGAGGTCAATTCTATCTTCCTCAATCACTCTCTACCTCATTTAAGAAAAATTGTTGTTGTTTTCCTTTTAATTGAGTTTTTATGAATTTCATGCAATGTATCTGAATCGTATTTATATCTCCCCCTGCTTACTATCCCCGCCCAATTTCACACACTCTATTATATATACACACATATATCTGTATGCCTGTAGAGTCAGGTTTGTGTCACTAAGTGCCCTCCCGTGTGGGTTCATCCACTGGGCCCTGGTCAGCATACCAAGAACCTCACCCTTAAATGGCACTGACTCTCCTAATCTCAGCAGCTCTCAGTTGCCCGTGCTTCCTCAGGGAAGGTTCAGGTTTTTACTCACTTCCCCAAATCTCTGCTGGGATTTTTGCCTGGCTTGAGTTTACATGGGACTTGTGCATGCTGTAACCATTGCTATGACTTCATATGACCTACTGTCCAGCTGTCTGGAAAACTCTCTTTCCTAGTAGTCATCTGCTACCTCTGGCTCTTACAATCTTTCACCCTCTTCCACAACTAAAAAAAAAAAAAATATCGTGTATCTATGTGTGCCTATGTGCCTGTGAGCTCAGTGCACTCAGAGGCCAGAGCAGGGCCTCAGACCCCTTGGACTTACAGATGTTTGTGAGCTTGTGGGTGTAAGTGTAAGTGTATCCTCTAGAAAGCAGCAAGTACTCTGAACTGTTGAGCCATCTCTCCACCTCATTTGTTTTCAGACAGGGTCTGTCACTGAACCTGGAACTCACCGATACTAGTTCAGCTGGGCATCAGGCTCTGAGGCTCTTCCTGGCTGGGATCACGCCCTTCTTTGGTTATTTGAAAGCAGGGGATCTGAACTCTTGTCCTCATGCTTGTGCAGCAAGCACTTTACCAACTGAACCATCTCCTCAGTCAACCACTTGTATTTTGTTCTTTGGTTTTGTTATTATGTTGGCCTTGAAATCAAACTGCAGCTAACCCTTCTGCCCCAGCCTCTACTGCTGGGGGTGCAGGCGCTGCCGTACCCAGCTTCACTCCCTCTTAGTACTGAATCCTCTATGACCCTCGGTAGCCTTGTGTGATGAAATCTGTCCTCCGGGGAATACTATACAGCACTGTTGTCCTGGCACAAAACAAAATAAAACAAAAAAACTCTTGCTCAGCCCCACCTGACCCCTCTTCCCTGGCAGTTGCCCAACTACTTAGTCTCTAGTGTACCACTTTTTTCCAGAATGTCAGAGGTACAGTCATACAATGTACATTCTTTTCAGACCTTTTCATTTACTCATATAGCATCTGCATAGAATTTGCAAATGTGACTTCCCTGGCTGTAAGCAAGGTTTACTGCATGCTAGGTAGCATTGGTGTCCCCTGGCGCACTAATTCATCCCTGTCCTGCCTCTTCCTTCCTCACACTGAGAAATCCCATCTCCACTGTCTCCTCAACACCTTCCAGAGATTTCCATCACAAGTGCCCCACTGGGGACAGTTTCACAGGAGTGTGTGCTGTGTGCAATTTAACACTATGAACAGACCCAGCCTTTTGCAAGGGTGCCCTTATCTCTTAAAAAATGCTTTTTTAAAAACTTTGACAATGCAAACCAGGAAAGAACCTAACACCTGTCACCTTACCAGGCTTTTCCAACACCTGCCCGTAGGAGCAAGGCAAGTGCAGGCTTTATAAGTGCTAGTCATGGGGAGACACTCTCCTAAAGGTCTGTCTTTGAGCAACAGGAAGTAGCAGCTTTCAACAGGATGTCCTAGGGGTGGGCTGGAAGCCAGCTCTACAGAATAGGCCACCACCCTCACTCTTTCTCCCAGGAGCTCCAGACCGAAGCCTGTCTTCTCTCCAGAGCAGCCAGAGTGAGGCCACTCCATTGATGAAGACCCCTCCTGCCACAACCACTCTTTCACCTGAAAACTCTGCCTAGAAGGTTTTACTGGCTGCAGCTCTTTTCTGTGTCTCCTAAGAATTTTCTGTTCCATTGTTCTCAAGTATCCAAGTCATTTATAAATGACAATAATTAGGAGAAAGAGAAGCCAAGGAATTGGGAACACAAGAGGCCAAAGAAGAATGGATGAAGTTTTAATAAGGCCCTAGGTGGTGACAGGGGTCCTTCTAGGACAGGAGATGAAAAGCGGGGCCAGATGGTGGGGCGCCGTGGCTGAGAGGGAGGTGGCTCAGGTGGAGGGACTGTTACTTTATTTCTTTGTATTTGTTTTGTTTTGTTTTGTTTTGAGAAAAGTCCCCCAGTAACACCAGCTGGCCTAGAACTCATTCCATACACCAGACTGGCCTCAGTCTCATAGAGATCTGTCTGCCTCTGTCTCCCCGAGTGCTAGAATTCATTTTATTTGTTTTTTATTATGACTTGGGATTTCGTGTAATGAGGAGGGAAGGCATACCCATGAGGACAACTCTCTGAAGGAACAAAACCAACAGAATGAATGTCTGTCACAAAGGGGATTTACTAGACTGGCTTAAACAGTATGGGCTGGGCAGTCCAAAAATGGCTGTGTGTGTGTTGGAGAGGCTGAGAACCCAATAGCTGTGCATTCCATGAGACTGGGTGTCTCAGCAGCAAGAGGGTAGCTGTGCTCAGCAGCAGGGGCAAAGGCAGGTAGGCAGAAGCAGCCTCTTTCCCTCCGATTTCTTTATGTGTGAGCTACGGCCATCAGGTGTTACCCGTTCTAGGGGAGGACCTTCCCTCTCAGCTACCCTTCCTAGAAATGCCCTCACAGGCCTCCCAGAGGCAAGTCTCTTTGCTGATCCAAAGATGACAAGATCAACCATCCTAAAGGGAGGGAGCAGCTTCCTCACTGACTGCTGGGTCAAGTCATTCCTAGTGCTTGGCTCTTCGAGGCCTCGCTGGGACACGGAGATGCACCTGCTGGGGAGTAAAGGACAAGACTCTCTGCCAGCGGCGAAGCTGCACAAAGGCATAGATGCCCTCCTGAGTCTAGGAAGTGACTCTTACTTAAATTATGCGAAGTGTGTTTTTTCAAACATATGCTCCCTGTCTGGTTTGAGAGAATTGAACATGTGGTGGGAAAGCATTACAGAGCTGCTACACAAGTGGTAATTGGGGCTGATGAAATGCTGGAGCAGAGTCACACAGAGCACAGTGAATTCCTCAGTCCCGGAGATTAGGGCTGAGTGAGTCAGCTCTCCGTCACTGTGACAAAACGCCAGAGAAAATCAACTTAGAGAAGGAGAGGTTTATCTTGCTCGTGTCTTCAGTCCATGGCAACTTGGCTTCATTGTTTCTTGGCCATGGTGATGCAGAACTTCTTAGTGAGAAGTGTGTAGAACAGAGGTGCTCGCCTTATGTCAGCCAGGAAATAAGGGAGTGGGAGAGGGAGGAGGAGGGAAAGAGGGAGGGAGATACACAGAGAGAGGGACAGAGAAAGAGATGGGGGAAATGAAGAGAAGACAGAAGGGGAGGGGAGGGAAGGGGAGGGGAGGGAAGAAGGATGAAGCTTAAGACACGGAAGGAAGGGTCCAAAAATAAGGTTCCCCAAGAGCACACTCCAAGAGCTCCTCCTGTTGCTAAGGCTCCTTCTGGGAGACATAAATCTGCCCCCTCCTCTCTTGGTTCCTTTGACAAACTGAGGTACAATTTTTGCCAAACTACCGTCTGGGGAACCAGTGAGTTTAATGGGCTTGCTCAGAGCAGTGGGTGAGGGCTTACTTACAGGACTGTGGATGCACCCTGCTGGGAGGCCACACTGGAAAGTCTTCAGGCGTGAATGGTAACTTCCCCACAACCACATAAAATAGGGAAAGAGCCTCTTCTAGGCTTCCTCAGCTTATATATCCTCACCACCACCACCTCCCTCCACAGCTAGGGCTGACTGATTGGTTGGGAGGTGTGTCTGACTCTCCTTGCCCCTCCTTTGTTGTGGAGGTAAGAGTCAAGGAACCTAGCTGTGAGAATCCTTGGCAAGTGAGCACAGCGAAGCTTGTCTGCCCGTGGTCTGTCTGTCAGAAGATGGTCCTATACAGCCCCTCCCTTCTCCTAGTGTTACCAGCCCAAGAGAAGTAAATACATCCCAAAGAGACCATTAAAACAATGGACCCAAGAAACTGGAATTTCCCCATCTGGGAGAAGAGCCTGGCCAGCCAGAGTGGAACTCTTCTCTCCAGGAAAGAGATTTACAACCTTCCAGAAACAGTGATAGTAGTAGTGGGCAGGACACACGCTAAGCAGGACCCTGAAGATGAACTGGAGGGGTTTGGTTACGGATCGCTTTATCCCTCTTCCCACTGTGGCCGCATTGAATAAACCTTTTCCTACTTTCTCCTTTTAATTTGGCTGTTTAAATTGAGTGCTCAAAGACAGGTGGCTGAACCTGGCATATTGGGGTACAGACTATGACACAATGTTTGGTAATACGAGGTATAGCTAAAATCCCTCTTGGAAGGGACTAACCAAGTTTAGTTCCTCCCTCCCCAGGTCCTGCCACAAACACTACACAAATTTCCCAACTCACAGTTAGGCAAATTCTAGACAATTTACTTGGGCTTACTAACAGCACAGTGGGCAGGGGTTATTACAGAACATGGGCCCCCTCTCTCCTCCATATGTCACACTAATAAATCCACAAGGATGCTTGGTTCTCTCGACTTCCCAGTGGTCCAATCCAATATGGCAAGGAGGGGAAGAAAAAAAGGACCACGTCTTGGCACCCTCAGCTTAAATGCCTTCAGCCCCTCCCCTTCTTACATCTAAGGCCAGTGGACTGGTGGGAGAGGCATAGGACATTCCCAGCTCCTCATCTTTCCTCCGTGCAAGGTAGTTCTGGGTAAATACCACCTGGCCTGGGAGCAGGTGTTTGTCCACAGCTCGTCCAGCTTGTCCCTTGGAGAATCAATTCATTCTACACTAAGTTTCACCTCCATGGTTTCACCACCTCTCCACAGCCCCCCAAATTCTGAAGCCACCGTGGATAATCTAAGGATGAGGTCGCTACCCTCCTACCCATCACCAACCCAAGGTTCTACCTCTGACATTGCTGCCCTGGGACCATCAGTGGGCACTCGGGGCGGGGGAGTCACTTCAGATAAAAACCTCAGCAGTGGGTTCTAGAAGAGAAGCGTAAAAAGATACTTGATCCTTCAGCAGCTCCTGACTCTTCTTTCTTTACTCTTTTCTCCTTCCCCTTTCTTTTTTTCTTTCTCTCTTTCTTTCTTTCTTTCTTTCTTTCTTTCTTTCTTTCAGCAGTCTGTCCTTGTTGCTATCTTGTTTTATTTTCCTTTTTCATGTGTGTGTGGTATGCGTATGAATGCATACATATTTTTGAATGTGCATGTGTGCATGTGGAGGCCCAAGGTGAATGTTGAGAATCATCCTTAATAATTTCTCTCTACCTCACTGGTTGAGGCAGGATCTCTCAGCCAAGCTCAGGGCTCACCAATAAGGCTAATCTTGCTAGCTAACTTGCTCTAGGGATAACCTGTCTCTGCTTTCCAAGGCTGGAATTTACAGGTAGCCACCACATCCACCCCACATTTATGTGGGTCCTGGGGATTCGAACTCTGGTCCTCATGCTTGCATAGCAAGCACTTTAACCACTGAACTGTCTCCCCAATCCTTTGTTATCCCTGTTTCTATTTCTGCACACAGAGGTCATCTCCACATGTAGAGATTTGCAGCAACAACCGTTATATTGTATGTCTTGATTTTTCTGAATCAGCAATCTGAGTAGGGTTGAACGGGTGGTTCCTAGGACCAGAAGTCACTCAAGTGGGTGGCAGCTGAAAGTGGTTCCCAGTCTGCGTTGGCAGTGAGTAGAGGAGGCTTCCTGCAGACTGCTCTTACACCACCCATGTGTGGCCTCTGTATCACGGTGACCTCAGGGTTTAGGGACCTCTCTTGTGGCTCCTCAGATTCCCGGAAAGGATGCCTAATATTTCTAGCAATGCTTGTAGAAAATCTCTTTTCTGAGGACCAGGGAGTTAGCTCATCCAGTAAAGTGCTCTCCATGCTAGCATGAGGACTTGAATTCAGTCCCTCAGACCCCTTGCTACCCGCATCCAGGCTTGGTGGTAATGCGCATAACTCCAGACAGAGACAGGTAGATCCCTGGCTTTGCTGACCAGACAGCTTAGCCTACTTGACAAGGTCAGTGAAAGACCGTCTCAAAAACCAAGGTAGATGACACCCAAGATTGTCCTCTAGTCTCTGCATGCACACACACACACACACACACACACACACACACACACACATCTCTTTTCTTTGTGCTTTTATCAAAAACTTACTGATGCATGTGAGATTAGCAGTGGTATAGTTTACCTTCGGTTAAGGTGCACTGTACCACGCTTTGGACAGACATTTCCAGTCCACACTGACTCCCGTGGTAGAGAGACAGAACACTTACATGACCTCGAGTTCCTCATCCTACCCCTTTGCCCTCAGGCCTGTACCTCTGACCCACCTCAGCAGCCACATGCCTTCTCTCCTAGGATTTCACCTTTGACAGACTTTAGAGTGGATGAAACAATCCAACATGGAGTCTTTTGAACCAACTCCTTTCCAGTAGCACAGCTCATTTGGTTTATTTTGAGATTGAGTCACATGTAGCCTAGGCTGACCTCTGACTCACTAAGTGGCCAAGGCCAGCCTTGAACTCCTGATCCTCCTGCCTCCCCCTCCTGAATGCTGGAATTAGAGAATACTGCAGTTGAAGGTCACTTGTATTGGTGTGTGAAAGCAGCCAGTTCCTGTTTGTTGCTGTGTACTTGCAGTGGTTTGAATGAGAATACCCTCAACCCCCACTGATCCCCCCACTCCAGCCCAGAGGCTCTGAGTATTTGAAAACTCTGTCCACAGTTGATGGCTTTGTTTTGGGAGGTTTAGGAGATGTGGCCTTGCTGGAAGCACATCACTTGGGGTAGACTTTAGCCTTGCCCATTTCCAGTTTGTCCCTCTCTACTTCCTATGCCTCCTCTGACAGTTTCCTGCTGTGTCCTGCTGTGCCTCTCCACCATGATGATCTCTTATCCCCCTGGAACCATAAGCCAAATAAACCCTTCCTTCTGTGAGTTGCCTTGGTTATGGTATTTTATCATAGAAACAGAAATGCAGCTATATATCATTCCACTCCAGATGGATTGCTCTCCCAGATGCTGTAATAAACTATTCTGACAAAAGCAACTTAAGGGAAAAAGGGTTGATTTGGGCTCACAGTGCGAGGTGCAGTCCGTCATGGTGGGAGGCATGGTGGCAGGAGTGTGAGGCAGCTGCTCACATTCATCTGCAGTCAGGAAGCAGAGAGAGATGAATGCTGGTACTCAGCTCACTTTTTCCTTTTTATTCAGTCCAGGACCCCAACCCATGGGATGGTGCTGCCCACATTCAGGGTGGGTCTTCCTTCCTCAAACCTAATCTAGACAGTCCTTCACAGGTCGGCTCAGAGGCTTCTCTTCCAGTTAGTCTAAAGCCTGTGGTGGAATTGGTCGTCATTAGTAACCATCACCCCAGGGCTACGGCACTGTGTGTCTCTCTATCCACTGGTGGCCCTACAGTTGGAGTGCTGAAGGTGCCTTGCACCCTGCATAGAGCTCCTGTGAGTTTCAGTTCTCAACTTGTGCAAGAACCTAGGAGCGTAGTTACTGCATGGTTTCGCTTAACCCAACATCAAAACTGTTTTTGCTACTAGTTTTATAAAATACAGTATTGCATTGAAGCCACCTTGAGTTAGTTTTCATATACAGTTGGAGATAGGCATATAAATTCTCTTTTTTAGAGGTTTATTTTTATTTTATGCGTATAGTCCCTGCATGTATCTAAGTGCACCGTGTGCATGCAGTGTCTTTGGAGGTCAGAAGAGGGTGTCAGATCACCTGGAACTGGAGTTACAGGTAGTTGTTAGCCACCATGTGGGTGCTGGAACCGAACCCAGGCCCTCTGCAAGAGAGGCTAGTGTTCTTAATGGCTGAGCTGTCTCTCCAGCCCCTTTCTTTATTTTTGATAGGAGCGTCTCAGTTTCCCAGCATCGTGTGTGCTGTTCTGAACACCAGTTGGTTGCTGTATGACTCATTTCTAGATTCACTTGTGGCAATGGTACTGTGTTCATCTGTTTCCCAGTGACACCTGTTTAAATTACTATGGATTTATACCCAGTCTTTAATTACGTAGTAGAGTTTGTTCATTTTTTTTTTCAAAATTGCTTTGGCTATTCTAGTTATTCTGTCCTTCCTTGTAAATTTAAAATCGCCTTTTCAATTTCTAAAGAATGTCTGGCTGTGCATTTGACAGGCTTTGTATTACTTGTGCACATCAGTTTGGAGAACGGTCCCTTTTGCTGCCTTATCTTTTAACCCATCAATATTCTCCAGCCCTGTGTTTACTTAGTGCTTTGATTTCAGTGTTGAAATATGCAGAATATAGATCCAGCACAAGACCAAGTTTATATGTATTTCACATTTTTATTGGTACTTTAAATGAGACTGTGTGTGTGTGTATGTGGGGGTGCACATGTGTGTGGAGGTGCACATACATGTGTGTGCAGGTATTCATGCTTATGTGTGCAGGTGTTCATGCTTGTGTGTCCACATGCAGGAAGTTGATCTCTAGTTTCTTTCCACAGGACAGGGCCCCACTTATTTTGTTGTTGTTGTTGTTTGTTTTGAGACAGAGCCTCCCTGTAGTCCCAGTTGGTCTGAAACTCACTATGTAGACCAGGATAACCTCTTTCTCAGAGATCTGCCTGCTTCTGCCTCCCAAGTGCTGGGATTAAAGGCACGGGACACCGTATCCAGACACCTTGATTTTTTTGAGGCTGGGTCTCTTCTTGGCTTAAGGCTCCCTGATTTGGCTACGCTGGCTGACTAGTGAGCCCCAGGATCCTGTCATCTACAGGGATCCACCTATCTTTGTCTCCCCGGCACTAGAATTACAAGTGCATGCCATCATGCCTGGCATTTTTAAAAGACTTATTTTATTTTTAATTATGTGTGTATGTATGTGGAGGGTATGTGCATGTGAGTGCAGGTGCCCTCAGAGGGCCACGGTGTTGGATCCCCTGGAACTGGAGTTAGGGTTTGTGAGCCATCCAACACAACTGCTGGGAGTCCAGCTCTGGTCCTCCACAAGAACAGTGCTCACTCGTAACCGCTAGGCGAGCCCTCCGGCCCCCATGTCCGATATTTCTAATGTAGATTCTGGGGATCAAACTCAGGCCGTCATGCTGTTAGACCTTAGCCCACTGACCATCTCCTCAGTCCTGTAAATGGCACTGGTTTTTGAATGTTCAGTTTCCAATTATTTATTGCTTATGTTTAAAAAGAGAATTGATTTTTGTGCTTTAACCTTGTAGCCTTCGATCTTGCTAACCTCATGTAATTCTGGGCATTTTCATTGTGTTGACTTGAATTTTCTAAGTAGACAGTCATAGTGCCTGTAAATAGCACACTCCGACCCGGGGCTGTTAGCCTCCTCTGTCTTTGTTTTGCATTACTGCAGTGGTCTGGCCTTGCAGAGCAGGAGTGCTGAGGGAGACGCCTTTCATTCTTCCTTCTCCCTGATCTCAGGGGAGCATCTCTCAGCCTCTCATCTCAAATGAGATCTCACACACAGGTGCTCCATAGATGCTCTTTGTCAAGTTTACACTATTCTTTTAAATTCCTACTTGACTGAGAGGGTGGGGTTTTTCTAAATCATGATTAGATCTGAAAATTTATCAAATGCTTTTCTGAACCTATTAAGATTGGCTTTCCTTATCCTGTTCATTCCATACTTTGCCAAGATTGATATTCAAATATTAGACCAACCTTGCTTTTTTTAAAAAAATAAGATAAATTCCACTAGGGAAAAATACATTTTAATTTTAGGATACTACCAAATTTGGTCTTTTAGTATTTCCTTGATTATGCTTTGAACTTGTGCTCATGAGGGATAATGAGTAAGTCTGTAAGTCTCTTTTCTTTTTCTATAATGTTATGTATTTATTTATTTATTTATTTGGGTGTCTGGGTAACGATTTAGAATTGATTTAATGATTCCTCATATTCCCCTTGGAATTCTTCAGTGAGACACCATCAGTTCTTACCTTTGAGCTTTATGTGTAGTGTCCTTGTTTCTGTGTCAGAAGCTCTCAAGGAGTCAGCCTTTAGCTGCCTCGGTGGGATGTTCCTAGCCCAGTTGCAAGCTGGCCTGCTTTCTTCCTTCCTCCCTCCTTCCCTCCATACAGGCTTCTCCCTCTGCTCTGCCTCCCTCTCCTCTGTTGCTCTCCCTTCTTGTCCTTCTCACTCCCTCTCCCCTCATCTCCCCTCCTCTCTCCCTTCCCCTCTCCTCCCTCCCCTCACCTCCTCACTCCTCAGAGTAGACACCCTATGAAGGCAAGTATATCACTAGAACCTACAGCTGTTCAGTGAAGGAAAGAATCAATGGAAAAGCCAGAAATATTTTTCTCCCTTGACAAAGAAAAACTAAGCTCCTAAGTAAATAAACAGTAATGCACATCGGAAGGGTGTCATGGTTTTGATTTTATATATAAAAATCTTAGCCTGAGGGGCTGGAGAGAGGGCTCATCTGATAAATGAGCCAGATGTGTGGGCTTCACCAAGCACATCTCTAGCCCCTAAGCTAGCTTTTTATAGAGCCAAGACCCACCTGCCTAGGGATGGTGCTGCCCACGGTGAACTGGGCCTTCCTACATCAATCAAAACAATCTCTCACAGACATGATCACAGACAAATCTGGTTGTTACAGGGCTGAAAAGTGCTCAGTGGTTAGTTTGGGTTTATTCCCTAGAATCCACTTTTAAAAAACTGGGCATGGTGGCTCATGCTCGTAATAGAGCTGGGAAAGAGGAACCAGGTGATCCCCAGGGTTCCTTGGCTAGCTAGCCTAGCCTAATTGGCCAGTCCAGATCCCAGGGAGAGACTCTGTCTCAAAAAACAAGGTAGCTGGCTCCCGAGGAATGACACCTGTGTTGACCTCTGGCCTCCACATGCAAGCGCACCTGAACTCATACACACTCATGCAGTTATATGCATGCACACACATACAGAGAGAGATGACAGAGACAAAATATTCTACCTTGCTTCTCTGCTGTGGTAAACACCATGACCAACAGCAACTTAGGAGAAGAGAAGGTTTACACTTCCAACTCATACTCCATCACTGAGAGAAATCAGGGCAGGAATTCAAGGCAGAAACCATGGAGAAATGCTACTTACTGGATCACTCACTGACTCGTGTTTAGTTAGCTTTCTTTTTTTTTTTTTTTTTTACATTTTTATTTATTTACTTATTATTTTTATTTTATGTGTATGAGTGTTTTGCCTGCGTGTAAGTGCACCACATACATGCAGTGCCCAAAGAGGCCAGAAGACGGTGTTGGCTCCCCAGGTCCTAGAGTTACAGACAGTTGGTCTCTAACAGACAATGGGTGCTGGGACCTGAACTTGGGTTCTCTGCAAGAGCAGCTAGTACTCTTAACTGCTGAGCTCTTTTCTCTATCCCCTTAGCTAGCTTCTTATACAGCCCAGACCCACCTGCCTAGGGATGGTGCTACCCACAGTGAATTGGGCCTTCCTATATCAATTAAGCCAATCTCTCACAGGCATGCTCACAGACAAATCTGATTGCTACAGGGCTAGAAAGGGCTCAATGGTTAAGAGCACTGACTGCTCTCACAGAGGACCGGATTTGAATCCCAGCATCCACACTGTGGCTAACAACCATCCATAACTCCAGTTCCAGGGGGTCCAGTGCCCTCTTCTGACCTCCACGGGTGCTGTCCGGCACCAGTGCACGTGCACACGTGCAGGCAGTACACTCACACACTCCACGGGTGCTGTCCGGCACGTGCGCACGTGCAGGCAGTACACTCACACACATAAAATAAAAATAATAAATAAAAATTAAAAAAAAAAGATTGATATAATTCTTCAGTTGATGTCTCCCCTTCCCGGGTTTGTCAAGTTGACAATAAAAACTAACAGACCGGGGTGAGGGGGAGGGGCAGGGGTGTTGGAACACAGTGGCAGCTAGAGGCAGTTCTAGATGAGCTTGCTTGAGTCCGGCTGCTGAGTATTTGAGAGAACAACAAAGTTTTCAAGGGCCTTCCTTCACTGACCCATGGGAAGGCGCCTCTGTGGGATGAGAAGATGGCCTAGTGCAGTTTCTCACCCCTGCCTTAAGGAACCAGTTCTCCCACAATGACAGATGGCCCAGTTCTCCCTTGTAATGCCTGGATTAACTTCCAGAAACACACGTCTCCCTTGCTGTCCTCTGCGCTGTGATTGCTGGTGAATCTCGAGTGGCCGTTAAGGATTTCTTTTTGTCTCTTCTTCCCATGGTGCCTCCGGCATTGGAACAGTGCCGACAGCGCCCCCGCAGAACGTGCAGGCAGAAGCTGTGAACTCTACCGCGGTGCAGTTCCTGTGGAACCCGCCCCCTCAGCAGTTCATCAACGGCATCAACCAGGGATACAAGGTACCCGGCCTGGGTGTGGAGCCTCCACTTGGCACTCATGGGTGGTACTGATCTTGGCATGCAATAGGGAGTGCACCTTTTCCCCTGTCATGGAGAACCCAGGGCCTCGAATGCAGAATGCCATGACATTGTTAGGGCGACCATTTATCCAATATTATCAGCTTCCCCAGCTCAGAAATTTGAACAATCAGTTTACAAGAGGGCATAGAACAGGTTGTGGTCAGAGAGGCCATTCATATTAAATAGCCTCAGGGAAGACTGGAGAGATGGCTCAGTCACCACAGTGTTTGCCACACAAGTATGAGACCCTGAGTTTGGTCCCTCAGAATACATGCAAATAAAAGAGCCAGGCATGGTGGCACATACCTGGAACCCCAGCACTTTTGAGGCAGAGACAGGAGCTTCCCTGGGGCTTGCTGGACAGTCAGCCTAGCGCAGTCAGTGAGCTCCAGGTTCAGTGAGAGACCCTGTCTCAAAAAATAACATGGAAAGTGACTAAGGATGAACCTGATTATCAGCCTCTCATCTCTACATGCATGCACACAGAAGGGCCCATACATGCATGCATATGCACATATTCATCACATGCACACATGCATGCATGAAAGGAGACTGAGGGGACTCACTGGAGTTAGCCTGTGTCTAAAACACTTCTTCCTGGAAGGGCGTCCTCTGGGCAGACTGAAGTCAGAGTCAAGGGCAGGGTTGCACCAGGAGGCAGACCTCTGTCAAGCAAGGTCAGTTCTATCTCTGCTTCAGGGAAAGTTCTGTTAAAGAATGGAGACTAGGGCCTAGAGAGATGGCTCAGCAGTTAGGAGTGTTTGCTGCTCCTCCAGAGGACTAGAGTTCAGTTCCTAGCACCCATGTCAGACAGCTCACAACTGCCTTTAACTCCAGCTCCAAGGGGATCCAACACCCCTGACCTCAATGGGCACAAACACATACATGCAAACACCCACACACAGGCACGCACATACACACACATAAATCAATTTTTAAAAAAGAAGAAACAAGAGGAGAGGTTCAGGGTTCTTGCCCAAACTGAATTAATGGCCAGGATCTGTTGCCTGGATAACATGGACTTAGGGATGCATACTAAAGAAATGTAGTTTGGGGGCTGGAGAGATGACGCAGCTGTCAAGGGCATTGGCTGCCCTTGCAGAGGACCTGGGTTGGGTTTCCAGCACCCACATGTGGCTCATAACCATCTATAATTGCAGTTCTGGGGGTGGATCTGATCTGATGCCCTCTTCTGGTCTCTGCAGACATTGTACACACATACACACAGGCAAACACTCATGCACATAAAATAAAAATAACTACATCAAAAAAATTTTAAACAAATGCAATTTCTCTTTCCTTTGCCTCAACCTTTCCTGGTTAGACTTGGAAACCTGCCTTCACTATGCAAAGAGTGGATTCAATAATACTTATCCAGGAGAATAAGGGGGCCCCTTAAGAGAGGGGTTCTATCCTTTTGGGGTGAATCCACCATACTTGAGTTTCAAAAAGTGTCAGTTCCTGGTACATGTTTTTTTTTTTCCATTTGGGTTCAATTCACTCAAACACTTGTCTATAAGGCTGGCAGACCCGCTAGAAGCATGTCCTGTCTCTGCCCCTTCCTCAGTGGTGTCTGAAGTCACACACTTTTTAAAGGAAAATCACATGGATCAATTCAGATACTCAGGCTCTCCTGACTTTTCTGCCAGGTCTGAATAGCAAGAACGCTGTGTGCATTTGATTGTCAGTTTGATCTGCACAGATGCACTCTGCATCCTGCAGGCCACTGCAAAACCAATCAGTCCTGGAGATGTGTAGTGCTAAAAGACCGAAATTCAACTTTTCCTGGTTTGTTTTGCTTTTAAAACTTTTATTTTTATTTTGTGTGTTTGTTTGACTGCATGTATGTAAGTGTATTGCATGCATGCGATGACTGAAGAGGCCAGAAGAGGGCATTGGATCCCCCAGAACCGGAGCTACAGATGGTTGTTAAACACCATGTGGGTACTAACAACCCAGGTCCTTGGCAAGTGCATCCAGTACTCTTAACCACTGAGCCATCTCTCCAGCCCTGTTTTGCTTTTTTCTTTAAAAAGGATTTATTTATTTTTATTTTATGTATACGAGTGCTTTTTCCTACATATATGAAAGTGCACCTGTACATATAGTGCCCACAGAGGCTAGAATACTTGTGTTTGTCTCCTCATACTGATTAGTTGAATTAAAGGATGATGTGATCATGTCTCTAACTGTTAAAAATAACACATGTCCAATAGCATCTTAAGTGAAACAAAGGCAGAGGTTTGAGGGATTTTCCATTACTTCAGAAATAATTAAAGTGCTTACTTCATTTACACTTAGGAGACAGAGACAGGAGGATCACAAGTTCAAGCCCAGCCTGGGTTACAAGAACAAGTTCAAGACCAGCTTTGGCAACTTACTTAAACCTTGTGTCAAGATTTTAAAAGTGAAATGAGGGGAGGAGGTATAGCTTAACCACAGAGTGCTTACAAAGAATCTGCCAGTGACAGACTGGGGGAATGGCTCAGTGGGAGAGCTCCTGCCTGGAATCCCCCAGTGAGGGGTTGGGGTGTGGCTCAGTGGTAGAGCACCTACCTAGGATCCCCCAGTGAGGGACTGGGATGTGGCTCAGTGGTAGAGCCCCTGCCTAGAATCTCCCAGTGAGGGACTGGGGATGTGGCCTAGTGGTAGAGCACCTACCTAGGATCCCCTAGTGAGGGGCTGGGGTCTGCTCAGTGGTAGAGTGCTTACTTCAAGTCACCTAGTAGGGGCCTGGAGGTATGACTCAGTGTTAGTGCTCCTGCCTAGAATCTGCCATGCCTCAGCAATGTAGTACCTGCCAGGAATCCCCCAGTGAGGAGCTAGGAATGTGGCACCATGGTAGATCCCCTGACTAGAATCCCCCAGTGAGAGACTGGGGGCCTGGCTCAATGGTAGAGTGGCTGCCTAGCACATGTAAGGCTCTGAGTTCCATCCCCAATACTAAAAGAACAAAAAATTTAGTAGGATTTATAGACTTGTTTATGACTATGCTTTGCTTAAATACATACTAACTGTAAAAATATAATTTTGACAGGGAGTGAAGAAATGCAATTTAAAAGGATCTTTTCTTTAACCTGTTCCCTACCAGCTTCTAGCATGGCCAGCAGATGCCCCTGAAGTTGTCACTGTAGTCACCATCGCTCCCGACTTCCATGGAATCCACCACGGGTACATAACCAACTTGAAGAAGTTCACAGCCTACTTCACATCAGTCCTGTGTTTTACCACCCCGGGGGATGGGCCTCCAAGTACACCTCAGCTCCTCTGGACCCACGAGGACAGTGAGTCTTCCTCTTTCTGCGTCTGTTAGGAACACATCCGCCCATTGTCACCTGCAGTACGGGGTCATGGCGCAGAGGGCCCGAGGAACCCCTGTTGCTCAGCCTGCCTGAAGAGGACTCACTTAAGCGAGTACATTCCTGGACCAGAATACTCCATGGCGGGTGGCACTTAGAATACGGAAGGAGGCTTTGTCAGAGGGCCGGGCTCTGTGGCCAGCAGTGCAGGGAGGAGGCCCTCTGAAGAGCAGTCCGCTTCTTCAGTCTTGCCGAGCTTGGCTGTCATCCAGGCTTTTCCTGCCAGTCCCCTCACTCCCTTGCTTGTTGGCCCCTCATGCCTTCCTGCCCACTCTTTTTCTGCCATGCAGGGGGCCTTGCAGGGACCTCTTCTCTGCCCTTGACTGTGCGTCAGCTCCACCTGCTAAACTCCCATTGGCGTATGCTCTGCCCTTGAGAAACTGATCTGACAAGAAAGCACGGGCCTGTGATTGTGCCCAGGGAGGAACCACAGACACACCAAGATCACAGAGCTGGGCATGATGGTGCACACCTGTCATTCCGGCACTCGGGAGGCTGAGGCAGGAGGATTGTGAATTCAAGGCTAGTCTCAGATACAGAGGAAACTCTTTCTCAAAAAAACAAAACAAGCAAAAGCTCAAGGAGGCTTATTATAGCTTTTGTAATGAAAAAAAAAGAAAGGAACTGAAAAGCATTAGATGTCCCAAATGTCGACAATTGGGGAAAAAAATGGAATGGTAATGTGTTTAGTTTTCTGTTGTTATGATAAAAGACTCTGGCCAAAAGGTACTTGGGGAGGATGGATTTGTTTCATCTTACACTTTCAGATCACAGTCTGTCTTTGAGGAAAGTCAGGGTAGGCGCTCAAGCAGAACCTAGAGGCAGAAACTGAAACAGAAACCATGGAGGACCTCTGCTCACTGGCTTGCTTCCCTTGGCTTCCTCAGTTACCTTGTTTATAAAGCCCAGGACCACCTGCCTAGAGATGGCACCACCCACCTCAATTAACAGTTTAGAAAGTGCCCTGCAGCCATGGCCACAGACCAGCCTGATGGAGGAACCTCAGTTAAGATTTCCTCTTCCCAGGTGGCTTTGGGTTGTGTCAAGTTGGCAGCTGAAAGCAACCATAATGTAATGCAGTAAATATTTGTAGTTATTAAAAAGCTGAAACTTTTAAGATCAAAAACTGTGAGGGAATATCGTCATGATAGAATGCTAAGTGAAAATAATAGTCCACAAAATTTTTTAAAATTCATGCTTTAGCAGAATACTTTTACATATTTGTTTTTGACTTGCTGCTATAATGACAGGACTATACGTATGTGTACATGTGTGTGCATGTGTGTGGAGAGCAGAGGTTTATACCCAGCATCTTTCTCAATACTTCACCTCATTTTTAAAAAATATTTATTTATTTATATTTCATGTGGAGAAGTGTTTTGATTGCATATATGTAAGTGCACCACATGTGTGCAGAGCCTTTGGAGGCCATAAAAGCATAAGAAATCCCCTGGAACTGGAGTTATAGGTGGTTGTTAGCCACCGCATGAGTGCTAGAAACTGAACCTGGGTCCTCTGCAAGAGCAGCCAGTGCTCTTAACCACTGAGTCAGCTCTCCACTGCCCATTTCCCTTTATTTTCTGAGACAGAGTCTCTCAGTCTACCTGGAGTTAACGGTTAAGCTAGGCTGACTGGCCCCGAGATCTACCTGACTCCGACCTCCCCAGCACTGAGATTATGAGTGTGCCATACTTCACCCAGCTTTTTCTCTGTGGGCTCCAGGGATAGAACTTAGATCACAGGACTAGGGAGAGAGACAGCTCAGTGGTTAAGGCACTTGTAAGTATTAGAATCTGAGTTTGAATCCCCAGAACCCACATAAATACAGGGTGGGTGTGCTGGCTGCCTGTGATCGCAGCCTCAGAAGGCAAAGACAGGCTCCCCGAGCAAGCTGACTGAGAGACTAGGCACATCAGCCATCTCTGTTTGACTGAGAGACCCTGCCTCAGTGAATAAGTCAGAAGAGCAATTGAGGATGATTCACACTATCATCCTGGGGCCACTGCATACCATAGATGCCCAACACCTACAAATAGACACGCATTCTCTCCCTCCCTTCCTCCCTCCTTCTCTTCCTCTCTCCTTCATACATGAAACTAGAAAAAAGATAAAGATATAATAAAGAAGGAAAAGAACGTAGATCCTTGTACTTGCAAAGCCAATGCTTGACCAACTAAGCCATCTCCTTAGTCCCTGATCACCATTTGCCAACAAGCCTGCTTGTGCCATTACAGAAGATGTAACCGTCTCATGAAGGGAGGGTTGAAGGTGAAGGTACAGGAGGCTCTGCAGATGCAGCTTTTATGGGAAAGGTCAGCTCAGAGGCTAGCCAGGAGGCCTCTGCTGTGTGGTAAAGGGTTAGCTCTGCAGGCTGCAGGTAGGCTTTTTTTTCCAGAGCCTGCACAAAATGGGAACATGTTGGGAGAGGTGACAATAGAAGGAATATAAATTGAAATCTAGACATTAGCCAGAGGTAGAGGGTTTGGGGGCAGGAATCCAGGAAGCAGAATCTGTGGGAATATCTAAAAGGAGCAAGCCTTCTCCACTGCTGCATCAATCGAAGAACAAGCGTTCAAAAACCTGTCAGGATGTCTTTCCAGAAGCTGGGGAGTGGGCGAGTGACATGGTCCTGACAGCCATCCTGTTGTACCATCTTCCACTCGAGAACAGTGGCATGTGTCAGACTGTTTGAGTCCCCCTGAGAAGGCTCCACAGATCTTGTCCCAGTGAGTGTGGTTGCCGAGGCTGTACCTGTTTTAAAATTCACAGGCTGTGTTAGCAACGTTGTCACTGTTCCAGTAGCGAGTGAGATGCTGAATTCACTTGCAAAGCTAACTGCAGGGAGGAAGCTAAACCAGGGCCAGAGACTCTCCTCTTCTGCAGGACCCTGATCTTCACACAAAAAGCCAGGCCTTTCCAGCATGTGCACAAGGGGGCCCAAGGCATGGCGGTTCCAGTGGAGTGAACTCTCTGCCTGGCCAGAGCAGGTCCTTCCTGGAGGCGTGTGCGGAAAAATGTATTACCTCCTCTGTACCTTCTCCACCATGTAGACAGAGCTGACAGTGCAGGCACTTTCTTCCAGCTCTGCCTGCTCCTGCAGAATCCCTCACAAGAGGCCTGGGCTGAAACCAGACTTTTGAGTCAGGTTAGCAAGCTCTGCCTCTGGCCCTGGGCTTCCTGCTTTGGTTTCCATCCGCTCCAAGGCACCACGAGCCAGAATCCTAGCTCTTCTCACTGGACAGAAACAAGTACTTACTGCTGAGCCATACCTCTGACCCCTCACTGGGGGATTCCAGGCAGGGGCTCTACCACTGAGTTACACCAGAGCCCCTCACGGGGAATTCCAGGCAGGGCCTCTAGCACTGAGTCATGTCCCCAGCCCCTCACTTAGAGATTACAGGCAGGGACTCTACCCCTGAACCACACCCTCAGCCTTTCACTGGGGGATTTTAGGCAGGGCCCCTAGCATGGAGCCATTCTCCCAAACTCCTCACTGGCCCATACTTCCAGCTCCTCACAGGAGGATTCTAGCCAAGTGCTCTAGCACTGAACCACTTGATTGGCATAATCTAGGCACGTACTAGAGTCACACTCCAAATCACATTCTAGCCCCTCATTGGCGGATCCTAAGCAGGCACCCTGTTGTGGAGTGATGTTCCCAACCCCTCACTAGTAGAATCTAGGAACATGCTCGATTACCAAGGAATTGATGTTCAGATCCAGGAAGCTGGATTGTTCTACTGGGTTAGATTGGAAAGACAGAAGGAGCTGTTCCTGACTCTCCTGTGGACACTTTCCTTGCTTCCCTGTGAGGCTGTGTGGACCTTGCAAAGTAATGTATTCAAGGATGGCTAACAAGTCCTCACAGCAGGTTGCTTGTTCCGGCTGTATGCCTCCTGCGGGTCCTTCTAACCTACAGGTTTCTGTTAGTCCTGCCTCACTACTTCCCTTCCATGGTTAAAGTTGTTCACACAAGTCTGATCAACAAGCATGGGGCTCTTGAGTTAATCAACACCTCTGTTTTTAATTGGTAGGGCCTGGAGCTGTGGGCCACCTGAGCTTCACGGAGATCCTGGACACGTCTCTCAAGGTCAGCTGGCAGGAGCCACTGGAGAGAAACGGCATCATTACAGGTAAGCAGCCCCTCTGGGAAGGGGAGGTATGCTCTAACAGCAAAGAGCAGCCTTCATGTCAAAGCTGCTAAGACTGAAGCCAGGCCTGCTGGGACTAACCCAAGTGTCTTCCTGGCTATGAGGCTCCGCAGAGCTGGGAGTTTCTCCTGTATTTCAGAAACCTCAAAATTCTCTTTGATCAGTGAGAATCCATAGCTTTGTGGTATCTTCGCTCTGTTTATCTCAGTTCTCAGAGTAATGTAGTAAGTTCTGATATCCTGGCCATTTTACAGATGCAGAAACTGAGGCTGAGAGAAGATACCTTACCTTTCCTGCATTCAGGTCAATTTCTAATGCACTACTTACAGAGCGATGACTAAAATGCTGGCGTCTCCACCCTCAGCCTTCTATCATGAGTGACAAGACCAGAACAAAGCCCTGATTTCCTGACTACAAAAAAACAGATTCTGTCCCATCTCCACCATGCCTTGAGTGAGAAGCCTAAGGTTAAGCAGAAGCAGGTGGAGATTGGGGACCCCAGGCTCACGGGCCTCAGCTTCCTGGGTTTTGTGCTCAGAGTAGACTGGATATGGCTAGACTTTCACAAGTTCCTCCCCTGATGTCAGGTGGCTTTGGAAAAGAACTCACATTCGTAAGGCTTTTAACATTTGGTTTGTTTCTCTTTGTGGCATTGAGGATTGAATCGGGGTCTCCTGCGTATAGTTAAGAGTTCTACTGACAAGCCACTTCCCTCACTGGGGAATTCTAGGCAGGTGCCATACCACTGAGTCATACACCCAGGCCCTCACCAGGAGATTCTCAGCCAGCTCTGTCATTGCTGAGTCATATCCCCTCTTTTTACTTATCATTTTGATAAGCTGCCCGAGTAGGCCTTGAACTTCTGATTCTCAGTAGCTGGGATGGAAGGCCTCTGCCACTAGGCCCAGCTCCTGGTTTCATTTTATAGAAGAGTTTTCTGAAATGCTCTTTGGTTGAAGGTTAATAAAAAATCTTAGTTTAAAAAAGAATTCTTGCCAGATGTGGTGGGCATACCTGTAATCCAGCACTTAGGAGGCAGAGGCAAGAAGATCAGGGCCACCTGCCTCAGCTATGTAGTGAGTTTGAGGCAGACCAGCTAAGTTTACATGGGTACCCTGTCTCAAAAGAGCAAAACAGCAAATCAAAACCACGTCAGCTTTGACCATAGGTGAAGATAAGAAGCTCCTATCGTAGAACCTCAGCTGGCTTCCCACACCAGCTTCCCAGAGATGTAGAGGGTCAACTGAGGCAGGTCTTAGGAGCAACTCAGCCACCAATATGTATGTGTTTTAGGTGAAAATGACCTTGAACCCTTGATCCCCCCAATTCTCCCTCCCAACTGCTGGGATTACAGGCATGTAGCACCACATTTAACTGCAGAAATGAACTTTTATGAGCATATCTTAACATTCCAAGCAGGCCATTTCACATTCCTATTGCTCTGCCAAGCCTGTCCTGGGTTCTGATGTCAGTGCTTTCCTGGGACTCTCCTGATGGCAGGTGTGTTCATAGGGCTACTCCACAGATGTTCCATTGCCAAGTGCTGGGGTTTAGGACAGCCCAGGCTTCTGAGTGAGGCATGCACCCAGTCCAGCCTGGCACAGTGATGGCCCTGTCCTCAGTTCACAGAGAGCAGAAGTAATTGCCTGAGTTTCTGAAACGCTGGGTGAAATTCATGCGCTCCAGTTATGGCTGAGAATCTATGCAGAAAGTGTTCCCAGCTGAGACAAAATCAGTGTGGTATCGCTTCTGGATTAGAGCGGTGGCTGTCCAGGACTCGCCTATGCTGGGTCGCTGGGCACTGCAGTGCATTGATGCTTATTGTCTATGACTGACACGTTCCTCACCCTAACTGGGTAGTGGGGATGCTGGTGCTGAGGGTGGTGATCCGTGTGATCACACAGTTCAGAGTGGCCCCAGCAGCCCTGGGCCTCAGTGTCCATATTCCCTTCTTTGTATTAGCACATGCAGGAAATGTTGTGTGAACCACTCCTACCTGAAGATCCCATCTTTCCCCTCCATAGCACTCAGTGAGTTCCCCAAAGCTCTGAGAGAAATAAATACCTAAGGTGCTATGTATTAAGTCCAAATGACTTCAGTATGTGTGTGCTTAAAACATAAAAGCAACATGTTTTAGAGAGATGGAGAGATGGTTCAGTCCATGAGTGCTTGCCTTACAAGCATAAGGACCTCGGTTCAATCCCCAGAGCCTATTTTAAAAAGCTAGTATGCTTGTGATCACATGGGCAGAGACCTGCCCATCCCTGGGGCTCCTCAGACATTCAGCCTAGCTTATTTGTCCAATTCCAAACCAGTAGGAGACCATCTCAAAATAAAGCAAACTACCCGAGGAACAGCACATAATATTGTCAGTCTCACACATGCACACTGCACATACATATATGCACTCTGATATACACACACACATTCACACCACATTTGCACTATACTGTGGCCTCTATAAATGGGCTTCCTTCTCAATCCACCCATTGGATGTGGCCACCTCACTTCCTTCCCACAGGAGCTGGACCATGACACCTGTCCCTGCTATGCAGGATGAGGTATATCCACAGTCATGCAGCTCGTCTTTGTCTTGAAACTGAACTCTCTCGAGCTAGCTCATGTGGCAGGGACAGGCAAAGAACATCTCCAAATGACACTGCAACAGCATCATCGCCACTGGGAGTAGCATCCCTGGCAGCCACTCCTCACAACAGATGCCCTGTGATCAGGTATGTCCCACAGACTGCCTCACAGGGGTGCTCAGATCACACACACAGGGCCTTAGAGCTGACCCCACATCAAATCTCAGCTTTTAAGTAAAGTACATAACCCTGTCCACCTGACTCTGCCTTTCAAAAACTCACATACTGAACAATGTCCTCCCGTCCGGACCAGGAATGGCCACTGTAAGGTGTGAATGAAACCCCCAACAGTTTCAAGCTCAGGAAGATGGAAGGAAACCTGGAGCCAGAGCTACAACCTCTCAGAGATCTAAGCTTTGCAAATAGCTCAGATAAGACTCCAGATCCCAAATTCACAAAGGACACTGGACTTCCTGGGTAGATAAGATTCAGGACTCAAGGAATTCACTAACAGCTCTGAAAAAGGACTACTTCCTGGCCAGAAGCTTGCCTTAAACATCAATCAGATGTTATGGCAATCCCCCTCCCCTAGAAGCCAGGAGGACGCTGAGGGTTTTTAAGGCTTTGAGGACTTGGACAGGTGGGGCCTTTGAGACTCAGACTTGGGCTGAGCTCGCTGCCCCGGGGAGCCTCTCGCACTCTCCCGGAGGGAGCTCCTCCATCCCTATCTGGAGCCTGGCACGCCAGCCGGTTCCCCGGAGCCCCAGCCCCAAGATGGGGGTGAGGGGGCTAGCCTCCCCCATCTCTTCGGGGAGGCTAGCGTTTCTCCACTCGTGGGTGCGGAGCAGCTAGTCCCATCTGGTCTTCTCTCAATAAAGCCGGTTCCTGTTAGCTGCCAGCGGAATCTGGTCCCTTCTATCTGCTGCATCTCTCGAACCCTGAACCTTACAGCCACCACTATAACAAGACATCAAAACCTAGGACTGTTAGGGGTGTGCTTCCCAGGACATGACTGCAGACAGCCATCATGTAAATAAGAGCACTTCCTTGAGCTTGGAGCTGAAGGACTCAAAGCCAGGAGGGGACAGACAGGGACTACGTGGGCAGCCAGGGATATGGCTTAGGTTAGCATAGTTTTATGCTATACGGGGCAGAAACACATGAGTGCAAGAAGGATGGTGGTGCATCGGTGTAGCAGGAGTTCCATGGAGCAGAAGTATGTATGTTTGTGTTCATGTGTGTATTCATGTGTGCGCCGTGTATATGTATGTGTAAGAGAGAAGAGGCCAGAAGACATCCTCAGGTGTCTTTCCCCAGGCACTGTCCACCTTGTTTCTTTAAGACAGGGTCTGTTTCTGGCCTAGAACTTACCAAGCAGACTAGACTGACTGTCCGGGGTGTTCCAGGGATCCATCTGTCTCCACCTCCCCCAGCAACAAGATTGCAAGCACATGCCACATACCTGTCTTTTTATGTGGGTTTCAAGGATCAAACTCTGGTCCTTGTGCTTGCATAGCAAGAACTTTACTGACATACCATATTCCCAGCCCCAGAAAGAAAGTCTTTGTAGCTCAGACCCCCAGGGACCAATCTGGGGACTGAATCAGAACCAAGTTCATCACTGTTTCTGGAATTACAGTTGCAAAATAAGAGAGAGGTAGTTTCTGCCTTCCCAGTTGACCTCTCAGGTCATGTAGTATGATCTGGAAACCTCAAGACTGCAATAGGCATCTCGACCCAGAAGGGCTTCCCCCACCCCAGACCCACACACCCATCCCTCCTGAACTCCCCACACTCCTCCTGAATTGCTCACACTCCCCATTCTTGTTTTATAGCTTGAAGAGAAATCAGTTAAGCCAGCATTCCACAGCCAAGAGCCTGTTGCCAACTCTTCCAATTTATGATCATCTGTTCTCGCCAGCTAATGGTGCCTAATGAACTCATTTTCATACTTTATTTAAACAAATACCTGGAATCACAAGTGGCTGCCTATTGTTTATGGTAGAACTTGACCCTTTGAGCGCAGGCTTTTCCATGTTGGATTCTGCCTCCCTGTGGCCTACGCTAAGGGAAGAGGCTGCCACTGCTGGTCAGAGCTCCCAGCAGACACCGCCCTTCATTCCTGGAACAACGTCATCGCCATCTCACTGTCTGGCCCGGACGTCTTTTCACACTGGCCCACACTGTGTCCCTCAAGGCTGTGTGGATGCTTTGTGAAACTCTGCAGAGGGGAAACCCTTACAGAATAAAGTCGTATGATGGTGTTACTAGCTAAATGCCATCCAGTCCCCGCCTGTGTGAGGATGCCATCCAGTCCCCACCCATGTTAAGATGCCGTCCAGTCCCCACCCCGTGTGATACTTGCCCTCAGCACTGCTACCCTAGCATTCAATGCCCTGTAGACATGGATCTCCCTGTGACGTGCCAGCTGTCCTAAAAGAATCAATATTGTGCTGAGAGTTGGTAAATCACAGGCATGTAAATGTAAGTTCCAGAGCCCATGTAAAACAGGTGAGATCAAACACATTTGGAATCCTGGCGCTGGGGAAATGAAGACAAGCAGATCCCTGGGGCCGGATGGCCAGCCAGTCTAGCAGAATTGGTGAGCTCTGGGTTCAGTAAGAGATAGATCCTAAAACATAAGGTGGAGAGTGATCAAAAAAGACACCTATGTCTACACACACACCTGTACACACACCTGTGTACACATAAACATATACACACAAAACCCTAAAGGAAAGAAAAACTGCTTGCAGACATACCTGGCCTCTAGAGCCCATGCCAGGGAATGTTAGTAGGCACTCCCTCTTTTAAGACACCCAGTGTATAAACAGGTCACTGAAGACACCTACAAAGAACACACAGAGCTGAAGGTCTGACTGAGCACTGGGTGGTTTATTGTAGGGAGGGGCTGTCAGAGTGATGTTTTATCAGCATGGCCCTGGGGGGCCATCCTCTTTTCTGCAACATTTTAGTCTGGGGCCAGGATGAGAAGGAAGCTCCGAAGAAGGGCGGCCGGCACCTGCCCAAGTAAATTGCCCATTGTACTCTCATAAATTTCAGTATCTCCCACTCTTCCTCTGTTAAACTCTGATTTATGAGAGCCGGGATACAGATAGACAGTCTGTGATTGGATGTGCTGCTCTCTTGTAGAGAATTTACTCCACATCAACAGAACATTATTTCTGAAGCTCCTGTGGTCTTAGTCTCAGTTAGGTGCTGTTCCCAGTGGTAGGAGACCGAGTCACATGCGCTGGGAAGCTGGCTCCAGGAACCTCATCCTCTCCTGCTGCAAGCTGGAGTTAGACAAAACACTTGCAGGCCTGTGCTGCCGGCATCCACTGTGCATCCACCACACATGTTCCTCCAACTGTGCATGAGTGGAAGGCATCTTTACATACCACATGCCTGCCACTGCCCAGCCACATGCTGGCAGGAATCCGACTATGCTCCTTCATTGGAAGTTCCCAGCCAGAGCTTTCGCTCTCTGCTTCTGTGTCTCTTGCATTCTCTAGAACAGGCTCTGAGTGTGTGTGTGTGTGTGTGTGTGTGTGTGTACATTTGTGTGCAGCTGTGAATGTGAATGCATGTGGAAGCCAGAGGTCAACCACTTTGGGGGTTGTACTTGGGATTTGTTGTTGTTGCACTCAATTTTTTTGAGACAGGGTTCCTCACTTGACCTGGCACTGAAAATTCGGCTGGGCCAGCTGCCCAGTGAGCGCCAGGGCTCTGCCTATCTCCTGTTTCCCAGAACTAGGATTACAAGAATTACTCCCATGGCTGCCTTTAAAAAAAAAGATTCATTTTTCATTATTTGGTAATTATGTATACATGTGTGTAGGTATTGCGTGTGAGTAGAAGCACCTTCAGACTTCAGAAGCGGTTGCCGGATCCCTCGGAGCTGGAGTCACTGGCAGTTGGGAACTGCCTGACACGAGTGCTGGGGACTGAACTCGAGTCCTCTGCAAGAGCTGTGCGTGCTCTTAACCTCTGAGCTATCTCTTTAGCCCCTCCCCCTGTCTTTTACCACACTCCCCCTGCCCCGTTTGTTCTAGGGATCAAACTCAGATCTCCACACTCGCACAGAAAGCACTTTACAGACCGCACCGAGCAGTCTTCCCAGCCTCAAAGCAGGCTCTTTAGTTGTCTGCTTGTTTTTGGTTTGGATCTGTAATAGTTTGAGCAAACAGTATTATCAATCCATACTGTGATCGCTCCCAGCAGTGCAGCACTCACTGAAGACGCTGAAATTGCTGTGTGTTGGCTCCAGGTTGACATGACCAATAAGATGCTGTGGTGTTTTGGTAAATTTTGATGAAGAACAGCTTTTAAACAAATAAAGTTTTCTGGCTGACAAAACAACAACATTCAACTGTTAGACCCCACTCTCAGCCCGGGGACTCGAACCCCAATGGGCCACCTGGGCGACTAACGTCGGGAGCCCCAGTCCCAAGAATCCAGACCGTCAGATGCAAAAAGCAAGAGGTTTATAAGAGGTTTATTTCACTTGCGCAAGTGGGGGACTCCGCATCCAGAAGCCAAGCCCCCCGACTTCTGCCAGGCCAGGTTTTTATAGTAGGAACTCACAGTATTATTATTCATTACTTGTTACATTTGGATTGGCTTTTGGCCTACAGACCAGGGTCACAGAGAAGACAATTTTACATAGTCCAACCTTTTTTCAGAAATGCCACATACATTATTTTGTAGTTCACAAGATGTTGACTTAACTGAATGTTTAACCTACCATCCTATAGATGGGATATTAGGGGCTGTTCTTGTGGAATGTTTAACCCACAGTTTTATAGACGGGGTATTACAGGCTCTTCTTGTAAATACCACAGACGTTATCTCACATACCATGAGATGTTGACATAGCCCTTGACTGGGACTTTCTAGTTTGGGAGGAGGTAAGCTAACAAAGGGGAGCTAACAAAGGGGACCAGGCATTTTTCCATGAAAGCGGGGGTCCTACACAGCAAAGCCTCCTCTCCCTAGGTCTGCACAGTGACCTGGAATGTCAGAGGTGAGAGATTGTCAGTAGTTAGAGATTAATTAGGCAAAGCCCACTGGGGTGGTGTTCGAGTCTATGCAGACATAGACAGAGAAGGTGGCCCTGGAGCAGGCCTCTCAGCTTCTAGCAAGTTTCTAGCTAAGCAGGTGTACTCAGATCTTTGTACCAGTCCATAGAAACGAGGCAGGAGTACTCTGATCTTAGCACAGTTCATGGAAGCTGAGCATGAGTACTTAGATCCTAGCACCAGTCTATAGAAGCTTAGCAAGAGGACTCAGATCTTAGCACCATCCATGAAAGCTGAGCAAGAGTACTCAGATCTTAGTACCAGTCCACTGAGGCTGATCAGGGTGGACGGTGGGTGAAGAGGGAGAGACCTGACAGTGGGCAGATGCAGGCAGCCTGCACCAGCAGTGTGGGTTTAAAGGAGCAGGGGCTGAGACCATGGCACCTACACAGAGTGGGGAGACTCGATGCTGTATGCAACTAAAGCAAAGACCCATTCGGCCACTGGCCAGTGGAATCCAGGCACTCAGGTGACCCCGAGGTCCCGGTGACCCCGGCAGCCCTCCAGTGAGTGACCTCTCTGGCCTTGCTGTTTCGGCTTCACCTCCCCAGCATGAGTCTTGGTGGCAATGCTTGCTAGCGCCAAGGCTGTGTGATAGCTGTGAGGACAGTGAGCAGGGAATGAGTTCTGATGGTAGTTTTTTGTTTTTTTTTTTTCAAACTATTCAAGTCCCAAGACGCTGTCCTCTAAATTTCTGTTCGCTCACCAGCGCAGCTTTATGACTTTATTTATGACTTTCATCTGACTGAGGACGCTAAGATGCGTCTTAGTGCCTCCACATCCCTGAGCTTATTGACTGAAGAGGAGGAAGAGCAGACGTTCTCAGCAGTTTTCCTTCGCCTTGGGCCCTGGAGCTCTTTCCATCACCGTCGCCCTCTTTAGGAGACACTTTAAGTGCTCTCTAATCCCATCAGCCCCCCTCCGAAGGGGCTGGCTCAGGCACTTAGTTAGGTCTTTTTTCTCTAAGCCCCAAATCACGACGGAATCTGAGGTTGAATAAATTGTGATCACGAGGCCCCACCAGACTGAGAAGAGAATTGGGAGGGAAATTAAATTTTGCTACAAAACAACATCTTCATAAAAACAGGAGAGGCAGAGCTCCGAAGCCAAACTCAGCCGTGCAGGTAAAAAGGAAAAAAAAAAAAAGGTAAAAACATGTCACTTTGCAGACTGGGAGAGTGGCCCGTCAACCTCCACATGAAAGACAACAAGTAGAAGTGTTTCCACAAATGAATTGCGATCCTAGAGGGAGAAACTGATTCGGACAGAGTAATACAAACAACAGCTTCTGAGCATGGAAGCAGGTGTGGTCAGTGTGACAAGGGAAGGCTAAACAGAAGGGGGCAGGCTGGTGGTCGCATTGCATCTGTCACTCTAGAGGCCCTGCACCAGCTCCTGAGTCGCTCTGCTCTTGTGATGCAGGGTTTCTGCTGTGGCAGATCTGGATGAACACTCTCCTGCAGTCCCCAGCTTGCATCAGCAAGGTGTGACATGCCTTCTCAGACTGGTGTCTGATGGAGGTCCTGCCTCAGTTGACCCTTCATTGTCTTTCCAGGCTATCAGATTTCCTGGGAAGTGTATGGGACAAACAACTCTCGGCTCACACACACCCTCAACAGTACCACCCACGAGTATAAGATCCAAGGGCTGTCGTCCCTCACTACCTACACCATCGACGTGGCTGCTGTGACCGCTGCAGGCGTGGGCCTGGCCACATCATCCACCATCTCTTCCGGAGTACCCCCAGGTCAGTGGATGTACTTGTTTTCTTATTTTCTTTCCCTAGTAGATCTCTGACACTTAGAAGCCCTGAGAGCTAAGGGCAGGGGTCAGCTTCCTGCTGGGACATGTGACACCTGCTCAGCCTACCTAGCCTTCCACATATTTGATGTGTTCACCTTCCCTGTTTCCCAGAGTGTGGGGGCAAGGGGAAGTGAGATTAAACAGGAAGGAGTGCCATGGGCTCCTGGAAGCCAAAGCACAGTCTCCAGACCCCAAGGTTTCCACCTTTCAGGGCCCACAGCCAGTGATCACCTGGAAGGCAGATGCCTCTAAGAGAGAGAAATAAGAGATATATTGAAATTGGGCTAGCTGGCCAGTGAGCCACAGGGATCCTCCTGCCTCTACCTCCCTGGAACTAGGATTACAGGTACCCACTGCTGTTCCCGGCTCTTTGCTTGGATCTGAGGATCCGACCTCAAGTTTCTCATGTTTGTAGAGCAGGCGATTTACCAACTGAGCCATCTCCCTAGCCCCAAAGAGTCCTTTTATAGTCATTGATTTTTACCCAGATATCTAGCTCCTGTAACACGTGCTTCATGTATTTAAAGGCAACTCTTAAGCACCATCTCCAAACATCATTAGTACATTTACAATAGCAGCCACGTAGAGGGCAAACTGTTTAATGTGTTAAAAATGGCACCTGTGCCGCAGAGGAGAAGGGAGAAAGCACAGCTGGTGTGAGTTACAAGGTCTGCCTTGCATGGACATTGTCCATCCCTGGCAGGGAAACGAGTGCACTGACCTGAAGCAGCTCTCTCTCCAGGGTTCACTGTCACCAAGTGACACTTGGAACAGCATTGTGGGGAGTGGGCAGGGAGGCGCTGGCTGCTCTGAACGAGCCTGCGATGGCCAAGGTGAAGGGAGACCGCTGAGCTGCTGCTCACTGTTCAGCTTGCAAGCTCACCTGTGGCTACAGGGCTGTGAGGACCGTGGGAAGCAGCCTCCCTCAGTGACAGGCCCCTCTGAGGAGCTGGCTTCTGTCAGCTGAGCTGGAGGTTTCCCTCCCTTAGACATTGAAGAGTTATTTTAAGAAGCCAGAGAGCTAAAGAATAGAAGGAAGAGTCACTTGTCCTTTGGTTTATACATTTTCTGCTTCAGATTCATTAAGCCAGATGCAGAAGGACCCTTGAGATCCTTAAGACTCTGCTTGTGACAATACTGAGCTGTCACCAAAGTGGCTTTATTGTCACTAGACAAGACCTGCCTTTGTTACCACAGCAATGCAAGCTGAGAAGTTGCTCCTCAGAAACCTGCAGGCAGCGAGCAGACCGACCTACCTTCCTTCTTTCCCCCCTTCCTCCTCTCTCCTCCCTTTGCGTTCTTCTTTCCTTCCTTCTTTCCTTGCTTTTTTCCTTCTCTCTTCTCCCTTCTCTCCTTCTTTTCTCTCTTTATCTCTATTCTGGAGAAGGAACCCTAGACCTTGGACATGCTGAGCAAATGTTCTACCACTGAGCTCATCCAAGCCTTGTTTTCATTTATTTGTTTTTGTCTTATTAATTTAAAATTTTTTAGGCAGGGTCTCACATATCCCAGGCTAGCCTCAAACTTCCTATGTAGCTAAGGATAACCTTGAACTTTTGATCCTCCTGCCTCCATCTCCTAAGTGCTGAGATCCCAGGCATGCACCATCATGCTTCACAGTGCTGTAGATGGAACCTAGGGCTCATGCATGCTAAGCAAGCACCCTACCAACTGCGTCCTCAGCCCCAGCCCTTCATCTTTGTTTTTAGACTAGTTCTTGTCGGGCTGCATTTTCCGTCTTTCACCCATTATCTTTCTCTTGAGCATCAAGAGCCTCATTTTGAACACTGTGTTGGACTTGTAAGTGAGCTAGACCCTCAGTAGAGCAGCCCACCAAGCATCTGTATGTGTGTGTGCCTAAGCTGCAGGAAGCCTCAGATGATGAGATACACCTTCTATAACTCAATACAGGCAGTGTGGGAAGATTTCTGCCCTGTCACCTGCATTTGGTTGTCATGGAAACCACACCCAATGCCTAGCTCTCCACCTGACACCTGAATACCTGCGGTTCACACTGCCTAGAAGCAATCCAGGGGCTTGAACATTCCCTTCCCCTCCCTGACCCTGACCACTCTATTCCTGGTGCTGGGTCAGGAACTTGGTGGATATAACCACATGCCTTAGTCCTTTCTTAGTGCAACAGGCACCTGTCAATTATCTGCTCTGTACAGTAGTCCCGTAGTATCATTTCAGATGGTCAGAAACCCAGTGGGTGGCCCTGTTAGAGGAAGGAGCCAGTCCTGCTGGGGGAAGCTGAGCTGCTCCTCACTTTCACTGCTTTGTAAACAAGTCTCTTTGCAGTGGAGAGTCATTTTGACTCTCTGTCCTCTCTGACAGGCCTGGTTCTTTCTGTAAGCTGTGGTAGAATTTAACTTTTCCTTCTTCTCTCATCTTCCTCTAGACCTTCCTGGTGCTCCATCCAACCTGGTCATTTCCAACATTAGCCCTCGCTCAGCCACACTTCAGTTCCGACCCGGCTATGATGGAAAGACAGCCATCTGCAGGTGGATTGTGGAGGGGCAGGTATGTGTCTCGTGACCCCATGTCTTCATCACTCATTGCTGTGACAAAACCTGACAAAAGTAACTTAAGGAAGCAAGGTTTATTGTGTCTCAGTTTGAACTACAACCCATCGTGAAGGGAAGGCACGGCAGCAGGAGCGCGAGGCAGCTGCTCACATTCATCCACAGTCAAGAAGCAGAGAGATGAATGCTGATACTCAGCTCACTTTTTCCTTTGTATTTAGTTCAGGACCCCAGCCCATGGTATGGTGCTGCCACCTTCAGGGTGGGTCTCCCCTTCTCAGTTAACCCAGTCTGAAAACTCTCTCACAGACATGGCCATATGAGTGTCTCCTAGGTCATCCTAGATGTTGTCCAGTTGATAATCAAGACTAACCATCACTTGGGATTTGGAACTAGGATCCACAAATGAGAGAGAACATGTGTCACTGGTTTTCTGAATCTTTCTTAACATAAAGCTTTCTAGTTCCATCCATTTCCCTGCAAATTTAATGGTTTCACTTTTCTTTACTGCTGAAAATAACTCCATTATGTAAATGTACCACATTTTCATTATCTGTTCATCAGTTGAGTGGACAGTTAGATATGTGTGTACCTAAACACAGGTAAACACAAGCCTCACTAAATGAACTCAAAGAATTACATATATTCATCTATATTTATACATGTATGTATGTATATGTAACAACAAATATCAAAGAAGAGAACAAGATATTGAAAGGGAGTAGGGGACATGGGAGGAGTTGGTGGGGGACTGGCAAGGACAGAAATGATGCAAAGAAAATATTTATGTATGAAAAATTCTCAAAAATAAATAAATAAATAGCCATCACACCCCCAAAGCTGGAACATCTTAATAGAAAGATGACAGGATAAAGAGCCAAATTACGAGTAGTAATAAAATTTCAAAGTAGTTCTTGTATGTAATGAGATCCTAGTGACTCGTTGCCCTTGATGGATTGTTGATGTTCTTGCAGAGTGACTCCTCAAGTAATGGAGGAACTCAGAGGTAGCTGGATTGTTGTGATTGGAGGGAAGGAAAGCAGAAACAGGAGTGAACGCAAATACTGGGGACAGGATAAGCAAAGATGAAAAACAAGGTATCAACCAGGGTTTCAGTGGATGACCAAACCAGTGAGAATTCAAGAGGTATTCCACATAGTACACCAAATTAGCACAGTCAATTGACTTTTAAATTTTTTTTTAATTTCTTTTCATTTTATGTGTATGAGTGTATTGTCTGCATGTATTTAAGTGTACCTGTGTCATGTAGTACCCACATAGGTCAGAAGAGGATGTTGTATTCCCCTGGAATGTGCGTTTCAGATGGTTGTTAGCTGCTGTGTGGGTGCTTGGACTCAAACCTCTGTAAGAACAGTCAGTGCTCTTAACCAGTAAGCCATCTGTCCAACCTCTTAATTGAATTTTTATTCTATATTACAAATACCTACCAAATATATCAATGGTATTAATTGATACAACTTATCTGTTATAAAGCATCATTTATTCAGCTATGTTTCTAGAACACTTTCTGGCTCTAAGTACTATCCTGGGTGTGAAAGATATGATGGTAAGCCAAGCCTGACAAAACTTGTGCTGTAGAAGGAAACATTATCTTGTGTGGAAGAGCCTGTTCCTGCAGGTTGTGTCTGGAGACATCACAGAATAGCCAGCAGGTAGGACAGAGCATTAGGAAGTGAGTAGAGAGAATCTGTCCTACAGAGTCCCAAGTGAGCTGTGGTGAAGACTCTTATCTACCGCCAAGGACTATAACAACCATGGGATGGCCTGGGCATCCAGGAGGACTAAGTGTAGATAGGGTCTGCTGGCATGGATAGATACCACACATTTCACTAGTTCTGTGTTCCAATGAAAGCAGAGAAAAAAGATAAAGAGCCAAATTACAAGTAGTAGTAAAATTTCAAAGTAGTTCTTGTATGTAATGAGATTCTAGTGACTCATTGCTATACTTGCTATAGATTGTAGGAGAATTCTCTTCTGGAAATTGGCCACAAATTTGGAAAGCAATCCTACAGACACATTGATAATCATCATCAAGCAGATGTTTCTGGAAATCTACATAGGATCCTTGCAGTATTACACATCTGTATCAGACTGGTCCATCAATGGGTCTAGGACAATTATTTACTTAAGAAAAATAACAGCCTATCTGTGCTTTATGTCCAATCAAGAATATACACTCCCAAGGGATGCAACAAAAATTATAGAAGCAATCTTTGAAACTCTTAGAGGAAAAAAAATCATGGTGTCTTAGGAAAACCTATTCTAGCATCTCAAATTGATTCTAGAGATCATAACTAAGGTACCAAGCACACTTGGTTCCACAAAGGTCCTTCAACTCATTGTTTTCTTCCAGTACAGCCCTCCTCATCCACTGGCATCCACTTGTCTTCTCCCTGAGACCACATATTACATCTCTTTTTGTCAAAAGGAGGCTCTTGCCCTTTTTCCCAGTGCCATGGCCTGTTGACAAGACCTAAGCACTGGGAGAGGTCTCTGCTTGATTCCTTCTGATGGTACTACTGAACGTGTTTTTCTTCTGCCCCTGTGTCCTTTGAACTTCCTTCCCTCCTTCCTGCATCCTCAACAGCCTCAGTGCCCTGAGTATGCTGAGGTAAGCCAAGAGTTTATAATACCTCCTTGTCCCACTCTTAGGCATGCTAAATGGAGCAATAGGTGGGAACAAACTGCCTGATCCCTGATGCCTACTGTTACTTCCCCATCAGCAATTTATCTGAATAATTTCTCCATAATACTCTTTCACCTGAATTAATTATTTTCTTTGGACATTCAGAATGTAATTTTCTCATCTCCATCCTTCCTTATTACATATCTGGAACTCTGAAAGGAAGTATGTGCCCTCATTCCTCAGATTGTTTAGATACCCTAAATCCCAGAAAGGTAGACTAAATACTTAATTCTTTTCCTTTATCTGTACATTACCAGAGTAGGGAACTAGACTCCTGTCTTTTCCAGTGTTAAACAGATTCTTCATTACTTTTGTACTAATCTTTCTTTTCTGATGATTGTGAAAATTACGAAAACATCTGTTTTTATATATTCAGTGTCTTCCAGGAATTTATCACTCATTACTCTTCTCTCTTTCTCTCTCTCTTTCTCTCTCCCTCTCTCTCTCTCTCTCTCTCTCTCTGAATGTGGGTACACATACCTGCCATGACATACACATGGAAACCAAAGGACAACCTCACTTTCCACCTTATTTGAGATGTGATTCTTGCCAAAATAACTGCCCTGTGGATTTCTGGGAATTAACCTGCCTCTACCTCCCACCTCACGGCAAGTATGCTGGAATTATAGATACACACTACTGTGCCCAGCTTTACATGGGTTCTAGGAACCTGAATTCCGATCCTCATGCTTACACAGCAAATGCTTAACCCACTGGGCAATTACCTCAGCCCATATTGCCCTTTTTTGAATTCTGAATTCATCCATCCTTAGCACCATTTTGTGTTATGGATTTCTTGACATGAGTACATTTGGCTTTCTAACATATCATGATGGTTGTTCTTCCATGGGCCTGGGTCTCATGTAGTACCAAGTAACATTAACAGCCACATCCTGAGTACTGAGGGCAGTGAGAACTCATTGCTGCTAGCTACTCATTGCTTCTAAAGCTTTCTGATAGATAGAGAAAGGAAATACACATTTTTTTTAACATTGTGAGTTC
Source organism: Eospalax fontanierii (assembly GCA_035773235.1). Taxonomy (NCBI): domain Eukaryota; kingdom Metazoa; phylum Chordata; class Mammalia; order Rodentia; family Spalacidae; genus Eospalax; species Eospalax fontanierii. Next base: position 25,691,610 of record CM069524.1, read on the forward strand.
GCAATGATATTCGTGATTCAAATTTAATATTATTATCTTTTAAATTATATCTTAAGGAACTGGAGGGATGAATTAGTGGTTAAGAGCACTAGCTGTTCTTGCAGAGGACCTGTGTTCAGTTCCCAGCACCCACATAGCAGCTAACAGTCATCCATAATTTCACTTCCAGGGGATCTAATGCCCTCTTCTGGCTTCTGTGGGCATTTCATGACGTGGGTACACTTCCATATATGTAGATAAAACATTCATACACATAAAATTAAAACAATTTATATAATAAATATTCTGCTTTATATGAAAAAGTGCACTTTTCAGAATTAATATAATTTCTTATTTTTTAAACCTATTATATTTGGTTTCAAAGCTGTAATTCCAACAGTATAATCAGCACCAAAACTTCTGAATCCAGTCTGTTTGTCTTTGGAGTTAATCCTACCTTGCACACACAGCCCAAACACTGAGTTTTAAAAGTCACACTACTTCCTTTTTTTCTGTCTGTGCTTTCAACACTGCTTTATATAGAACTAAATACTTCATTTCACATGTTTGGTTTTCCCTTTGTTTCACTTACACCAGTTACTTTCTCTGAACGTCATTTCACCAGAAAGAAATTGTTAGAACATTTTAAGTTCATTTTCACATATGTTAAGAATTTTATGTTCTCATTCTGCAGAGCCAAAGCTAAGTCTGAGTTCACCTTTTACCCCTTCTCCCAACCATTCCTTCTGCTCTGTGGGAAACCATGCATACTTACTGTTTTGGTCTATCCTTTGTGCATGTGTGTGTATGAGTCACGTAGATTCAAGTGAACATATGTGCATACACATGTGTGCACATGCATATGAATGCCAGAGGACAACCTTGGGTTTTGTGGCTCAGGTGGCTGTTCGTTCATCTGTTTTTTTGGATACAAGATCTCTCTGTCCTGGGGCTTGCTAACAGGCTAGGCAGGCTTATCAGAAAGTTCCAGGGATTCTCTTGCCTCTATCTCCCAGGCACTGAGATTAACAGCACATACCACCATGCCCAGGTTTTTAACCTAGGTTCCAGGATTGAACTTGGATCTGATGCTTTACAAATTGAGTCATCATTGCAGTCCTCTGTTGCCACCCTCCTCCACCCTTCCTCTTTTTTGCAAACAGAAGCAATTCTCACATTTGAATACCCTTTCTTACATGGAATAAAGCAACCTGAGGCTCACTGTGCAACTGTTTATCCTGATGTCTTCCTCCATTCTTCCTGCAGATGAGCTGGTCTCCCCAGCCTGCACCTGCTGCAAGTTGTTTAGATAGCCAGTCCTCCCTGATGGGCATACATTTCTACCAGTCCCATGGACAAATTATCAAACTCAGTGGCTTCCATGGTATAAACATGGGATCTTAGAGTTCTGTAGGTCGTAAGTCTAGCATGGGTTTCGTGGTTACTGCTATGGTGTCCACAGGGCAGTCTCCCTTCTGGAGGCGCTAAAGAGGAACTGGATTCCAAGCCTCTCGAGGTCAATTCCTTGTGAGCATGAGATTCAGCGTGTGAGTTGCCTGTCAGCTGTGCCATTCCAGCTGCTGAAGGCCATCATGGTCTGTGTCTCTAAGTCCCTTGCCCATCTTCACAGCCAGGCGCGTCTATCTGAGTCATTCTTGGGCTTTAACTAGCCTCCTTTAGCTGCATCTCTCCCAACCTCTTCCATTTGTAAGTATCCCTTGATGACTCTGGACTTCCAAATAATCTCCCTATTCTAACATTTTTCACCTTTTTCCCATCTGCCTGGTCTCCCCTGTAATGTGAGGTATCTTACTCTCACCTTCCAGAAATCAGAGGGCACCGTCTTGAAGAGGAGCATTGTTCTGCAAGCAGGATAATTTTATCCTTGTGCATAATCATTTCATGCTTTCACTCCTGTATCTTTAGATCAGATGCCTGGCCTAAGGTCATGGGATCTAACAATGACTGTGCATTTCCCCTTCCCAGGTACTGCTGGGTGTGTCTTCTGCAGGTCTGTCTGCTTCACCCTCCTTAGAAATACATCTGTATAATAAAATTGGAATCAACTTCTAAAGTTTAGTCCAGCTTCTAATAGGATCCAAGACAGCTGAGTCTTTTCTTGCATACGTCTCATTGTCGAGTCAGAGTGCAAAGGCTTTCTCTGTTTTCAAGTTCTGAAGGAGTTCACGCAATTTTCTGCACACACTTCTGTTGCCATATGTACTTGAAGGTATTTATGAACTTCTCTCTCTCTCTCTCTCTCTCTCTCTCTCTCTCTCACACACACACACACACACACACACACACACACATCTATCCTTCCTTTTGTTCCTTCCCCTTTCTTTCTTTTTTTTTTTTTTTCAGTGCTGAAGATAGAATCCTGGGCTTTGTGCATCCTAGGCAGACACTCTCCCACTGAGCCATTCCCCAGCCCCTCACTGGGGGATTCTAGGCAGGAACTTTGCCACAGAGCCACACATCTAGCCCCTCACGGGAGATTTTAGGCATGTTCTGTGACACTGAGTTACATCCTCATCGTCTTTATTGTTTTTATTTTGAATCAGGGTCTCACTAAGCTGCCCAGGCTTGCTTTGAACACATTCTGTAGCCCCACAGGTCCTGAACTCTTGGTCCCTCTGCCTCAGCCTTCCAAGTAGATGGGATTGTAGGCCTGCAACCACACTCCTGGCTTCAGTCTCTTTTTTGTTTCTTTTTGTTTATTTACTGTGGCAGTCTTTCTGGGAGAGCCCACATCTCTATCATATAGAATTGAGACAGTGATAGAAGGCCGTCTTTCTCTATTACTAATTTTAAAGAAATTCTTGAAGGTTTTATCATCAACTGTGACATTTATAACATTTATGGAAGGTGTCTCTTTTTTATAGCTGGTCTGTTTTGGGTTAAGACACTTGTTTTTGAGTCCTGGTTTGCTAAGCCTTTTTTCACTTTTTGGGGAGAGGGGTGTTTCTTATTTTGTTTGGTTGCTTTTTTGAGACAGGATGTCTCTGTAGCCACAGTTGGCCTGGAACCTACCATGTAGAACAGGCTGTCCTTGATTTTGCAGAGATCCACTGGCCTCTGCCTCACAAATACAGGGATTAAAGACTTCCACCACCACCTCTGGCCCTCTTTTTAAAAATTGTGCATTTTACTTATTTATTGGGGTGGAGGCTGGGTATGCTTACAGGAGTTGGCTCTCTTCCTTGCACCATGTGGGTCTCAGGGATCAAACACATGTCCTCAGGCTTGACACTGAGTCATCTTATTGGTCCCAGTGTTTTAGATGTTTTACCCATGTTGATAAGTGAACTTGGCTTTTCCTGGCCTCTGGTTGGACTTGATGTTTAAGACTTCCAATACCAAGTTGGGCTTGCTTTCAGGTTTCATAAACAAAAATTCCTGGGTGCATTCTCCAGCCCTAGTGCAGAGGTGTGAGCAAGGCCACCGCCTGCCCTGAAGCACAGACCAGAATGTTACCAGAGCCTCCATTGGTGCTCAGTGTTAAAGATTTAAACACACACCAATGCCTGGAGACACTCCCATGGGTTCAGTGCCCTGAGGAGGGACTCTGGGCATTGTTGTAAGTTCATTCCAGGTGGCAGCATAGAATAAAAGTCCACCTTCTTAGCTTTAGGCCCTACCTGGGTAGGGCCTAAATGATAGATCCAAGATGGCACATGGCTCTCAGATTCTTCCAGCTGCTACCCAGGGCTTTGAAGGCTTGAGTTCAGCAGGTGACAATGATTTAGGACACTTAATGACTTCTTGAAAGTAGGTTTGTTGCTTCCCCTGGCTTCTACTTCACCTGTCCCAGTCACCTGGAGGGCTCCAGGCAAGGAAACGGGACTTGTCCACAAACAGGCCAAGTCCCAGGCCCATGGCTCCCTGCCTGCTTCTCTCTGGCTACCTCAAAGTCAGCCCAAAGCCATCTGTTAAGAACTTTACTTCCACTCAGACCCATTATGAGTCTCTGTAGTAAATGCTATCTTCCCGGCACTGACCTGCAAGTCAGGAGGTAGGAGGAGATTAAAGAAGATTCATGGAGCAGCTGGAAAATGAGCCAGACTTTTTTTTCCTCCAGGTGAGGGCACACAGGTTTCTGGGTAGGCAGACACTGGATAAGAGCACATATACCCTTGGTCTTTAGGATCTTTTATAGGAAATCACACAAAAGTGGCTTTCTGCCAAAACTGGTATTGTAACAGAAATTGGTTATATCACTCTTTACTTGTAGGGTCCCCCAAGATCCTGTGTGAGCCATTTTGTGCTGACAAGTAACCCTCCAGATTCTTAGCATTAGCTATCATGACTCATGCCAGAAATCCTATCAGCTACCCGTTTTAAACATAAACAGGGCCTTAAAGCCTTGATTCCCTTCACTGTTGCATTCATGAATTTCCAATAGCTGTGATTACCCACACAAGAGTGCACTGTGAACCTTCTATTATGAATGGATGAGGGGCCCATGAAGTCCCCCTGCCAGGATCTCTAGGCAACTAATGGTGACTGAGGAAGGCAGGGATATTTCCTTCAGTGGTGTAGCCACTGACAAGTTGCCTATGCTCCTGTAAATAGCCCCTCAACATGCTCCTATCATCAACATTAATGAAACTCATTGGGTCACCAAACAAACTCCCAAAAGACATAAAAGTAGAAGAGGACTAGCCAGCAAGAGGAAGGGGGTCAACAGGGGCCGGAGGGGGACGAGGGTAAAGAGTGGGTGCATATGATCAAAGTATATTATGTACATGTATGAAAATGGCACAGTGAACCCCATTATTATGGATAAGTAACATATGCTTTTAGCTGCGCTTTTTCATTTCTGCCGAATGTCATCTCTCTCAATGATGAATGCATCCTGTCCAGAACAGGAACCATGCCTAGCTGCCCTCACCACTCAGTCTCATTTACCTGGCCTTAATTTTTGTGGCCTTGACATGTTATAAAAAAAATTCTTCAAACATTTAAGAGATCAAGCATTCTCCCAGGAGAGAGTTAGAAAGCTCAGTTATTCTTTCACATGCATGAGGTTCCAGATTTAGCAACAAAGGCTTCAAGATTTTTCTGGTCCCAGAGCAATATGTATGTCAGGTTATACAGGGCTTTTTAACATCATTTAATGGTTGCAGGGTTCTGATGGGCCATATTATCTTAGGAAAAATTCCTTCCTGAGTTCACTCAGTCATCATAGTTTACAAAGTAGATATCCCAGGAGTGGGTCAAGACATCTGACACCTTTTGATCTAGAGCTAGGAGAGGCTAATTGGCTAGGAATCGGTCAAATGGTCATTGCACTTTACAAAAACATTTCACTGGCAGAAGTTTAGATACCTGTCACATTTAATCTATGCTTTTCTTGGCCTAATTGGCTGAAGTCCTCATTAAACCATGTGGAGAGCTTTCCATTCTCTTAGTTTCACATCTTTATCAGCAGTTAGATATGGTTAGAAAGCATCACAGAGCATCAAGATATTACAGTGTAATAAAACATGTAAGGGTAGTAAAAACATCATGGAGCAATAAAACACCTGTGGTTGCAAAACATCACAGGGTTGCATTTCAAGTGTCTACACAGGAAGTGAAACAAGAGGAGACTTCAGATGGCCTAAACTTAGAAGACATTACAGAAGAGCACAGTTTGGTTAGGAGAACTTAATTTCTCCTTATGAGGTAGTTGTGAAGGCTATCATAGTCATTTCTTACAGTGCTCTTCAATATGGTATATTGGAAGGCTCTCCAGGAATCTTCCAGGTTCTACATTTTTGGTCAGATTGTTGGGCTCTCCCCTCAGTGTCCTATTGGGTTTGTTACTATTATGTGCTTACATGTTACTGGAGAATTGACTGGTTTACTTGAGGTGGTTTGAGCAGCTTTATCTCTACTGGACTAGAGAAATGCTCAGTGGAGAAAGCACTTGCTGCACAATGATGAGGACCAGAGTTAGGATCCCAAGAACCCACAGAAAAGCCAAGTGGGTATGGTGACCCAACTGTAATCTCAGCCCTTGAGAGGCAGACTGGCTCCCCGTGGAATGCTAGCTCCAAGTTCAGAGACACCCTGCCTCAGTAAACAAATACAGTGCAGAGTGATCAAGGAAGACACCCAAGTTCACCCACTGGCCTCTACACACGTGTGTATGCATACCTGCACACACAGGTATCTATACACATCTGAACAGATATATGCATGCACCCCTCTTCACATAAACATGAGAAAAAAGTGCTCTATGAAGAGATACTCCACGCTCATTCATGAAAACATCCCCTCTCCCTTTGCACCCTCATCCACCAGTTCTGTCTTCTACTGTTCCTTTTCTTGCCTGAATTAATTAGCATAGAGATGGAACCAGAGGGTTTTTTTGTTGTCATTAAAAACGTGATCCTTTTGTGTGGTTATTGTGATACTAGAGATAGAAGCTAGGGCCATGGACAGGCTAAACTAGTACTTTACTGCTGAACCACAATTCAAGGACCTCCCTGGGGGATTCTGGGCAGATGCTCTACCACTGAGCTATGCCCCCCAGCTCCTCACCGGGGGATTTTAGGGATGTGCTCTACCCCTGAGACACACCCCCTGACAACCCCTCACTGGGAGATTCCATGCCTACTGAAGCACACCCCCAGCCCTCTTTACTTTATAATTTGAGGCAGAGTCTCAGTAAGTTGCCCAGCTTGGTCTTGAACTTATGATCCCCTACCTGCGCCTCCCAAGCAGCTGGAGTTCCAGATCTACACCACCAGACCTGGCTTCAGTCAAGTCATGCCCATTATATTCCCGGGATTTCAGTCCCACCTTGTTTTTCTGGCTGAAGGCAGCGACCCCTCACTGGCTGTGATGTGGGGCTGGTCGCTCAGTTGTCCGCGTGCCTGCCATTTTCTTCAGCCCTCATCCCTCCCTGAGTCTTCCTCCTGCTTCAATCTCCTTTTCCGTCAAGTACCTCTGTTAGCTGTCCTCCCGGTGCCAATTTGTGAATGTTAACTTCTCCCACGATGGCACTGAGTGTCTAGAAATATCTCTATTTCAGTGCCATCGGCGGATGGACCACTTAGCATGCTAATTGCAGGAGATAAAAGTTTGAAGATAACATCCCAGTTTCTCCTTGTTCCTATTGTTGATTCTGAAACTTGCTTCCTACCTGGTTTTACTCTTTGTGCACAATCTAATGTCTTAAGATCTCTTTTATTCTAGAGTTTCACCTTAAGTCAGGTCTGGAGGGGTTTGTTTTGCACATATATGTGTATATGATATGCATGTGTGTATGCATGTTCGCATGTTGTGACCACATGTATCTGGGTGTAGAGGTTGAGGTCAGGTATCTTCCTTGATTGCACTCCTCTTTATTAACTGAGACGAGGTCTTTTGCTGAACCCAGAGCTCACCAATACAACTATACTCTGGGGATCATGCACCTCTACCTCTTGAGTGCTGGAATTGCAGGCAGGCTGTCATGCCCATCCAGCTTGTTTTTGCATGGGAGCTGGGATGCAAAAAACTCTGGTTCTCACATTTGCATTGCAAACTGTACACACAGCCATCTCCCAGGCCCTGGAGTTCTCTCTCTCTCTCTCTCTCTCTCCCTCTCTCTCTCATCATTTATTACTTATTTATTTAGAAAGAGAGTCTCATTATGTAGCCTTGGTTGACCTGGAACTCACTATGTAGACTAGGCTAGCTTCGATATCACAGAGATCTGCTTGCTTCTGTCTCCTGAGCGCTGGGATTAAAGGCATACTTGGAGTTCTTTTTAGGGCAGGATGCATCAAACACTTTGAATCTGAAAATTTTTGTAATGATCTGTTTGGGTACAGCCTCTCCTCTGTCTGATTCTGCTAGAACTCTTACTGGATACAAAAAAAAAAAAAAAAAAAAAGAGCAAGCTTCTCCTCTCTGTCACCTGTGTCTCACCATCGCTCCCTAGCTTTCTTTTTGTTGTTGTTTTTATTTTTTGTTGTTGTTTGTGTGAATAGCTAAATAATTTCCTCAGATGTATTGCCCAGTGACTCTCTGTTGACTCATGTTTATTATTTTAGGGTTTGTTCATTTTTGTTTCATGTTGGAGTGTTTTGCCTGCGTGTTAGTACACCACCTGTGTACCACGTCTGTGGAGGCCAGAGAGTGCATTGGATCCCCTGGAACTGGAGTTACAGACAGTTTGGACAGTTATAAGCTACCTTGTGGGTGCTGGGATCTGAACTCAGGTCCTCTGAAAGAACAACCCGTGCTCTTAACTACTGAACCATCCCTCCAGCCCCTTGACCTATGTTTGGGTTTTCAATCTTAGTGGCATTTACTTTCACTTTATATGGCTCTATTTTCTTCTTTGTATCTGCCCTTTTTAATACGAAGTAGTTTATTCTGTCTTTGATATTGCAATTTGTTGGGTGGGTGTGTATGTGGGGGCGGGTGTCTGTGATCCTTCATATTTGTGTAGAGGCCAGAGGTCAACCTCAGGCATCATTTTTCTGGACCATGTCTTCCTTGGTTTGGCTGATTGATTGGTCAACTGATTGATTGATTGATTGATTGATTGAAGAGAAGATCTCCCACTGAGAACCTAGAGCTCTCAGATTTGGCTAGGCTAGACTGACACCCTCAGTCTCCAGGAAGCCTCATATCTCCACTTCCCCAACACTGGGATTACATGCACACATCACATGTGGCTTATTACATGGGTTCTTGGAATCAAATCGGGTAGGTCCTCATTCTTGCAGAGCAAGCAGTTTACCAGCTGAGCCATCTCCCCAGCCTGAAATTGATCCTTTTTGCTTTGTTTTACTTTTTTCCCAAGACAGAGTCTCTCTACAAAGCCCAGGCTGGCCTTGAGCTCGTGACCCTCCTGCCGCAGCCTCTCCGGTGCCTTTCTGTGTCTTGTATGATAACTTCATGCGCTCATTTTGGTCTCCTGACACCCTCAGTCATGGAGTGGTAGTTTTCACATCTCTGCCAGATGCTTTTCACCATGATTTGCTATTTTCTCTCCCTAGGCCCTCCAAATGGAAAGCCAGGCAAGTCTAGGATCGTAAGTTTGGGGAAATAGTTGCATTTCTTTCCTTTCTTCTCCTGCCCCCAGCACCCAGGCTCAGGCCCTGCAGACAGAGGAGTGGATTCCCACGTGTGTGATGAAGGCTGAGCTGATTCCCTTTTCCATGAGCCAGAGGTCTTCTCCTATTTTACTTCAGAGTGTGAGGACGGCAGACTGAATGCTTTTGCCTTCCCTAGCCTGGGCTGGACCCAGAATACTTCCTGCCCCACCCCGACTTGCATGACTGGGTCTATCACATCCTGAGTAGCCTTTCTCTGGTTTTTGGTTTCTCTGGTTATCCAGCCTGCTATGTTACCAGAACCCTAGGACCCTGAGTCATATTTTTTCCACAGTGCTTCAGTTAACGCTGCAAGTTTAGAAGTCAAAACACAAAACAGAAAGCAATTCTTTTGCCTTAAAACTCAGTCCCTGAACTCTGTGTTTCCCTGTTCTTAGCGAGTAAATGCTCAGCTATAAATAGAAGCTTAGTTCAGAGCATGGAGGAAGAGTTTCTAGATGCACCTGCTGGCTCCTCAGGGCAAACCAGGGTCAAGAGGAAAAGTTAGAAACTGCTGAGAGTCTCAGCCTCGGTGTTTGTGACCCTGAGTGGTGGCAGAGGGCAGGACATACACAAGCCTGTGGCATCTCTTCTCTGCTGGATCTTTGCGCTACATAAAATTGGCAGTGTTTTCCTCCAAATGTCTGCATGGGTTCTGCCAGCAAATGGGAGGAAAGGAGGGACACAGGGCTCACTACAGTGAGCGACGGTACATCTTGGACTTCTTTCAAAGGAGATTGGAGTGGTCCATTCCAGAAGGCTTCATCTTTAGTGCCAGGACCTTCTCAGTGCTTGGCTTTCTGGGAGCCTCCAAAGCCTCCCTGCACCAGCAAGCCCCACATGACTTCCCCAGAGAATAGTGGGAGGTGATGGGGATCCACCTCCTCAAAGGGTGTCAGAGGAGGGCTATGACTCAGCCTCAGGCTTCCCTGAGTGTTACTGGAGTACTTCGGATCAGAGCCTGGGCCCTGGCAGCCCTAAGAAGCTAGGCTTGCAACATCCCCTATTAAAGAGACAGGTAACTGTGAGGAGCAGAAAATGGAGGTTTATTCAATGTGGGAAGAAGAAGGAAGAGGCTAATGACTCCCTCCTGCAGTCCGTCTTGGGGGTTCTGACATGAGGTTTAGGTTTAAATAGAGAGCATGGGTATGTGGAGCTAAGCAGCCATGGCCAAGCAGTGATCCCACTATCACTTCTGTCTGAGCTCCAGTCACTCCTGCAAGGTGGTCTGGCAAGTGTCAGAACTGTGAGAGGTCTCTTCCTGGGAGACAAGCTCCCCATCTGACTGCACTAGGCTCCAGCCTCTTCCTTCTCCCCAGATGAGATTCCCAAGAAAGTTCCAACGTCTTGAGGTCCATTGTTTCTGTATTGTGAAGGTCAGAGGAAGAAGAAAATGTCTCCATAGAATATCTTTGTGTTTTGTGTATGCATGCGTGTGTGTATGTGCTGTGTATGATGTGTCTAATGTGTGTGTGTGTGTGTGTGTGGTGTGTATATGTGTATAATGTATATATGGTTTGCAGTGTATCTGATATATGTGTGGTATGTATGTGTGTATATGTATATGTTATATGTGGTGTATGTATATGTGTTTGTGGTGTGTCTCATGTTTATGTGCTATGCATATATGTGTGTATGTGTATAGTGTGTATGTATATGGTATATGTGTTGTGTGTGTTTGTGTGATATGTTTTGGTGTGTGTATGTGTATCTATGTGTGTGTGCATGCCCCATGTGGGCACCTGTGGAGACCAGAAGTTGATGTCAGAATAGTTTTCCTCAATCTCCTCTTCACCTTATTGTCTGAGGCAATGTCTGTCATGAACCTGGAATTTGCCAATTTAATCAGACTGACTAGTTGGCAAGCCCCACGATCCACCTGTATAGTGCTGGGGTTACTGCCACACCCAGCTTCTTTTCCGTGAGTGTTGGGAACCTGAACTCAGACCCTCATGCTTGCACAGCAAGTACTTTATACACTGAGCCATCTCCTCAGGCCTTTCTTTAGAATCTTTTACTTCCCACCACAGGATGGTTACATGAGGGACCCGCAGGATGGAGAGGACCTGATCTGTAGGAATCCTCAACCCCAACAGAAGACAGGTGCATGGATTAGATCACTGAAGGTCATGGGGTTCTAACTCAGCACCCCGCCTGACACGTGTTACCATCCCATCCTTACAAGGAAGGCCCTGAGTTAAATCACCAACCTATGGCCACAGAGCTAGAAAGCAGCTGAAGCAGGAGTTCAAGGCCCTTTCCCCATCCTCCCAAGCCTGGGCTCTTTGTTTTCTATCAGGGCATCCTTTCAGGGAACTTACTCCTGGGAAATGAGTCCTAACCAAGGAAAGCTGGAGGGCAGAGCCAGGCAGAAGGGGACTGCTGCAGACAGCCCAGGACCAGAGGCCTGCAGCTCAGGATGAGGAGGGCCTGTTGGTGTGCTCTTTCTCTGGACAGGCCAGAAGCTAGATAAAGACTGTTGGGAGATGATGTGGGTGGATCACAGCAGCACCTGAGCCTGCAGAACACAGAACATTGCCCTGCCCCATGCTGACCTGGCCACAAAGCCATTCTGCCAGTTTGAAGAGAAGCAGTTCATGCATTTGCAAGGGTGCTCCTGCAGGAGCAAGCCTGCCCAGGGCGTTCGGAGCGGTGTCCTGGCAGAAGTAGTTAGGTTGAAGATGGCTGCACATGCTCACCCCTGCTTCACCAGCTCATGAGATTCCTGTAGATCACTAGTAGATGACTAAAAACTAGAGCAAGTTGTTCAACCAAAGGAGGAAGAATTGGTGTGGCATGAGACCAGGGATGACTAAAGAAAGGCTTGCTAGTGGCCCGAGAAGACGGTGCAGTCAATAAAGTGCTTGCCTTGTGAGCACGAGGACCTGCGTTTCATCCCCAAAACTACATGTGTAAAAAGAGCTGGATGTATCACCGGGCATGACACAGGCCTTTAATCCCAATAAGGAAGCAGGGATAGGAGGGAGGCCAGCCTGATCTACATAGTAAGTTCCAGGCCAGCTGGGGCTACAGGGAGACCCTGTCTCAAAATCAACAAACAGAAAAAAAATTTAAAGTTGGATGTGCTGGTGGGTGCTTGTAATTCCAACACTGGGGAGGTGGAGATCCTGGAGCTCCCTGGCCATCTAAGCCTAGACTACTTGGCAAACTCCAGGCCAATGAGAGACCACGTCTCAAAAAAAAAGAAGAAAGATGGCTGAGAGCACTTGCTGCTCTCGTAGAGAACCTGGATTTGTTTCCCAGTACCCAAATAAGGTGGCTAACTACAGTTCCAGGTGATCTGAGACCCTCTGAGCTTGGTGTTCATACATGCACTCAGAGACAAAGACATACACATAGAAAGTCATAAAATAAATCTCAAAAACACACACATGGTAGGAAGCTCCTAGAGAACAGACGTCCTCGGGCCGCCACACGTGCTTGCACACATATCACATACATACTCACATGCACCACCCCCCAGTGACACACACATATACAATACATGCACTTTTCACATATGAATATATGAACACACACAAAAGAGAGCTTTGCGAGGCTGCCAGGGAAACAGGAAGGAGTGAGCACCAACCCATCTGAGTCTGGGGTGGAGGGCTCAAGAAGGAGCTGCCATCATGGAGCCTTATCTCCAGACTTCCTGAGGTCACTCAAGCAGCACCACAAAGGAGCCTGTAAAAGCAAGAACTGGAGGCCTCCTCCAGGTCCCTGCTTGGGGATACAGCTCTCACTCAGCCTCCACACCTTCCACCTCTCAGCCACACCTTTGCAGTTAAGCTTTGTTTGCATTCTGACTACTCTGTTACACACATTAAGCTTTTCTGTTATTGTGTGTGTTTTTGTGTGTGTGTGAATATGTGTGTATGCTTATGCTTACATGTGTGCCCATCTATGTGGAGGCCAGAAGTCCACATTAGGTGTCTTCCTCTATTGCTCTTCACCTTATTTTTTAAAATATATTTTTATTGTATGTGTATGAGCATTTTGCCTGGTTATACATAAATGCAACACATGTATGCAATGCTCACAGAGACCAAAATATGGTGCCAGATCCTCTGGAACTGGGGTTACAGATGGTTGTTAGTTGCCATGTAGATGTTGGGAACTGAACCAAGATCCTCTGAAAGAGGAGCCAGTGCTCTTAACCACTGAGCCATCTCTCCAAGCAGCCCACCTTCACCTTATTTTTTGAAACTGGGTCTCTCACTGAACCTGGAGCTCACCCATTAGGCTAGACTGGCTAGCTAGTAAGCCCCAGGGATCCACCTGTCCCCATCTCCCTAGTGCTGGGAATACAGGTATGCATGCCATACCCAGTTTCTTTTCTTATATAGGTTCTGGGGTTTGAACTGAGAACCTCATGCTTTCACAGCAAGCACTTTACCAATTGAGCCAGCTCCCTGGCCCCACACACTTGGACTTCAGTTATCATCTGTGAATTAGACAATAAAAGATGCATGCTGTTGGAAGAACCTCCCTTCCTCTACCCCAGCTTGTAAGGCTCTGTAGTGTTGAAGCTGAGGTGTGGGTTAAAAAAAAATTAAAGGAACTTTTGGAGGTATTTCTGGCTCCATAATGCTTTGCTTAACTAGTAACCTCTGACCATAGAGAAAAACAAAAGAGTTCTCCCCACCCACATCTCCATTGTGTTTGGCAATGGTACCTGTTGTCTCTGCCTCCCCACCTCCCACTGGCTTCCCTCCATCAATCCCTGCCACACATGGCCATTTGCTGTGCTCTAATAGCCAGAACAGCAGCCAGTCTCCTGCATAGGCTGCTCAGGGCAGAGTTTTGGGTAATGAAGACGCTCTTGATAACACTTTGGGTACAGATAAAGCTGTTTCCACTCTGAAAATGGAAAGCAGAGATGGAGGGGAAAGCCCACTTAGTGCTTATTTGTGTATAATAGTAGCCATTTTCTTTAAAGGAGCCGTTTAGAGAGTGTTATGGGCTAATAAAATAAAACACAAGTCTGCTCCACGTTAGTCTCCTGGTAACTAAGAACAGTGGAGATGGAGTTGTTCAGTGTCCCTGGCATCTCTGGGGGCAACACTTATAGATGCCCAGGTTGCCTGGTGTGTCTACAGCCATCCCTGTTGAAATGATTCATACCTGAGGGGATGCCAAGGCACAGGGCAATGTGTATCTCTCAAGTGTGCTCAGCAGATGTCAGGGCCTGAGTGGGTGAAAGGCCACAGGTGATACTTTGCTCTGTGTGCTGCCATACTTAAGCAGCAGGACACAGCACAGGATGTATGGGGTTATCTATTTTCCTAATATGCCCTTTATGCAAAGCCTCTTGCAATTCGTTCCTACTAGGAGTGATTTCTAGAGAAAGTCTTACCCGGGCAAGTGAGTCTGTCTGTCTCCTGTTGGTGCTGTTTCTAGGGAGGGTAATCTCTCTGCCTTCTCCACAAGTGGCCAGGGAATCAAAGACAGTTGTGTAGCTGAGAGTCCCAGCATGGACATCCCCTCTGTACCCTGCAAACAGATCCTTCAGATCCATCCCTGCATCTAGTCCCTCTAGCTGAACACTGCCTGGGCTCAAGGCCTAGAACTCAGGACACCAGTAATAGCAAAGACGAGCTGTGGTCAAGAGGAAAAGGGGGGTACTAGAAAACTGGCTCAGCAGTTAATACACATGGGCTGCTCTTACAGAAGACCCAGATTTGGTTCCCAGCAGCCATGTCAGATAGCTTACAATCACCTGTAACTCAAGTTCTAAGGGATCCAAAGCCTTTTCTGGCCTCCACTAGAATTGAACATACAGGATGTACTTATATACATGCTGGCAAAACACTCATACACATAAAATAAAAATCAATCAAAAAGAAATGTTTTTAAAAGAGGAAAAAGGACCCATGGAAAAGGCCGGATGCTATGGTCTCCTGGCAAAGAGCCCTGCCTCCGAGTGAGCAGAGGTTGCCATGTCTCCCTCTGTGTACACAGACAGACCCGAGCTAATGGTTCCCTGTGTGTGTGTAGACAGTACCAACTTGCTATATCTCAAATCTACTCTGCTACAAAAACAACACTCTAGAGCACACTATGCCTTCAGCATTTTATAGATATTGTTTGTGATTTTATATTTCATCACATCCAGAAAACCCATGTCAAATTGTCTACATGAGCTGGTTGACATTTTACTATAAAATAGGTTTGTTGGTCCTCGAGAGTCAACTCACCAGTTAAGAGCACTGGCTTCTGGAAGAGGACCCAGATTCTACTCCCAGCACCCACCTGGAGCCTAACAATCATTCATAACTCCAGTTCCAGGGGATCCAATGCCCTCCTCTGACCTCTACGGGCATGGCATGCTTGTGGTACACTTACATACCTGCAGGCAAAGCACTCATGCACATAAAATAAAAATAAATCATTTTAATTAAAATAAAATAGACTGCATTGGGCCAGTGTCATCTTCTGGGGATAGTTAATGCAGGCCAGGATAAGCTGTGATTGGGATATTCAATACATTCTTCACATCTGTTCATTTCTGCTTAGGATGGGCTTATGATCAACCACACCATAAACCAAGGAACTTTTCTATTTTCTTGTTTTCTCTCTGTGTGTGATTGTGTTAGGGCACCAAGGCCCCTGGGAAGGACTACTCAGACTCAGTTGTTTCAAATCAGCCAAATTTATTTAACCAGGCCAGTGACTACACTCTCTGGGCAGAGAATTAGATCACAGCACTGGAAGGTGGGATTGCAGGCAGGAAAAATTTACTACCTCATTAACACACTACATATTCTGCCCATCTATTTAGCATAACTTAAGGTAAACCTGCCTCCTTAGGGGCAGTCCTATGACCAAACGATTGACCAGTGAAACTGGAAATGTGGGTCTTTTAACAGATAAACTAGAGAGTTTATAGTCTAGCCCAGTTAATTTTCTGGGGCTATTTCCTTCTAACATTCCCCCCTCTGAAGAGGTAACACTAAAATCTTTTAGGGATTAGATAAGAGTTCCCAAATATTTTTGGAATTTGGGGGCTTTGGCACAAAGTAGGCAGCTAAAAGGCACAAGGATGTCCTGTCCTGGTTTTTAATCAAAAAAAAAAAAAAAAAAAAAAAAACTAGTCACTTTTCTTTAGTGTCTTTTTACCCTAAACTGCCTAGTTTATTTTTACCTCTTATTTTTATTACACATTCTCTGAAAGGGTCATCCTAATTGCCAGTAGAGAATTGGAGCACTGACTGCTCTGACCTCTTTCATGCTGAAAAGGGGCACAGACTGTGGCAATTGGGGTACTCCTTCAGTACATTATTTAAAAGACCCCCAAATTACATAATTGTTAGCTCTAGGAAGAAAACAAGGTCCTTGGCTGGTGCCTGGGAGATATGAGAAGTAAAGACAAGAGTGGTTAGCAATATACATTCTAGACAGGGAACCAGAAAAAGCCAGAGCAAGGCAAATTTCAAATATCCAATTCAAAGTCAGAATTTCTTGATGAGGGCTTCTAAGATCATCCATCTATTGGGTTCCTCCTCATTTTCTTTTGGCCACCAAGGCTGGATTTGAGAGTCTTGAAGCCAGGATTTGTTTTCAGGCACCTTGATAGCTGTTGGAGTGGCTAGAATCAGTATAAGTTCCCTCCCAGATGGCCCTAGACAGGGAGAGAAAAGAAATTAGACATCATTTAATTTTTAGGATAGAACAATAGTGGGATTTTCTTTCTTGGTTGTATGTAGGCCCTGTAGTGTAGAACTAGGCCAAGATTTGAAGTCTTATATCTGAGCAGCATTTTCTTGTTAAGAACAGAATCGTTAGTGAGAAATTGTACAAATAGTATCTTATGTGAACTTAAACCTAATGTCTGGGAAGTACAATCCCTTGCACTCTTAAAGAAGCATAACAATCACTTTAATCTCTGGTTATACTTTTCTGTTAGGTATTTAAGACCATGCAGTTGGCCCAAGTAAACCTATTTATTTTTACTCTTAAGATCAATTGATGATTAGGTCCTCAGGGGTCACATGGGCTTTGGAAAAACCTTTGGCTCTGTAAGCCTTTCTTTTGCCAGTTCCATCTCTGTGAAGATAAGTCAGAAGGTCTTGCTAGACCGTGGCTTCACTTGGAAGCATTGAGGAAACTTTTTCCTGTACTGACCCTCCTCTTTGCAGACACTGGTTTGAGTTCTTCTAATGGGGTCTCCATGACTTCTCCAAACAGGAGGACAGGTGATTCACCACATGTATAGGATATTTCAAGAGATGCAACATAGTCCCCTGGGACTTAGTTGACCTTGAAGAGCAAGAGACAAAAAATTGTCCCTTCAGGTCCCTTTGACCAGATTAGTATAGACCTCTAAATATGGTTGTTAAACACCCAAGAAGGTTAGTTCTACCAGTCTGGTACTTATAGCTACCACATATGCTATGTTGATAAAGCTTGGGCAAAAACCAAACTCACTTGAATATACCTTGACCAGACATTTATTTTGTTCCTTAAACTATCTCACTAAACTATTACTTTAGATATTTTAAGATTTTCCATACATAATTTTGTATCATCTTTCATATACCATAACATGTTGACTTAGTCCTTTAATAGACCTCACTTGCATAGACTTTTCAATTTTTTTCTTTTCTATTCTGAAGATATCCAGCCATCACAATTTTTATATATAAATTCTCCTTAATAAAATATTTATCTTTCCTTTTCACCTTCTCATTTCCTTTCTTCATACCATGAGACATAATAACATTAATAAACGAATTTTCCATATGTTGTGAGAATTTTCTTCCTGGGATACTAAGCAATGCTTATCCCCATGATAAGGTTCCAGTGTAAAACCAATGTTTGATTAAAATTCACCCTAGGGAACCAATGACTTTACTCTTAGGGATGGGTGAAGTGTTACTGATAGGTATATGGGTTACTTAAGAGTAGTTGCACTGGAAAGTCGTTATCCAGCACAGATGTTGACTTTTCTATAACTTCATGGGTCAGGCTCTCTCTTCCTAGTCTTCCTGAGATTTCCTCTCCAAATCCAGGAGACCATTTGTGATTAGGGCAGAATTATGTACATCTGACTGGGAAGAATGGCTGGTGAGGGTCCAGTGATTTTCTTACCCCTCCTTTAACCCCAACTGGGATGATCTTTTGTGAGTAGGCACAGCTAAAGTCATGAAGATGGAAGTTATTTGTCTCAGAAGAATGCTGTGCAGCAGCATCTTAATAAGAACATGGAATACAAATTATATACATAAGATAATATAATGAATTAATATTTCCTGTGTACACACTGTACTTTATAATTTCCCAGGTAAAGCTTATAGAAAACACAAAACCATTAAAATCTTCTTTTACTTCATATAGCTTAGAGAGTGTCTACCAAAACCTTGCTTTAGGTCTTGAAGGAGTATAAACACTAGATAGAGAAACAACTGGTACATAGCAATACATTATCAAATTGAAATTCACAACCTGCAGCATAATTGCTGACTGAGGAATTTTAGGGAGAGGGTGCTCAATATCTTCTCCATGTACTTTATAATTTCCCAGGTAAACCTTAGAGAAAACACAAAACCATTAAAATCTTCTTTTACTTCATATAGTTTAGAGAGTGTCTACCAAAATTTTGCTTTAGGTCTTGAAGGAGTATAAACACTAGATAGAGAAACAACTGGTACATAGCAATACATTATCAAATTGAAGGTCACCACCTGCAGCATAATTGCTGACTGAGGAATTTTAGGCAGAGGGTGTTCACTATCTTCTCCATGGACTGCAAATTGTCTTTAAAAGATCTATCCTGTTGGTTCTTCCATTAAGTAGTTAAATATATCTTTGTATTTACTATACATTTACATTAGTCTGTGTTAGTGACTTTCCTCAATGTTGTAACAAAATACAGAATCCCATTAGCTACTTTTGCTATCAGTATTTTATACCATGAGATAAATAACAGTAATCTCTGTTGACATTAATTTATCCCTTGATTATTCTCAATAGCACAGTCCCTTTATTCTTAGGCTTTTTTGTTCTCTTTTTTCCTTGTCACAGGGTTAGGAGGCTAGACTGAGCCTGGACAAGAGTCTTAGAGAAAATCTTGAGATAACAATTTTATCTGAAGTGGGAGGATCAGTCCCATCTCCAGAGTCAGTTTCTCAGTGAGCTCAAATAGCACATGACAGTTTACCAATATGATTTATACAAATAGGCATGTGTTTCTCTTCAGAATTTAATTCAGTTGTTTACACTGACAGGAGAGCTGCTGAATCCAGTGACTACTAGCAGAACTGAAAATATCTGTCCTTCTTATAACCTGTATACATTTATCTAGGCGAGTCTTCTTATCTTCTGGGTCCTTTATTGAGAACAGGGATTGACAAAAGAAAGAACATTTGATTTTAAGAAGTCCCTTTACTTGACATTTCTAAATTGTATGAGGCCATGAGTACTTAGCAGTTAGCAACCATGATCAAGTAGGATATGCTGACAGGGGTATGTGCCTTTATTAATGTCAGAATTGAGATCCTCTCTGGCTTGAGGTGATCAGATACATGAATGCTTATACCCACAATCAGTTTGTGTCTATTCAAGATGATGACAGCCTGAAAGATTTAATAAGTACCTCCCTCCTTTATATTTTTCATAATATAGATTAGGGAGAATAATTATATAATTTAGGGACAGTTTCCTGATCTGACTTTTTATGGGCTGAATCTAATACCCCTTTAAATGTTCCCTCTGACCCTTTTCCTAAAAGTTTTAATTTGTCCATCCACATTTTGTTTTCTAACTAAATAAAATTCAAGACTCTTAGCTCTGAGGGTGATTTCTTTTAAAGAGGGCTTTCAGTCTGTCTGAATTAGAAAAATTGTATTACAATTTACCACATATAATATTGAATTAAGTACTTATAATCTGAAGAATAAGGAACACAGAAAAAAAATGGTCTCTAAAAGAACTTGGAAAGAGATAGTATCAGAATGTTCTTTCTGTTTAGTCTGTCCATGACTTGTAAATAGAAAGTGAAAAGCAGAGTTGCCCAAGACATGGTGGGGCAAGAACAAAAGCAAGATTGGCAATACTGAGTATCAGAGATGGAAATACTCTATTTCAGAGAAAAACAGCTTTGAGCCACAAGGAAAGGGCAGGAATTAAGACCAGTGATGGCTGTATCTTAACCCTCCCACCCACAGGATATTCCTTTACCTCCCATTCTTGTAACTGTGTTCTGGTAGCAGCTTGTCTCCAATAGGGTTTGGCCCTGGACTACTGCAAATTCACATGAGCTTCCCAGGTCTGGCCATGACAAAGCGTCAGCTCACTTTGTACCCGACTAGTCTTGGAGGTTTATGGCTAGTAAAAATTTAAGTTCCCTTTAGAAACTGACAAATTTATGTAAAACAATGTAAGAATTCAAGATAATCACTTGTGGAAATCAGCAAATATACCATATAAAAGATATTAAAATCCAAAATAATTTACCTTAAAAACAGGTAAATATGTCATGCAAACAATGTCAGAACCTAAAATAGTTCTTTGTAAAATCCAGTAAATACATAATGTAAAAATTTCAGTCATTTAAAAATCCAGTAAATATACCATACTAGAAGTTAAAACCCAAAATAATCCCCTTTGGAAACAGATTAAAACAATGTTGAACTTTAAGCTCTCATTGTAGATGTCTAGTATATACTTCCCTAGTCTGACATAAAAATGAATCAAACTTGTTACAAAAGATTTTGTTAAAATCATTTGCTTTTCTGTGATGCCATTAAGAATCCTAGATGAAAACCAAAGCAAAAATTAAATTGCAAAAGGATTAGGACATATGATTAAATGCCTGCAGTCCAGAGAATTTCCAGGTTATCATGATCCCCTAGAGGTCTATAGTACCAGTGAATTCCTGGATGTCGTCATTTTGAATTATTCCATGTGGTTGGAGTAAGATGGCAGCAAGTTCACATGGGTCACTGACATTTTGAAAATGTTACCAAGCCATGTAACTTCCCCCATGTTGATGATGTCATCACCTGAGATGGAGATCAGATCACAAGTTTGCCCCCCTCTTGGTGAGGTCACCAGTCATGATGGCAATCAAGCTGCATGGGAAAATGAGCCCCATGATAAAACTGAGCCCATCTTCCACCAAGATACAAACCCTATAGGATTCGTATATCTCACACATTGAATGTGAATAGAAACCTATTTTTACTTTTAGAAAGCTAGTTAAGTGATATATACAGAATTAGCAGGAGAAAATACACTCAGATATGTAGGCCCCAAATAAGAAAGCAAAGCAAAGGAATTCATGGTCTCAAACCAAGAAACGAAGGGAGTCCATGTATCTTACCAGCCATTGTGAGTGTAAATGTGAAGCAGTATCATCTGGATCCGTTCATTCTCAGATACAAGCTGTTGCTGGAAAAGAAACTAGAGAAGGTAGCAGAAAAAAAATGGGAAACTATGTCCAGTGCCCATGACCTTGAGCTGTTGCTCTGAGAGCACACATCTTACCAGTATGGTGTGTGACTCTCCTTGTGCACTAAAGTTTAAAATGCTTAGATCTAGTTAGAAAAGCAGCTGTCTTGGGTCCATATTCTCTAAGCCCTGCTTGGTGCACAGTGGGGACTGAGGTCCAAATTCCAGGCCCACCTGATTCTTCATCCCCCTGAAGGTTCTCTTTTAGAGAACCATGGTGCAGAAAAATAACCCAGAAGACTGAGAAAAAGATCCAGGAAAGAAATGGCTTTTAAAACTTTCTTTTTCTTTTGTCTGAGAGAGGAGTGGTTTGCTGTTTCAAATGCCCTGAGGCAAGATAGCAAGACAGATAAAGAACCTTACCTGCTTAGAACCTGCATGGAGGTCAGACGCGTAGCTGACTGGCAGCCACATGGTTTCATGCCACACTTTACTTCCTCATGAATCTTTCCTGGAAACATTTCAACATACAACCAAGAGGGTTTGAGCCAAGTAGGTCTTCCTCCAATTTTGCACCATTGATTACAGGCACAGCAGAAGAAGACATCCACAAAACAAAAGACAAGGCAATGGAGATAGAAGGTCAAGATTGGGACAAACAAGGAAAACATCCAGTGGTCACATTCACTCATGCACCAGAACCAGTACCGGAAACCAGGGAATGAGAGGGTGTCTCCTCTTCCTCTGGACCTGGTCAAAGGATCTTGTCACATCTCCTTGTTAGTCCAGGCCAGGAAACTTACCAATGCATCCCGGAGGCCCTTTTTTTTCTCACAATCAACCAATCTTACTTTTGTTTTAGAATTTGTAGTTTTGTTAAAAAAAAAAAAAAAAAAAAAAAAGGTGGGGGGGGCAATGCCCTAGAGCTCCAAAGGCCTTAAGGAGTCATAAAGACTTGCTCTGAGTCTGGGGTCTCTCTTCCCAGGATCTCAGTGGCACTAAGGCCACTGGGAAGGACCATTCAGACTCAGATGTTCCAAATCAGCCAAATATATTTAACTGAGCCAGGGATAAGAGCAGGGCACTAGGAGTTGGGATTGCAGGCAGGAAAAACGCATTGTCTCGTTAACACACTAGGTATTATGCCTGTCTATTCAGCATAACTTAAGGTAAGCCTGCCTCCTTAGGGGTGGTCCTATGACCAAATGATTGACCAGTGAAACTGGAAATGTGGGTCCTTTAACAGATAAACTAGAGAGTTCAGAATCTATACCAGTTAATTTTCTGGGGCTATTTGTTATCTAACAATTGTGTGGTGTGTGCATGTGCGAGTGCATGTGTATGTGTGTAGCTGTGCATGCACACAGAAGGCAGAAGACATTTGATGTCTTCCTTAATCATTTTCCACTTTAATTTTGAGATAGCATCTCCCACTAAACCTGAGTCTCTCCAACGAGCTTCCTGTCTCTGCCTCCCCAGGGCTGGGGCTACAAATGTGTGCCGCCATCCCTGTCTTTTTACGTGGGTTCTGCAGATCCAGAGTCAAGTCTTTATGCTTGCTCAGCAAGTCCATCATTTCTGTTTTCAGGAATGCTTTTCCCTTTCAGGGATGGATAAGTATTAAATACAGTATCTCTAGCAGCCAGAGTTCTGCCAGGTCTTTGGTCCCTTGAAATAAGATGCTCCAAGCTCACTCTTGGCCTTCTGCCCTCCTACTGTTCTATCTCAGCTAGGCCAGCTGTTTTGGGGGTGGGCCCAGATGCTTGGATGTGTATGACTGAAGGCAAGGTCTGGGGAAGGGAAGGCTAGCCATTAAAGTATAGGAGATACTTCAAGGAAAGGCAGTCCTCCAAGTAGGAGGAATGTCCTCCATCTAGCACTGACTGGATGGCAGTGGTGAGGACTGGAGCCCTGGAGCCAGCCATGGTGGGAAGAGCAAGGAAGTACCCCAAGACTTAGTTTCTCTATCATCACTTGGAGACTAGAGATTCATTTAAAGTATACAGTAGGCCCTTAAAAAATGGGAACCCTAAACAACAAAAACAATAATGTCTGGCTTCAGGGAAGGCTGTAGAGGAGAGACTGCATTCCTGAGAAGCCAAAGAGCTCATGCAGGGCTAAGCCCTGGAAATCATCCTGAAAAGCATGCAAGCTTTTCAGGAATGGATAGGAATGGCAGCCTAGGGCCCAGGAGAAGCCATTTGTTCACAGGAGCTCAGAGGAAGGAAGGAAGTGAGGAGGTTCCCTGTTGGCCTCTGTGAATGGGGGGGGGGGGGCAGGCTGTATTCCCTTTGCATGCTGGAATCTGCAGCTTGGGAGAAGTCCACAGGTTCTGGAGCCAGAAAACACACCCACAATATTGCTGGACTCAATAGGGTCAGAGCCTAGGTCCCAGCAATTTTAACAAGTTAGGCTCTGCCACTCGTCCAACTAAAGAGACAAATAATAGAGAAATAAGATTTATTCCATGTAGCACATTTGGAAAGAGAAACACACAAAGGTTCAGTGATGCTCTGTACATCTGTCTCTTTGCATCCAAGCATGATGTTTAGGTTTCAGTAAAGGACAGTAGCATGCATAGCTCAGCAGTCCTGGTTCCGCTGTGGCCTCACCCATCAGTGACCATCACTGTCCCAGCACCAGTCTCCTGCAGTGTAGTCTGAGGAGTTGTCAAACTGTGAAATCTCTTCCTGGTGACAAGCTTCCCTCTGACTGTCGCAGGTTTCAGCCTTAGTCTTCTCCCAGCATGAGACGCCTAAGGAAATTCCAATTCCTTGCTATGAAATGCCTGCTGAGCAGGTAGCTGGACCTTGTCCTTCAAGGAGGACAGAAATAGCCCAGCTGGTGAAGAGAGTGCTCTTCTAAGTGTCTCTGGTGTTTCCTATCTGGCCACCTGTTACCCTGAAGATGAACCGCAGGATGCAGGGTCCACAGGCCTCAAGCTTGCACTCCCACTTCCAACTCTATACATAAAAAGTCTTATCCTCACCCAAGGCCACCTCCTGTCCTTTCCATGTGGATAATGTCAGGACCATGGCCCATCAATACTCTCCTGTCAACATTGTAGTTATAATAAGCACAGCCATCGTTAAGTTCCTTTTTCATAATAAGAAGAAAAAGAGTGACATTATTTTCGAGTAGTCTCTCATGTGCAGAGGAGAGCCGTCTGCAGCTCTAATGGGCCCTTCAATAATAATGCAGTCATCTGAGTAAATTTGCAGAGACATTTTCATCCTTTGTTCTGACGTGGCAACTCTCCCTAAGTGGTCCAGTTCTATGGTGACAGGCGACAATGAAACACACTCGGATATTTCTAAATGTTTATCATTTGCTTGATTGTACATAATGACACCCTTGCATGACTTCTCTTCACATCTCTTGACCAGCATAGGAAATCTGTAAGGAGTGGGTGGTGTGGACATGGCCTTTCTGCTCATTGGTCCATCAAATCCTCTCCATCCTATTAGGAGGACTCGGAACTAGCAGGAGGGGCTGGAGAGACGGCTCAGCTGGTGAAGTGCCTGCCATACCAGCATGAGGATCACCAGCACCGACATAAGATGCCAGGCATGATAGCAGACACCTGCAATCCCAGCACTGGGGAGACAGAGGCAGGAGCTCGCTTGCCAGCCAGTCTAGAAAACCTAGCTCATTCCAGGTTAATTGAGAGGCCCTGGCTCACAAAACAAGGTGGAGAGCAATAAAGGAGACCTCAAGCCTCCACATGGATGTGCACATGTATAAAAACACACCCATGAACACATACACCACAGACAGAGTGACATAGACACACACACAGATACTACAACCATATATACATATACCACACATACATACACATGTACACATGAACACATACATATATATATCACAACCACATACACACATACCATATACATGTGTACATGCATGCATAGCAAACATACCATAAGTACACACACACATGCCCACATACCAGACACACATATCCACCATACACACATACACATACCACACATACACTTACATACCACATACACACACTTTAAACACACCACATACATACAAATACCTTAAGTGCACACTACACATACACTAACCATACACACGTACATACATATACACCATCCACACCACAGGCACACATATGCACAAATACATGCAGGTACCTTATGGAGAGAAGATAATCTTGTAGTTCTAGGTGTCATCTCACATAGGAGATAGAGACACATTTTACTACAAATGCCATTTCTGGAAACGAAGGTCAGTGTGTGCTTGAACCTCCGCTGCTGGAAGCACCCTAGAGCTTTCTACTCCTTTTGAGCAGTGCACCACGTCCTCATTTCCGACCTAATTCTGTTCCTGGATTTTTAGATTTGCCTCGGTGTTTTATTTTTGTGGTCATTTGGTTTCATCTCCTCATTCATCCCTTGCACCAAAGCAAGCATTTAGGCTTGATTGTTCCAAGTGCTGGACTATAGGCCAGAGGTGTCTGGTCTATTTCTGGCACAGATGACATCTGTGCCTGGATCCCCCATCCCTGAACTCACAGGTTTTAGAGGAGAAGATGGATCTGTGGCCTGATGACTGATACTGGTAAGGCTTGCGAGGGTCAAAGTTGTGAACTGTTGCTGGGGGCATCTGAAAGCAAACGAGTGACTGACTGGGGCAATCCAGGAAAGGTCCTGGAGGAGCCTGTTTAAGTTAGACCTTGAGAGAATCCAGCACGTCAGAAGGAAGAGGCTATTCCAAGCAGGCAGCTGTGTGGGGCACAGAGGCTTGGAGGGAGGGAAGTGTCTGCTATCTGTTGGTATTGGTGTTGGCAGTTTTTTTATTTCATTTTCGAGACATGGTCTTTGTATATGTGTGTGGTGTGCTTGTGTGTACATATGTGTGCTAGGCACACGTATGTACATGCAGAGGAGAATGTCAGGTGCCCTCCTCTGTCTCTCTTTGCCTTATCCGCTTAAGATAGACTCTTGCACTGAATTCGGACCTCACCATTTCTCAGCTGGCCCGGCAGCCACCAAGCCTCAGGAAGCCTCCTGTCTCTGACCCCACCCTCACCCCCCAGCACTGGGGTTACAGGTGTGCACACAGCCACACCCTGATTTCTATGTGGGTGCTGGAGATCAAACCTCAGGTCTTCATGCTTTCACAGGAAGCCTTAAACTCACTATGCAGCCCTGGCTGACCTCAGACTTATAGCCATTCTCCTGCCTCAGCCTCCAAAATACTGTGGTTACCAGCATGCTCTAACACACCCAGGTTCTGACTCTGAAATTGTAAGACTAACAGATCATGGGTGAAGTGTTATTTAAAATGGCTTTGTTTCTCCTGGATCCCAACATGGGGCTGCCTCTGCCTGGAGGTGGGGAAAAGAGGTGCATGGGCCAGAATCATGCTATAGTTGCCACAGAACACACAACATTGGCCAGGGAAGCAGGTTGGGGAACCCAGATGGCCCTGTTCATGCTGGTTCCTATCTGTGAGTTGGGGACTTCACAATGACAAGAAATCCACATACACCCAGAAGAAACCATGCTTCAGATTTTGAGTTGTTGCTGCCTTTTCCCAGGCAATTGCAATGTGGTATGGTCCTCTCAACATGTGAAGCTGGACAGTGGCAGTAATGGCAGCTCCCAGCATCCCATGACCACAGTGGGAAATGACTGGGCAGTCTGAGCTGCCCAGCTCTGCTTAGGTCAGGTGGACTCTGTCCATTCGTAAGGACATCATCTTGGGCATGTCACTCACTTTGTTCCCACGGGGTCTCTGATCATGCCTTGAAGTGACTCTGCTGTCCTTGCTATATAGGCAAGAAGGTTGAGAGACCAAACTGCCCAGCATCTCAGGGCAGCAGGCATAGTGAGTTGTATGTTAATGTGTTTGGCTGTGGACCCATGTAGCTCCCTTCCCTTGACCCCCTTCACTATGTAGTGAAACAGACCGTCTCACCAGCATCTTCTGGATTTTGAGACATTACCACAAACCCCCAACTGTGCCCAGGGAGGCTTCTTTGTCATTCTTAGTCCTTGAGAATGGTCAGACCTAGTGGGAGAGGTGAGGCAGACCCCAATACCAGCTACTCATCAACTTTGACCGTGTAGGACCCAGAACTGTGCAGATCAACACAAGCCAGTAATGGGGCCAAGAGGGCAAGCTTCGAGAAGGTGGTTCAGGTCTGTATCCAAGTCTGCGCTGCCAGGGTTCAGCAGCAGAGGCTCCTGCCTCAAGTACCCAGGGGTGTCCACTGTATACAGTCCTGGAGTAGGTAACCTCAGAGAAAGCTCCCCTTTGAGAGGGGGCTCTTAGGGAGAGCTGGGCCCCTAAGAGGGGAAGAGGACTGGCTGAGAGATCATTTCAGAGGCGACACTGTGGAGAATGGCAGGGAGGGCACTGCCGATGTAGGGAAGGTAGACAGGAGCTGTGGACCCATGTTTGTTTATCCCAAATGCACAAGTTGAAAGGAAATCATATTAAGACTGGAACCTTGGGGAAATCACCAGAGCATGAGGGTAGAGCCCTCATGAGTGAGGTTAGGGCTTATTAAAAGGGCTGGGGTGTGGCTCTGTGGTAGAGCACCTGCCTAGAATCTCCCAGGGAAGGGCTGGGGGCCTGGCTCAATGATAGAGCATTTATCTAGAATCCCCACAGTAGGGGGCCATGGCACACACTTGCCTAGCTCTGAGTTCAGTCCCCAGCACTGTGCTTAAAACAAAAAAAGCAGGACCCCAGAGAGCTCGCACCCTCTCTCCACCATGTGAGAAATCAAGGAGGATTTAGCCATCTGCAAATCAGAAGTGGGCTTTCACAAGCACATCCAGTGTTAGACTCCCAGCCTCTAGAACTGGATCTCAAGAGATGGGCTTCTGTGGTGTGTGTTACAGCAGCCTGGGACACAGACAAGGCTGGCAGCCTGGATCTGGGTATCCAGGGCCAGGACAGTACAACAGGATATTCAGAGCCATTAAACAGAGCTCTGGTCAGAGAGATCCCTCTGACTGTTGGTGTGGAGGTCCTTCTCACCTTATGACTGTATCACAGGGGCCCCGAATACAAAACTGTAAGAGGGCTTGTTTTGCGTCGGGGGAGTATGTCATCCTGGGCCATATGTATAAGGGACATCAAGGGATCTGCAGCTTTCAAACTTTCTGTAAGAGATGCTGATTCAGCAGAGCATGTGGCTATCATAGCCACCTGGGAGGCCAGCAGCTGGACACCCCGACCCTTTCCTTTGTCTTCAGGTGGCAAGGAAAATGCATTTTAAGTCCATTGAGCTAGACCTTAGCATAGTCCAAAAAGAGTCAGAGAACTTCTGGCACAGGGACCTCAGGGGCTTGTGACCAGATACACAAGACTATGAGGAAGCTACTATCCTGGGGAGACTGAGGAGGAAGGCAAAGAAAAGTGCTCTTTGAGGGCATTGGGGGCAGTCAGGAGGAACCATGAGAAGCCAGAGGGAGGTCAAGGGAGCCAGTTCTGGCGAAACCCAAAGCAGAAGTGAGGACTAAAAGACTACTGCAGGAAATCCAGACCACATTTGCCCATTCCAGATAAGAACATTCAGTGGCTGGCGGGAGATGGCTCAGCCAGTAAAATGCTCTCTGTACAAGCATGAGGACCCGAGTTCAGGACTCACCCCCCACCCCCACCCCCACCCCCGCACTCACGTGAAAGGTGTGGCGAGGTGGCACATGCTTGAAATCTCAGCACTGGGGAGCTGGAGACAGGATCTCTCTGTCCTGGTCTATCTAATCAGTGAGTCCTGGGTTCAGTGAGAGACCCTGTCTCTAAAAACAAGGTAGATAGCTCCTGAGGAGTGACACCCAAAAGTTGACCCCTATCCTCATCCTGCACACACATACATAGAAGAAACAGAAAGGAAAACCGGTCTAGTCCGGAAAATAGCCAGCAGGAGAGAAGGGCTTTTGCATACCTAGTTTCTACTGTCTCAGAGCACTCAGAGCAGGCCGCCTCCTTGCCAGCTGAGATCAATCAAGGGCCAAGGAGAATCCCCTTAACAACTCATTAGTTCTGGGAGAGCTGGCCTTTGGGCCTCCAGTTCCTTCCTGGCTGGGCTGTACTTTTGCCAGAAGCACATGTGCAGGAACCCCATCTGTCCCTCTGCCTCTGTGCCCTCCAGCACACCCCCTTTGAGGACTTCATTTGGCTTGGACGTGGGGACACCACTCTGAGCCAAAGGGTGTGAGTATCTGCAAAGTTGCTAGAGGAGCAAGTTTTCTGCTGACAGTGGATTTTCAGCCAAGCAGAGTGCGTGGACTGGCAGGCTTCCACAGACAGAGTTCTGGAATGTCTTTCCCCGTCTCCTAGGCTCTGCATGGAGGAACTGCTGCCTCGTCCATCCTTCCTCCTCCCTCCTCTCCTTCTGGGTGATTGCTTCTCAGATGAGGTTACCGAGTGTCCTTGGAGTAGCCACCAAACTCGGGATGAGGGAGAGGCCTGAGCAGCCACTAGACTCCCTTAGCAGGGACAGCCAAGGTTCTGCCCAGGCCGGTGGACCTCCCCCCACCCACAAAAACCTCCAAGAAGCCGAGCTGCACCAAGAGACTTAATGCACCAAACTCCAGTTGTGTGGAAAGTCTGCTTGGCAGACATGGCAGGTTCCGAGACCCTTAGTTATTAAATGAATGCGCATGTCCTGAGTGATGTCCTGCCTCCTGACTAACTGGTGCCAAAGACAGACTGATGTGGGGGCACGTAAGCCATCAGCCTCCTGGGGGAGCGCAGCTGGGTAGCCATAGTTCTGTCACCTTCTCAGAGGAACTGAGCACTCCTTAATGTGGCCAAAGACCTTCCCCTGCCGAGCGGCGTTTGAAATGTGGGCAGAACTACCAGCTTCTATACTAAGTTTTAAAAAGTGCTGTTTGTTGGCTTTCAAAGAAGAAAGGGAAGAAAGTCTTTATAAATCCCAGCTTCCCCTGGGGAGCTTCAGTTTGTTTTATCTTTAGAGTCCCGTCTCACTCTGTGTCCAGTGTGCTGTTAGCGGCCAGCCACTTACTTCTAGAACACTCCAGAGTGATGGTCTGAAAGTTTACTGAGCCAGATGAGCTGAGCAAGGATTAAACAATCCTGGCCTCCTCAGATAAAGATGTAAGCATTCTGATGTAGGAATGTGTTTCTCATCAGGGTTTATGTGGAAAACGATGGTTTGAGTAATAATTTGCCCTTGGAGTCCCAGGACAGTTAAATCATTTTCTATGCTGGTTTAAAAATCATTCACATGGCCATTTGTGTGTTAAACAGAACCAAGTACCAAGATTTACACTGGACCCTGGGGGAGATGCTGGGGTCTAGTGATGAGTGGATCCCAGTATCTGCATGTGAGTGGCAGTGATAAGACCCAGCCAGGACCAGTAGGAAGTTTGCGTTGTGCCTCTGGGGGCACACTTTAGCACGTTGATGAACTGTAAAGGGCTGTATAGTAAATCCTTTCTTGGCCAGAGAGTCTCGGTTGAAGCTGTGCATTTCTGCAGGCATAGACATCTACAGCATGCATACCAATAAGCATGGCTGTGTTCCAATAAAACTTTATCAAAGAAACAAGAAGGGGCCTGGATTTGGCCTGTGAGGCAGTTTGCTGAGTAGTGAGTAAGACCTTGTTTAATAGGCTATTTGCTCTCCCTCAGGCCTTATGGAAATCTCCCAGAGTCCAGCCTTATGGAAATCAGGTGTGTCTGATTTCTTACATGTTGATTGACCAGATGTGATGGTTGAAGCTAACTTGTGAAGCTGCTAATGCTCAACTAGTTAGGGTTGTGCTGCTCTAGTAACCAGTTTTCTTTTCAATTTTTCAATCTTATAATTTTATTTGGGCATTCTTTCTTTTGTATTTGTGTGAGGTATGGAGGCGCGCGCGCGCGCGCGCGCGCGTGTGTGTGTGTGTGTGTGCACGCATGTGCTCACGCATGTAGAGGCAGTAGGTGGATTCTTCACCTTATGTTTTGAGACACAGTCTTTCACTGCTGGAGGTCACCAAGTTGCCTAGGCTTGCCAGCCAGTGAGCCCTAGAGATCTGCCTGTGTCCACCTTCCCAGTGCTGGAATTATGGGTACATCTTAAACCTGGCTCCTGGTTCTTTCACATGGGTTCTGGGGATTGAACCAAGGTCCTCATGTTTACATAGTAGACATTTCACCTACTGAGCCATCTCCCCAGCCCAGGCATTCTTGTTCTTGCTGATTCTACCTGCTTTGAGTCATATTCTCCTCTATACTAAATTTACTACCCTTCCGAGCTCCTCTTTGAGCAAAATGACATGCCCTGTGCTTGTATTGTTTTCAAATGCCAGTCTTGAGGAACATGACCCACACCATATCAAAGGTAGGTGGGAGAGAGTCTACCTGCTGCTGCCTTGGTAGGAGAGTGAGAGAGTAGGGTTGCTCTCCATGGAGGCTTCCAGAAGAGGGATCCAGAGAGCAGGGATCTCTGTCCACGGAGGCTTCCAGAAGGCGCTAGCAATTGCCTAGAGAAGGCAGGAAGAGAAGCAGACCTCCTTAGGGAAACTAGAGAGAGGTCTGCAAGAGGACAAGTGTTTGCGGTCACGTGGTGCCTTTGAGTAATGACAAACAGAGATTGTAAAGGAACATGGCAGGTGGAGCCAGGTGGGACTCACCTGGGCATGCCAGTCATCTGGCCCACCCCCAAATCAGCACCCTTCAAAAAGGGGATGTAACAGGAAGGACAGAGCAGGGCTGTGTGGCTGTGGCTCAGTCCCCAGTCTCCATCAGTTTGTTTGGAGCCCTGAAGTTGTGGATTGAACTTAGCAGGACGGAAGCCACGCAGGGAAGCAGACATCTCCTCCACGTGGTCAGTTCAGAGACCAGCTGTGGGATGGTGGCAGTGCAGGAGACCTCTGTCCTCCAAAACTCTCCACATGGGTAAGATGGAACAGGGACTCATGGGCTTGCTGCCCCTTCCTCTGCAGCGTAAAGCTTGGTCCCCAGAGCTTTGCAGGTGGAACAATAGGCTCCCCATGTGCAGAGAGAACAACTTGGCCTGACAGACCCTCTCCCGTCCTCCTGCCTCTCCTGCACCCCGCTACGCCTCGCCCTCTCCTCTGAGCAGCAGCTCACGTTTCCGCATCTCTCCCTAGTTCTCTTGGTCACATGGTGGGCTGGCCTGGAGTCCCAGAGCTGCTTCCCTCATCCATGCAGTCCCCTCAGCAGTCCACACAGGTGAGAGTCACCCCATTGTGTGATGCCTGAACAGGCCAAAGCTGGGGTGTCCACAGAGTCAAGGAAGTCCCCAGTCCCAAGTGGATGTGCCCGTCCCAGAGAGGGAGACAGGAGAGGATGAGCCAAACATCCAGACATGCTGTGCCCTAGGGCAGAGGAGGGTGCGGAGGGTGCCTGAGACCAGGCTGCGGGGCTGTGGTTGAAAGTCAGAGACAGGCAGAGAAAGGAGTCACTTTGCGCAGGTAAATGAGTGTCCGCAGTCACGTCTAGGAGACTTGGAGGATCAGTTAAACTCGCTGTACACCTGTTCCCCTTACTTGGGCACAGCGGAGCAAATAGAAAGCACGTAGCAGCCCCTCACCACCAAGCCCAGGTGGCAGGAGCGGATGCACGGTGGTACAGAGCATTCTCCTGCCCTGCAGCTCACAGGTGGCCTCTCCTCCTCATCTGCTGCTCACTTTCAACTGTTGTGCTCCTTCACGGAATCCCAGCCCCTCATCACCCACTCTGACCTTCCGCTCCTCTTCTCAGTGTCTTGGGCCAGGAGCCCACCTTTTTATTTTAATGTTCCTGTTTTTAATTGAGATGAAATTCCCAGAAAACAAAATTAACCATTGTTTTTAAAGAGTACAGTTCCCAAGTTAGGAGATTCGTAGTGTGTTTCTACCTCTTCTACTAAGTTCCAAAACATTTTCATATCCTCGCTCCCCCAAGAAAAACTTAATACATGGTAGCTCCTGATTCCTATCTACCCCACCGTTCTCTATGGAACAGCCCATCCTCAGTTTCTCCTAAAGGGGACTCATATGCTATGGGGCTTGGGGAACCGGCTGTTTTCACCCAACACAACGTTTCCGAGGTTGTCTATATAAAAGCATATGCCAGTGTTTCATCCTTCTTCATAGCTGAATCGTGCTCCGTGGTGGTGATAGAACTCAGCTTATTCATCTGGAGATACATCTCTCATTTAACCCTTCAGGTGGGGTTCACAGAGACTGTGGACAGGTGTGTACAAGTGCCTATAGTACATGCAGGTATGTACACATATGTGCAGGTGTGGACAGGTGTGTACAAGTGCCTATAGTACGTGCAGGTATATACACATATGTGCAGGTGTGGACAGGTGTGTACAAGTGCCTATAGTACGTGCAGGTATATACACATATGTGCAGGTGTGGACAGGTGTGTACAAGTACCTATAGTACGTGCAGGTATGTACACATATGTGCAGGTGAGGACAGGTGTGTACAAGTGCCTATAGTATGTGCAGGTATGTACACATATGTGCAGGTGTGGATAGGTGTGTACAAGTGCCTATAGTATATGCAGGTATGTACACATATGTGCAGGTGTGGACAGGTGTGTACAAGTGCCTGTAGGTACTAAAGCTATATACAGGTACATTCAGGTGCATGTTTGTGCAAGTGCATAAAGGCATTACATTGTGTACTAGCTGTAGGTGAGTTTAAGTGCAAACAGGTGTGTGCAGATGCATATAGTTGTATGCAAGTACATACAGCTCTGTGCAGGTTTACACAGGTATGTGCAAGTTTCTAAAGGCATTACAGGTATATACAGGTACCTATATGTGTGTACAAGAACATAACAGGTGTGTACAAGTGCATACAAGTGTGTACAATGTGTATATGCGTGTACAGATTCATAAAGGCATTATTGGTATATACAGGTGTATATATAAGAGCATATACATATATGCAGATGCTAATGAATGTATATAAATATATATATCAGTGCAAACAGATAACTACAGGTGTGTGCAGGTGTATACAAGAGAATACAGGTGTATGCAAGTATGTTCCGGTATATACATGTGTTCAGGCACACACAAACATGTACAAGTGCATATAGATGTGTAAAGGTTTGTGCGGGCATGTGCATATGTATGCAGGTACATACAGGTGTTCACAGGTATATACATATTTGTGTCAGTGTATACACATGATCACAGATGCATACAGTCATGTACAAGTACATACAGGTATGCATAGGTGCACACAGGTTTTTGCCAGTGTGTACACGTGTGTGGGTGCATACAGTACATGGAGGCATGTGCCTCGGTCCCTTTCCAGCCTTGCTGGGTGGAGACTAGAAATGCCTGGTCTGGGCCTCCCATGACATCTCTGCCTTTGCTTTTCTGCGCTATTTTCCTGCTTTATTTAGACTAACTAGAGTTCTGCATTGCTTCTGCATTTCTCTCCAAAGCAAGCTGCCAGCACTCTTATTTCCTGGATCATCCTCATCCTCTGCATCCCTTTCTGCAGCTTGCCAAGGTCACCATGAATCCTCAGGCCACCTTCCATGGCTTGGCCACCTGCCAACTCAGTTTTCCTCTGTGAACTTAATGAGCACAGGGCTTATTCTGTCTGTAAGTCACTTATAAGGTGTTAAATGCCTGCCCTCTGTTTGCATCCTATGGTCCCCAGGGTCACGTAGCTGTATGAAGACTGGTTTTCTGCATCAGAACTACAGAAACCACATGCACAACTCTTAGGACCCTCAGACTTGCCTGACACCATGGTATCCCCTGTATATTCTGCCTGGAACAGCCCTGAGTGTCATGGACAGAGCTGTGCAGACAGAAGAAGATGAATCCTGAGGTCAAGTTTCTGTAACAGGCAAAGGGACAGGTGCAGCTAGGCTCAGGTTAGGGAGTCATAGGAAGAACAAATGTGCAAATGCTAACAGAGCAAGCTAAAGGGGCATGGGGTTCAGAGAGGATATGAAACCCATTGCAAAACCTGGGGCTTGAGAAAGGAGCATGCTGAGGGAGCACTAGGGACACCCCAAAGCACTGCTCTAACAGATGTAGGAACGGCAAGTATCTGTGCAGCAGTGTTCCTCCTGGACAAGCTCTGCCTCAGCATGCTTCTGTGTGTTTGTCTGTGTGTGTGCTCACTTGTGGGTGTGGGGCAGTGGTCACCCTCGAGTTCCATCCCTCAGGCCACTATCCATTTTGGATTTTTGAGACAGGCCTGAGGTTCACTGATTCATCTTGGCTTGCTGGCCAGCAAGCCCCAGGGATCTGCCCATCTCTTATCTCCCCAGCCCTAGGATCACAGTGTGTGCCACCATTCCTGACTTTTCAAAAGAAAATTACGTCTATATGTGTGTTTGTATGTGGGTATGTGCACTTGAGTCCAGTACCCACAGAGTCAAGAAGAGGGCGTTGGATCTGCTGGAGCTGGAGTTGCGGGTGGTTGTGAGTCACCTAATGTGGATGCTGGGAACCAAACTCTGGTTTTCTGCAAGAGCAGCAAGTGCTCTTAACCTTGGAGCCATCTCTCTAGCTCCCATGCCTGGCTCTTTACATGGCTTTTGGGTATCAAGCTCAAGTGTTCATGCTTGTATGGAATACACTTTCCTGACTGAGTCATCTCTCAGTCCCCAAGATTCTTCTCCAAGGTTTAGACAAGACAAGGTATGCTATGCCCTCAGCACAGAAACTTCATCCTTTCTGTATAAGGACTGCCATATGCCAGGGCCAATGGTGGAGTCTCTATCGTTTGTGTGCTTGGGGTGGGAATGGTCAGGGGCTAGTCTTGGGTCAGAGTGTGGTGGAAATGGCTCTCCACCCTAGTGGGCCTCGGACTTTGTCACTGCCCACCATGGGATTCTGGCTGAGTCTCTGTGGGTCTCTTCTAGCTCTGTGTCAGATGGAAGGAACATAGGATGGTGTGGATGGTCCTCTCCATCACTCTATTAGTTATTGTTCTGTTGCTGTGTAAAAACTCTATGACCAAGGCAACTTATAGAAGGAAAAGTTTGTTTGACCTATAGTTCCAGAGGGATAAGAGTCCATCATGGCAGGAGGGCAAGCCAGGAGGCAGCTAGAGCAGAAAGCTGAGCACTCACTTCTTCAAGCATGCTCAGGAAGCAGAGAGAGAAACTGAAAATGGGACAAGGCTACAGCCCACTCCCAGTGATGTGCTTCCTCTAGCAAGACCACACCTCATAAAATCCCCAAAACAGAGCCACCAACAAGGGGCTCTGCTCAGCCCATTGCACCTAGGCAGATGCACATCGGACACCAACCAGTTTCAGTCACTGCGGCAAGCCCGGTTCATCTCGGTATCTTTCCCCAGGTTGGTGCCATTGGCGATGAGGAGGAGTGGGTCACCCTTTATGAAGAGGACAATGAGCCTGATGCCCAGATGCTAGAGATTCCAAACCTCACACCGTATACCCACTACAGGTGAGAACTGCGGGTCACAAGCAGCTACACGGGGATGTGTTAGTAATAGGAAACCAGGGGGCATGTGTGCATTCAGCTCTCTAAGTAGATGACTCATCTGGTGAAGTGATTGCTGTGTAAGTATGAAGACCTGAGTCTGGAAGTGCAGCACCCACTTAAAAAGCCACTTAAAAATAAGAGGTTCTGAGGCTGAAGGTATGGCTCACTGGCTGCTCTTACACAGGAACTGGGTTCAGTTCCCACCACCCACATAGCAGCTAACATCTGTTTATAACTCCAGTTACAGGGGATCCAACCCCCTTTCCTTGTCTCAGCAGAATACACACATGTGGTGCACCAGCAAACATGCAGGGAAAACACTCATACACATAAGAAAAAATAAAAATAAATGAATAATTTTTAAAGGGGAATCCAGTGCCCTCTTCTGGACTCTGTGGGCACTGCACTCAAGTACACATATCCACACACAGAATACACATATACACCTAATTTAAGAAGAAAAAAATAGAGCCAGGGCATGGTAGTATGCACTTGCAGTCTCTGTGCTGGAGAGACAGAGAAGGGTGGATGGCTCAGAGTGTCTGGGCACAAGCATCCTCACTAGGCCCAGAGGCAGTTCCACCACTTGGAAGTCTGCCGCACACACCTATAATCCCAGGACTGGGGCTGGCTGGCCATCCAGTCTAGCTAAATTGCTTAGCTCTAGGTTCAATGAGAGACCCTATCTCTAAAAATAAAGTGTGTGTGGGGGTTATCAAGAAAGACATACAACATTGACCTTTGGCTTACACTTGCACACACACACACACACACACACACACACACACACACACCCCACCGGCACACAAAGAATGCTTAAAGTAGCAATAATGTATATCAAAACTTGAAAGAACAAACAAAATACACCACTGAGATCATTCCACGGTAGACTATGTTGGATGTTAGGCTGGCCACATCTTTCTATCAAAGCACAACACAGAAAAAACTCACTATTATTGAAATAACCAGGAACCACAGGTGTGATGTGTGGCACTTTTTTATTGCAGAGCTCTCTTGACTCTCAACAACGCAGATGTCCCAGGCATTCCCTTCTGTTTCTTTCTTCAAGCAGTTAACATGCCATTTAACCTTTTGTCTCTTGATCCCACAGCTTGGCCTTCACAAAGGATAACAGGATCCCGAGCCGTTAACGATGCTATAGGTTCCCGTAATATTCACCAAAGAGATGAAATTTCCAGTTATATCACCAGATGTTGAGTTTGATAATGTCATTGCTCTGCCAGGATGAACTCATTCCGTGTGATTGGGGGGAATGAATGAATAAGAATGACTAATTCAAAGAGTGAAAGGTGACGTTACATCTTCATGAAGAGCAGCTTTGCAGTGCAATAACAGAGTTAGAGTTTAAAAAAAAAAAAAAACGCTAATGAGAGAAATGTTTTAAAGTCTGTTCATTTGAACACTCTCCTTAAGCAGAGCAGACAAATCAAGACACAATATACCAATTTTGGTGAGGGAGAGAGAAAAACATACAACTTCAAATGAACCTCAGAGATTCAAGACTGACCATGGACTGTATAGTTATTCCAGTGATCAGAAACTATAATTAGAAAACCATATCCCTACCTTGAGTTCACAGTAATTTAGGGAACCTCTGAAATAAGCATTATGTGCCCTTTCTTAGGGTTTTTATTATATGTAAATTCAGTTCAAATAATTATACATACAGAAAATATAGCCAAGTATGGTGGTACAGGCCTGGAATCCTAGCTACTCAGGAGGCTAAGGCAGAGGAATTCTAAGTTTATAGAGTAAGCCAGAGGTCAACATCAACAGCATAGCAAGATCTTGTCTCAAAATAACAAGTTAAAAGAGGGCTGGAGGCATGGATCAGAGGTAGAGCACCTGCCTAGAATCCCCCAGTGAGGGGATAGGGGTGCGGCTCAGTGGTAGAGCACGCACCTGCCTAGAATCTTCCGGTGAGGAACTCATGACACAGATCAACATTAGAGTGCTTGCCTGGCATGCTCAAGGCTCTGGGTTCAATCTTTAGAACTAGACAGAGAAAAAAAATGGAGTCACAGAATCAGAAACATCACCAGACTTTATAGAACTAATGCCTCCCACACCCACCTTATTAGGAAACAGAGGTGAATCCGACTAACCAAAGACCTGATATGTGCTTGCCATTATGCTCAATGCCAGGGTTTGGGTAGGCTACAGAGATGCCCTGGACCATTCAAAACACCCTGGACTTTAAAATCTGCCTTTTATGGAAACATTGTGAGACTTGATTCTGTTGAATGACCGTAATCTCCTGAGGTTACTCAACCTGAGTCAGCCAGTGGCCACTGACCACTTAAATGTCCATCACCTTCTCCATGCAATTCTGCTTCACTCAGAAATCTAACCTCATTGGGTTGTACAAGACACTATTCTCTTAAGTGTTTAGGGCAAAGGGCTGTCTTACTTTGTGTCCTTTTGCTGTGACAAAAGCAACTTATGGAAGGGTTTATTCTGGTTTACAGTTCAAAGGTACAGTTTATCAAAGCACGGGAGTTTTCAGGGCAGGATCTTGAAGCAGCTGGTCACATCCCATCCACAATCATGAACAGAGTGATGAGTACCACTGCTCAACTCCTTCCTCCATTGACATCGTCCAGGATCACAGCCAGGGAAAGGTGCCAGCCACCACGGACAAGGGTGTCTTTCCAGTTCAGTTAACACACTCAAGATAATTCCCCACAAGGACTGTCTCCCAGATGGTTCTAGATTCTCTCAGGTTGACTGTGAACATTACCCATCATAGCAGCTGCATATGGAACCTACATTCTTTCCCAGAGCAGGTAGGAAAGAATGCTCTTGAGCCGTGGTCTTTGTATCACAGGAAGACACACGCTTATGAAGAGCTGGTGGAGTCTTCTGTTGTTTTGTTTTCTTCTTCTGTGAAATCACCCTGGTTCATGTTTTCCCCTCTAGGTTTCGAATGAGGCAGGTGAATATCGTGGGTCCCAGCCCCTTCAGCCAATCATCCCGGGTCATCCAGACCCTGCAGGCCCCACCTGATGTGGCTCCAACCAGCATCACAGTCAGAACGGCCAGTGAGACCAGCCTGAGGTTGCGCTGGGTGGTGAGTTGGGGGTTATGGGATGGAAGCCATCAGCCATACCTTGAGGAGACTAGGCTTTCCTGAGAATCTGACCTTAGCCATACCATATTCAAAGCTAATCCTATCATTAAAGCACAATGAATTACATTTTGTGATTAGTGTAAGATCTTAGAGGAGCCTGGGATTTCTTAGTAATTGGTACCATCTCTGGCTGTCTTCTTGGATCTTGGAATGCTCTTCAGGGAAAGAACATGGATAGATCTAAGTACAGGATCCATAATCCCCTAAGCTTGATCAACATAGAACTGATACCCAGTATCTGTAAGAGAGCCAGCCCAGTGTTTAATCAGAGCATTTATTCCACAAAATTAAGCCAAAATATATGAAAGGAAATTATGTCCAGCCAAAGTCACTAAAAGAATTTCTGTTGAACTGACAGAAGAAAAGTTTCAGGGAAAATAGAATAAAGTTCCAAGGATGAGTCTGGGGAAATGGCTCAGTCAGTAAAGTGTCTGTTACCTAAAACTGAGGACCTGAGTTTGGATCCCAAACACCTGCATAAAAAGCCAGACATAAGAGCACACATCTGGAATCCTGACCCTGAGAGGTGGAGACAGGAGGATCCCTGGAACTCACTGGCCAATTAGTCTTACCAGATAGATCATCGTGCTCCAGGTTCAGCAAGAGACTCTGCCTTAAAAAGTAAGGTGAAGAGTGATAGAGGAAGACACCTAACACTGAGCGTTGACCTCCACACTTATATGTACATGTGTGCACATGTACATAAATATGAACACACACACACACACAAAGTTCCAAGGACATTCTTCTAAGAAAATGCTTCCATGGAGTTGACCTCATTAGATGGGTTCATCCTTTCAGAACTTGAAAGGTGATGGTTATAAGGTGTCCACTCACCCTAGCCTGTCATTCGTTGCCAGCCTCTGCCCGATTCCCAGTACAACGGGAACCCCGAGTCGGTGGGCTACAGGGTGAAGTACTGGCGCTCAGACATTCCATCCTCAGCACTAGCCCAAGTTGTCCATGACCGGCTGGAGAGGGAGCTGACCATCGAAGAGCTGGAGGAGTGGACAGAGTATGAGCTTCGGATGCAGGCCTTTAACGCCATCGGGGCTGGGCCCTGGAGCGAGCTGGTGCGGGGCCGGACACGGGAGTCAGGTGAGAGGGAGGCCACGTGGGTCTGGAGATACGATCTGTGTCTCTGTAGATATAGGCCTTGGTGGCTCTGAGTCACCACAAGGATAGTGGGTAACGTCTTACCTCTGAGTTGGTGCTTCCAATTGAAGATTAGACCAGCTTTGATGGGAGTTGAGGCAAAACTTGGTTCAGATTCTGTCTTGGTTTCTTTTCCTGTTGCTGTGATAAAATACCCTGACAAATCAACTTAAGGGAGGAAGGGTTTATTTTGTCTCACAGTCTAAGGTACAGTCTATTGTGCTGGGGATGTCAAGACAGCAGCTGATCACATCACATCCACAGTCAGGAAGCAAAGAGTTATGCCTGCTGTCCATCTGGTCCATACTAGTGAGGTTTAGCAATGAAAAGAAGGAGCTAGCTGCTCCTAGCCCCATCTTCGACACATCACAGCCTGGGCCTGATGCAAGGGAGGGGGCTGTTAATCCTATAAAAATAACATTTAGGGTTTGTTTGGTTTGGGGTTTTGATTTTGGTTTTGTTTCCATTTTAAATCGGGGTCTTACTTTGTAGCTGAGGCTGGCTTCAAATTCTGTATGTAACCCAGAATGGTCTCAGACTCATTATATAACCCAGGCTGGCCTTAAACTCACTGAAATCCTCCTGCCTCAATCTCCAGAGTACTAGGATTATAGATAGGTACCATGATGCCCACCTTAAAATCACATTTGAAACACTGACCTGTGTCCACAGAGGCATGAGGAGATCGGCAAGGCTGATGCAGGGAACTAGCTCAGTGGTCCTGGATAAAGGCCAAGACCCATATGCTTCTCCTTCAGTACTGTAAGGTCAGGGTTCAAGAGACGCAGCAGACAGAAGGGACAGAGACTCCGCTGGCAGCTGACAGGAACCGGCTTTATTAAGAGAAGACCAGATGGGACTAGCTCCTCCGCACCCATGAGTGGGGAAATGCTAGCCCCCTCACCCCCATCTTGGGGCTGGGGCTCCAGGGAACCAGGCTGGTGTGCCAGGCTCCAGATCAGGATGGAGGAACTCCCTCCGGGAGAGTGCGAGAGACACTCCCCGGGGGAGCGGAGCTTAGCCCAAGTCTGAGTCTCAAAGCCCTGATCAAATCTAAGTCCTCAAAGCCTTAAAAAACCCTCAGCCCCCTCCTGGCTTCTAGGGGAGAAGGTTGCCATGACATCTGATTGATGTTTAAGGCAAGCTTCTGGCCAGGAAGTAGCCCTTTTTTACAGCTGTTTGTGAATTCCTTGAGTCAGAAACCTTATCTGCCAAGGAAGCCCAGTATCCTTTGTGAATTTGGGATCTGGAGTCTTATCTGAGCTATTTGCAAGGCTTAGATCTCTGAGAAGTTGTAAAAATCGGTCTTTACTCTGGCTCCAGGTTTCCTTCCACCTTCCTGAGCTTGAAACTGTTGGGGGTTTCATTCATGGCTTACAAGTACATCCTGCTCTGCTTGCTCCCTGGGCTCGAAGACCCATCCTCCCTTTCGTTCTTCTGAGTAACTGTGAGGTGACCCCCACTACCACCACAGCTTGCTTTCTTTAACTTTTAACTGTCAGAGACCCAACTGTAATTTCTAAGCCAACATGAGTCTCATGTCTCTTAACTTCACCCTGACCAGCGCACCTTCAGACTCCAAGCTGAGGGGTCTGTGTGATGTTTGTGGCTTTATTTCTCCCTCCTCTTTTCCAGAAATAGTTATGAAGTGGGGTCGGCAAGGAGCTCTTTTCTTGGGAAGGGGAGCAGGATCTCTCTGTATAGCCCAGGCTACTGTGGAAGCCCCAGCCTTCCGCTTAAAATTTTTTAAATGTATTTTTATTTTATGTATACGACTGTTATGCCTGTATGCAAGTAAGTGCATCTATGTTGTGCATTGCCCACAGAGTACAGAAGAGTGCGTCAGATTCCTTGGAACAGGAGTTACAGACAGTTGTTAGCCACCATGTGGGTACTGGGATTCGAAGCTGGGTTTTCTACGAGAGCAGGCAGTGCTCTTAACCACTGAGCTAGGGAAATGGCTCAGTAGATAAAGTGCTTCCTATACAAGCTTGATGACCTAAGTTTTGATACTTAGAACTCTCATAAAAGTCAGGCAGTTATGTAAGCATCTATAATCCCAGCATGATCCTCCCAGGAGACTTGCCAGAAGCCCTTGGGCAACCTAGCCTAGTAGATATACCTGTGAAGAGCAACAGAGACCCTGTCTCAACAAGATAGAATGTGAGGACTGACACCTAAGGTCATCCTCGGACCTCCATATGCACACCATGGCACACAAAAACCCATAGTTGCACACACACACACAAACACATATACATATGCAAGATGTACACACAACAACAAAAATAGAAAATATGTAATAAGAAATGAAAGTATTATTTTGATAATTTTCCAGAACAGTCTGAAAACAAAGAAAGCCAATGACAAAATATGGGTGTATATTTTTTGTGCAAGTCTTCCTAGTTCAGCTCCTACAAGAATCACTAGAAACTTATTCCTGCAGTCACCAAGATGGTGCAGAGGATGCTACTTTATGTATAAATTCAGGCTACACCTTTTCTAAATGGCTTCAGTCTCTACAGACCACCTTGAATCATGTCTTCCGTATAATAACTCAGGTGGGGTGGAGAGGTCTACATCAGCTTTGTTGATATGTAGAGACTACTACATGTTAATTAAAATGCAGCAATAATTTTTAAGAGAGTATAATGCTTTTCTGGTGCACAGCTGGACAGCCTGGGCAGATTATACTGAGGTATTGTGCTTACAATTCATTTACTGGAAAAGTTTATTTTCTTTAAGATTAATTTTTATTTATGTGTCTGTGTGAGTGTATGGCACATGAGTGTGTGTGTGTGTGTGTGTGTGTGTGTGTGTGTGTGTGTATGTAGGGAATGCCTGCGGAAGCAAGAAGAGAGTGTCAGATGCTCCAGAGCTGGAGTTATAAATGATTGTGAATCACCCAGTGAGGGTGCTGGAAACTGAACTTGGGTCCTTTGGAGGAGCAGCAAGTACTCTTGACTGCTGAGCCATTTGTCCAGCCCCTGGAAAAATTTCTGATCCAGTGTAAGAATCATCCTTGCAAATGAAGTTTGGCTTTGCCAATGTGTCCTTCTTGCTCTTGAGGGTTATGGCTTACAGAAAAATTGACTTCTTATTTCTAATTGAATTAATATTCAGTCAGAATCTTTGAGGCAATATCTCTGGGAAGAGTTGGGTTCAAGGGTTTCCATTACAAATTGATTAATTGGGTTACCTATCTTCATCTGAGATATGGACAATTCAGATTTCAGTTTGTGAGGCCATGTCATCAGGACCCCTCTGTGATAAGCCTGTGTTTACTAGGTACAGGTCCATCCTGTAGCCCTTCACTTCAAACATGAGTGCACACACTCGGAGCTGGAGACTCAGGTACCACTCTTGACTGCTGGTCCAGTGAGACTCAGCTCCTCCACCTTCTGAATGCAGCTTCCAGACTCCTGTCCTGAGGGCCTCCTCCACCGACTGGTGCACCCTTTCCTGGAAGCACTTTGGTTCATTTTATTTTATTGAAAGAGGGTCTCATGTAGCT
The DNA here is from genome assembly GCA_035773235.1 of Eospalax fontanierii. Taxonomy (NCBI): domain Eukaryota; kingdom Metazoa; phylum Chordata; class Mammalia; order Rodentia; family Spalacidae; genus Eospalax; species Eospalax fontanierii. Next base: position 25,736,314 of record CM069524.1, read on the forward strand.
CAGACTGGCTTGAACTCCCTTGTAGTCAAGGATGACCTTGAACTTCTGATCCTCCTGCCTGTGCTTCCAGAGTGCTGGGATTACAGACGTGTGCCACCACACCTAGTTCATGTAGTGCTGGAAATCAAACCCAGGGATTCATACATGCTAGGCAAGCACTCTCTCATCTGAGCCACACACAGCCCCTGGCCTTTTTTCTTTTCTTTTCTTTTCTTTTTAAGTTTTGACTTAATATCTAACACCCCCAGTGGAGAGATACATCTTACTGGGCATTACTCAACATTTTTGGCTTTAGGGGCAGAGTCACAGGGACTGAGTCTAGGACATGGACCCATGGGAAGGGGAGGGTCCAGAGAAAGAACTGGGGAGGAAGCTGCTGATCTGTTCCCACAACGCCTCTATTGGTCAATCAAAACAGAGGTTCTCTGGAACTCAATGTCACCAGGAACAGTACAACAGCCCAGTGGGCAAAGGCACTCACCACCAAGCGTGGTGACTTGAATTTGATCCCTGGGATCCCCAAGGTAGAAGGAGAAAACTGACTCCTGTAAGCTGTCCTCTGACCTTTACATGTGAGCTATGGCATGCACAGTCCCACCTGTGTATGAGCACACACACATGCATGCACACACACACAGTAATTTTTTTTTAATGTTACCATTCACAGAAATCCCAAAAAATAAATTGGGTTAGAAACAGCTGAACAGTTTGAACTGTATTTAAATGTAGTTTATAGCTGTGAAGTGTGGTCTCACAGATGTTGTGACATTTTATGCTACATTATAAAGATAAATAATGCCTGGGTGGGGGGACAAGAGAGGCTCTAGGAGGACACCGTGGTAGGTGTCAGGAAGAGGACAACAGGTGGAGATGGAGAAAATAAGCATTTTGAGTGATTTTGCTTTTTGATGAAAGGTAAATTTCTAAGAACATCTCAAAACTTAAGATAGATTGGGAAAGAAGTTGGATCCACCTCAAAGCCTTCCCTTTTTTTTTTTTTTTTTTTTCAAATCTTAAAAGCATACCTAGTGACCAAATGGTAGGCTTTATTTCAGTAGAATTTGAATCAGCAGAAATTTCAGTCCAGAAGACTGTCATTTACTGTCTGTAGTAGCCCCATCTGGCATTCTTCGGGTAGAAAACTGCCAGATTCAAAGCCCAGTGCCTGGGTTGCTAAGTCACCAGGTTGCGCTTGCTCTTTGGGGAGGCTGGTCCTCTAATAACTGAAGCTGGCATCACTGCATCTCAGAATCAGTAGTGGTTTGGAGGTCTGTAGTGAGAAGTGGGTACTTAGAGCTGCAGAGATTGGCCCCACAGGAAACAGGCATGGGTCTGAGAGGTGAACCAGTTGGGTTGCTATGACGATGCCCTCTCTCTTTTTACGGACAGGAGCAGAGTTTTTAGAACAGAGCACAAATGTCACAGGCATACATGTTTAGTGTTCTCTTGTTATTTTTAAATAAAGCCAGAAAATGGAGCCTAATAAATGTCAGGTTATTTTTGCTTTTAACGACAGTAACTCCTTTATTCTTGGTTCGAGGTACTAATTTATCACTTTTAAAAAATATATTTTATTTATTTTTATTTTATGTGTCTGAGTATTTTGCCTGCATGTATGAAAGCGTACCATGGTCATGAAATGCCAGCTGAGGCCAGAAGAAGGCATTGGATCCCCTGGAACTGTAGTTATAGGCAGTTGTGAGCTACCATATGGGCGCTGAGAACCAAATCTGGGTCCTCTTCAAGGGCAACCACTGTTCTTAAACGCCTAGTCATCTCTTCAGCCCTGTGGTTTATCACTGTAAAAAAAATTTTATTTATCATTTTTATTTTATGTGCATAAGTGTAGCACCTGCACCCGTGTCATGCAGTGCCCACGAAAGTCAGAAGGCATCACATCCTCTGGAACTGGAGTTATAGATGGTGGTTAGCTGCCATGTGGGCGCTGGGAACAAAACCCTGATCCTCTGCGATTACAACCAGTGCTCTTAGCCACTGAGCCAGCTCTCCAGCCCTGGTTTATCACTTTTTAGAAAATAAACATCTGTATTAGCCATCTCCCTATCAAAGCCATGTGGAATCTGAACACAGGTTGGGGGAACACAAAGTGAGCCTTGACTGAAATATGTCCTGCACAAGGCCTGTCCTTTCCTTCTGAGAACTGAGTAAAGTTATAAATAGTTGTTGCATTAACTTTTCCCGGGGAGACAGGAGCAAACATTTACTCATCCCAGATAAGGCACCAACCACACATCAAAGTAATCATCCTACCAATGTCCATGTTGGAGAACCAATTGGTTTCTTGGGGTTATTTACAGAGCACAGGTGAGGGGTGACTTATAGGAGCCTCAGTGACCCCCAAAAAGCTACATCATCACAAACCCCAACCCAGTCATGGATGACAACCTCATGGGGGCTGTAGTATGGAACCCCCTTTCAGTCAGCCTTCTACTCTCTATACACTCCAGCATCTCCCAAGATCCCTTACACCTTTGGGAGAGAAAAGAGAGGATGGCTGGAATCTCAGTGAGGGTGCTGTGACCCTCCCTGCCTCCTTCTACTTGGGGAATGTCAAGAGCTCCATTATCATTACATAGACTTGGCTATATGTGATGGGCAACAATGGCTGTCACCTTGACAGGATCTTGAATCACCTAAGAGATAAGCCCCCAGACACACCTGTGAGTAATTGTTTAGATTAACCTGTGGGCCTGCCTGTGTGAGATTATCTTGATTAGGTTAAGTGAGGGAGGACCCACCCTGAATGTGGGCAGCACCATCCCATGGGCTGGGATCCTGAACTGAATAAAAAGGAGAGAGTGAGCTGAGCCCCAGCATTCATCTCTCTGCTTCCTGACTCTGGTTGCCTACACTCCTGCCACCATACCTTCCCTGCCATGATAGACTGCACCTTTAAACTGTGGCCGGAAATAAGCCTTTCCTGCCTTAAATTGCATTTGTTGGGGTATTTTATCACAGCAACAGAAAAGTACTTAATATACTATAATACTCTATATTGTTCTGTTCCGTTTACTGACATGGCTACCAGGCCCAGTGATCTATACTGCAATATAGGGATAAAATGATGATGTTAGGCCAAAAGGAAGAAGGCATACAACAGTGGCCCTTGCTTATGACATGAGTCATATACATCATATTATTTCATTAGATAACTGAATAACTGAAGGAATGAGATTCAAATGACATGTCTGGGAAAAAAGCTCATCAACTAGTCAGACTGTCAGTTGTCACCCTTCCAAACATCTGAAGAACTGTTGAGCTCTATCCTGGCAGGTATAAGCATACAACTTTCATATTTACAGTTATGCTCACTCACCTGCCCTGGCTGCCAATCTAAGGCCAGCCATATGGTCAAAAGAGGTGTTTCATATAGCTAGGAGGAAAGAGATGAGACGGGCAGCTGGCTTTCTCAGGGTGGGCAGCCAGGGACTCCCACTATGATTTTCCCTCCAAAAAAGAACACCGTGGATGGAGTGGAGACATAAGTGGGTACCACCCCCATCTCAATACCCAGTGTCTGCACACCCAGTGTCTGCACACCCAGTGTCTCCACACCCAGTGTCTGCACACCCAGTGTCTCCACACCCAGTGTCTGCACACCCAGTGTCTCCACACCCAGTGTCTGCACACCCAGTGTCTGCACACCCAGTGTCTCCACACCCAGTGTCTGCACACCCAGTGTCTGCACACCCAGTGTCTCCACACCCAGTGTCTGCACACCCAGTGTCTGCACACCCAGTGTCTCCACACCCAGTGTCTCCACACCCAGTGTCTCCACACCCAGTGTCTCCCCAGTGGCTTATCCTGGCAGGCTATGATTTGAATGAGGCCTTCCTTCCTCTCTTCCCCTGTCTGTAGACACTCCTGGTTCTCGAAATGGCCCAATCAAGCAGGCCACATTTCTATGACTTTTGAGTATTAGTAATTTGTCTAAAAAAAAATCCTTCCTTGGGGCCGGGATATAACTCAGTTGGTAAGGTGCTTGCTATGCAAACACGATCTGAGTTCAATCCCCAGAATCCATGTAAACAAGCCAGACACAATGACACACATCTACAATCCCAGTGCTGGGGAGGGGGAGACAGGAGGACCCCTCGGGCTCACTGGCCAGCCAGCCTCGCTGAATCAGCAAGCTTCAGGCAAAGTGAGAGACTCTGACTCAAAAACCAAGGTGGAGAGCAACTGAGGGACCATGCCTAAGGTTGACCTCTAGCCTACACAAACACACAAATATATGCACATGCAAAATCATGTGTTCATACACACAAATACACATGCATACACATGGGACAGAGCATCTCAAATGGTGGCTCAGTCAAAGAATACTTTCTGTCATATTTCTAGAGGCCAAAATTGGGACCCAGGTATCCTGGTCTTGCAGTCCTTGGGAGGCTCTGTTGGTTGTCCTTCCTCTCCAGCCTCCACTGTCTCCTTGGATCAAGCTCATGCCATCATCTCTATGATCTCCCTGTGGCATTGTCCCTGCATACCTGTAGTGTCCTCAAAGCTTCCTTGCTTGCATCCTCTGACTTCCCAGGGACTTGGCCGGACCTGTCCTTTCTTGTATTGAAGAGCCATTGACATGTAAATGGATCCAGGCAGGCAATACACTCATACATATAAAATAAATAAATAAATTAGTTTTTTTAAAAAAAAAAAACCAGTCATTTAAATGAAATGGAGGTACTGGAGAGATGACTCAGCTCTTAAGAGCACTGGCTGCTCTTACAGAGGACCTGGGTTCAGTTCCCAGCATTCCCATGGTGTCTCACAACCATCTGGGTGTCTCACAACCATCTGCAACTCTAGTTCCAGGGGCTCCGACGGCACCTTCTGTTCTCCATGTTCTGCATGCGCATGGTGCACTTATATACACAGGCAGAACACACACATAAAATACAAGTAGATCAATCTTTAAAATAAATAAGTAAATGGCAAGGTGGGATGGGAAGATTGTAAGTTTGGGGCCAGCCTGAGCTACATAGTACTTTGTAGGTCAATATGGATCTGTAACAAGACCCCTGTTTCAAAACCAGATAAACGATGAGACTGGGGAGATGACCCAGTGGGTAAAGTGCTTGCTGTATAATCATGAGGACCTAAGTTTGAGGCCCAGAACCTAAGTTGAATGCCAGACATAGTGGTACTCACTAGTAATCCCAATGCTGGGGAGATGGAGACAGAAGGGTCCCTAGGGCTCATGGGACACCATATCGTATCCTACTTGATGAGCCTCAGGCCATTGACAGACCTTGTTTTAAAAACCAAGGTGGATCGTGACTAAGGATTGACACCTAGGGTTGGCCTCTACATGCACAGATGACCATGCACCAAGTATAGACACACACACACACACACACACACACACACACACACAATAGAGTGAAATGTGACTCTTCTCAATGCCAGGATCAGGGCTACTGTAGGTCAGTGGTAGAGCACTTGCTTAGCATGTTCAAGGTCCCAAATTCTATCCCCAGTATAGAAAAGGCCAAACAAACACATCTATCTTAGTTTTCTACCCAACTCCAGAAGTGAAATGATGCCCGCCTGAGAGCATCACTATGGGAATTAGACTCAATTAGGAATCTGAGACTCCAGAATGAGGCAGACTTTCCCTCCCCCTTCTCCCTGCATACAGCAGACATCACCCCCTTTGTCCGTCACCCTCTGTCCACATCCTCTGTCCAGCCCACAAAGAACACCATACTTAGTAGCATCAGTGAGCTGATATCTGCTAAAAATTGAGGGGTTTTATTGGAGATAAAGAGCCTTCAGTTCTTTAAGTTATTTCATGAAACACACTGAGTGTATTTTCTTGCTGGCCAGGCTCAGGTAAAATTGAGCTCTAAAAACCCAGGATTTATGGAATTTGTTGCTCATATTAAAAAGATTTACATATCTGTTCTACACCCACAGTTTTAATCTGATCCGCACAATATGCTCAGGCTACATTGCTGTTTCAAGGGCAGCCTGACTGTTGGGGTGAAAATGCTCCTTTATGCACAGAAGGCGATAGGCCTCAAATGCCAATCCTTGTGACTCATTCTTTTGCAGTTCCCTCTGCTGCCCCTGAAAACGTGTCTGCAGAGGCTGTCAGTTCAACCCAGATTCTCCTGACATGGGCTTCTGTCCCCGAGCAGGACCAAAATGGGCTCATCCTGGGATATAAGGTATGTGTTTCCAGTGGCCTGGCTCTGTGTGGGGGGGACTGGATGAGGAAGTGTCACAGATCTATCACTTGGGCCAGTTCCTGTCTTTCACTTCAGCTGTCTGATCTAAGCTCAATAGTGGCTGGGAATAACACACTGGAATGAGTGCTTATTAAGCACCAGTCAGGCGGGCTCTGGGACACCTTGGGTCCTTGACACATGACTGGACATAGCCTTTGTTTTCCTACTTACCAAATGGGAATAGCCCGCAGCAGACTCTTCCCAGGGTTTCCGTGAGAGGAAAGGGGTTGTGAAAGTGGTTCTGATGTGGATGGATAGACGTGTGCTGGGCCTAGGCAGGGATGTCCGTCATTAGAGTTGGACCTGTCCTAGCATCTCTGGGGTCCATCTTCTCTACTCCTATCTGGACTCTTTAAAACCTCCTGTTTGGGGACTAGAGAAAAGGCTCAGGAGCTGAAACACTGGCTGCTCTTCCAGACTACCTGGGTTGAGTTACCAATAGCCACGTGGCAGCTAATAACCATCCATAACTCTAGTTCCAGGGATCCAATGCCTTCTTCTGACTTTCATTGGCATTGCATGCATGTGGCGCATTTACATCCATGCTGGCAAAATACCCACACAGAAACTAAAATTTAAAAAAAGAATTTAAGCCAGGCATGGTAGTATATGCCTTTAGTCACAAAGATTTGGGAGGCAGAAGCAGACAGATCTCTGTGAGATCAACTCTTGCCTGGTCTACGCAGCAAATGTCAGACCAGTTGGGGCTACAGGGAAACCCCGCACAGTTTCCTAGCTCTGCCCCGCAATCTCCCAAGCAACAGAGTGGGATTCTCTGGATAAGGCCACCAAAGTCACGCTGCTCTCACAAGTGCTGATCCAAGGGACTGAGAGGCGGAGCACCTGCCTAATCTCCAGTGAGGGCCTGGGAGTGTGACTCAGTGGCCAAGTGCTAGTATTTGTGAGACCCTGGGTTTAATCTAGTAGTATACACGTTCGTGCACAAACATAAACACACTCACACACACGTACTATGTACGTGCTCAGTGGATTTTGGGCAGTTTTCCCTGTAGTCCTTTCAGTAATTTTTTTTGGCTTTTTGCTTTTGGGTTTGTTTGTTTGCTTTGAAATAGGCTTTCACACCATGGCGTGTACTGGCCCAGAACTCCCTGTGTAGCACCAGCTGACCTTGAGCTCAAGGGAGGCCTCCTGCAATGCTGGCAATGTGGACTTATCCCAACAAGCCAGCTGTCTTTCTGTACCTTACATCGCTATTGCTTTTCCCCAACCTGTTCTCATATGTTATATATTTCCTCTCCCATGAGCATTCTGAGGGCTCCCACCTGGATCCATAATATACAGCAAACCCAAAGAACATGGCAGTCCATAGTACAGGATAGTGATGTGACACTTGGCAGCCTCCTGCCATCACATGGCAGTCCTGTTGAGTGGGTTTAGTGACCAACACTCCATGACACACTCCCTGGTCTCAGAGAAATGTTTGCTGTGCAATTTTCAAACTCCTTCCTGGTTACCCTCCCTTTTAGGTGGACCAGTGACCTTAGAGACTGGCTCAGAGTGGATGAATTTGGAGGGAGGACTTAGGAGAGAGAACTTGGGAGAGAGGTAGGAGGAAGAGACCCCAGAGGAACACCTCTCAGGCCATCCCATCACCTGAGGGCAAGCCTGGGTTCACATGGTCTTCTGGTGTAGGAAACCTGATTCTGCAGCAACAAGAGATTCCATGAAACCACAGGCTCCATTTGTAGGAAGCAGAAGGCCTATGCTCATGGCTGAGTCCTTGTTTCAGTGGGAGCTCTTTCCATGGCTGTAGTTGAGGGCTTTCAATCTTCTGCTGCCAAACTGTCCACAGGCAGCCAACTTGCAAGCTGTAGGCTGAGCCATAACTCCAGCCACACTTCTGGAGTAGTTACTTCACTGCCATCTCCCTTCTAATGCCAGTGGATAGAAACCAGATCCAAAAATCCTTCCACTCATCTGCCCTTGGTGAGAAGGTCCTCACCTCTCAGTTTGAGCTGTGCCCAGGGAGTGGGTCTCCTTCCAAACACATACCTTATCACAACCATCTGCATTTGTGTATTGTGGCTTCAGATTCTATACCGGGCCAAAGACCTGGACCCTGAGCCCAGAAGCCACGTTGTGAGAGGGAACCACACGCAGTCAGCATTGCTGGCTGGCCTGCGCAAGTTTGTGCTGTATGAACTCCAGGTGCTGGCATTCACTCGCATCGGCAATGGGGTCCCCAGCTTGCCCCTCATCCTGGAGCGCACCAAGGATGACAGTAAGTACACGGCTGGCCTCGGTGCCTCCCAGGCTTAGTTTTCCAACCCAAATGATTTAGGTTATGGTCCTTTTTTAGCATATCATTTCAACCTCCTTTTTTTTTTTTCTCTCTCTACAGTTGAAGGAATCAAAACAAAATTTTTTTCTAGTCACTGAGCGTTTGCTTGGCCCATTTCAACCTGGAATGGGTTTTAACAGCCTGATTATGATCTATATAGAATCTCGGTCCTAACTGTGCTGTGGAAGAGGGCTGAGGAGGGTTGGGCCGGGCTCTAAAACCTAATTCCATCCTCTTGGTGGAATCCACACAAATCTAGTTAAAACTCTACTCTGGGCCCGCATACTTCATTCCCTTGGGAATGGTGGGTCTCAGGGTTTGCATTATGAGAGTTAATTTCAAGTTCCCCAGCACAGAGCAGCGTGTTTGATGGCACTCAGGCTCCCCAGGCTCCTGTGTTTCCAGATTTGAGTAACAAGCACATCTTGCCAGCTTTGTTTTTATGGAAGCCTAAATCATTGGTAAATATGTTTTTCCACTTTGCAGATGTCAGACGCTTAAAGGTTAGCTCCCTCACATGCTCGTTATTAAATACGCCATAATGAATATGATCTTTGAAAAACACTCATCTCAGGATCAGAACTGTCTGAAAGGAGGGACACAACAGTAGGGTTTTAGGCATCTTCTTGGGGCAAATAACAGACCTCAGATGTGCATTACCTGCACTGTGAAAAGACTGCGTCTTCCTTGCTCACAGCACATGTGGATCTGAGCTTGGCCTCTCTATCAGTTACTTTCTCATGGCTATGACAAAATACCTGACAAGAAGCAGCTTAAGGGAGGAAGGTTTATTGTGACTCACAGTTTGAGAGCACAGTCCATCATGGAGGGAAGGTACCGCAGCAGGAGCGTGAGGCAGCTGCTCACATTCATCCACAGTCAGGAAGCAGAGAGATGAATGCTGCTGCTCAGCTCACTGTCTCCTTTTTATTCAGTCCAGGACCCCAGCCCATGGGATGGTGCTTCCCACATTCAGGGTGGATCTTCCCTCTTCAGTTGACCCATTCCAGAAACTCCTCACAGACATGCCCAGAAGCTTGTCTCCCAGATACTGTCAAGTTGTCAGTCAGTATTAACCATCAGAGCCTGCATGGGGCCATTCCTTCATCTTTCCCCAGTGTATGGTCCCTAGGTAGAACTGGAAAGTAGACACTGTTACCTTACAAACTGCACCAGTGGATCCTGTATGCATGTTCCAATTGGGTCACAGGAGAAGAAAGTAGGGACATTTTAGACACTGTCCCTCAAACCTAGGCCACCACTGCTATTCTTTCCAAAGGGCACACACAGCAGATATATGTTTTTTAACTTTTCTCAAGTCACATTCTTTATATAGACATGTCTTCTCACTCTCCAGGATAGCTCAGAAGGTTATTGCTATGTAATACTGGTATTGTAAACTCGTCCTGGCTTGTGAGCCTGTGGCCTCTTTTGGATGTTGATTTTGCCCAGGCATAGGTATCACTACACATGTTCAAATTCACCAGCCCAGAGTGGCTGTTACCCCCACCACTCCACTTCCAGCGAGTCTGTGCCGTTGCCTCCTACCTGGGAATCAATTTATGATTAAGTTCATAGAGAAGCGCTCATGCTATCCACAAACAAAGGTGCGTGTCCATCTAAGCAAATATATTTTACAAGGGCTATGATCCTATTATTCAATCATTCCATAAGACATAACTGTATTTTGAATTATCAGTGCACTGAACCACACAAAAGAATTTCTATATGCATCCATGAGCATCAGCTTTCATTTTTTAAGATAAAGCAGGCGAGGTGAGGCAGGCCTAGGCCAGAGAGCACTGATGGTCAGCACGCATCATCCATAGTTAGACTCAGGGCCAACTTATCGTAATAGTTCCTTTCATTATGGTTGTGACCAAATGCCTGACAGGAAGCAACTTAAGGGGGAAGGATTTATTTTAGATCGTAGTTTGAGGGTGCAGTCCAAGTTTGGGGGCGGGGGAGGCACGGCAGCAGGAGCCTGAGGTGGCTGCTCACACTCATCCACAGTCAGGAAGCAGAGAGAGATGGATGCTGGTGCTCAGCTCACTTTCTCCTTTTTATTCAGTCCAGGACCCCAGCCACGGGATGCTGCTGCCCACATACAGGGTCCGTCTTCCCACATTATTTAACTCGATCCAGAAACGTCCGCACAGACATGCCAGTGTGTTTCCATGGTGATTCTAAATCCTGTCAAATTGGCAGCCAGTATTATCCATCAGTTGTCAAACTTTGACACTTGTCAAACCCCTGCTGTACAGATGTCAAACCCAGGAAAGAAATCTGAACTCAGATTAGTGAAATACTCACTTGGAGTCGTCGATGACCCCTGCTCGCTTTTCCGTGTGTTGTCCACATGCCATGCAAGAGCAGTTTCTGAGCATGGCTGTCTAAACCACATGAACAGGTTTCAAAATGACGTGCTTTTGTAACACAGAACTGGTGAGGACTCTAGACTTTGAGTCCTTCACTGAAAGCACAGGCTGGGGAGATGACTTAGTAAAGTGCTGGCTGCAAAGCACAAGGACCTGAGTTCAAATCCCCAGAATCCACCTAAAAAGCCAGGCATGACTGGTCACGCCTGTAGCCCCAGGGCTGGGAGAGACAGAGACAAGCAGATCCCTGGAGTTCATTGGGCAACCAAACCGAACCCATGAGCTCCAGGTTCAGTGAAAAACCGTATCTCAGACTAAGGTAGAGAGTGATTAGGGAGACCCCCAGCATCAACATGTGACCCCTGTGCACACGTGCACACAGACATGTACATACACAACACATACACAAATAAAGAATATTAACTAATTAAAATTAAAAGTGAAATCATGGGCACATCTCATGTATATAGGAAGCATCAGAGTGGTCATCAGGGCATGAGGCTGACCCCACAACCCTATGCTGTGTTTTCCTTCAGCTCCAGGCCCCCCAGTGAGGCTGGTGTTCCCTGAAGTGAGGCTCACTGCTGTGCGGATTGTGTGGCAGCCCCCGGAGGAACCCAATGGAGTGATTCTGGGTAAGGAGCAGTCGGGAGGGAAAGGGAGGACGGACGCCACAAGGAGATTCACTCTCTCCTGTTTTCATTAGACAATAGAGAGGGCAGGTGCAAATCATGCTGACAGCAGCCAGCTTCTCAAAGACCCAGAGCGTCCCTGGCCTCTCCATTGTTTCCTGAATCAGGTACCTAGGCTTTCTCATAGAATGAAATTTACATTTTATTAACCCAGGATCTCCTCCATTTATTTGCGGCTCATGGCAGGGCCATTCGTAACCGACCTCCTTCTGCTCTGGGCTATGTTGATGGGTGTTTGGAAAATGGTGGACTAGTTTTTCATAGTTGTTGCTAGCCTGGCTCCTCTGAGCATCTTTCTTCTGCTACAAGGCTGTCACTGACCCATGGGAGAAGTGGTCCACATGAACCTTAGGTGTGCCAAGGAATTTGTTCATGTTTAACTTTGTATTCAAAGAAGCAGCTCTGAGCACATTGGTGCAAAGCCTTCATGTTTCCCAGTTTCCCAAAGGCAACAATTTATATTTGAAAGCATCATCTAGTCTTTTATTTATCTACCCTTTTTACTAAGTCAAAATAAAGACTCTGTGTTAGATACTGTCTGCCTGGTGGAAGGCAAGACTGAGTAAGACCTGACCCTCATAGGGTACTCACAGAGCCTTCAGGGAGACTCAGGTGACATTGCCACATGATGAGTGTCAGGACTGAAAGTCACTTAATATGGTATTAACATATTATATAACATAGTATATGACAACAGACCTGGGCCACTGGTGACATCCACCTGGTCCCCACGCACAGGAGACTCCCAGTTGGCCAGCCTCTCTAATAGGTGATTACCAATGAAATTATCTGAATACATCTGAAATTCTGGCCAAGCAATTAATAAGTGCCACTTTTTCCTGCTTTTAAATTTGCCAGTCTAAGATTTGGTCTGAAGGAAATATTTCACCTTTAAACAAAAGATTGAGACCTGGGGAGATGATTCGGTTGGCAGTGTTTGCTAGGCAAGCATGAAGATCTCAGTTCAGTCCCCGAGAACCCATGTTTAAAAAAATAAGAAAGTCTGGTGTGATCGTACAGGCTTCTAATCCTAATGCTGAGGAGGCAGGGAACAGGTTCTCTGTCCAGCAAACCTAACCTAACCATTGAATTCCTGGCCAGTGGGACCCTGTCTCAAAACACAAAGTCGATGCCTCCCTCATGTACTCAGAACAATGCCTGCCGTGTGGAAGGTGCTCAGTAAATGCCTGCATTCGCGAGCCTGTCACTTCTGGCTAGAGGGGCTTTGGTAAGCCAGCCCCTACATGACATGGGGCTAGGCCAGTGCAGCCTTTACTAGGCACTCATCGAGAGCATGTTGCATCTCCCTGCTCTCCAGCACTCTGCTGGAGCCAGGAATTCAGCTGACAGACAGGGAGAAAAGCCTAGAAAGGTGATTTGGGTTATAGAATATCACACACTGATATATGTGTGAGGGTTTCTTTTGGGGGAGGAGGTGTAGTTTATTCATGTCTGTGTGTGTGTGTATATGTATGTGATGTGTGTTTACATGTATGCAGTGCACATGACCATGCACACACAGGGGCCAGAGGAAGGCATTGTATGTCCTGCTCTATAACTCTCTGCCTTCTCTTCACACAGTCTCTTACTAAACCTGGAGCTAGGCTGATGGACAGCCACCCCAGCACACCTCCTGTCTCTGTCCTCCACAGCACTGGGATTACAGATGTACATATACAGCTACGTTTGACTTTTTATATGGGTGGTAGAGATTCAAACTCAGGTCCTCATGCTTGCACAACAAGCACTCTTATCCACTGAGCCATCTTCCCCATTGGAAGTTTGGGTTTTAGTGTGGAATCTCCTGGGGAAAGGCACTGAAAATCACAAAAGCCTAAATAAGAAGTGAGTGACGCTTAAACCAGGTGTGGTAGCACATACCGTTACTTCCAGCACTCAGGAGGCACAAACAGGCAGTCAACTAGGCAAGTTCCAGGCCAGAGGGGACTTTCGGGAGACCCTGCTTCGAAACGCAACAAGAAGTAGAAGACAGTGAGATTCTTCAAGTATCCTGTATTAGCCAGGGGACTCTAGAAGAATAGAACCAATGTAATGAATATCTATTACAAGGGGATTTATTAGATTGGCTCAACATGATAGGGCCGGGTAGTCCAACACTGGCCGTTTGAATGCTGGAGAGGCTGATAACCTGGTATCTGCTCAGAGACTAGATGCCCCAGTGGTAGCACTCTAGCAGTAATGGCCTGGAGGATTCTTGGAGAATGGCTGGTCTTAGTTCATACTTGAAGAATGAAGAAGCCAGGTTGTAATGTTGGCAGCAGTGGCAGCCACACCAGTAGCAGCAAGGTAGATGCATTCCCCAGCAAGGAGTAAAGACAGGCAGACAAAGCTCGGCTTTTCTCTTGGGCGATGCTCACTCTGGGGGAGGATATTTCCCCCTTAGCCAATCCCTCCTAGAAACATCCTCACAAACTCAGAGGAGAGTCTCTTAGTTAATTCAGATCCAAGCAGATTGGCAACCACGATTAGCCACCACACACCCAACCATAGTAAAACGGATGCTAAACCAAATGGCTGTAGCTCTGTGTATAATATAGGCAATATGTCCGAGTGGCTTTAGTTGTGATGACATCTGGTTAAAGTAGCTGTTGCCAGGGCAACCTGTCACCTGTGCATCCAGCTCATCAACCCACAGACGCAGTAGGAAAGAGAAGCAACAGCTTCTAAAGACTTGGGTTGTTGGTGAATGTTCTAGTTTATGTCTTGATTGTTGTGATAAACACCAGGCCCAAGAGCGTTTGTTTGGCATACAGGTTACAGTCCATCATCCAGGGAAGCCAAGGCAGGAACTCAAGGCAGGAACTGAAGTAGAGACGATGGAGGAACACTGCTTAATGGCTTGCTCTCTCTGGCTTGCTCAGCTATGGTTCTCAGCTATAGACCAGGCTCACCTACCCAGGGATGGCATGGCCCCAGTGGACTGGACCCTTCTGCATCAATTAGCAATCAAGAAAATACCCCAAAGACATGCCCACAGGCCAGTCTGGTAGAGGAAATTCTCAATTGATGATCCTTTTTCCTAGGTGATTCTAATTTGTTCTAAGTTGACAAAAACTAACTAGAACAATGTGGTTTAAAAGAAACCATCTCTTTGCCTGACTTACCTTGAACTGATGTTCCCACTCAGACCACGAGCACAGCCTTATGAGTGTATAGATCCTCCTGTAGCTCACGCCTTTACAGTCTATATCAAAACATGTTCTTGCATTTCCAAAAGAGATTAAGAAACACTGGCAGGCACCTGGAGGGAAAGAATACTGCTTATTTGCTTAAAGATTTTCTATGGAGAGGTCTCAGCATTCAGAAGCTTTCTTTGGGGGAACTTGTGGGACTACCTCAATATAGCCATCCCTCCCCACTTGGCAGACAGCTCTGCACACCTCTGAATGCTGTTCAACTAGACTTCACACATGCAGTCTTCAGACCTGTGCAGCAGCCCTGGTTGGACACTCTAGGTTCCACCACGCAACCACCATGACCGGCCTCCACCCGTCAGGAGGCCTCCATCATCAATCTAGACTGTCTCACTGAGTGTGTGGGAGAAACCTGCTGGGAAGTTCACGCTCCTGTGAATACAAGATTCCTGGGTCATATCCACTGTGGTGTTGCTGTGTTCCTAACTACAAGTAGACAAACTGTGAACCAACAGCCACATACCACCAGCTAAGCTCACGGGCTTCCTGGGACCCTTTAGAATGCTTCTGGGTTCTCTGACCCCATCTGTGGACATTAGTAGGGGTGTCATGACCTCCCAGCAGTCACTGAGTGTTTAGCAACATGGTGTCATGCTGGCGGCCTTACTTTGGGGACCTGAGCATCTTCCAGTGCCTTTGGTTTTGGGCATCAGTGCAGCCCATAAAAGGTTTGCAGCCACCTTGAATGTTTTGAGACAAAAACCCCAGAGAGCTGTGCCAGCTCTGGAGGTCAGACTTCAAGGAGCTGGGCCACCGTGAGGCTGGCAGCAGTAGCTGCATCTTCTGACTAGCTCTGCTGCCTGTCTCTTTCCCCGCCGTGATTTTCTAATCATACGATGCCCTCGTTACCTTCCAGCCTACTCAGAAACCAGCATAGGCCTCTCATTTCACATTTTAATCTTCCCTTCAGATCAATGTCCCTCATGCTTGGCCTTGCTCCCTTAATGCCCATATTATCATAATTCACCCATAACCTTAAAAACGGAGCTTCTCTCGGGCCACGTTCTCCTCCTCCTTGGGAGCCAGCTTATCCATTCTTTGCAAACACATGCGGCAGCCTCCTGACCTGGCCTCACTGAAATCTAGCCTGCTAATGCTTCTGATCTGGCTGTGAGAGTAATTACATAAGCAGCCTCCTCCTCAGAAACGCTCTTAGCTCTGAACACCATCCATCATTATTTTCTAAAAATGCAAGAACTATTCTGCAGCAGCCCTTTCACCACGGATGTGCAGGATGGGAGTGCCGCGGTCCGGCGAGTTAGTCTGTTCCGCGTGTCAGGGTGAGGCGCGGGTATTAATCTTTGTGTTCAGCACACCAGGGCGCAGCCTCCACCGCTGATATTGCCTTTATTGAAGGGAAAATAATAGGAAGATACAAACATAACCCCAGGCCGAGAAGTTTTCTCTCAGTAATAGCTCAGTGCGGAAAGTGGATGGGAGACAGAAAATAATAACTCGGATTTCCTGCAATTAGAAACAAATGACATTGTGCCTTGTAATTTTCACGCATTATCTATGGAGTCTCTCCTATGACTGTGCCAGGCACATATTATCCTCTTTCTGTTCCAGTGGTAGAGGGGCCAGGGGTCAAAGGGTTCCCACAGCCAACATGTGAGGGAGGGTGACAGAATGCACCACAACCACCATGCTGTATTCATAGGAAGTATTCCAGGATTCCAGGGATTTCAAAACCCCAAGTCCCTTAATAAATAAAACCCCTTGTATCATTTACAGATCATTTACAGGTCTGATGCCTGACAAGGTGTAAATGCTTTATAAATAGAGGTTATACTGTATCATCTAGCAAATAATACGAGGAGTCTGCACTGCTTAGCACTAACATCGGGTTTTTAATGAAAATGTTAAAGACTTATGTTATTTATTTAAAGATTTATTTTAATTATATGTCTCTGTATGGGTATTTCACGTAATACAGGTGCCTGTGGAGACTAGAGGTATCACATCCCCCTGGAGATGGAGTTACAGGTGGTTGTGAGCCACCTGACACGGGATCTAGAAAGCAAACCCTGGCCCTATGCAAGGGTGGTACATCCCCAACAACTGTTGATTCATCTCTCCAACCTCTTATTTGCGTGTTTGCTTATTTTTAGTTTGTTTTTGAGAGTCGATTTCACTGTATAGCCCTGGCTGATCTTGAACTAGCTATGTAGACCAGCCTGGCCTTGAACTCACAGAAATCACTTTGTGTGCCTCCTGAGTGCTAGGATTAAAGGCATACACTACTGTTCCTGACTATTTTTAATTGTGTGTGTGTGTGTGTGTGTGTGTATGTGTGTGTATGTGTACACATACGTACATGAAGATGCCTGTGGGGGACAGAAAAAGGTTATTCGATACCCTGGAGCTGCAGTTACAGGCATTTTTAGTCACCCGATGTGGGTGCTAGGAAACAAATTCAGGTCCTCTGCAAAAGCAGCAAATGTTCTTACCCACTGAGCCATATCTCCATTTTCAGTATTTTTGGTGTACATGTTGGTGCATGTGGAGGCTTTATGTCAGTCCTGGGTATGGTCCCTTGAATTTTTGTTTTTGTTTTGTTTCGTTTTGTTTTTTGAGGTAAGCTCTATCACTGACTGCTTTGGGTAGGCTGACTGACTGACGAGTTTCCATCTCCCCAAAACTGTGATTACATATTGATTGGTTCCTAACTGAGCTGCAGTGTGAATAGTGCTACAGTAAGCACCGACATGCAGGGATCTCCATGCACGTTGACTCTCAACCTTCTGGCATTCGCAGAGCAGAGCGCTGGTCTTACCAGATTTACTGGCTTGGTCTCCAGCAAGCTTACTCCTGATCTTGGTCTACCTGGGTCCACCTTTCCCCGCAACACTGCTCTTATAGATGGCCCTGGCTCCTCTGACCACTTTCTGGAGGAATTTGTATATCCTCCCGGGAGGCAGTGCAGTGGGGGGCTTATCTCTCTACAAGCTCGATGGCTTCTCCCACTGTGTAACAGCAATCACCTTCAAACCCCCACTGGGCGACTCCTCCAAATTGTTTTCTGTTTTTGTCTTTTCTTTTGTTGCTCATCAGAACCCTGATTTGAGAGCAGGAAGGAGCCAGGGCCAACAGCAGGGTGCCATGGGAAGGACTTTGACATCAAAGGACCCTACACTGTCACTGAACATGTAGATGCCCAGCCCCTCCCTCATACAGCGGCAGACAGCATGCATCTGCCTGCCCATGAAAGACTACGAATTCTAAACGGATAAATGTGAGGAGCCTGCAACAGAGAGGCTCCTGTACATGCTGCACATGGTGACAAGTGTTACACACACACACACACTGCACACACACACACACACACACACACATATATATATGTATGTGTGTAGGTGTGTGTGCAGTGTGTGTGTGTGTCCATGTGTTGGTATGGGCACCTGTGTGCCATGTGTATATAGGTGGCATGCACATGTGCGTGGAGGTCAGATCTCAACCTCAGGTGCCGTTCCTCGGGCGCTGTTTACGTTGTTTTTTGAGATAGGGTCCCTCCCTGGCTTGGAGCTTGCTGATTCTGCTAGGCTGGTAGCCATAGAAGCCCAGGCATCTTCTTGCCTCTACCTCCTCTCTGCTAGGATTACAGACACATGCCACCACACCTGGCTTTTTACATGGGTGCTTGGGATGAAGCTTTAATCCTCATGCTTGCATAGCAAGCACTTTAATGACTGAGCATCTCCTCACCCCAAATGTTTTCAATGTTAACAGTAAGAAGAAAGACATCCAGAGTCATGTAGGATGAGGACCTATAGTTAGGGACTCCAAAGGGAAATACATGCATCCCACACAAGACAACCAAGCACTACTGCAATGTGTTTCAAGAGCAGACAAGGTGACACAGGCCCAAGAAAGGCAGCAAAACCACGGAGAATCCTGTGACAGAAGTATGTCCAACCTGCAATGTGCTCTGAGGCAAGGGTCTCCCTCAGGATGACAGGTGACCTGAAACAGAGCCATGGAGAGAAAGGCGCTACAGGAAAGTTCCCACCTAATCCCCAGTTCTGTGATTCCCCAAGGTGCCTTTGAACAGAATCTTCATTCCATTAGATTATTGCCTCCAGCCACAGAGCCATCTGAGTAGAGATGGTGCATGATAAAATAGTAAAGATTAAACAATAACAGTGATGCATCTGTAATCGTGCACTGGGCCTAAAGGTGAATAATCCCATGTTCATTCAGACTTCTGCTTGAAAGGTGACTGGGATGTCTAGCGAGTCTTGATCATGTAATATTGCAAGAGTAAAGAGTAAAAAGGGGCTGACGCCAGCTGCAGGTGCTGCATAAGGGTGGGTTAGAGGCCGTGGGGAATGCCTGGTGGGTATCAGGACAGACCTTCAATGCACATCACGGGTAGGTCACCATATAGCCCATCGTGGCATGGTATGGTACCAAGCTTCGACTGTTGTCAGGAACCTGCAGAGTGAGTGCTGTTAATTCAGCCTGCTCCTCTTGCTGACTGAAGTCAAGACATGGTCTGCTAGCACACACATGCTCAACCAGTGATGGGGCACCCCACCAAGTGCAGATGGACTTTCTCTACCTCTCTCCTGCTTTCTTTCTTTCTTTCTTTCCTTCTTTCTTCCTTTGTGTATATACATGTATGTGTTTGAATGTGTAAGTCAGAGTCAACTTGAGGTATCACTGCCAGGAGTTGTCTACCTTGTTCTTTGAGACATAGTCTCTCATTGACCTAGAGCTTGCCAGATTAGACTAAACTGTCTATTCTATGAGTACCAGTAGTCCTCCTGCCTCTGTCTCTCATGAGTAGCATGTGGGCCTCACTATGCCCGAGTTGTTTTAAAAGGGTTCTAAGGACTGAACTCTGGTTCTTGTGCTCACAAGGCAAGCACCTTATTGACTGAGCCATTTCTCCAGACCCAGATCGAGATGCAAGTTTCTCAAGAGGACTTGTATCCTCATCTCCAGGAACAACAGTTGCCTTGCTTCCTTCATATAAATTCCATAACAGCAGGTTTTTATTTGTTTTTGAGACAGTAAGACTTACTGTGTAGCCCAGGCTAGCCTGGAACTCATGATCTTCCAGCCTCATCTTCCTAAGTGCAGAAATTACAGGTGTGTGCTACCATACCTGTCTTACTAGGGTGATTTTTAAAACACATCTTCAAACATCTTTGACCTTCCTCCCACTGACCGACAGATGACTCTGTGTCCTTTGCCTTTGAGTCCAGGCAAATTTCCTTGACATTTTCTTTCATTTTGGAAGAATGTTTTTGAGGCAGAGACTCACTGTGCAGCCCAAACTGACCTCAAAGACTTGATCTAGTCTGATCTTTCAGGTGTTGGGATTATAGTCATGCATAATCACATCCAGTCATGGCATTATTGATGGTTTTGTTTTTAGTATTTATTTATTTGTTTGGTGTGTATCTCTGTGTGTGTGTGTGAGTGTGTGTGTGTTTGCATCTGTGCATGCATGCACCGGAGCACACCTGTGGAGGTCAGAGAACAGCTTGCAGGAGTCAGTTCTTTCCTTCCACAGTGTAGATTCCAGGAATGGAACTCACATCACCCACCAGCTTGGCAGCAGGCTCCTTTACCTGACAAGTCATCTTGCTGGGCCTCATGATGGTTTTTAAAAGAGTATGTCTGATCATGGTCTTCCTGGTAATGTCTCTGTCTGCCACAGCAATCCTTGTCCTGGGTTATCAAGCTTAGTTTGTCTTTAAACATCTTTAAAGTATACACATGATGATGGCATTGGGCCTTGATCAGTTGCTTTATGCACCAATCAGACTGGCTTTGCTCCCAGTGGTCAGCTGGAAGTTTTAGTCATTCCCTTAAGACCCCTAGCTCATACCTGGTACTCTGTGAAGCCCACTTCAGTCTCTCTTGGAATAATGATTCTGGATGGACAGCGCCATCAAGTGCAGAGCTTGTGGCTTCCCCAGCCTTCTTCCTTCCCTCTGCGGAGAACAGACATCTTTCTGCCCTTAGTGCCCCAAGTGAGCCATCAAGCACTAACATTTCTGTTGTCTTTACTTTTCTGTCACGGTGACCCAATTACTTGATATACATAACTTTAGGAAAGAAAACTGTATTTTGGTTCATGGTTGCAGAGGGTTCATGCTGATGAAAGGGCATAGTGGACAAGCTCAGTTTTTATAATGGTGGCCAGGAAGTAGTGAGTGAGATAGGAAGTTGCCATGATAGTACAGCCAAATGGACCTACTTCCTCCAGCCAGGACCCACCTCCTAAAGCTTCTTCCACCTTCCAAACTAGAGTTGCCATCTGGGGATCATGTCCACCAATCCTGAGTGTCTGGAGGGTGTTTCACATTTAAGCTATAACAGCTCTGAACACAGCAATGTGAAATTTATCACTGGGAGGTTTAGGGGTCCATGAGAACACACACCTCCATCTCTTGTGGCAGGAGATCAGTCTCAAAACATAGAATTCAGGGCTAGAGAGGTGGCTTAATGGTTAAGATCTCTGCTCTTGCAGAGGATCCAGGTTTGATTCACAGCACCCACATAGTGGCTAACAACTGCCTATAACTCCAGTTCCAGGGGATCTGACACCTTCTTCTGACCTCTGTGGGCATTGCATGACATGGGTACACTTACATAAAAGCAGGCACTACACTCATATACATAAAATAAATAAAAATAGTAAATAAACTATTTTTTAGAATGTGGCCCAAGATAATCTCCATTTTTAAGGTTATGGGTGAATTATGATAATAAGGGCATTAAGAGACTGGAGAGGTGTCTCAGTCAGTAAAGTGCCTCCTGTACAAGCACGAGTAACTGAGGTCACATCTCTAGCACCCAATAAAAGCCAGGCAAGGCGTTGCATGTCTGTAACCCTAGCACTGGGCCTTGGGGACTGAGGCAGAGACAGGCAGGCCCCAGAGCTTTCTAGGCAGCCAGTCTAGCCAATCAGTGAGCTTAGGGTTCAGTGACAGACTGTGTCTCAAAAACTAAGGTGGCAAGCAATAGAGGAGAGCACCTGATGCTGGCCTCTGTCCTCCACATACCCAGGCTCACATACATACGTGCACGTGCTTGCACATACACACATACAAACAAATATTTACTACAGGAGCGGGAGAGATGGCTCAGCAGTTAAGAGCATGTACTGCTCTTACAGTAAAACCTGAGTTTGAGTCCCAGAACCCACACTAGACTACCTGAAACTCCAGCTCCAGGGAATCTGTTGCCCTCTTCTGACCTCCATGGACACTGTACTGATATGCACATATACACAGACACATGTACATACACATAACTTTAAAAAATAAGTAATAAATAGTTTTAAAGCCACATATACACAATAAGTAAATAGCAGATAATAGAAAGTATGAATGCATTTAAATGCATAAAAATAAATACAAAATAAAAGCATCATATATTAAACCAAACTAGGAGAGAGAAAAGGCAGGATGGAGGAAGGGGAGCTTGCCAGTGAGCACATGGCTGTAATGTCAGGGGAGAAGAGCTGAACCAAAGCAGATGATCAACCTAAAAGAGCGGCTGGGAGAACGCACAGCCCACCAGGCAAAGGGCAGCCATGCAGACGCACATGAGAAAAGCGAGGTGCAGGGTGGACCTGGTGTGCTTCCGTCTTCAGGAAAGAACCGGAGGTCTTTCCAAGCACTATCTTTCTGTGTCCTTAGGCTGTCTCTGGGAGGATTTCTGGGAAGCTTGCAATAGTATTATCTCGGAAGAGGAGCTCCCTGCATCAAGGCTGTTGGGGCAGGGAGGCATGCTCTGTACTGTGTACATTGGGTTTCTACATTGCTTTTGAGACATGGAGATACAGTACAATCCAAACGGAAATAATTTCAACACACACGAATGTAGCATTATGCTAAGTTACTTAGTTAATTAGTTAGTTGTACTGAAAACTGGATCTTCAAGCTTCATACATGCTATGCAAGTGTTCTACCACAGCCACAATGCCAGGCCCTCACTGGGGCATTCTAGACAGGTGCTCTACCACTGAGCAACGTCCCAGCCCTCACTAGGGGATTCTAGGCAGGTGCTCTACCACTGAGCCACTCCACCAGCCCCTCGCTGGTGGATTCTAGGTGAACACTCTACCACTGAGGTACACTCCTAGGACATTTTGTACCTTTTATTTTGAAACAGAGATCTTGCTGAGTTGCCCCAGGCTAGCCTTTACTCATTCTGTAGCACAGGCTTGCTCGAGCTTTCCTGCCTCAGCCTCCCGAGCAGCTGGGAGTTCAAACTTGAACTGAATTAATGCATTTTATTTTTTAAAGAAAGGCAGTTTAAATTCAGAAGTTTTCCAAAACAAATACTGGTTCAATGACCAGAGAGGCTGCTCTTAGAAGACCTTAGACTTACAGGGCTGGAGAGATGGCTTACAGTTAAGATGCTTGCTGTTCCCACAGAGAACCCGAGTCCAATTCCCATCGCCCGTGCTAGGCTGCCTGTAACTCCAGTTCCAGGACCTCTGACGCCCTCTTTGGCATCCTCAGGCACCCCATTCACATGGCATATACTCACATGGACACTTACAAAGAAATAAAAAATAATAATAAATCCTTTAAAATTAGGATCTCTCTCCCATACCCCACCCCACCCCACCCAGTGTCCAAGGAAGTGGAAGTTGTCGGAAACTGTATACTTCTAGGGAGAACTGCCACTCAGAGTTGCCTGTTCTGTGCTGGACTCTGGGTGAGCCTGCACCAGATGAAGCTAACTCAATAAGATCTGCAAAGGTGGGTGTTGCTCCTGTCAGAGCCACGTTGAGGGAGGCGTTTGTCCTAGCAAGTCAGGAGTGGGCCTTAAAGCTTCTGTAGAACTGAGGCAGCATGGGCCGCTGGCCGGAGGGTCAGCACTCAGGGGGGAGATTCCTTATGAAATAACTCTGTGGACACAACAAAGATTCCTAGAACTCCCTAACGAAGAGGTAGCCAGGGAGAAAGCATCCAGCAGGTTTAGAGGGTGGAGAACAAGCAGGTGCTGTTATTTTTTGGTGGTCAGAGGTGTCAACACACCACCACCACCACCACCACCCACAACACAGCTCTCACCTCAAAGACACTCGGTTCTGAAGTGAAAGATGAACATGGGCCAGGAAAATGGATTTGAGTTGCTTCAGTTACCATGTTCCAACATGGCAGCAGCTTCATGAAGTTTCTATAGCAACAGAACAAAGAAAATCATACATCAAGACATATTTCAAATACATTGGTAGGGGGTTACAGCAAAGCAGAGAGGTCTCTGCTGCACTCCTCAGATGCTGTCCGGTGGCACTCTTAGCCTCTGAGTTGGGGGAAGCCATGGATCTGGTAGTATATTTATGTAATAAATAT
The DNA here is from genome assembly GCA_035773235.1 of Eospalax fontanierii. NCBI lineage: Eukaryota > Metazoa > Chordata > Mammalia > Rodentia > Spalacidae > Eospalax > Eospalax fontanierii. The sequence goes on from CM069524.1 coordinate 25,760,481, forward strand.
TGGATTTATGCAATAGCCACAAAGATGTTAGATGAGACACAGAGGTAGGCAATGAATGATATTTAGGGCGGTAACCAAGATAATTTGCCTCTGGACCTATAACATTCCAACTCTTCACAGTCATTGAAGTTTTAATTTGTTAATCAGCCTTGTAGAATGGTGAGGCTTTTTCTGTGAACTTGAGTAAGCACCTGGAATCAAGGTTAACCCTGTGTCTGCAGCAGGGTGAGCCCCTGTAGGTTTGGCCTATGGTCTTGCCCTTCAATTTTCAAGAGGCAGGAGTTGTGTCGGGGAATCATTTGTTCATGTCAGAGCATGGGGAATTTACAGAGTCGGAATTTACACAGCTGCATGTCCTCTACAGGAATTAGAGCACTCACAAGAGGGGCCGTGGGACATGTAGTCTAGCAGGTATATCAAACCTATGACCCCCAAACAGCTATGAATGTGGCCCACCAAGAAAAGCAAACTGAATAAAAACACTGAGGAGTTCTTTTGAATTTTTTTATTTTTTTAATATAGGTATTAACTTTTAAAATTTATTTTAGTACACATGAGTGTATTGTCCACATGTATGTAAGCGCACCCTTGTTATGTAGTCCTATGGAAGCCAGAAGAGGGTGTGAGATCCCCTGGAACTGGAGTTACAGATGGCTGTTAGCCACTATGTGGATGCTAGGATTCGAACCCCTGTCTCCTGCCCCGTCTTTTTAATGTCTTCATGCTTTCACACATGTACACTGTGTGCTGAGCACATCCCCTCCCTTTCTCCTTCCTCATTCCCCTTTTGTTGTTTCTCTAGACAATCTCACTTCTACTTTAGTGATATGTATGTGCATGTGTGTGTATGTATGTTCATATATTTGATTTTATATATCTATATATAACATTTAGGAACCCTGAATGAGAGAAAGCATACACCATTTCTCTTTCTGTGGTAGGCTTCTGTGATTTACTTCACATGACTGTTCCCAGTTGCTTCCATGTTTTGGCAAAGGACATAACTTCCTTCTTCCTTATGTCTGAAAACATCCATGGTGTGTGTATACATGATATTTCCCTTATTCGTTCCTCTATTCTTGGGCACCTAAGTTGGTTCCATAACTCAGCTATCAAGACAAGCGCTGCAATAAGCATGGGTGTAGAAGTATCTCTGCCGTATGTCAACTGTGATGTGAAGACCCTGGAGTGTTAAATCTGGGCAATGATTTTTTTCATTACATGGTTCTGGAGGGTGGACTTTGTAGATGACAACCTTGGTTGCCAGGTCAAAAGGTTGGGCATTCCCTGGAGGAGGCAGGACCTGGGGACTGTCCTGGTGCTGGAAGATAAGTGTGGGTGGGTCTTTTCAAGTAAAAGGACATACCTGGTGGTCCTGTGATCAGCTACCCAGGGCAACGCTTAACACTTCCAAATGCCTTGCCTCCTGTGTTGGCCTGCTAGAGGCTGCTGCTGTGAACACTAGGGAGAGACTGCAGGAGCCTCACGGAGCCCCTGCAGGTGGCCGCCCAGCTGCTGTGACATCTTTGAGATACTGGCTGTTGAGGAACCTCTGAAGGCCTGAGACTGTGTCCTCCAGAGCACCCAAGCTGCACCTCCCCTTGAGCAAGGAGGAAGGGAGGGCCTGGGAGAAGAACTGGCTGGCCATCTCTACTGACCAGCAGTCCTTGGTCAGTAACTGGGAAGGGATAGAAGGTTAGGCCAGCTGCTGGAAGCCCCAGAATACTTGTTCCCCGCGGCAGGGAGGAGAGCCAGTCCCTCTGTCCTAGTTTTCTTTCTGTTGCTGTGATAAACAACATGACCAAAAAGCAACTTGGGGAAGGAAAGGGACTTTTTCATCTTACAGGTTACAGTCCGTCATTGAGGGAAGTCAAGGCAGGAACTCAAGACAGGAGCTTGAAACAGACAAGGAGGGACGCTGCTTACTGGCCTGCTCCCCCTGGCTCACTCAACTAGCTTACTTATACAGCCCAGGCCAGGCCCACCGCTCTAGGGATGGTGCCATTCACAGTGTGCTGGGCCCTCCTGCATCAATTAGCATTCCCCACAGACAGGACAGCAGGCCAGTCTCGTGGAGGAAATTCCTCGGGTGAGGTTCCTTCTTCCCAGGTGATTCTAGTTTGTATCAAGTTGACAGAATCTAACCAGCACCATGAAAGGCAGGCAGTGGCCCCAATGACCATTCAGGAACTGAGGTCAGGTCAGCATTTCAAACACACTTGGTGTCACTGTGGACAAGGCTGGGTATGTTGTCTCCTGGTCTCTGTGGCCACAACAACCACCGCCCACCTTAGTGATGATCCTCAGTAGCTGGGTCTGAAAGTCAAGGTATACTCAATCTGTTCTCCAGGTCAGAGAAAGCACAAGGAGCAGAGAGCATTACTGAGAGAGTCCAGGGGACCGCCAAGCTGTGTAGTAGAAGCTAGATCGTGACAGGCGAGGTGGGACTCCATCATGCTCCCTGCAGTTAGCCTACATTCATAGATCACCCCGGCAGGCAGAGCTATGGAGGACCAGATCAGTTCTGCAGCTCTCCATTTCTCCCACTGTGTCCCCCTTGTTTAACTCGAACAATTGTGTTGTCATTAATTTTTTTGAATGTCATGGCACCCCATCCAGTCTGGTTTTAATCAGCAGCTGGACCGCACGTGGTCCGTGAGCCCAGAGCACAATCTACCCAGTGGGCCAGGATTGGGACTCCGAAGTTGGCAAGGCTTCTCGAGAAGCTGGCAGGCAGGCATTTGGGTTGCCGGTTGGTGGGATTTGATCATTAATAATGTCTGATCTACCATGACCCCTTCATAATCAGGGAACTCAGAGAGGCCTGCAGAGCCAGCCAAGTGGAGTGGTAGAAGTATGCAGAGCGGGTGTTTAAGGATTTAACGTGGAGCCTCCCATCACAAGCAGGGCTGGAGGGGAGACTGAACGTGGAAGATGACGGACATGAGAAATGGCCGCAGTAGGGGAGGATGAGTAAAGGGCTGCTTAATGGAAGACCATGTGGCCATCCTGCCTGCTGCAGGCTTTGCTGTTGATGATAGATGGAGAAGAACCTGCTGAGGGTCGGCACTGGCCTCTCCCGCCGGGATGAGGGGAAGGGCTGTGTCACAGAAGGGAGATGGAAAGAACAGAAGAGCCATAGTCAAGAGCTTGCCACAGCCTCCCATCGGGAGCAATGTGGGGTTCTGGGTCTGCTGGCATTCTCCCTGAATGCAGCATCCCTGGAAAAGATGAAACTGTTTTCACATGTTATTCCTGTGGTGGATGAAGAGTGAGACAAGTTCCACAGGCCCTGAGCTCAGACACCACCTCCCATGCCTTCTTCATCAGGCAGGAACAAGGGCCGCCAGCATTCGGGTTTCCAATCTAGGGCTGGGTGTCAGGAGTATGGGCTTTTTTTGGCAAATAAAGAAATAAATGGCTAAGTTGTCTCCCCATCTCTCCTCTTCCCCACAGGATACCAGATCGCCTATCGCCTGGCCAGCAGCAGCCCCCAGACCTTCACCACCGTGGAGGTGGGCGCCACGGTGAGGCAGTTCACAGCCACTGAGCTGGCCCCTGAGTCTGCGTACATCTTCAGGCTGTCAGCCAAGACCAGACAGGGCTGGGGGGAGCCGCTGGAGGCCACTGTCCTCACCACTGAAAAGAGAGGTAAAAAGCACCCAACCCAGATCTGACTGTTTAGACTGTAGGAGACAGCTGCCTCATCAGCCCTTCTGATCCCCACTGTGTCTGGGAGACCTGAGGCAGACATGGATTGGACATATTCGGGGGCTTTTTCACGTATACATGATGTATGCATGCTTTGGTATGTGTGCATGTGTATGTGTGCATGTGCACACTCATGTGGAGGTGAGAGGTCTGGGTCAGGTGTCTGTCATGGGTCAAGATAAAATATCCAATACCACATGGATGAAATAGCAATGCATTTTATTTTCGACTGGCTGGGTGGCTTATCTCAGGAGTAAGCGAATACTAATCTTGCTCAGAAAGAAGCTTTTATAGGGTCTCAGCAGTGGCGACTGGTTACAATTTGAAACATCCAATAAGAATTAAGCATTTTCCCAGGCTTACTTACAATATCCAGTAAGAATCAAGAATTTCACAAAGTTTCCCTTGCATGCCCATTTCTAACAAAAACAGACCAGGGGGTTAGCTATTTGCACATGTCCCCCCCCAGATTAGAACATCTGGGGGGGGCATGTGGTTGGGCCAATTTTTGGTACTGACGTCACTCCTTTCCAGGTGTGCAGCTAGGAGGGGTTGGGCAAAGGTCAAGCACCAGCAGACTTTAAGTCTGGACAAACAGCAAAATGAAAGTCTTTATCCCATTTTCCTAGGCCATTACAGTGTCTTCTATCTCCACCTTCCTTTTCAAGACAGAGACTCTCATTGACCTAGAACTAGCTGCTTTGGTAAGGCTGGCTGACCAGCTAGCTCCAAGAATCTACCTGTTTCTGCACCCACAGCCTCAGGGTTACAGACACGTACCACTATCCCCTATGTGGGTAGTGAGTACTGGGAATTTAAACTTGGGTCACTCATGTTTGTACAGCAGGCACTTTACCCACTGAGCTACGTCATAGCACTTTCATGGCACAACTGTGAACCACCTGCCCACTGTCTCAGCTAGGTGACTACTGAGACCTGAAGATAAGTACAGCTCAGAGAAGCTGTGTGTGCCAGGGCTGGAGAGACAGCCAGTGAGTGAGAGTCCCTGAAGGCCGGTGGGGGGGTGGATGTCTGATCCTGAGACTGTCCACAGTGGGCACATACACAATAGGAGTTTTCTAAATAGCTGTTCTCCTAGCCACTGGCCTTTAGGGGATACTACCTCGCTCCAAGCTCAGGGCCAGCCAGGTGCATGATGTACCTAGTCTGGGTATGCCCCTATGTGTCGCACTAAGTATTCTTATTTCACAAGAGATTGGGGAAAATGAGGCAGCTTTATTATTCACTAGTTCACAAAGCCTTGCAGTCTTCTCAACCCACCACAAGGCCAGTGTTTCCTATGAGAATCTGAGATAGGATCCTGTCTCAGTAGCCTCCTGCACACAGCTCAAGGCTTATTCTAGAACCTTCCACAGTAGTCCCCAGGGCCTCCCTTCAGCAGCCATGCCTTGAGCCACGAGTGGTGTTGCACTGACTTTTCCAGAAGAGACAAAAAGTCTATGTCCAGATAGGGCACAGACAACAAACCAAAGTAAATAGTCCACCAAAATCCATCTTGGAAATCTAATGAGTTTATTAAGCTTGCTTACAATGAATGCACAGGTAGTGGGAGGGTGCTTAAAAGAGCCTGGGTAAGTTACCCCCAAACAACTATATCACCACAAAGTCCCGTCCCATCATGGATGGTGACCTTGTGGAAGGCTCCATCATTAAGTGCCCCCTTCCCTCAACCTTCTTCTTTCTGTACACTCTAGCATTTCCCAAGATCCCTGGCAGCTGGGGATGATGATTAGAATCACCCTCTCCTCCTCCTCTTCCTTCTAGAGACAGTCAATAGCTCCATCATCACCTCCATAGGCCTGGCTGTGACTATATTATTCTTCTCAGTTAGTTACCATGACTACGGATCCAGGATAATCCAATGGCAATGATGTGATCATGTTATACCCAGAAGACTATGCAAGGGATGCTGACATCTCAGCCAGACCTCTGGGTCTGGGGAACTAGGCCAAGGGGGCTCATAGGAAACACCCTGCACTCAAGGCTCATAGCCTGAGGCCTTGGGTAAATCATCCCCCTCTCTTTGCTGTGGCCCCTGACCTGGGAGGCCTGTATGAGTAGTTAGCACAGTGCCTTGGAACGCTCAGTGGCCTTCCTTGTTGTCAGCAAGGTTCCCAAAATTCAGGATGGCAGGATTTAAAAGCTCAACAAACATGAACAAGTGTCACTGCCGGGTTTGCGATGACTTTTATTACAAGATCTAAAGCAGGCCATTTCAGGGAGTGAGGAGTTGAACTCAAAGTGCTTAAATCTAGCAGAGAAGGAGGCTGTCACCAGGCCTCCACCATCCAAGGGCCTCCTATCTCTGCTTCTACACCATTCTCTAGCATTCACCAAAGCCTCGGTTCAAAAGAAGCAAAGAAGGCCACAGTGGTCAGTCTTCCAAGGAAAGCTGACACACAGTTTCCTCAGTAAGGTTTGTTATGATGACAGGGCCCCAAGGCCATGATCACACCTCAAGGTTGGAGGAAGAGCATTTGACATAAATAAGTACAATTTATGGAGATCAAAACATGGTGGTGCCTTAAAGGAAGGAGGGGCTTCCCTGTAAAACCTGGAGAGAAAAAAAAGAGACAGAGAGACAGAGCCACCAAGAGAGGTCTGGTGGGGAGAGGCCAGAGGAATCTCTTCAAAGAGCATCCTGCATCTCTTGATCAACACCCCCTTAAGAGTCTTGAACCAATCCCTAAATAAAGGAAGGCTTGACTTTTTATCTTTTAAGGGTGATAGGAAGTTTCTTACCACATGATGTAGTTCAGCATGACATACAGACAGAGCAGGAAGGAGCCATGTACCAGGCACAGGATGCCAGGTCACAGCACAGACTGCTTTTCGACTCTATCCCAGTGAGAGTCACAGGGAGGCAGGGCCTGATTCTGGCTGTAGGACCTGGCCTGAGTCCTAATACTCCTAAGGTTTTGTCAGTGAGGAAACCAGTCCCCTCTAAAGGGAGAAAACTGCTGAGTGAGGATCTGGCTATGCTGCTCAGAGGCCTGCATGCCCACTGCCTACTGTGCCACTGACACCATGGCCATCGTCTTTGCAGAGCAAGCACCGTGCTAAACAGAAGCCACTTTCCCATCAGAAGCAAAAAGGAACCAGGTCTCAAAATCCATCCCCTCAACAAATAAATTCACACCAGGCCAGAGGGCAGTGGACCGAGCCAGAGTCTTCCCTTGCTTTTTAAGACCACATCCTGGTCCAGCCATCTGTCTACAAGAGAGACAGGACTGAGCACACCTCCACCTGCAGGCCCTTCCTCCACCCGCCTTGGTTGGAACCTCCTGGGCCGCTAGACCCCTGAGTATGGTGCTTGTTCCCCCTCTTGTGGCTTATCCCTGTCTCATCTTTGTACATCGTCTCTTCCCAGAGGTCCTGCCAGGCAGGTCCTTCCCCAGCCAAGTCCCTCCAGAGCCGAGCTTCATGCCCCCAGTTCTTCTGCCTGGCTCACTTCAAACTGCAAGTCAGATTGTATTAAGCTTTTGATTCTATGGCAAAACACCCCAGAAAAACAACTTAAAAGAGACAGGTTTATTTTAGCTCATTACTTCATACGTGTCAAAAATAAGAGAGTGGCTGTTGGCTCAGAAAATGAGCTAACACCAAATTACCCTTTAGAAAAGAGTTTTATTAGGAGAGAGACCCTCCTGGTCAGAAGAGGTAGGATCCAGCCCTAAGGTGGGAAAGCATTAAAAAATGATAGTACATCCTATCAGAAACAACATGATGGAGCCTTAAAGGGAAGGAGAGGCTTCCCTGTAAAACCTGGAGAGGAGATTTTTTTTTTAAGAGGGATAGCTTAAAGTGAGAGAGAGCCATCATGGACAGAAGGAAGCCCAAGGAGAGCCTTAAGAGAATTCACACAATGAAGGAAAATATCTGACTTTTATATTCTTTTGGGGGAGGGGGCGAGAAGTTCTCCCCCATGGGATTCAGTTCAATACAGCACAGCCCATGTAACAAGGGCATGGAGGAGCCAGGGACTGGGTAGAACCATAAATTAGGAGCTGCAAAGCCACAGAACTGCATGGCTTCTTAATGCCCCATCCTAGACAAAGAGCAGCGTGGAGGGCAGGGGAGGAGGGTTAGCAAGATTCTTCAGTCTACGGGTCTGTTCTGGATTCCTAGAGTGACCAGCATATTTCTTTCTCTCTCTCTCTCTCTCTCTCTCTCTCTCTCTCTCTCTCTCTCTCTCTCTCTTTCTCTCTCTCTCTCATATGTATGTTTTGCCTTCATGTATACACGCAACCCCTGTGAAGGCCAGATAAGGGTGTCAGATTCCCTGGAATTGCAGTTACAGATGGTTATTAGCCACCAGGTGGGTGCTAGGAACCGAACCTGGGTCCCTGCAAGAGTAGCCAGTGTGCTTAACCATTGAGGCATTCCCCCAGCTCCAACAGTATCTTGAAAAAATTATATTTTTAGTGATTATATTAGAATTCCATACAATGTATGCTGATCGTGTTCACTCCCCTCTCCTATTTTCCCCCAGATCTGCCCCCACCTGCCCAATTTTGTGTTCTCTTTTTTCTTAAGTCCATCAAGTCCAATTTGTGTTGCCCAAATACTGTGGTATGGGTCCATCCCTTGGAGCCTGGTCAGCCTACCCGTGGTCACAGCCTTAAAGAAAGCTGGCTCTCCTTCTCCCAACAGCTGTCAGTTGTCAATAGCTCCTCAGCTAGGTCTGGAGCTTCTTGCCCACCTTCCCCGCCATGCTGGTTTTTTTTTTTTTTTTAAATCTGGCTTGAGATTGAGCAGATCTTATCCATGCTGTCACAACTGACATGATTTCATATGTACAGCTGCCATGCTATGTCTAGAAAACACTTTCATTGTAGTAATCCACTGCCCCTTGCTCTTAAAATCTTTCCATACCCTCTTCCACAAAGCTCTCTGAGGGGGGTACAGGGTGTTATATAGATGTCCTATTTAGGATTGAGCATTCTGTAGTCCCTTATTCTCTCTCTGTTGATCAACTACTACAAGAAGAAGCTTCTCCAATGGAGTTTGAGAGATGCACTAATTTATGAGTATAATGATAAGTCATTAGGAGTCAGTTTAAAGCTGTCTGTTTAGCAGGATAATTGTAATAGGTTTTTCCTCTAGGTGACCAGTGTCTTAAAGGGGAAGACACATGATATAACAGAATGGAGGGTACAGTTAAGGCAAAGCTGCTCTCCTCACACAGCCTGGAAGCAGAATGAGAGGAAGCAGGCAACCAGGCATGCCCCAGTGACTCCCTTCCTCTGGCAAGTCCCCACCTCCTAGTAGCCCAGTCCGCTGTAAACGGGATCAGCTGATCTAATAATCCCTGGACAAGAGGGGTTGGGTGCTCTAGGACAGTGTATGGCTTTGCTATGGGGAATACAGGACTCTGGGGCATCAGGACTTGAAAGCACTTAGAAAATCTAGCTATAGCTCAAAACCAGAGACTTGTGGGGAAGGAAGCTTTGTTTATAAAGTCCAGGCACTCCTACAGTATGTAGGGACAAGACTTCAGGGGACGGTGGGCTATGTCTCCTTTGCCTTGGGTTTGTTTTCCTATGCACCCCCCACCCCCAGCACACTGGATCTGTGTGTTTTAACCCTCACAGCAGGGACTTATTAGTTCTAGAAAGTGCTGTGGCCTGATCTCTCTAGATACCTGGTCTTAAAGCAGGGAGGCCCATTAACTAACTGTGTCGCTAGGATTCTAGGTATGTGCCATCACATCTTGTTTTATACAACACTGTAAGTCAAACCAAGGGCCCCATTCACACTAGGCAAACTACACCAACAGAGCCAGGTCCCCAGCCCGTTTGGGAAAGTGTTAATCTCTTGAAGCTAACATCTTGCCCATCCTGTGAATGTGCATGAGTTTTAACTGCATTTTTTCTCAGATCCTGACTGCCTGTCCTGTGAGCCAGGCACGTGTGAGGGGTTTCACTTTCATCGCTTCCACATCTCTGCAGGGCATACTCTTACTGAGTTTTTTGAAGCAAGATGAGCTTGAACACAGAGGTGAAGTGTCCTATAATGCCCGTGGCACCTGGCACAGGGGACCCAGAATCTAAAAGACAGGTACTGGGAAGGCCACTCCCAGGAACTGAAAGCTTTAGCCAGGATCCCAGGGTGCTTAGGAGTGTTCACAAGAACTGGGGAGGCCTGGAACCGCTTCTCAGAGCCCTGCAAGCCACCACCATTGGCCCCTTCTTTCTCCCCTAGGTTATGTGCTCCTTAGGAATGCTCAGTACTCCACTGTATATGCATATTTCTGATTGTGTTCATGTGAAGTATGTACATGTATATGTACATATGCAAATGCATGCACATGGCTTTGAGAAAGGGTCTCTGTTGGCCCCAGCTGGCCTGGAACTCACTGTATATACCAGGCTGGCCTCGGTTTCACAGAGATCTGCTTCCTGACTGCTGGGATTAAAGGTGTGCACCACCACACCCAGCTCACCTTTTTTTTTAAAGGGTCTCTCACTGTCACTGACCTGGACCTTACTGATTGGCTAGGTTATAGCCATTGGCCTACATTTAGCCATATATTATTCAAAGCACCCATTCCCTCTTGTTCAGGGATCATTAAATTAGCCCCTTGGTGAGTTCATAGCCTATCGGGCTACTAAGCAGTGGGGCCTCGCCAGAGGAAGTGGGTCTCTGAGGGCATACCTGTTAAGGTTACATCTTGTCCCTCATGCCTACTTCTCTTTCTGCTTCCAGGCTGCATGTAGTGAGCAGATTTGCTTTACTACTCCATCCATTCTGATATATCGTGTGTCTGCCCTCCAGTGAGTGCCAGGGATCCTCCTGTCTCTTCCTCCTCAAGATTACAGTCATGCACCACCCAGCCTAGTCTTTTTTCTCACATGGGTTCTGGGGCTGCAGCTCAGATCCTCACACTTACAGCACAAGCACTTTACCAACTGAGCTTTCTCTCTAGCCTTTCAGTACTTCTGAGGCAAAGAGTAAGAGAAGCCTGCTAGGTCCTCGCTGGAGCTCAAGTTGGATTCATGTAGAAATCCACATAAACACCCGTTTATGGGTAGATTAGTGCAGCTGGGCCAAGCCCAACTGCAGCCTTGGGTGCAGGATCACTTCCCTGTACCCTTCTGGCACTGTGTTTCTCAGGCCTGGAGAGATTTGACTTCCCACCATGTCCTAGTGCAACACTTACAGACAGGGAACCTGAGCTGTTTCCCAGGCATGTCCACAGAAGACTTTAGAAGTTGGGCAGGGTGCCCAGCTCTTCATCAGGCCTATAGAAATCAGGCTTCCAGTCAGTGTGTGCACCCATGGCCAGGACTGCTGATTGAACTAGATCGAAGTGCCTCTCATAGCCCCTTCACTGAGGGACCCACAATCGATGACTGCTTTATTACATGCCACACATTTTAATCAGAATCAATAATTTTCATGATAAACAATTAAACAATTATTTCTCCCTCTGTGGAGTTTCTCTGTTGAAATCAATGAGCTGCAGGAACATGGTGTCAGCACATGATATCCACTCAAGGCCAGGGCCAGCCCCAGGTACCCTGCACCCTGCAATCTAACCCTGTAAAAGCCAGTAATAACCCAGAGGTGCCCCACCTGGCACCTGCCCACCTCCCCTCTAGAGAACTCAGTATATTTTTGTCATGTGTTAGACTCAGGTTGACTGCAAAGGCAAAGAAATTAGGTATTAACCATTGACTGAGCTCCCAACTCACAGAATGCAAAGGAGCTCGAGGTGCTTGGAAGAGCACCAGCCTGTGATACCAGCTGTCATTCAGAGAGACTCACCATGATGGTAGGGACCAGGGTCTATGGAGGCATGTGCCTCTGGTGACTCTACCATGTGAAAGAGCTGGGATCTCCAGACAGATCTGAGCTGGGTGCTTCTAAAGACAACTGAAAGACAACCTACCCTTGTCTTGGGAGACAAGGATTCAATTTTCTTTCTTTGTTTGTGTTTAGGTTTCGGGGAGGAAAACACGAATGTGTGGATGTTCAGAGTATAGGGCTGAATGTGTGAGGCTGGGTGCGCATGGAAGACAGACGTCAACCTCAGGGATTAGTGTCATGCTGTTCCTCAGGCACCATCTATCTTATTTTCTGAGACTTTCACTGGGACCTGACACTCACCTGCTAGGCTGGCTGGCCAGTGAGTCCTAGTGTCCCTACTGCACTGGGATTACAAGCGTGCGTCAGCAGGGAGCGGTGTCTCATGGGTCCCTGGTTTTGTACTTCTGGTTGCAGAAAGGCCAGCACCCCCCAGAGAGCTCCTCGTACCGCAGGCAGAGGTAACAGCACGAAGCCTCCGGCTCCAGTGGATCCCTGGCAGTGATGGAGCCTCCCCCATCCGGTACTTCACCGTGCAGGTGCGAGAGCTGCCTGGAGGAGAGTGGCAGACGTACTCCTCATCTATCAGCCACGAGGCCACAGCCTGTGCTGTGGACAGGTACTGAGAGTTAACATGCAGCATTTGTCTTTCTGAACCTGGACGTGTTAGTCACTTGTCTCAATCCTACAACAAAATACAGACAAAACCAGAAAGGAAGAAGGGTTTATTTTGGCTCTTAGTTTGAGGGTACAGTCCATCATCATGGGGAAGGCATGGCGGCAGGATCATGAGGCAGCTGGACACATTGCATCTACAATCAGGAAGCTCCTTTTTGGACACCTCGGCCCAGGGAAAGTGGTGCCACCCACCTCAATCAACCTAATCTAGGTGCTCTCTCCTGGGCATGCCCAGAGGCTTATCTCCAAGGGACTTTAGATCCTTGGTTGATAATCATATTAACCATCACACTGGGTTATTTCATATACTTAATTTCAATACTTAATATATTTCAGTCAAAGGTTTCCTTAGGACATTTTCTTATAGCCTTAGTTGTGATTGGGTGAAGCTCCCCTCCCCCGTCTCCCTGGCCCTGGCCCATTCCTGCTGTGTCCTTCCTCCTCAGTATCCCTGCTCCTCTCTTGTATCATGGGTATTCTATTGCCCCCCCATCTCCTCCCTTGAAGACTTTTTCTTCCTTTCATGGACCCTTTTCTAGTTTCCCAGTCTCTACTCCACTCACCCCCACATACATACACATGTATATTAGAAGGTAGGAGCTAAGATCTGCATATAAGTGAGAACATGCTGAGATGCCAATTAAAAACTGAATTAAAGTAAATAAATAAATGATGTAAAAATAAAGACATTAAGGGAGACAGAGCCCTCCTTATGCAGCTAGGACCCCACCCAAGGGTCTCCGCGCTGAGAGTTCCAGCTATGTCCTCCTCCAACTCACAGAGCAGACACCAGAGAGACAGCCTTCTGAGAACCACGCCCCTTTCTCTGATGACACTCCCTCTGCCAGGGACCCAGATTCCTTGGGGCCAAGAACCTGCTCCGACTTTCTAGGTGTGCACTGCATAGCTGTCTTACACACACACCCAAGGACTAGGGAGGCAGGAAGAAAGAGGCTGAACCTAGACATGGGTGCTGAGTGTACCCCAGTACCCTAGAGGCAGGTTCTGGGAAGTGGGTTGTGCAGAGTACATGGGTGGTAAGGGCCAGAGAGACGCCTCTAGTCTTTGAGGTTAAACAACTCCATCCCTTTGTGTAGGCATCAGAAAGATGGGACAGAAAATGCCATGTTTTCTGAAGCTGCCTGAGTTCTCACAGACCACCATGCTTTTACCTGGTGTTGCAAAGGACAGGTGTATTCAGGACAGGTGTATTCAGGACAGGTGGTTTCATTTGGTGGGGAGGAGACTTCTCATGTTCCTAATCAGCAAGAAACAGGATAGATGTGGGCCTGTGACTAGGAAGCCAGCAGTCTCAGGCAGTGTCCTGAGAAAACAAAGTTTTGTCTGGTGAGATGGTAGAGGCCGTACTAACTAATAACCCCTACAGGTTCTGCTGACCTTTATCTGTCACAGGAGATCTGCTAGTAGAAAGAAGACAAGAGCTTGACCCTGTAGATCTAGTGGCCACAGCTCCATTCAAGCGACTGTGCCCCACAGTGCAGCAAGATGTGGGATGACGGGGCTGGAGAGATGACTCAGTGGTTAAGAACACCGGCTGCTCTTTCAGGGGCCCGGGGTTCAGTTCCCAGCACTCACATGGTGGCCCACAACCATCTGTGACTCCAGTTCCAAGGGATCTGACACCCTCTTCTGGCTCCTGCAGGCACTGCACTCACATGGTGCAGATACACACACTCAGGCAAAACATCATACACATAAAAAAGATAGACAACATTTTTTAAATTAAGGTAAAAGAAGGTGGATTGAGACGTGCTATCATCGAGGACTCCTGGGTGGTGGCTAAGGCTATTGGACTGTTATGGGGACTGTTAAATATAAGATAACAATAAACCTGCAGTGGTCAGTCAGGAAAGGAATATGACACACAATTCCCTTCAGAAATTTAGTCTATTAGGAACAAGGTCTAAGGCCATGTTTGGGCCTTAAGATGGAAGGGAGAGCATCAGAGAGAAACAATATAATATATGGAGATTGAAACATAATGGGCCTTATATGGAAGGAGGAGCTTCTCTTTAAAACCTGGTGAGAAGTTTTATTTATTTTTAATCTTATTTGTTATTTTTATTTTATGTGCATGAGTATATCGCCTGCATGTATCTAAGTGCACCTGTGTGATGCAGTGCCAAAGCAGGTCAGAAGAGGGTGTCAGATCTCCTGAAACTGGAGTTACAGATGATTGTTAGTTGCCATGTAGGTGCTGGGAATTGAACCCAGGTCTCTGCAAGAGTAGCCAGTGCTCTTAACCACTGAGCCATCTCTCCAGAGCTCCCTCCGATGGGAAAGAAGCATGCTATTCTTGGAAGTTCATGATACCTAGAATTAGATCTGTTATAAGTTGATGTATAAAATGTAACAGTATGCATAGGGGCTTCTCTCTAAAGTTGAAAAGTTCAGGGGAAAGGGTAACATCACTCTGAACATGCTTCCCTAGGGAAGTCCCTGAGCTTGCTTTAAGCTGACCTACCTAGCAAGGACCTCAACTCTCACAGTGCTTTGCATCCTGTCTGGGACCCTAAACTGGCCCTCTAACGTGGGGACCACCATTGCTGTCCTGTCTCCGTGCACCGACAGGCCCACCTGTTGTTCTTAATGTCCTTCTATTTAAATTTATTTATTTTTATTTTATGTGTATGAGTGTTTTGCCTGCATGTATGTAAGTGCACACATGACATTAATGCCTTCAGAGCCAGAAGAGGGTTTCAGATGATCCCCTGGAACTAGAGCTAAGGATGGTTGTTAGCCCCTATGTGCGTGCTGGGAATCAAACCTGGATCCTCTGCAAGAGCAGCTGGTACTCTTAACCACGAGCCATTTCTGCAGCTCCCTTTATGTCATATATTGGAGGGTCTGTTGGTCAGTCCCTCCCAGAGCTAAGGTCCTGTCTAATAGGTCAGGGTAGCCTCTCACAGAAATGGAAACATAGAAGAAAAGACATGACACAGGACTTCAGAAGAACAGAGATCAGAAACCTCAGGAGGGTTCCCTCTTCTTCAGAGCACCCCACTACCACAGGTCCAGAGCATCCAGTCAGAAAACATCAAGTCTGACAGGGAATCACCTCATGAAAAGCAGGACTTTGGGTAAAGCCCACAAGTTTGCTGGCTGCTGGTCCATGGGTCTTCATTTCTCCCTCTGAATCTGAACACACAACAGGACTGATGTTTAAACCAAGCGCATTTGTCAGGGTTACACATGGCTTCCAGAGCCTTTGTCCTTCATGTTGTAAACAGTGTGTGTGTGCCCTATTTGGGATGCAACCCAGGACTGCAGGCATGCTGGGCAAGCACTGTACCATCGAGCACTGCCATGGTGGAGGACTCTAAGCAGGTTCTCTGTCACTGAGCCACGCCTCAGCCCCACATAGGGGGATTCTAGGCAGGTGCTCTACTACTGAGCCACACCCCAGTCCTTCACTGGGGGATTCTAGGAAGCACTCTGCCAATGATCTACATCTCAGTCTTCTTTTTAATTTTTGAGAGAAAAAATTAAAACTCAGCTCTGTAGTCCAGGCAAGCCTTGAAATTTGCTTCTCCTGCCTCATCGTCCTAAGTAGCTGGGATCACAGATGTTCATCACTAGGCCCAGATGAACAGTTTCAATGTCTTTGAGGTAACTAACTACAAGCAGCAGTGGGTAGCTTTCAAAATACCCAAGACCTATACATGTTATACGGTAAACAACACTAATAAATGAATGTACAGAGCTCTTCACGTTTCCAAGACCCTGAATTAAGCCCCAAGAGAGGGGCACGGAACTCCTGGTTATGTCTTACCATCCACTCCGTCCCGCTTTGGCACTGGAGGTCAAAGTCAAGCTTGTGATCACCAGTTGAGACACACATGTATGCTGGGCTCCTGAGTTTGCAGAGCAAGACGTGTGAGAGCATTCAGATAGACGCCTGTGCTGTGAATTCTGCTCATTTCCTGAATCTTGGAGGCTTAGAAGAATTGAGGTAACAGATATTATCTCAAAACTGTCCCTTATGTCTGAGTGTCAGGTTTGGACGGTGACGCATGAGAAACGAGAAATACACAAGAGTCAAGGGATCTCCCCACTGCATGGATGAACTTCTCGGAGTGGCGGTGGGGGGATGGCAGGGAGAGAAAGCTTCCAGGAAGAGCAAAGAGAAAGCAGTGTTTATTAATTGCCTGCTATGTGCCAAGATCATTAGAATCCCTGAGGGTGATTAAATGCTCACAATTGATCTCAGGGCTGTGGTCTTCATTTCTACAGGTTAAAGAAGGGAGACCCATAAAGATCAGATGACTCACCCGAGTCATTGTGGCGCTAAATTTGGATTCTGCTTGGCCAACTCTGAAGCAAAGGTTTAGGTTTCCCTGGGAGACTGGAGAGAGAAAGAGGGGATTCAGAGGGCCAAGGGTCTTTCCTTTACCTGGAAATCCTTGAAGCCAGCCTTGGTGCAGAGGGGAACTTGGCAGGGCAGCAGTGTATGCTGGAGGCCTGGGCTGGAAGGGATTGGGAGCTGGGAGGGGGTGCAACTGCGTTCAGGGAAGCAGCTCTGCAGCAGTGGGCGGGCCTGTTTGAGCACACCGGGATGCAGCAGGGTTAGCTTGGAGCCAGGGACCAGGACAGGGGCCATGGTCACTGGTCACCTGCATCTCACATCTCACTGGGGTATAATGGGCTGTTCCCTGCAGGGCCTCAAAGTCCCCCTTCACCTGTTTGCAGAGTGCTGGCCCTGCTTCCTGCCAATACCGTTAGCTCTGTGGATCCCATGCATTTGCATCTGCCCTAAGGCTCCCAGATGGAGAGGGTTCATCCATCCTTGGTGAATGAAGTCAGCCTGGCAGACCCCATCTGCTGCAGGACCATTTCCTGCACCCCTTTGAGCTTAGCCTCATTTGTCTCAGAGCCTGGCTGGTCTGTCCAGGCACCTGTCACACAACACTTACTACACAGTGTTCTGTGTCCCTTAGGGCTCCCACCCTAGGCAGGGCCATGGAGAAAGTGCTTGGGGAAGAGTGCCATGTAGCCCCACTTAAGAGCAATGACCTCTTGCACTGTGCACAGCTGAAGGTGGTGTCAGTTCTTTCTGCAATACTCTCAACATGCCCGATGTGCCTATTTATCTTTAATTTTATTTTTTCTTTATTCTTGAGAATTTCATACTTGTGTGTACAATGAAATATGGAAATATCACTCCTCATTTCCCCCTTCCAGCTCTTCCCATAGCCCCCCCATGTGCCACCCTTCCAAGTTCTTGTCTATCTATTAAGATATATATATATATGAAAGCCACTAAGCCCAGTTAGTGCTGCCCATATGTGCATGGGTGTGGAACCATCCACTGGAGCCTACCAGTGGCCACACATCCTCAAAGAAGACTGATTCTCCCTCCCCTAACAGCTATCAACTACCAGTAGTTCTTCAGTAAGGAGTGAGGCCAGGAGATTGTCTGCCAGATTTTTAATTGGCTCAGTCTTATGCAAGTCTTGTTCAGGTAATCACAGTGGAGCCAGCAAGTCCCAGCAATCATCCTGTCTTCACCCCACCTGGACCTAGTGTTGGGGTTACAGGCTCATGATCACAGCCAGCTTTCACATACATGCTGGCGGTTTGAATCAAGTCCTTGTGTTTGCACAGTGGGCACCCTTACTGACTGAGCCAACCTCCCATTCCCACAACAGCTATTTTAAGTGAACATTTACTACAGACCTGAATCTTCTAAGTGCCTCACAATACGTATTTAATCCTGGAGATCTCATTGTTGCCCATCAGTTAGCCACCCAGTTAAAGAAACAGCCGCAAAGTGACTCGTCCAAGCTTGGCTGGGGGTGAGAAGTGGGGAGTAGACTTCAGAACCCATATTTTAAAGGACCCCATGCTGTCTTCAAGAGCAAGAGAAGTCACGGGCCTTGCAAATGCCCACTGCTCAGCGTGTGAGGCTGGGGAGCAACAGAATAGGCAGGCATTATCACTAAGACTAGACACAGTGACTTCTTGGAAGCTGGAAGCAAGTGAAGTGGTTTGTCTTAGCTAAACAAAAAACTTCCCCAGAAACCGACAGCAAAGATGACTGGGACCCGAGCAGCTTTTCTGTTAAGCCGAGTTAAGTCGACCAGGGACAGCTCTCCTGTTTGCTGCTGAAGCTAGGCCTTTGGGGGTCTAGGAATTGGCAGGACCAGTTTGTTCTAGGGGCTTTGAGGAAGCGCATCTTTTGAGGCAATGGAGAAGCACTCTAATCCAACTACATCAGAAGGCAGGGGAGTAAGAAAGTGCCTCTGATAATGGAGTCTAAGCAAAAGTACAGTTCTCACCTCAAAGGGGTAAGAGATAGTTTATTCTGGAGCTAAATATGAGTGACCACGGCCCAGGGGCACAGATCAAGACGTCGTGAATACCGTGTTCCATGCTGGCATTGCAATGAAGTTTTTATAGTAACAAAACAAAGAAAATCCTAAGTTAAGGCACTTTTCAGATACATGAGTGGGAACATCAGCTAGGTGGGTTACAGCAGAGCCGGGAGAGCTCTGTCAGAGGCCTCAGGTGCTCTCTGATGACGCTCAGCCTTCGGACTGGGGAAGCTAGGGGTCTGTTTATACATTCCAAAAAGATTTACCTACTAATCGCAGGGATGTTAGGACACTCATGCACACACATAGGTAATAAATGGCTATTTAGGGATCTAAAGACAGACAGGATAACTTGTTCCTACTGTAACAGCCCAGCTTTGCCCATAGATGTTCTGGGCAGTCAGCTTTGAAGAGTGGCTTTTTTTCCTGGTAATTAGTTTTAGTTCACAGAGGTTTCTAAAACTGGTTATTGGTTTCAAAGAACAGAGTATTTTCTTTAAACCCAGCATTTCCTAACATGCTGTGTGACATGGCAGTGGGCCACTGTTGGCTGTGGCTGAACTCCACACTCACAGGTGTCCTCAGCCTCTGGTCCTGCCACTTGGTTCCAAAGCCATTAGCTCACAAGGTGGATTGGCTGTGAGGAATGGGGGTATTTTGGGGGAAGAGGAAGGCTTTGCCCTAGGGTAGTAGCCAGAGATGCTCAGGCTTGAGGACAAGGGGCCCAGAATCGCCAGTTCCTCTATCTCTGGTCTGGGATCTGAGGGAAGATGGTGCCATGTGTCCTGATAGGAAGCCGTATGGCTTCCCTGCCTGCGTATACAGAAGTCATGTCTGTGACTGTCTGGGAAAAACGGGCCAGACACAAATCCAGGCTGGGTTTCGTCACTTAGGCCATCTGCATGGAGAGTCTGGCCTGAGTCTCTGTCTTAGGGTGCATAAGAGACAGGGATGGGAGGATTCAGTGCCTGGGGGCAAGGAAGGAGGGAGGGAGGGAGGCCACCTAGGGTCTTTTCTCTGGTTCTTTTCTCCAGGTAAAGAATTATAAGACAAGATAGTGTCTAGTCACTGCACATAGCCAAGTTTATTGAAGCACAAACAACCCTCCACACACCACCCACCCACATGGGGACGGGTCCAGAGTTGGAGCTCAGGCTACCCCCCTGAAAGCCTGGCTTTTATATTCTATAGGGTAGAAGGAGGGACAGAACCTGCCTCCGCTTTCCCCCTTTGAATCGGACAGGGCAGGATGCACGTCCTTGACTGGTGCATTCATGTGAAAACTGGAACCTGGCTGGATAGAGCAAGGACAGGAAGTTTGAAATTCTCACCAGAGGGAGCCTGCCAAAAGAGCCAGCTTTAGACAAGAACCTAAAGTGGGCCATCTTCCATGAAAGCGGAAGTAACTGGAACACAGCTGAACCTCATCTGGGGCCTCCTTCCCAGACTGTCTCCAAATTTATAACTAACAGGACCCTATTCTCCTTCAAGAGGGAAGGGCAGGGAGAGAAAAGGGAGAGAGGGAGGAAAGGAAGAAAGGAGAGTCATAGGAGGAGACAGACGGAAAACAGGACACAGGGACAGGAAGAAAGAAGGAGACAGGCAGAGTGGGTTTGAAACACCATCAGGGTGTGCCTGGGACCACCAGAGCTCTGAAATCTCCCCTGAGGCAGTTCTCATAGGGACAGATGGCCTGGATAGTCTTAGGTAGAGTGACGTGCAGAGTTGCTTCAAGACAGCCCTCTATGCCCTTTCCCCGTTCTGACCCCACCACAGCATTTGCGAGGCCCCTGGCGGGAGTCAGTGAATTACCTGTCTGTCCTGTGTCATCTGTGAAATTGAACATGGATGATCCTTCTGGGAGCACATCCCTAGTGCAGGCTGGATGGGGCAGTACCCACCAAGGGCTTGGAACAGCATGGGCTCAGCACCCAGAGGGAGAAGCGTCCCATGGGCTACTGGCTGACACCTTGGTGAGTCTAGAGAGGCTGACTGACCATGACAGAACTCATGAAGAAGCACTGGAGAGGTGGGAGGGAGGGGTGAGAACTTAGCCTTGCAACAGGTGGAGGGTTGATCCAGCCCTCCCCCAACACAACCCAGCTCCACCCCTCTCCATGGCCCAAGGCAGACAGCAAATTACTGCTGGGTGTCATTATGGAGATAGCAAATGTCCACTGGCCGGAGTACTCGCACTGACCCTCCCTCCATGAAACTCACTCTCTCTGGGCATTACCACAGCCAGGGGATTCTACGGCCAGGAAGTGGTTCAGAACCTCCTGGGTACAGGCTGGCCCTCTGCTCAGCCAGGACAAGCCCCCTGTGTTTGACTGCCCTCTTTCCTGTTGCAGACTAAGGCCTTTCACCTCCTACAAGCTGCGCCTAAAAGCCACCAATGACATTGGAGACAGTGACTTCAGTGCAGAGACGGAGGCGGTGACCACATTGCAAGACGGTGAGCCAGCCTGGGTGAATGCACTCACTGCTATGTTGAGGCCAGAGAACTTCCTCCTAAAGAGAGAGACCCCTCCTAAAGATCGAGAGCAGAGTAGAAGAGTTGCCAGGGAGGTTGACATGCAGCAGACTTCCATTAGCAACCAACAGCCTGGGGTGTGCCTACTGCACCCCGCAGTCATAAATCAAGGCCTTAGAGGCCTTCCAGATGGAATGGGACTCTCTTTGATTGGCTTCCAAAGCCCTCATCCATTAGAAAGTGAATAATTCATGGAGATCGTTAAAAATAAATGCCAGTGGGTAGTTGGGGCCAAGTGGGTTCCCCATTTTGCTCATTCACAAGGCACTTCTTTTGACAGTAGCACAGGTTAGTGGTGGAGGGGAGTTACCCTCAAAATACCAGGTAGCTTCTTTACCCCCTTCCCACCTCAGAGGCGCTAGGCCTGAAGACACATTATCATTCCATGACCTGATCCTGTGGAGGCCATGGTGAACCCCAGAGACAGCTCCATCAGACACAGAGACAACTTGACACGTGGAATGGGAAAAGATGGATATTGTGCAATTGGCAGATTAGCCTGGAAGACAGAGCACTTAGTTCAGCTGACAGTGCTTTGTGATAGCTCCCAAAGCCGGCCCCAGAGCGTCTTGTCTTCCACTTAACACACCAGTGCAACCATTTCCAAATGGGCCAGTCCCCAGCCGCCTCCCCTATGACCTTATGTTGTTTCCCCTGCTCTGTTCAGAACCTGGAAGTTTACTTTCTATCACAGAGGCCTCAGGCCACCTGAGGGACCAGCCAAGGGGTAGAGGCCAGCCATTTTAGCTTTTCAATCATACTCAGCCACACTCACACACACACACACACGACCAACTCTCACCTCAAAGGGAATACAAGACGGTTTATTCAGGAGCCAAATATGAGTGACCGCAGTACCTGGGAACACAGATTCAGGTTGCCCCAATATCATGTTCCAACATGTTAACAATTTCGTTGTTTTCAGAGTGACAGAACAAAGAAATTACAAATCAAGACAATTTTTAAATATATTGCTGAGAACATCAGGTAGGCACGTTACAACAAAGTGGGAAAACCTCTGCATTAGACCTCAGATGTTATCTGATAACGTTTTTTAGTCTTTGGGTTATAGAAGCTAGGAGTCTGATTGTACATTCTAAAAGAATTTACCCAGTACTTACAAGGATGTGAGATCACACACATAGGTGGGCAATAAATGGCTATGTAGGAGCTAAGATAGCCCAAGACAATTTAACTCTGGACCTGCAACATCCCAACTCTCCACAATCACAAAAGTTCTGACCATTCAATCAGCCTTGTAGACTGTTTAATATAATGGCTGAGCCCAGAGAGGGAACTCTAGGCCTCATAAAACGCTGGAGAAATGAATCATCATGAGAGTTTCTAGAAGCTCAGGTGCAGCGATAGGGGGAGGAAAAAAGTGGCAGAAAAACTGAGAGCATGTGTCAGGCTGGCAGGAAGCTGGACAGCCCCAGGCACTAGCTCACAGATGGGGTAGAGGAAGAGAAGGAGAGGCAAGCCCTTTCATTCACTGCTGAGAACCCCTTTAGAAGTCACAGACTGAGGAGATGACTCACTGGGTAAAGTACTTGCTGCTTAAGCATGAGAACCTGAGTTGAAATCCCCAGGGGACAAAGTGGGGCTGGAGATAGGCAGCTCCCAGGAGTTCGCCAGCCAGCCTGGCTGAAGTTGCAAAGGGAACCAACCAGATTCAGTAAGAGACCCTGCTTGAAAAACTAAGGTGGAGAGGACCCTTCATATGTTCCCCCAATGGCAAACAGACCAGCACACACATGTGCTAACATGCACATACTGCAAGCACTCACCAAGCACACATAACAGTGAGGGTGAGGCGGTCACAAGGCCAGCTGCATTTGAAAGCTCCAAATGAAAGCTGAAAACCTCATTCATTTTTATCTTGCATCAGACACAATGAAGGGGATATTTGCAACTCGGCACTAATTCTTAGAAGAAAGAAGCCAGACACACAGCAAGCTGCTTCATTGTTGTGTTATCTCTGACAAACACTGGAGTGTAAGATCTCTGGCTCCTGGTGACCTCGGGGAATGGGCCTTTTCTGAAAAGCTATTCAAGAAACTCTCCATCCTCCCCAGGCCCCTGCTCAATCCTTTGATATTCAAATCTGAGCTTTTGAGACCCCTATCTCATCATCTTCCTTGTCTGAGACTTGCAATTTCCCTTTGTGGATGGATTTGCATTGTGTTTGTGGCCCTTTATCTTCCTCTGTCAGGTAGAGATTGACAGGCAGGAAAGGCCCTTCCCTAGCAAGCCAAGGAGGGGCCTTTGAAAATGTGGATGGCTTTCTAATCTTTTTTGCCATGGGAGGGATGGAACCCAGGACCTTGCTCATGTTAGGCAAGTGTTTTACTGCTTAGCCAGGACCCCCACCCCATCTCACTGGGAGATTCTAGGCACGTGCTCTACCACTGAGCCTTGCCCCTAATCCATTAGTCTTTTGACACAGGGCCTTAGTCTATATCCCAGGCTGGTCTTGAGCTTGTGATTCTCCTGCCTATAACTCCAAGTGCCAGGATCACAGGCATGGTAGTTCCCAGTCACACATTTTCTTACTAGGATGATTTATTTTCCAGCCCAAGGACGCTGTGAGACCCTGTTACTATTGTCTGTTGCGCATGGTTCTCAGGGTAGATAAAGGTCTACAGTAAAGTCAAACTAACTGAAGTTTACAGAGTGAGGTGGAGAAAACCAAAGCTAGAATGTGACTGAGAATAGGTTCTGGCAGGTCCAGAAGAGAATCACCCAGGGACAAGTCTGGGATGAGAAATGGACAGAGCCAGGTATCCTTCTGGGCTTAGGGAACAGACCTAGTCTAGCCCGGCTCCAGGAGAATTTATTGAATAGGCTATTGTGGTGTTCATAAGATGTGACTGAGGACCCTCCCTCCTCCCAGCATACACCTTGGCAACTCCAGCCAAACTTCTCAAATTCCCTCCTACTGACCAGCTAGGCGGGGTTAATGACGCACTCGCCCAGAGAGTTAGCTGTTCGCACCTACCCTGAGCAGTGCATGCTCTCTCTCTCTCTCTCTCTCTCTCTCTCTCTCTCTCTCTCTCTCTCTCTCTCTCTCAATCCTGGTCTGGAGCCAGGCATGCCAGCCCGGTTCCCCCAGCCTCTCGCCCCAAGATGAGGGGGGCTAGCATTTCTCCACTTGTGGGTGGGGAGAAGCTAGTCCCATCTGGTCTTCTCTCAATAAAACTGGGTCCTATTAGCTCCCATCAGAGTTTCTGGTCTCTCTTGTCCTCTGCATCTCTCGAACCCAGAATCTTACAGTGCTCAGGGGCCTTACAGCTGGGGAGACACAGATGCCCTAACCAGCAGGGCAGCAACGAGAGCAGAGACTCCTCGGGAACCTGGAATGAGAGGGACAAGAGATACACGGAGGACCGACAAGACAGTTTCTCTGATCAAATCGGCAAAGTTTATTTTTTCCTTAGGTCTTTATATACATATTGGAAAAGCAGAAAACAATCATTGAAAGGTATTGAGGGAAAATTGCCTAAATAACAAAAGCATTCGCTAAGCGAAAGTCAGATCACAGGTAATTTTCTGAGGAATGTGCACAAACAACCTTTCCAAGAAAGAGTGATTGCTGATCAGGTCCAGGAACTTTCCAGACCATGATCACAAGCCATGCTGGGTTTTTCAGATATTGATAAATCTTAACATTGGGTCTGGTTGGCTCCTGGCACACAGAGGTCAATTCAGTGCACAAAAGAGGACCGTGTAATCTGGAGAGAGCACAGGAGCTGGGGAAGAGGCGCCCCACACCTGATACAGGGCAAGGCTTCTGCTGTGGCCAAGACAAGGATCAAACCAACCTTGTCCTTCTAGAAACCAGAGCAGGAACGCTGCACCTCCTGGGTCAGCTGCAGCCCTACCTTTGCCAAGAGTCATATTGGTGTTTCGAACCAAGAGCATAGTGACCTCAGTGTAACCCACCTGTCCCATTCAGGAGGAGTAACTGTCACTTAAGACCTCAGAAACTGTTGCCTGGCTCCCATTCCTTAAGATCTAGAAGTGCAGGGACAGTCTCATCCGGCAGGGGGCTCCCAGAGTGCTGTGGGTGGAGTGAGGGGACCCACAGAGGAATCCAACTCACCTGGATACCCCAGTGGGGATACAGGCAAGACAGTGACCCAGGAACCACGCTTGTCCTAACTGAGCAGGTGAAGGATGGGTGGAAGCACCCCAGGGAGGTTGGGCACTCCACACTGAGGGGCGTCGGAAACCCGACAGAACCATTCTAATCTCACCTTCTTCCCTCTGCTGCCTACAGTTCCAGGAGAGCCTCCAGGGTCTGTCTCAGCAACACCGCACACTACTTCCTCTGTTCTGATCCAGTGGCAGGTAAGAGCCAGGGGACCTCAGTGGTTTCTGAGATGTGCTTTCACCTCCTGGCTCATTCAGTCAGGACAACCCTACAGGTCCACACACAAGCTGAGCCATCTGGGTGAATACACAGAAGATAGCCTAGCCGTGCTGACAAACCAGAAAGGAAGGTGGGGGTCAAAGGGTCATTTCTGGAATTTCTGGGAAGACTACAGAGCCTCCAGCTGAGGAATGACAGCAAGAATCTGCCGCCAAAGGACTGGTCCAGGGTCGGGGCTTTCCCATGTCCAGCGCAGTGGAGACAGATGCTTAGCCCCAGCCAGCAGACCAATGAGCCTTCAGGTTCAGCACAGTAAGGGGAGAGGGGCTGCACTTCTGGTCAGTGAGGAAGACTCCCTATGCCAGAAGCAGGCCTGCCCCTCTGAGGAGTGGGGAAGTCCTAGAATCTACAGGGATGGGCAGATTCTATGGGCTGTGTACAGAGAGAGTCATAGGAAGGCCTGCTTGGCCGAGCATGGCAGTCATGAGCCTGTGACTAAAAAGGAGAACTAGGTGATATAAGACTCTTCATTGAGGTTGACAGTGTCATCAAGGGGGATGGCAGTTGCCAGTGTGACTCAGGGGACAAAGGCACCTCAGTGATTCTTTGTGTGTCACCCAGGAATCTTTTCATTGCTGTGACAAAATACTTGAGGCCAACAGGTAAGAAAGATTTATTGAAATAGTTCATTTTTTCAGGGGTTCTCGTCCAGTACATTAGAGCACAGCAACTTATGGTAGTCAGGAAGCAGAGAGAAGCAGTGTGTGCCGCTGCTGGCTAGCTTCTTCCCTCCCCCTTTGCACTCCCTCTGGGCCTCCAGAGCTTACAGCATGGCACGACTTACACACAGGAAACAAGAGGACAGTGCTCTGGTTGTGGCCAGTTGTTGACCGCATCCATGCACTGCCAAGGGGATGTTGGAGGGGAATGCAGTGGAAAGGAAGGACACTGAATAGAAGACCCACCTCTCCAAGTCTTCATTCGTCTCTTCCCTCCCCATGGGACTGTGTGATGATGGATTTTGATTGTCTACTTGATGGGATTGAGAGGCACCTAGAAAAGTAGTAGAGCCTGCCTCTGTGTGTCTGTGAGGGTGTTTGCAGACAGCATTAGCTAAAGGGGGGAGGAAAACCCCCCTGAATGTGTGCAGTACCACATCAGAGGCTACGGCAAGGATGGAATTAGGGACCATCCGGACATTCATTCTAAAAGGATTATTTATAGATACCTGAAAGAAAGGAGTACCTATGGGTGGCTGAGGATTAACTCTTGGGGCTAGAACGTCCTGCCCAGAGTTGGCCTCTGATATGAGCCTCCAAATGTCTGGACAGTGAGTAAGTTGGGAAAATGTGGGCAGAATGGGCAGGTGAGCCTTGTGGCCCCACTGTGATTCAAGCATTGTACACAGTTCAGATCAGAGACCTTTCAGAGTGCAGGAGGCTGGAGTCTGAGCTGGGAGGAAGGGGGACAGGGAGAAAGAGAGCCAGGACCTTATAGTCAGCTAGTAGCCTCTTGCTCCTAATAAGTCCTGCTCACCCAGAAGCCGTGTTGTCTCTTGGTGGCCTAAATGTCAGGTGTGCTAGCTAGCCTCTGTTGTCAACCTGACACACTTGGGAAGAGGGAACCTCAACTGTGGAATTTCCTCTGTTTGATTGGCCTGTGGCCATGTCTGTGAAGCAGTTTCTTAATTGTTGAGTGATGTGGGAAGGCCCATCCCACCTTGGTTGGTTCCACCCCTGGGCAAGTGGGCCTATGTCATATAAGAAAGCAGGCTGAGCAGAGACCAGAGGAGCAAGCCAGTAAGCAGCACTCCTCTGTGATCTCTGCTTCAGTTCTGCCTCCAGGTTTCTGCCTGAGTTCTCTTACAGATGAACTGTGATGGAGAGGTATAAGTCAAATAAACCCTTTCTTCCCCAGATTGGTTTTAGTATCTTATCATAGCAATAGAAAACACACTAGGTCCGATCCTACATTAGTTACTTTCCTTCTTGCTGTGACAGAATACCTGACAAAAACAACTTAAGGGAGGAAGGGTTTATAGTGGGGAGGCATGGCGGCAGGAGCGGGAGGCAGCTGCTCACATTCATCCACAGTCAGGAAGCAGAGAGAGATGAATGCTGGGGCTCAGCTCGCTTTCTCCTTTTTATTCAGTCTAGGACCCCAGCCCACATTCAGAGTGGTTCTTCCCTTCCAAGTCTAGAAATTCCTTTACAGACAAGCCCAGAGGTGTGTCTCCTAGGTGATTCTAGATCTTCTCAATTGAAAGTATTAGCTATCACGGACTACCATTACACCACATCTGAGGTACAAAAGTGAGTTCAACCTACTGAAACTTGATGCTGGTCACTTACAGGTGGGGCAGAGAGCAGGACTTTAATAACCAGGGTTTCTGAGGAAAGTTTCAAACCTCTTTCCTGCACTGATTGAATGGCCCCACCAAGTGGCAGCTGCTCTAGAGAGAACAGGATCTTGCAAAGTGACAAAAAGACATTTCCTAATGTTTCCTGATGACACTGGCAATCTACTGCCATGCACCTGACCTTCTCTAGGTTTGCAAGAGTGTAAGGGAACAGGAAGGTGTCATCCTTGGCTCACTGACATATCAGGGCAGGAACAAACAGCAAAGACCTTGGACTTCAGCATGCATTCAGGGTCCACTGTGACCTCAGAGGCCTCCCTGGACAGGTCCTTCCTCTAGACACGGTAGAGGACCACTGGTGCAAGGACTCTGACATCCCACATCCGTATGCCCCCTGTTCTCAGCTTCTGCCCTGACTTCCGTTAGGGGCTGGGCTAGAAGGTTGTTCAAAGTCCTGAGTGCAGGGCCTCTCACCCTTCCCAGACTTAATCAGGCATTTAAAAAAAAAAAAAATTGGTCTTCAGGGATGGAAACACAGCTCCACACTGTCGCTCTCAGCAGCCTGAGAAGTTACCTGAATCTTTAGGAGCCTGGACTCAGATAAAATGGCCTCAAGGCAGAAAATAGTTTCAGGTCGAGCTGGTGTGAAGCAAAGTTGGAATTTATTTACAAATAGAAAGGAGATTGCTCAATGGTTATTACACTGGCTGCTTTTGTAGATGACCTGAATTTGGTGCCCAGCACCCACATGATGGCTAGCAGCCATCCAGAACTCCAATTTCAGGGTATCTGACATCCTCTTCTTGTCTCTGTGGACATTACATGCATGTGGTGCTCTTTCATACATGCAGGCAAAACACTCATACACATAAAATAAAAATAATGAATAAATAAAATTTTTTTAATATAGAAGTATTCTGGGCAAGTAAGTAAGTAAGCCACACCCAAGAGAGTGAGTACGTGCTTCCCAAAGACGAGTATGATTCAGTATCTTCATGGTGACTGTATATAGAATATTGGAAACTTCTGGAATCTCATTGCTTAGTGGGTTTCCTTTTTTTTAAAAAAAAGGTTGTTTTAAAATGTATATGAGTGTTTGCCTGTGTATGTATGCATATGCACTATGTGATTGCAATGCCTACAGAGGCCAGAAGAGAGCATTAGATCCCCTGGAACTGGAGTTTCAGGTGGTGCTGAGAGCTGAATCTGGGTCCTCTGCAGGAGTAGCTAGTGTGCTTAACTGCTGAGCCATCCCTCCAGCCTCTGCTAGGTGGGTTCTTGAAGGCCCTCCCCTCCTCTACCTCTGTGTCCCTCTTCTATAACTCCAGAGACCACAGTCTGATCAAATAAAACCAGGAGCCACTAGGGCTCCACAAGGGGGTTAGGACATGTGCTTTTACTGTAAATGGGATTTGGAGTTAGATTCCTAGAAAACTGCAGGTTTTCAGCTAGGAAAGGAGAAAAGCCTTGCGCTAATGTTCATTGTGTTCAGATTCTTGAATCTCAGTCTGAGAGAGGCTTTAAGTGACTCTAGGGTGAAGGGAACTTTCCTTTCTCATGTCCACAATTTTCCATCTTTTTAATGCTGCCTCTTCTAATTACTGTGCCAAATTCTACTAGAAAATTAGCATTTTGTAGATCCGGCAGTCAGCCTGCCAATAACATGCACAACTCTTTTCCCATAAAGGCTGCGAGTACTCTGAGCAGAGCACATCATCCCCTCCCAACAAAGCGGCTGTGGCTGGAGCCGCTGCCCGCCCCAGTCCCCAGCAGCACAGGCTTCAAGCTCCCTCCAGGGCGACTGGACATCTCTGCAAAGTAGCAGGGAGCCTCACCAAAGGAACTTGGCATATGTGCCTATCAGCTGTGCCCTCCGGTGCCCCAAAGAACAAACAAATTTCAAAAAACCCAGAGCAGGAGGTGGTCCATCCGATGCATTGTGAAAATAAATGCCTGTCGACTAGCAGGCATTGAGGTACAATTAAAATTATGTGTAATTTAGTAAAATCAGAGACTGGAACAAAGAAAAGGGAACTAGGTTTAAATATAGATTTGCATTCCATGTGACGTACCTTACCTGTAACCTTTTGTTTTTTGAGCAATTTGCTGAAAAATGCAAACGTGGACTACAATTTCAAGACTGTGGGCCCTCTCTATTGTCTTCCAACAGCAGGGTGCTGGGCATCAGGCTTCTCAGTGGGGAGAATCAATCTCTGCCTTTTGTGGGCTTCAGTTCTGTTTGAAGTCCTGGGATTCGAATATGCTTCCCAGAAAGGAGTGTAGTGGCTTTTGCAGTAAGCAGTATTCATTGCAGGGTGGGAGGTTTTGGAATTGATCACAACAGTGGCCATCTGCATCAGCTCTTTTGCACACCACTCCCAAGCTTGGCCCCTCAAGCTACTCTGACTCCTCCTAGGGAATTGCTTTAGTTTCTTTTCTCCTTGCTGTGACAAAACACCTAACACAGAGAAATTTAAACTGGAGTCTTAGTTCAAGTCTGAGCACTCAGGAGGCAGAGGCAGACAGATCTCTGGAAGATGGAAGCCACCCTGGTCAACAAAGCAAGTTCTGGGCCTGGTGGAGCTCCCAAGAGACGCTGTCTTAAGGAAAAACAAGAAGAAAAAGAAACAGCAATTTAAGAGAGGAAGGATTTGGGCTTACAGTTTGAGAGCACAGTCCATCATGGTGGGAGGCACGGCGGCAGGAGCATGAGGCAGCTGCTCACACGGCATCTGCAGTCAGGAAGCAGAGAGAGATGGATTCTGGTGCTCAGCTCGCTTTCTCCTTTTTATTCAGTCCAGGACCCTGCCCATGGATGGTGCTGCCCACATTTCAGTAGGGGCTTCTACCTCAGCTAATCCAGTCTAGAAACTCCTCCACAAACATGCCCAGAGACTTGTCTGTTTGGTGATTCTAGAGCCTGTCAAGTTGACATTTGCCGTCTTGGGGACTTAGATAATACTAGTGAAGGAGACGCCCTGCTCACCTCTTGCACAGGCTGAGGGACTCAATTTCTTCCTCTTCTGGGTGGAATGGCTGCCAATGCAAAAGTAGTGTGGTCTTGGGCATCTGAAGCCCAGATGGCTTGCTTCTCTTTCTCTCTTGCAACATCATGCACAGAGGACCCATGTGCTGTGCTGTCGGGCATTCATGGGAAGACAGTAGAAGAAGGCTACAGACTATGCCTGGAGGGACAACTGAACACATTTGGCAAACTGGCTGGGTCTCAGCAGGAGCAAGGCAGGGAGAAGTTCTAGTCTGGGTAAAGACTCAAGTGTGACCTCACAGTGTGGATATGATGTGTCCTTCAAAAGGCTAAGAGGGCGAGTGCTTGGTTTTGCATGTAATGAGGGTTCTGACTACTCCATTGATGGATTCAGAATTGGAAGAGACTATTGGGAGGTGGTGGGATGTGGAGGACAGGGCCTGAGTGTAGGAAGTATGTCACTGGGGACATCCCTCTGTACATGTGTGTGTGTGTGTGTGTGTGTGAATGAACTGGGAGCTTTTGCCAGTAAGTCCTAGCAATCCTCCTGACTCTGTCCCACTCTTCTGCCCACTGCAAGTATTGAGGTTATAGGTGCTTACAGCCACACCTGGCTTCACATGGGTCCTGAGGATCTGAATTCAGGTCCTCAGTCTTATACAGCAAGCTCCCTCATCCACGGAGCCATCTCCCCAGCCCAGGTCATACCTTTGAAGGGTGTCTCACCTAAGTCTTTCCTCTCTGTCTGTCTCTGCTTCCTGTCTACCATGGGGTGAGCATCTGTGCTCCCCAACACAGTGTCCCCTGCTGTCATACTCTGCCTGTCTTACTATAGACCCAGAAACAAGGGAGCCAAGTGACTCATGGACCAGAGCCTCTGAAACCATGAACCCAAATTATCCCGTCCTCCTTCCATGGTGTTTTCTTGGGTATTTATAACAGTGTAACCCCATTGCTTGAATAGTGCCAAAAAACTGAGATTAGACCAGGAGTCCCCCAGCTATCTGTTTGGGAGCAATTTCACTCTCCTCCTGAGAGCCTTTATTGGTAGCTCAGTGTTTGAAGTTTACACAAGTTTCCATATGCTAAGTGCTCAAACAGTGCAAAGCACATGGGAATTTTCTCATCATCGTGATGTGAACGCGGCACAGCATGCCCAAGGCCATGGCGACTGGCCTAGGAACAGACTTCCTTTGATGTATGTAGAAACATAAAAGGAGAAGCTATCCACTAATCAGTCTAATCAGTCTTCTTCCCAGCATCCTGGGAGCAGAATGCCCTCTCCTCAAGCCTCTACATCAACAAAGTCCAAAGAAGTCTGCTAATTTTTAGTGAGCCAAGTGACAAGAGCCTGTAACTATTAGTGGGCAGAGCACTTTTGTCTTTAAGGGCCAAGGGGATCACTACATCACCATGATGAAAAGTCTAACACATTGAATGTTCAGTGCTGTGTCTGTAACCACTGAGACCTAATTTCAGAGGAACCCCATGATCCCCTCTCTAAGAAGTGGAGGTCACAGGAATGTAAATGTAAGGCTAGACTCCAGGGGATCTAGGCAGTCCCACTGGATTTAAATTTGAGTCTCAGTTCTGCCTCATGCTCCCATGTGACCTCAGATAAATGATGCATCTTCCTGAGTCCCAGGTCCCCTCTGCAGCATGGGGAGTGTTCCTACCAGAAGCTTGCCTCCCAGCAGGGCAGAGAGAATGTAGAGGCCAGAAGCTTCATGACCCAGCCTAGTGCTGTCAGGCAGCTGGATGGAAGGATGCTGTCTTAGTTACTTTCTTTATTGCAGTATCAAAATATGTGACCAAGGGAACTTAAAGGCTCATACTCCCAATGTACAGTCCATCGTGGTAAGGAAGCCAAGACAAAGGAACCAGAAGTGGCTGGCCACATTGCACCCGCAGTCAGGAGGGAGGGGTGATGCATGCCTGCACTCAACTCCTTTCTGCACTTACACAGTCCACGATCCCAGCCATGGTAAATGAGGCTTCTTATTCCAGTTAATCTAATCAAGATAGTCCCCCAGAGGTTTAACTAGAAGCTTGATTCCTGGGTGATTCTAGAGCTCATCAAGTTGACAAATAATTGAGATGAACCATCATAGATGCTAATGAGGGAGCCCCGCTCCTGTCAGTGCAAGCCCTGCCTCTACTCAACCCTGTTACTCTGTCACACCATCCTTCATGGATTTCCCCAGTACCGTCCTCCATCCACTATACTGAGTGATGCTTCCCTGGCATGCTGCGGCCATGCTGCCCACATTTGAACAGGGGACTTTTGAAAAGCTATCTTGGCCTCCAAGTCTGCCATTGGGTTTGAGGTGGGAGTAGTCAGAGAAAGACAGCATTAGCAGGGGCCGTCAAGCTTCTCCCCACACAGGCAGCCAGTCCGTGGTGGAATGATATTCAGATAGGAGTCATCTGCCCTCCATCATATCATATTCTACAAGAACTTGTCGCATTCAAAGTCTCTCTCAGATGCTATGAGGATACAGAACTGAGCATGAGGCAGTCACAAGCTTGTGCTCTGGGCCATGTGCTGGAAAAGAAGCTTCAGGCTGAGGACAGGGTGGATCAAGCTGGGTGCCAGACTTCTGTCAGTTAGGATACAGGCAGAGTCTGAAAGTTTAAGCATAGTGGGGGCCGGGAGGGAAGGCCACAGGGCCAGGCCTTAACTCCAGAGCCTGAGCCACCCATGCCCTCTTGGACTGGTAAGATCCACGGAACTACTGTGCTGGTACCTGGAACGACTAAGGCTGTCCATTTGTCTTCCATAGCAATGCCAAACTCCAGAAATAATAAGCAAGCTAAACTCAATCCAGAGCACTATGCAGGCTGTCCCTAAGTCTCTACAGAGTCACCAGGCCCTAGATGAGTGACACCCCCCTTTGCAGGAGCTGCTTATGACTCCCAGTATCTGACACTGTAATGAAACACCTGAGAGAATTCAAAAAGGTTCATTCCACTCAGCATTTTCAGGTTCCAGTCCAAGGTCAGGGACTCATCATTTTGAGCCTCTAGTGGAGCACACATACTGAGACAAAGTACTTACCTCAAAGTCAGGGAGCAAAAAGAGAGGAAGATATTAACATCCCACAATGTCCACCAAGGGTATGACCTTCCTGTGACCTAACTTTCATTGACTAGGCCATCATCTAATGTTCTCACCTTGGGGACTGCCCTAGTGATCATTAACTGTCAACCTGACACAGCCTACAACCACCTGATAGTCTCAGTTGAGTCACTGTCTTTATCAAGTTGGTCTATGATTATGTCTTTAGGGGATTGTCTTGATTGCTAATTGATGTGGGAGGACGCAGCCCATTGTGGGCAGCACCATTCCCTACACAGGTGGGCCTGGGCTATATAAGGAAGCTAGCTAAGCATGAGCCTAGGAGCAAGCCAACAAACAGCATCCACCCTCCATGGTTTCTGCTTCAAGCTCCCGCCCTGATTTCTCTCAGTGATGGACTTGGCAGTGTAAGGCAAATGAACCCTTTCCTCCCCTAAGTTGCCCTTTTTAGTAAACTAGGACAGAGACGTTTGATGACACTCGTTCAGACTGTAGCAGACGTCTGTAGACAGATGTCTGCTAGGAGAGGGCCACAGTTTGACTCTATGATATCTGGAACTTCTGATGCTACCTGTAGCAGACATGACCTCAGCTTACTGTTGGCTGTTGCTGCCCTGTGGGTAGAAGGTACTTGACCTCTTCTTTTACATCCTCTGAACTGACTAGAAACATTTCAGTATTTCAACCTCTTCCCCTCCCAACTCTCAAATCATGCACACAGCCAAAGCTGCAGACCCACGTTAGATCCCCAGCAAGGTCATTTCCATTTTCCGAGCATTCTGCTGGGAAATATCAGTTGATATTTGGGGTGAACAAAATCCAGTCCTCCCCACATCCCCACTGTAACTGCGTTCCCTGCCTGTGCATGTTCTGCAGAGTTGGCCTGGCCTTGCCATCTTCCCATTGGTGTTATCTCAGGCTGACGGGCAGGCAGGCTTTGAAGGTGACCCTTAGGGTGAGATTGTTAGGCTGGCACTTAAGCAGCACAGTGGCAAGCTTTTGATGTGCCCATTCACCCTCTGTTCTTGCTGATTTGAGTCATCCCAGATCCCAGAAATGGAAGCATGTGCCTGTCTCATCTGCCCAGCTGGAACTCTGCCATCCCCACCTCCCACCAGTGTGAGTGAGGATTATACCAAGACCCTTGGCAGGGCCACCTGACGTTATCTGAACTGCAAGAGCAGACTCCCAGCATACTGGTCAGTGCTATTGAACAGAGACGTGTTTCCCTGTCTCTTTGTCAGGAAAGGAAGGGCCAAGCCCCCAGGATCTTGGAAGTCCCTGCTGACCCTTGCCTGGCAAAGGGCTCCTTATTCATGCATCGTCACCCAACAGGTGCCAGTGGCCCAGGGAACCACGAACAGCTATTCCATAGACTTAGAGGAGGCTCTTTCCCGCCGGTTTACTGAGTTAGGCTGTAAATCCTTCTGAAAGTCTACCATGTGGGGAGCATCACAAAACCTGGAAGAGTCCTGGCCTAGGGCAGTGGGAGCTCACCTCTCAGGCAGCCTCCCCACTACAAACAGAGGAACACCATCCCTGACCTAGTCTTTGCCATGATAAGCAGAAACCCAAAGGGTTTCACCACTCCCTAGGAGATGGCTCACAGTTCTAACCATGGTGTCCAGGGTTGTGCAGAGGTAGCCACAGAGCCATCCCAGGTCCCTCTGCTCCTAGTTATGCTAATGAAAAGTGAGAGAAGGAAGATGAAACAGTCCTTTATCAAGCAACTGTCTGACTACACTGGGGCCCAGTTTCCCACTGTTTGGGACTGGAGCTGAGGCAGGGTCATTCCGTTCTGTGGTCCATGGTGTCCTGGGAGCTGGGGCCAAAATCCCTAACTAATGTTGAGACTCTGTCAATCACTCTGATAAGGACCACCAAGACCCAACAAGTCTACCCAGGCACCCAGTTACACATTGCTACCCCTGTTGGGCAGTTGTGTGCTGTGCACCTGCAGCATTTGAGAGACAGAGAGGAGGGTGACGGGGAGCCTCTGACCACTTTGCACACAGACCTGGGGCTTCTGGATCCTACATGTTCACAGCTGCCATTTCCAACAGCATCTTCAGTGTGACACACTCACTGCCCTCCCTGACACACATTTGTGTTTGCAGTTGGTTGTCAACCACATCAACACACTCATTTCTGACTTCCTGATTGGCAGCCTTGGAGGGCGGGGATGGAGTAGTTGGAGAGCTGAGGACACTGCACACTCCACATCTGAGTGTTCCATCAAGTAGCAAGCACTCAGACTGGAAGAAGTCTGGTCTCTGGGTTAGGGACAAGAAAATGATCAAGTGGACAGCAAAGGCGTTTGGGATGCTGGGTCAGTTATCACATGCTACCACAGACCAGTGAGATTTATTGCCTCACAGCTCAGGAGGCTAGAAGTCGAACGACACAACAGAACACTTCTCCCTCTAGGAAAGTCCTGGCCTTTCTCAGCATCTGTGGTTGACAGCAATCATTTGCATTCCTCTAATCTCCATCTCCATCTTAGCACACCATTTTTTTCTCTGTGTGTGTGTTTGGGTCCAAATGTCCCTCCTGTTATTAGGACACTAGCTATTATATTAATCACATTCCTAAATCCAGTGTGATTTCCTCTTAACTAATTCTTATTTTTAACATTTTATTTATTTTTATTTTATGTGTTTGAGTCTTTTGCCTACATGTATGTAAGTGCATCATGTGTGTGCAATGCCCATGGAAGCCAGAAGAGGCCATTGGATCCTGAGGACTGGAGATATAGGCGGTTGTTAGCCACCATGTAGGTGCTGTGACCTGAACCTGGGTCCTCTGGAAGAACAGTCAGTGCTCTTGACCCCTGAACTATCTCTCTAGCACCCACCACCCAAACTAATTTTGTTTGCAAACAAAAACAAACAAACAAAAACCAAATAATAAGGGTCATATTTGAGGCTGCACCTCCAGTTTGCTTACTGTTTCTAGATTCACTCCCCGCCCAGAGCGAAGCTTCCCCCCACCCCCCCAGAGCGAAGCTCCCCCTCCCCACCCCCCAGAGCGAAGCTCCCCCTCCCCACCCCCCAGAGCGAAGCTCCCCCCCCACCCCCCCCAGAGCGAAGCTCCCCCTCCCCACCCCCCAGAGCGAAGCTTCCCCCCCACCCCCCCCAGAGCGAAGCTTCCCCCCCCACCCCCCCAGAGCGAAGCTCCCCCTCCCCACCCCCCCAGAGCGAAGCTCCCCCTCCCCACCCCCCAGAGCGAAGCTCCCCCCCCCACCCCCCCCAGAGCGAAGCTTCCCCCCCACCCCCCCCAGAGCGAAGCTCCCCCTCTCCACCCCCCAGAGCGAAGCTCCCCCTCCCCACCCCCCAGAGCGAAGCTCCCCCTCCCCACCCCCCAGAGCGAAGCTCCCCCTCCCCACCCCCCAGAGCGAAGCTCCCCCTCCCCACCCCCCAGAGCGAAGCTCCCCGTCCCCACCCCCCCCAGAGCGAAGATCCCCCTCCCCACCCCCCAGAGCGAAGCTCCCCGTCCCCACCCCCCCCAGAGCGAAGATCCCCCTCCCCACCCCCCAGAGCGAAGCTCCCCCTCCCCACCCCCCACAGCGAAGCTCCCCCCCCCCACCCCCCAGAGCGAAGCTTCCCCCCCACTCCCCCAGAGCGAAGCTCCCCCAGCCCTGTGCTCACACTGTGCTCTCCCTCCTCACCTCAAAGACTTAATCTGGGTACAGGTGAAGACACACGTCTCCACACATGCCATCTGAATACGGCTCCTCATCTGTCTCTAAGCCTGGGAGGTCCTGTCTTTTCTTTCAGGTCCCTTTCAATTTTCAAACCTGGGGCTCGAGAGGTGGCTCAGTGGTTAAGAACCCTGGCTGCTCTTGCAGAGGACCCAGGTTCAGTTCCTAGCACACACATGACAACAGCCATCTGTAACTCCAGTTCCAGGGGATCTGACACCTTCTTATGACCTCCAGGGCATTTTACACACGTGTCATACTTACATCATGCAGCAAAACACTCATAAACATAAAATAAAAATATAATTTAAAAATCAATACTTCCTTTATATGTGTCTCTGTCTGTTTCTGTGTGTGTGTGTGAGTGTGTGTGTAGGTACAGGTATGTATGAGCGTGAACATCTTCATGTAGAGGACAGAAGACAGCTTCAGGTGTTATTCCTTGGTAGCCATCAACTTGAGTTCTGAGGCAGGGTCTCTCCCTGGCTGGACTCGGCGTCTAGGCCAGGCGAACTGCAGGGACCCTCCTGTCCCAGTCTCCCCGGTGTTGGGGTTACAAGCACACACTACCATGTCCATCTGTTTACATGTGTGCTGGGAATTCAGGTCCTTGTACTTGCAAGGCAAGCACTTTAGTGACTGAGCCATCCTCCCAGCCCTCCTCCTTGGTTTTTAACAATCCAAATCCATGGGCTTGGAGCTGGTGAGATGGCTCAGTGGGTAAAGGCACTTGCCTCTAAGCCTCATGACCTAGATCTCCAAGACCTACATGGTGGAAGAAGAGAACCAATTCCTACATGTTGTCCTCGGTCCTCCACACCCATGCTGTGGCACACTCACACATGCACACACAGAGACACATACCCACTAAATAAACGTAAAATAATGATGATAATAATAAAGAACTGTATGGGTTAGGGTTCTCAAGAGAAACAGAACTGATAAAATGAAATACATACATATATATATATATATGTGTGTGATTCATTAGATTGGCTTACAGGATAGAGTCTGAGTAACAATAACTGTCGCACACTGGAGAGCCTGAGAAGCCAGCAGCTGCTCAGTCCACGAGGCTGGAGGTCTCAGCAGTTCCAGTCTGGTGCTGAAGGCCTGGAGGCTTCCTGGAAATCTGCCAGTCTTCAGTCTACGTTGGCACCCTAAGAAGTTGGCTCTAATGCCACAGCAACGAGATAGGTGAACATTCCAGTGAGAGAACACAAGCAGGCCAAGCAAAAGCCTCCCTTCTGCCCTGTCCTTTTACATGGGCCACCAGCAGAAGGTTCTACCCACATTTAGGTTGGGTCTTTAAGATTCAAATACTCTGAAAGAAAGTCTCTCACATTTTAGTTTGTTCTAGATCCAGTCAAGATTAGCCATCACAAGAACCAAGGACTTGAACTAGTGACTGCCACACATTTGGCAGGTTACACCACCACATCTCCCACAGGGACCGGCTCTGGTGACACCCCAGCATGACTGAGTGTGTGATGTCTTTGCAGCCTCCTCGGGATGAGAGTCTGAACGGCCTTCTACAGGGCTATAGGATTTACTACCGGGAGCTGGAGTCCGAGGCAGGCATGGGGCCCGAGGCCAAGACACTCAAGAGTCACTCTGCTTTACGAGGTGAACTCACAGGTGAGCAAAGTCCTTCAGCCTTGAGGGAGGTTCACAGGTGACCCTCGTGTGTCTGTCTGCTCCATGGAAGGCATGCTGGGAAATATCACAGAGGACTGGGGCAGGGGGAGGTCTGTGAGGGAGTCCATGTTCAGTGTGAAGCGTGCAGTCACAGGTGGAGACAGCAGACGCCAGAGCCTGGATCTGGAAAGAAGGTGCCAGTTCTTCAGGGACACACTGTGTGGAGCTGGCCCGGCGCTGATGTGGAGGTCACACTCATTTCATCCAAGGGCCAGCCGCCTTTCATCTGAGGGTGATCTCTGCTGGGCCTACACCCCACCAGAGCCCCTGGATCTATTAACAGTCAACTACTGAAGAGACAGCTTGACTGAAGAAGGCACCTGTCCCTAATCCTGCCCATACATCCCACCTTCCTTCTCCCTGGAAGGAGACTGTCTCCAGTGCAATAGAAAATACTCTTTGCACACATCTTTAATCCCAGCATGCAAGAGGCAGAGACAGGCAAATCTCTGAGTTCCAGGCCAGCCAGGACTACACGTTGAGACCCTTCATTACTTTTCTGTTGCTGTGATAAAACACAGACCAGAAGCAACTAAGGGAAGGAAGCATTTAATTGGCTCACAGGCCACAGTCCATCATGAGAGAAGCCAGGGCAGGAGCTCAAGTCAGGAACCTGAAGCACAGACCATGGAGGAGCACTGCTTACCGGCTTGCTCCTCCTGGGCTTGCTTCGCAAGCTTTCTTACACAGCCCAGGCCTACCTACCTAGGGATGTTGTTGCCCACAGTGAGGTGGACCCTCCTACATCAATTAGCAATCAAGAAAATGCCTCACAGACATGGCCACAGGCCAGCCTGATGGAGGAAATTCCTCAATTGAGGTTCTTTCTTCCCAGGTGACTCTAGTCTGTGTCAAGTTGATAAAACCAACTGGCACAGTCCCTGTCTCCAAACAACAACAAAACCCCTACCTTGCCTAGGGAGAGGGTGGAAGAACACTTCGGAAGCACCTTCCTGCCTCTACCACCCCATCAGGCTAGGAAGCTGCCTAGTATTGACTCTCCCAGCATGCAACAGGCATCTTGCTCCACGCCATCCTCTCTACCAGGGCCACATGCAGAGGGCAGTACCTGTGCACACATGCTTGGCACCAGCAGGCTCTCAGACATGGTACCAGGGAATGATCATGATGGAATCTCTCAGCGGTGACTCACACTCTGACCACACCCCCAAAGGTGTCCCTTGCTGATGATCAGATGTCTGGCACCTCTCTGGTCTTTACCATCTTACCCCATTTTTAAGACTGAATTGAAACTCTTCCCCCATTAAACATGGGCTGAGGATGTGTCCGTTGACAAAGTGCTTGCCTAATATGCATAAAGCTCTGGGTTCTACCCCCAGGAGTGTATAGGCTAGGTATGGTGGTGCATGTCTATAATCCCAGCATTTGGGAGGTAGAAACAGGAGGGTCAGAAATTCAGAGTCATCCTCAGCTACATAAAGAGTTCTAAGCCAGCCTAGGCTATGTGAGATCCAGTCTAAATAAATAAATAAATAATAGGCAGATCAGACTTTGCAAAATACAGGCTCC
Organism: Eospalax fontanierii; assembly: GCA_035773235.1. NCBI lineage: Eukaryota > Metazoa > Chordata > Mammalia > Rodentia > Spalacidae > Eospalax > Eospalax fontanierii. Next base: position 25,801,292 of record CM069524.1, read on the forward strand.
CATGATAGGACTAGGTGCGTACACCTAGTCCCAGAATACTTGGGTGACTTTCTCACTCCCTTCAGAGTAGAGCCCCATGAGTGCCAAAAGTCAGTCAGCTGACAGCTCTGTGTATAGAACAGGCCTGGGAGAAGCCATGTCTGTGTCTTGTCTGCTGTCAACACATCTGGCACACTGGCTGCCAAGTACTTTACATCTGTTTCCTTCCATCAAAGAGTGAGCCTACTGCCACCGGTCTCCAGGGCTGGGTGTCTTGATGTGTAAGGAAGAAGTGTGGTAACCCCCTGGGAGCTGATAGCAAGCATGTAGGAGGCACTGGGGTCTCAGCAGCACCCCAAGGGAGCCATGGGAGCCCACGCTCTGCCCGGTTTCCTCCCACTTGTCGTTTACAGCGAAGTTTTCCCAGCACACTAATTGCCTTTCTGCTTTGCTTACCCCTAATAGCGCAGAGCAGCTTCAAGACGGTGAACAGCAGCTCCACACTGACAACGTATGAATTAACACGTAAGTGCACAGCGCCTCAGGCGGGAGGCCACAGTGACGGAGTGGGTGAGACGGCACTGGACTCTCAGTGGCCCAGATGAAACCAGCCTGGATTAATGGCTCTAATTGCTGAAGTCCCCCTCTCAGAGGGCTACATCTCAGCATGTCCACACATTAGGGGACAGGCAGGGAAACTTCTAGAAACAGAGGCTGGAGGGGTTCACAGTACTGGTGTCTAGCTCTCCTCCTGACTAGAATGGAAGAGAAAGTCAGACAGAGCAGAGCTCCCCTGTGGCTGTCTTTGATCTTCTGTCTTGACTGTCTCCCCCTCTCCCTTCCTCTGTCTTTCTCCATCTCTGTATCTCTGTGTGTCTCTGTTTCTCTGTCTCTGTCTGTCTGACTGTGTCTCCCTCTCCGACTCTCTTTGCCTCTCTCTGTCTCTCTAGCTCTTTCTATCTCTCTGTCTCTGTCTCTCTCTGCCTTTGTCTCTGTTTCTGTCTGTCTGTCCCTCTCATAAACAGATTAAAATATATAAAACAAAAAGTAATTATCTTACCCCTTTTTAAGACTTTCCCCCATAAAATAGTGGACTGAGGATGTGTCACTTGATAAAGTGCTTCCCTAAAACGCCTAAGTCCCTGAGTTTTCTCCCCAGCTGTGTGCATGCACATGGTGGTGCATGCCTGTAATTCCAGCATTTGGGAAGTGGAGGCAACAGGATCAGAAGTTCAAAGTCATCCTCAGCTACTTTACAGAGTTCTAAGCCAACCTGGGCTATGAAAGATCCTGTCATTCCTAAAGAAGTAAATGAATAGATAAATAATAAACCCTGACTATCCATACCCTGTCCCAGTCCCTGTTTCTGGGACTCTGGGAGCTCTAGAGACCTTGTACATCTGGTTCAGATGGTGCAGGTCTTTTTGGGAAACTTATTTCTCTCAGCTTCATATCCTCAAGGACCATCCATGTTTTCGTAATCATGCAGTGTGAGTCAGATTGTTCTTCCTTTTCAGAAATGCATAGCATTCTGTGGTCTGGATAGAGCACGTTTTTATCTGGCCCTCATCCCTTTGACTTTAGCCTGACTGTCACTTCCTCCTGTGTTCCTAGCCACACATGGGTTTCCAGATTGAACTTTGGCAATAACAGGGATCATATAGTATGACTTGGTTGTGAAGAACTGGACTGAATGAGAAAGTAGACACAGAGCAGGTCCTGAGAGTCCCTAAGCTGGACATTGTTAGGTGTGACTGGGACTTCCAACCCCTCCCCCAGCAGTTCCAGTCCAGACTCTCAGGTGCCTCTGAGATCTGAGAGATCTGAAAAAAACTGACTTTTGAATAGATAAGGTCCCCAACCCAGGATTCACAAACAGCTGTAAAAAAGGACTACTTCCTGGCCAGAAGCTTACCTTAAACATCAGTCAGATGTCATGGTAATCCCAACCCCCTTCCCCTAAAAGCCAGGAGGGGGCTGAGGGTTTTTTAAGGCTTTGTGGCTTTGAGGCTGGGAGGAACTTGGGACTTGGGCTTAAGGCTGAGCTCGCACTCTTGCTGAGGGATCTCCTCCATCCCGATCTGGAGCCAGGCACGCCAGCCCGGTCCCCCAGAGCCCCAGCCCCAAGATGGGAGTGAGGGGCTAGCCTCCCCCATCTCTTCAGGGGGCTAGCATTTCTCTACTTGCACTAGCGAGTAAGGTGAAGCTAGTCCCATCTGGTCTCCTCTCAATAAAACCGGGTCCTGTTACCTCCCAGAGGAGTCTCTGGTCCCTTCTTGTCTGCTGCATCTCTCAAACCCAAAACCTTACAGGCATTGCTCCAAGGTTTTAGCCCCATGCCTCCTCCCAGAAAGATCGAGCTTTCACACAGTTCCCAGGTTGACACGATCAAGCCAGGTATACAGGAAGCCTCTTCATAGATGCTGCTCTTAAAGCAGCTGTGGTAAGAAGCGGAGACTGGATCCTCACTCAGCCATGTGGCCTGAGATGTGTTCAAGTCTCTAAGGCCAGGTCTGTGAGGACCAAGGATAAGGAGGCGAAGGGTACTGGGGACCTGGGGTAAAGGCCAAGGGTGTGGGAACAAGGAGTGGCTGAGTCACCAAGCGGGGCACGAGGTAAAGGCCTGGTGTGTACCCACTTTCACCAAGATGCAGTTTTAGCTATTCAGGTGAGATCAGCCACAGCAGCTACCTCAGGGAAGTTTCCAGAATGTTTCATTTTAAATAATCGACAGTTCTTCCTACCAAGTCACTTGGCATGAAGCCTAGGCTGCTTAGTCACCTGCCCACACCTTTCCAGGATACAGTCACTACAACTCAAGGCCCTGTGCTGGGGAGATAGCCCAGTTGGTAAAGTGCTATCACAGAAACTAAGCTTGCTGCCCAGAATTCACATATAAAAGCTGGGCATGATGGTACATGCCTGTAATCCAGCCCCAGAGAGGTGAGACAGGAGGATCTCTGGGGCTCACTGGCCAGCCAGTCTAGTTTAGCTGGTGAGTTTCAGGCATGTTAGAGACCCTATCTCAAAAAACCAAGATGATTCCTGAGCAACAATATCCAGGATTATCCTCTGGCCTCCACATACATGCACACACATGTACACACACATACATACCATCTCAAGGGCCTTTGCTATGTCTGCTTAATTTTCTTTTGTTGTTTATAAGATAGGATATGTATATATGTATGGAGCCCCAGCTGGCCTGGCACTCACTATGTAGCCCAGGCTGGCCTCAAACTCACAGAGATCCACCTGCCTCTGCCTCCAGAGTGCTGGGATTAAAGGCATGTGCCACCACATCTGGCTAATTGATTTAAGTGCCAAGGTCTTCTGTCTGCTGGCTCTTTTCAGGATTGTTGCTAGATCAAGGCAGGCAGGCAGGTCACTGTTGCGATCTATACTCTCCAAATTGAGGGGCCACCTTATTGCCCTCTCACCTGATTCTTCCCACTTGATTGACAGCAGTAGGAAGTGGGAGGCTCCCTACAGTAGGATAGAGACACATCCTGGCCTCCATGGAACAGTCTAATTCTCTCCCCAATCTCTAAGAACAAAGGTGGTCCCACCATCACTGACCCCCATGTCTTTGACCTTGCAGATCTAAAGAAGTACCGCCGCTATGAAGTCATCATGACCGCCTACAACATCATAGGTGAGAGCCCAGCCAGTGCACCTGTGGAGGTCTTCGTCGGTGAGGCTGGTAAGCTCCCACCATCGCCTAGTGGGATAAGAGTCTTAGCAATCAATCAGATCACCTCATAAAAGAGCACTGGAGACTTAGCAGTGAAAGCCAGGTAGTTTATTTTATGACCTTGCCAAGAATGGCAGGTGCTAATTAGACTATCAGCAGTTGTCTAGTGTCTTTAAACATTTTTTATTTTATTTTATATGTGTGTGCTTTACCTGCATCTATGTAAGTGAACCTGTCTGTGCAGTGCCCAAGGAGACCAGAAGAAGGCGTTGGATTCCTTGGAGCTGCAGTTACAGGTGGTTGAGCCACCATGTGGGTGCTGGGAACTGAACTTTGGTCCTCTGCAAGAGGAGCAAGTGTTCTTAACCTCTGAGCCACCTCTTCAGCCCCAAGGTCTACCATCTTCTGTTTGTCTGTAATTGGTTATAAACGGACTCAAGACACTTTTATTATGAAAATGAACCATCAGATTTTGTTTCTTACAGTGACCAAGAGCTGTGTGGCCTTCCACTCAGATGGCAGGCCCCGTGCAGGGTGTCCATGGCCCTGGCTGGAAGGCCTGGCCCAGCAGGTGCTGAAATTCCCTACTCAAGTAAAAAGCCACATTGAACCTTTGTGGTCCAGAGACCTTGCTTAGAATATGACTTTTTGACATCATGAACTCGGTTGGAATTCTCTGTCTGGACAGGGGAAGCTTGGTGTCTGCAGGGGTAGCACTCTGTACCTGTCTCCCACCGGTCTATTACTCCTTCCCTGGGCTTCCATGGTGGCCTGGTGACCTGAACCTATCTGATCTGCGTTCTCCAGATTCCAAAGCTCAAGCACTTTCTTTCTGTTGCTTTATATAAACTAAGAGTTGGAGTTGGAGTGCAGCTGGTAGGGTGCTTGTCCTAGTAGGCATAAGACCATGGGTTCTGTTCCCAGCACCACATAAACTGGAGATAGTGGCACATGCCTGTAATCCCAACACTCAGAAAATATAGGCAGGAGGATCAGAGGTTCAAGGTCATCCTCAGCTACATGGTGAGCTGAACGACAGCCTAGGAAACTTGAGAGTCAATATCTCGAAATAAAAAGGGTTGGGGTATGGCCCAGTTGGCAGAGTTCTTGCATGGCATACTGAAACCCTGTACCACATAACCAGATGTGGTATGTGCCTGTAAGTCCAATAATTGGAAGGTAGAGGCAAGAAAACTAGAAATTCAAGGTCATCCTTTACTGTGTTGGGAGTTCAAGGCCAGCCTGGGCTCACTGAGATCATACTTAAACAAAGAACCAAATAAGATTTAGCTTCCAGGGTTGATTCAAGCAGGAGGATATGGGAGCTGTACTGTCATTGGCCTGCACCTCGGGCATGGCAGCTTGGGACCCAGGGCCTCAGGATTCCTTGGCAGTGTCTCTCGTAAGAGGTCACATTGTCTCTGCTTGCTGAAATATGTGTTGTAAATCTAGAGGAGATGCCAGCCAGGGCCACAGGACTGAAAATTGGGGCACAGTGGCTGGAGAAGCCCACAGCCTTCCATCTCTGAATCACAGCTCTGAGGACAGAGCAAGGATGTGGAGGAAAATTGAGGCGGGCTCGGGGCCATGTGTACGGGAGCTGGGAAGGATTTGGTGCCAGACATGCATGACAGAGTCAGAAAGGCTCCAAATAGTTGGGTGGAAAGAAAGAAGACAAACGTTCTTCTCAATTGTGTATCAGCTACCTGGGAATAAGAAAGCTGTAAGGTTTGTAGCAAGCCTCGAGGAACACATTTTGAGAACATGCAAGTACAGCTGCTTGGCTGGACTCCATTTCCCAGATTCCCCTATAGTTAGGTGTGGCCATGTCATGTGACCCAGAGTAGCCAATGGAATGTAATGGTAACAGGTGCCACCTCCTTTAGGAGAGGTCAAGAGGGCAAGCCTTCCCCTGAAGTCCTCGTCCCCACATGCACCCTAGGCTGAGGGTCCTGGGAGAGGGTGGCATGATGGGCAGTGAACCCTGCATCCGTGACCCCATGGAGTCCCCCAGGAGCAGCTGGACTTTGTATGAATTCAATACTCTGATAGGGTTAGCATCACTTTGGTTTAGTGAGGAAAGCTAGAGATCAGAGGACAGAACTAATATGTATTTAAGATGCACACGGTGCCCTCGGCGGCCCTGCTAGTCAATCCTCATGTGTCAGAATACCTCATTAAACAACCTCAAGAAGAGTGGTTTATTTTCACTCTTGACTTCAGAGGGAGACGAGTATGGCAGAGCATCTCCCATCCTGGAGGCCAGGAAGCAGCGGGAGAGCTTGTCTGCATCCCAGGCTTTCTCCTTCCCCCAGCTGTGTTCCATCTGGGACTCCAGCCTGTGCACTCGTGCTGCCCACACCCTAGGTGGCTAATCCTCTCAGAAAACACCCTTGCACACACACCTGGACATGGACTTTCCAAATCTCCTAGGAAATTTTCCATTTCATCAAATTGACCCATACATTAGTTACTTTTCTCATTGCTGTGACAAAATTCCTGATAAAAGCAACTTAAGGAAAGAACAGGTTTATTGTGGCTCACAGTGTGCAGGCGCAGTCCATCATGGCGGCAGGAGCGTGAGGCGGCTGCTCACATTCATCCACAGTCAGGAAGCAGAGGGAGATGAATGCTGGTGCTCAGCTCGCTTTCTCCTTTTTATTCAGTCCAGGACCCCAGCCATGGGATGGTACTGCCCACATTCAAGGTGGGTCTTCCACCTCAGTTAACCTGATCTAAAAGAAAAACCCTCTCTCTCAGACAAGCCCAGATTTCCTTAGTGATTCTAGATCCTGTCGAGTTGGCAATCAATATTAATCATCACAGAGGAGAAGGGTTTGTTTTGGCTCACTGACTGAGGAATACGGACCATGGTGATGAGGAAGATGTGGAGGTAGAAGTAGCTCAGGTTTTGACAGCAGGACTTCAAGGCAGTTAGTTGCATTGCCTTTGTAGCCAAGAAGCAGAGCTCTTGGACTAGAACTAGGGCCAGGCTATAACTCATAAGGCCAACCCCTAGCAACCCAGTTTCTTCCAACTATGCCATGGCTCCCCAAAGATTCCACAACCTCCCAAAATAGCACCATCAACTGGAGACCAAGTGTTCAAACACACAAAAAAGTAGAGGACATTGTGCATCCAGACCACAGCAGCCGTCAAGACAGCAGTCACAGTGTCCTCCCAAACTTAGAGTCCTGTCCTTACCATTTCACTCCACTGATGGACTCATTGCCCACAAGGCCTCCCATGGGGACTTCCTTGTCTCAACATCCACCGTCATGTCCCGGCTTCTCTATGCTTCAGCCTCAAAGTGCTCCAGAGGACTGTTGAAGTTGGGATCTTCTGTAGGAACAGAACAGTTATACTGAACATAAGTTACAAAGGAGTTTGTTAGATTGACTTGCATGATGGGGGCCGGGCAGTCCAGCAATAGCTGTCTGCATGCCGGAGAGTCTGAGAGCACCATAGCTGCTCAGTCCACAAGACTAGATGCTCTAGTTGTCCAAGCTAGTGATGAGGCCTCAGGAGAGATGCTCTTCGTTAGTGCATGTTAGAAGATGGAAATTGCTGGGTTCTGATATTGGCACAGCATAGCAGCAGCAGCAGCAGCAGATAGGTAGATACAATCACCAGCAAGGGTTGAAGGCAGGCAGGCAGGAAGAAGCAGTCTCTTTTCCCTCAGACTTCCTTATTTCCGGCTGCTACCAAAGTGCCGCCTACTCTAGGGGAGGGTCTTCCTCCCCTCAGCTAATCCTTCCTGAAGAGGCCCTCACAGGCACCCTCAGAGGTAAGTCTGAGTTGTTGGCATGTAGAGTCAAGTTCACACTTGGCCACCACAAGGTCCCTATGGAAGAGAATGTTCCCAGGCCCACCTATGTGGCCAGCGGAGCAATATGTGGTCATCTCTACTTGTTCCTGATGAGCAAGTAGGATCAAGGATCAGAGGAGACAGATCACGTACCCAAGTTCACAGTGGACTGGTCCAGCTGGCCCAAGGACAGGCCTTGCCCCTCCCATCACCCCAAAGTCAAACCCAGGGATGATTAATCTTGATAATACCTTAATAGAACCTAGAACCACCTTGGAGACATATTTCTGGTCCTGTCTGTGAGAGATTATCTAGATTATGTTAATTAAGGTGGAAGACCCACCCTGAATGTGGGCAGCACCATCCCATGGGCTGGGGTCCTGGACTGAATAAAAAGGAGAAAGTGAGCTGAGCACCAGCATTCCTCTCTCTCTGCTTCATGACTGTGGATGATGTGAGCAGCTGCCTCACACTCCTGCCTCCACGCCTTCTCTCCACGATGGACTATGCCCACACACTGTGAACCACAATAAACCCTTCCTTTCTAAGTTGCTTTTGTCAGGTGTGTTGTCACAGCAATAAGGGAGGTAATTTACTTGTCACCCCTGTGTGGCTCAGCAAGGCCCTTCCCAAGGAATACATATACTGCTCCCCTCACCTTGCGTGTGGGGCCGCAACACACTCATTTCTGCCCCTGCCCCCTCTTGCTACAATGAATTTGGAGTCCTCAGAAGTGGTCTTTGCCCTTAGTCCCACCTGCTTCTCTCCACCGTGTCAGAGGTGGCTCTTCTGGGCCTCAAATGATGAACACAGATAGAGCTCACTTTTTTTTGCTCCATGTCTACCCTGGAAAGAATTCTCTGGAAGAAGGAAGTCAGTAAGTCACTGAGGCCCGTCTTTCAGTTAGTCATCACTGCTCACTGCCAGAGCACCTGACTGCAGTAATCTAGCTCAACGCTGAGAGCAAAAATTAACGCGTGGACTTCCAGTAAGAAGCCTTCAACAGGTCAAAGTGCCCAGCCAGTTTTGTTCCCTGGCCCTGATGCATACTCGGGGCCAGAGCTGTTCTTTCACGTGTTGTGTGTATATGTGCACATGTGTGCATATGCGTATGGAGACCAGGAATCCAACCTTGAGTGCCCTTCATTGGGCACTGCCTACCTGGTTTTTTGAGACAGGGACTCTCACTGGAACCTACAACTTGCTCATTAGACTAGGCTGACTGGCCAGGGAGTCCTAGGGAGCCTCCCATCCCCACCTCCCCAGACCTAGAGTTACAAGGGTGCGCTACCACACCTGGATTTCTTTTACATGGGTCCTAGGGATCAAACTCAGATCTTCAGTGCTTGTATGGTGACATGAGTCATCTCCTCAGCTCCCAGGCTTGTTTTTATCTATCTATCTATCTATCTATCATCTGTTTACATTTATTTTGTGTTTGTAAGCACACTCCTATAACAGCATACATGTGGGATCAGAGGACAAATCATAGGAGCAAATTCTCTCTTTCTACCATATAGATTCTGGGGATTGAACTCAGGTTGTTAGGTTTGGTATGACAAGCACCTTTGCCTGGTAAGCCATCTTTCTAACCCATTTCCTTTTTATAACTACCCTCTAAGCATCAGTAACAGGTTGACATGAAGTGCTCAGAGGCTTTAATGAAAACAGACTTAGGGATGATTTCATAAGTAAACTGACTCTGAGTGTTAACCCTGCTTTCTACTGGCTGTGTAACCATGAGCAAGTTGCTCAACCACTCTGAGCTCTAGCTTTACAGTCCTGTGGTGTGGTAGGAAAACTGGAAAGTCACAGTGAGGATCCTCAAGTTTGTATCTCAGCAAGTCTGCTAATTCACCTGTCCTGCCCCCAGAATGAATTTCTAGTACGTTCCTAGCTGGGAATAGGTGCCATTAGTGTTTAGTGAGTGTGCACACGTTCCTTGTGTGAGTTACCCAAGGCTTCTAGACTTGGCTATGGGGTGGACCTAGGAGTGTGGCTGTCCTCTGGGTCCTCTCTAGCTGAGATATGCAATGCTTATATCCATGAGCCTCTTTAAGAAAGGCGGTCTGTAGATATCTTTCCATGGAGGTCAGAATGTAGTCCACAGGAGGCAGAACGCAGCTCCATAAAATGCCATAGCTGGAAGAATCAGGTTCAGGCTCCCAGCTCATTTCTGCTATGAGGAATTGCTGGCGGGGTAGCATTCAAGGAGCATGTGTTCCATGCAGTCTTAGAGACTCGAGGTTCTGGCTGGCACCAGCACAATCTAGGGACAGGAGGATAGCCAGCAGGGAGGAGTCATGGGGTGAGGCAGGAAGACAAGATGGGCCAGGACGGAACAACTTGCTCTTTTATTTTTTAAGTTTAATAATAAATTAATTTTTATTTTTATTTTATGTGTATCAGTGTTCTGCCTGCATGTATATAAGTGCATCATGGACATTCCATACCTATTGAGAACAGACGAGGACATCGGATCCCTTAGAACTGGAGTTATAGATGGTTGTGAGCTGACATGTGGGTGCTAGGAACCAAACCCAGATCCTCTGCAAGAGCAGCCAGTGTTCTTAACCGCTGAACTGTCTCTCCAGCCCTAATGTTACTTTTTGAGATGAAGTCATGTAGTCCACACTAACCTCAAACTCACTAAGTAAGGGGAGATTGTCCTTGGATTTCTAATCCTCTTCTGTTATTCTTGGACATTGCATGCGTGTGTTGCATGTACATACGTGCAGGCAAAATTTTGGACACACAAAATTTAAAACATTTTTAATCTTAGAAAAAGGTCTGTAATTGATTTTGTCACTTGTTATAAAGTAAATTTCTAATTGTGTTTTTGAATTTTGAATTTCTGAAGCCCGAGCTCACCTGGAACTCACTATGTAGACCAGGCTAGCCTCAATCTCATAGAAATCTGCCTGCCTTTGCCTCCCAAGGTATGAGATTAAAGGCATGCGGTACCACACCTAGCTTTAAATAATTCTGAGACACAGTCATATCCTCCCCTTCCCCCACCCACCAGTACCAGCCACAGATGGTTTCTCAGGTTGCTATGACTCTGGATCCTTACAGAATTCCTACACATAGATCAGTGTGTCTCAGGTTTCCCGTAGTTCTGCTGAGGGCTCTGTCAGGCCTTCCATTTGTGTCCCATTGTCACACACGGCTCGTAGTAAGCAATGCTAGTCTTGTTGTTTCAAAAATTTCTCAACCATACTTTGCGCCTGCCAGTCACTTTGGCAAGTGTTAAAAAACAACGAGCAAATTCTGGGAGTTTGATGGAAGGTGAACTAAACGACAGCTGATTTAGGGCTGTCTGATGCTTTCGTTCTGCCTCTATCTCCTCTGCAGGAATTGGCCGGAGTGCCCTTTCTGGTCCTGCTGTGGAGCTGGCAGCGTTCTCTGCAGTATCATCCGCTCGCATAGTCGCTGCCGGCAGTTTCCTGCAGTTACTGATGTGAACCCAGAGGCTATGTCAATGTGTCTCTGCCCTGCTCACAGCTGCTCGCAGCCTGAGGCTGAGGCTCACCTACTTACTGAGGCTCATTCGATTTTAGTCCAACAAGGAGAGACACCTTGGGGTGGGCACAGATGGGGCATAAGACATACTTAGAATACCCACGGTACTGAGATCCATCCCCAGCACCACATAAACTGGGCATGATGGCACACACCTATAATCCCAGTACTTGGGAGGTAGAGGCAAGAGGATAAGGAGTTGAGGGTCATCCTCAGCTATACAGGAAGTCTGAGGCCAGCCTGGGCTATATGAGACCCTAAACAAGAAGTTTACTGTAGAAAGCAGGTTTTACCTTTCCCCTAATTCTACCAGTTTGTAATTACTGTTGGTTGGAATGAGAGAGTAAGAACCAAACTTCTGGCTGTTTCAGCTCCCCCTAGTGACTCATAAAGCCAGTCGTAGAGCCTATTAAGTGAAATGAAGAGGATTCTGAGCTGTGCTACTTTGAATATGTGTTTATAATGAAGAGAGAATGACTGCTAATTAATGTGGCTGCCGCACACTTCCCAGGTCCCTGCTATCTCATCTTCATGTTCACAGTGCATGACTGACCATTAACCCAGGACAGTGTAGTGACAGGGACATCATGGACCATGGCGGTTCCTGTGGCTTCTGTGGCCAGTGAGACTTCTCAGGGCTATGCACGGAGAAGAGAGGGTCTTACATCAGGAACATGGGATCAGCATTCCCTCAAGTTTCCCCTGTCTCCATAGGCACCCTGGTGGGAACGTCAGCCAACATTGCCCATAGGAGCCTCTTACCTCAGAGGGAACAAACCAGCCACTGTCACGAGTCTTGAGGGCAGAAGTGTTTGAGGAGTTCTAGCAGGAGAGGGGAGGTTGAGACTGTGTGAAAGGGGATCACAGTGTTCCCAGGACAGCCTTTGCACATAGGCAGTGAAGACTCAAGAACAGGGGAAAGGAAAAGACAGGTCTCTACCATCTCTAACACCGGGCCACACCCTCAGCCCCTAACTGATGGAGAGGGGGATTCTAGACAGGTGCTTGACCACCAAACCACACCCGCAGCCCCTCACTGGGGGATTCTAGGAAGGTGCTTGACCACCGAACCACACCCCCAGCCCCTCACTGGGGGATTCTAGACAGGTGCTTGACCACCGAACCACATAGCAGCCCCTCACTGGGGGATTCTAGGAAGGTGCTTGACCACCGAACCACACCCCAGCCTCATTGTCTGCTCTATAGTCTTCAGTACCCTTCTTAGACTTGTGGACTTCAGTGCTCTGTGCTGATGAAGCTCTGCTAAACAGCCATTAACCTTAGATTATCCATACTGGAAAGTTAGGCTCTGCTCACTACCCCCATCCCAGCCACCCCTTTTCTTTTCTCTTTCCCTGCAAGAAGGATCTCCAGACTTGACCTAAGAGCCAAGGCCAGCCCACTGCTTCTTACAGGTCAAGCTTTGCTGGGACACAGCTATACCTTTCTCCATAAGGTTAGGCAATCAGCATTAGAGCTGTTTTTTATCATATAACATCAGTGCTGAACTGGGCTTACAGCCCTCAAACTTTAAAACACTCCCTGACCCTTCCAGAAGTTTTCACCTCAGCCTAGGGCAGCAGCTTGGGCATGGAAGTCAGACAGATCCAAGTTCAATCTAGATTATTCTAGGTAGGGCAAGTGACTCAGTTCATCTGGGCCTTCAGGTTTTCCAGTGATAAACATTTCTTCAGGAGGGCTAGTTTCATGAACATAAGTTTCATAGGATATAATTTGTTCATTAGGGACTGAACTCTGCTTTGCATGGTATGCGCAGCATACAGCGTAGTCGTGGTCTGTTAATACCTGGGTCTCACAGTGATGAGACGCTCACTCCGTGGGTAAGGATAAAAAGCCCATAAGAGAAAAAAAAAACAAAAACAAAGGAAACCCTGATCTAAGTCAGCAGAGGTCTGAGTAGCTTTGCTGGTCTAACAGTGGGAGAGGAGGGATACAGACAAGGTAAGAAGTATGATTGCCTTGTGCTGATTGAGACAAGAAAGCAAATGTTATTACTGGATGGAATCAAAGGCTGGATTTGTCTGCAGGGCAAAGGGTAAAGAGTTCAGAGCTAACGTTTAACACTGGAATAGCTATAAGGGGCCAGATGTAGTGGCTCATGCCTCTAATGCCAGCATTCCCTAGGCTGAGAGAGGAAGACCAAGAGTTTGAAGTCAGCCTGAGCTACATAATGAAACATTGTCTCAGAGGGAGGGAGGGAAGTAAAGAGGGAGGGAGGGAGGGAGGGAGGGAGGAAGGGAGGGAGGGAGGGAGACTTCTAATTCTAGATAATTCTAGGCAGGTGCTCTACCATGGGGCCACACCCCAGCCCCTCCCTGGAGGATTCTAGTCATGTGCTCTACCACTGAGCCACACCCCAGCCCCTCACTGGAGGATTCTAGTCACGTGCTCTACCACTGAGTCACATCCCCATCCCTCACTGGGGCAGTCTAGGCAGGTGCTCTACCACTGAGCCACACCCCAGCCCCTCACTGGGGGAGTCTAGGCAGGTGCTCTACTGTTGGACCATGTCCTGGGAGATCATGAGCAAGCAAGCCCCTTAGTGCAGGTCATCTACATAAAGGACTATGTGTGGGAAACTCGCTGGCATCAACCTTCTTTCCTACTAAAACAGTTCATTTTAAAACCATGTTTTTTAGGGTAGTAGCTACTGGATCTTAGGAGAGCAACCAGTGCTTACCTTGAGGGCCATGGAAGGGAGAGTGCCTACTGTGGTCGCTGTGGTTTGGATGTGATGTGTCCCTCAGGGGTCCCTGAAGTGGGAACTTGGTTGATCCTCAGAGCTGTGATTTTGACAGGAGACAGCTTTAAGAGTAAGGGCCTGATGAGAGCCTATCAGTGTACTGGGGTGTCCTCTCAGAGGGGATTGTAGGGCTTCAGTCTGTCTCTGCTTCCTGCCTCACTGTGTGGTCTCCAGCTCCAGAGCAGGCTCCCACCACTGCTAATGATACAGCCAAGAGCCAGGCCCTCACCAGACTGCACCAGGCTGGGCCCATGAGCACAGGGTGTCCTATTGCAGGGTAGCATTGGTCTGGATGCTGTCTGCTTGTGGGTTTATGGGTGGTGGCTCTGCAGTCCTTGTTGTTAATCGAAAATGAGTCACAGTGTTCTGTCTCCAGTTCTGACTTGTTCCCAACTGAGTTGAAGCTTTCTGTTCCATTCATACCTCGCGGTAGTGGAGGCTCCAAGCAGCCCAGGTGTTGCTTGTGCTTCACATTCCTCTGTGCTGGTGTCTCAGGCTCCAGGCCTGGTGGCCCTTGTTGAACTCTTGCCATCATTTAAGAGCCAGCCAGATGCTTTGACTTGTAGGCATTCCCCAGGCCCTAGCCAGAAGTGACCTCTCTGGCCCTTTGAGTTCCTCCCTCACTATATCTATAAGTTCTCTGTGGTCTCTCTCTTGTTAGAGTCTCTTTGACATCTTTTTAATCCATCCAGCCAAGAGCCTGGTTAACATTCATAGAAAGTCGGGCAAAACTGAGTTGTAGAAAAGTAACTCTTAGTCCTAGTGACCCAGGCATCCTCTAAACGTTTCCTGCCGTCAGGGCTGGCCTTGTCTTTGGTTTCCTGTTCTCTTGTTCCGGTGTGAGAACAGCCATTCCCGAGGCTGTGGAAGACTGAGCCAGCGACCTCCCAATCCTCAGGAAGCCTCTGCTTGGGGCGGCACGGGCTCTGCTTCCTCTGTGTTAGTACTGCTTGCATATCATTGGGCAATGTGAATCAGATGGTGAGATGCTGGCGGGGGCAGGGCTCCCTCAGATGCTATATTGGTTACTTTTCTTGCTGTGACAAAATGTCTGATAAAAGCAACTTAAGGAAAGAAGGATTTATTCTGGCTCATAGTTTGAGGGCTCAGTCCATCGTGGTGGGAAGGCATGGCGGCAGGAGCATGGGGCAGCTGGTCACACTGCATCCACAGCCAGGAAGCAGAGAGAGATGAACGCTGGTGCTCAGCTCACTTTCTACTTTGTATTCAGTGCAGGATCCCAGCCCAGAGGATGGTGCTGTCCTCTTTCAGGTTGGAACTTCAGTCCTCAGCTAACCTGATCTAGAAACTCAAAGACATGCCCAGCCAGAGGCTTGTCTGCTAGGTGATTCTAGATCCTGTCAAGCTCGTGACCAGTATTAACCATGATAGACGCTCAGCAGATAGACGGACGGATGACCTCTTAGCCCATGCAGTGGCTGTTTTGAATGAGAGCTCCCAGAACTGAATAACTAAGGAGCCCACTCCCTACAGAGTTAGCTCCATGGCTCCAAGACCTCGCCTAGCTCTCTAGAAGTTCCACTGCCTTACCAAAGAGTGGGTGTACCAGCCTCCCAAACCCCTGGGCTAGCACATGCTCAAAGCCACCAGCAGCACCTGGCATACATGCCCTGTGTGCTCGCCTGTCTCATGCGTAGCTATGACAAGGTTCCTAAGCCCCAAGGTTCTTAGTCCAGGTCTGCGATGCAGGGCCACTGGGCTGCAGGCTTGCCCTGGGCCCACCAAGGTATGGAATCAAGGTCAGCAAGGAGCACATTCACCAGCAAATGAAATCTGGGGTGAGGACAGCCACTGTGCACTGGTGACCATGAGTGTTTGTATGTACACATGTTCGTAAGTCCGCAGGTACATAAATGTTTTCAGTGCACGTGCATGTATGTGCATGTGGAGGCCAGAGACCAATCCTGGCTGTCTTCCTTAATCACCCTGCCCTTGTTTTCTAAGACAGGTATCATGTTTTTACCTGGAATGCCCCAATTCCATTAATTGAACCATTCAGCCATTGAAAGCCATTGAAAGCCAAGGGTCAGCTGCCGTGCCTCCCCAGCACTGCAAGTACATTCCCCCACGCCTGACTTTCTATATGTGCTCTGGGGATCAAACTCAGACCCTCATATGGGCGTGTTTACTAACTGAGCCGTCTCCCCAGCCCTGGGTGACTGCTTTTGATCCAGCTGAAGCTGATGACCACCTGGAAGAGGTGTAACAAAGAGAACAGGAACTGCCCGACTGCTAGTACCATCACCCTCTGAGCACAGGCTGCAGGGCCAGAGAGTCAGTCTGCATCCCGACTCAGCCTACAGTAACCCTTTTGTGGTGCCTCCAAATACGACCAGCAAGAATTCCAAAAACTTCTAAGAACTTCTAGAATTTTACTCTGGCTCTCAGACACAGAGTGCTCTAGAAGTGTCTGATTTCTCTGTCGCTGGCCTGAGGAAGTCTATCTATGAGGCAGCGCCCCGACGAGGGTGCAGAAGCAACACTACCACACATTCACACTGCTGAGAGCCGCAGCGAGACACCCAGAGCCAACCTCAGCCTTGTCCGGTCTCTGTGCGGCACTACTGTGGGCATCTAATCAGCAGATGCTGAAGAAACTTCTGGTCAAAATAATTTTTGAAAACAATGTCATGCATTTAAAAAAAATTCCAGGGGCTAGGGAGATGGCTCCGTCAGTAAAGAGTCTGTCATGCACACAAGAGCACCTGAATTCTATCCCCAACACCCAGATAAAAGCCAGGTGCTGTGGGACACCTGTACCCCAGTGCTAGGAGGAGTGGAGACAGCCGTGACAAGTAGATCAATTAGAACTCATTGTCTAGCCAGCTTAGCCAATCAGTACACTCTGGGATCAGCAAGAGACCCTGTCTCAAAAACATAAGGTGGAAAGAGATTGAGGAAGACATCCAAAGTCAACCCTTGGCTTCCACAAAGGTGCGTACATACCCACATGTCCATGTGCACACACACATGAACGTGTACATACACACACTCAAACGCAGGCTAGTATTTGTGTGCATCGTACACCAGGAAAGTTGGAGATCGTAAGACTACGGCTCGCCATGGCTCCTGGGGAATAGCAGACTTTCCTGATGGTTTACATCTCCCAGAGAAACCCTGAAACTCTCAAGAGGAAAAAAAAATAGAATTTGACAAGGCTTTATTCTGTGTTTACATCTATTTCCTCACCACATGTGCCAACAATATCCTTTGTTACCTACAGTATCTTTGTGGATGAAACACAGGCTGCAGTCTTGCTGGCAGGGACAAGGAAGTATCTCATGTGGAGGTTTGGTCCAATGTCCTTCTGCTCAGCCAAGAAGCACAGGGGACCTTGAGTGCTGGGGCTGGCCTGGAGCGAATGGCCCCGCCACCTGCCACGCAGATGGGCACCCAAATCAAAGGCTGTCCTGCCTTTGGTTTTAGCCAATTCTATAAACAGCCAACCTTGAGGGTGCTTGGGAGGGATCTGTGCACCGACTTACCAGGATTATGGCCACGCTCAATTCATGCCGTTCACAATTTTAATTGTACAACAGTAATTTTGAGATCGAGTTGCCGACGGCGAACATGCAGAAGACATTAACTTTATTTATGTTTTGGATTATTAATGCGGCTGTTAAAATTCCTCCAGTTAGTTTTGATTGAATTGTTTTTTTGTGTGATTCTGTTGTTTAATGGAGCGGTAAATAAGAATTTCTGATAATGAGGCCGAGCATCTGTCACAACAACCTGGTGTGGGCTATTAACATTTCCATTAGCGGCAGGGTGGGCAGAAATAATACAGAAACCACACAGTTAGAACAAAATAAATAGTCAGTGTCAGGCTGAGCGGGTGTTAATTACTATTTTATTCTATGTGGGTGGGGGGAGGGAGCAGAAATCAGAGACCAGAGTTTCAGGCCATAACCACTCCAGAGGTCATTAGCCCCAATGAGCCTGAGTGCCAGGCCACCTCTTTAGACAGTGAGGGTTTTGTGGCCTCCACTGATAGCCTCTAAACAGTCTGGAGTCAAAGGGCAGCCAGTAAGGGTTGAAGAGATGTCTCAGTCAGTAAAGTCCTTGCCACACACACACACATGAGGACCTGAGCTGGGAATCCCAGCATCCATGGAAAAGCCATGTGTGGTGGTATACATCCTAGAGGTGGAGGTGGGGAGTGGAGGGTCCAACCAAAGCCAAGATTTCCATGGAGAACACTCGGGTGGGAGATGGGACTATCTCCCAGGAGGCAGCGAACAGCCCCATGAGAAAATGTGCAGCACAGAATTCAGTCATTTCGTCGCCTGATGGAGAAAGGAAGACGATGGTTTAGAATGTGCTGCTTGTCCCTGCATTGCTCTCCCCACCCTAATGGTCATGGGAGACAGAATGGGCAGCTGCACTGCATTCCTCAGTCTTGGCTTTTACATTCATGCTGCGCCTGGGGTAGGACAAAACACCCCAAGAACCACTCCGTTGGGAGGGAGGGAGGGAGAAAGGAACACTGGCCTTGCGTTCACATATAGCCTCGGAGTCACATATAGCGATGTTTCCAGACACTGGAGTCCCCATGCACCTGGAGGGCAGCTGTGTCTCTAGAGTGACTTTTCAAGAAGCAGCCTTCATAAAGGAAGCACCTGAACTTGTGATGACAACGTGTCTATCATTTTCTGTTTCTTGCATTGGAAACGTAGCACCCTCCCCCAACCAATTAGGGATGTCCTCATGGGTCGCTGCCATGCCCTGGGTGCTCATGGGATCTCTAGCTGTCATCTATGTCTTGCTGTTAGATCTCCCAGCAGCCCATGCCACATGTTCTCTGAGATACATGGGTTTCTAGATAGTGTTTGTTTTTGAATACTTGCTGACTGTATCTCAGCAGAATCAGTATTCTTTGTAATTCTATGCAGTTTGTTTTGTACATTTGTAAGAAGATTCTGCTGGGAGGGCTTGTAGCTTTCCTTGGCATAAAACAGTTAAAAGCTGTGGGAGGCACAGAGGGTGAGCCGTGGGATGTGATTGTACTGAGGCCTCCCAAACTCAGGTGGGTGTCCATCAGAGAATCATGTCCTGCATGAACCCTGGGGACATGGTGGGGTCTCAGTCACCTTCTGAGAGGCCCTCCCGGTTACTCTCTGCTCTGCTTTTTCCTCAGCCCCAGCAATGGCACCACAGAACATCCAGGTAACCCCTCTCACAGCCAGCCAGCTGGAAGTCGCATGGGACCCTCCCCCCCCAGAGAGCCAGAACGGAAACATCCAGGGCTACAAGGCAAGTTGTCACGCATGGCTGGACTCTTTCTTCTAGTTCACTGTGTGCCCAGAGCCCCGAGGGCTTCAGTTGCATGCTGGCTGCACCCCAAGACTGTTGTCTCCACAATGGCAGATGCACAGCATCTAAACAGGGCCAAAGAACCTGAGACCGGCTCGGCCTAGGATGAAAGCTTCCTGGCAGAGGTGGGGGCTTCCCATGTGCCTTCTATTCCCACCGCACAGCACCCTGGGGGAGAGGCCTTGGTTTCTCCAAAGGTGCTCAGGGCCACCGTGAGAACCTGACTTCTTCCTCTGCCCACACTATAGGACACTCCAGGACATTTGCTGACAATAACAGGAAGTTGGGGTGTTAGAGGAGAGCAGATGCCCCCTACTGGCATTGCCTTGGGTTCCTATTAGATACTGAAGGAATCTCTCATTTCTATAAGTATGTTGTAGAACTGGAGAACTGTAGTGTGTGTGTGTGTGTGTGTGTGTGTGTGTGTGTGTGTGTGTGTGTGTGTGGTGTGTACATGGAGGACAAAGGACCACCTTGGCTCTTGTTCCTCAGGCCTCAGAAACTGTCCATCTTTTTATTTTTAGTTCATTCTTGAAATTTTTTAGTAATTTTTCTTTTGTGCATGAGTGTTTGCTCGCATGTATGTATGTGCACCTTGTGTGTGCGGTGTCCACAGAGGCCAGAAGAGGGTATCATATCCCTTGGAACTGGAGTTACAGATGGTTTTTAGCCACCATACAGTGCTGAGAATGAAACCCAGCCAGTGCTCTTAACAGCTGAGCCGTCTCTCAGTGCCTTATTATTGACTGATTGATTGATTGATTTATTGATTGAGACAGGGTCACTCTTTGACCTGCAACTCACCTAGGTTAGACTGACAAGCTAACAAGTTTCAGAAATCCTCTGGAATCCACTTTCCAGCACTGGGATTACAAAGGCACACCACCACAACCATTTTAAAATAAAATGAGTTCTGGCAATCATACTCAAGTCCTCGTACCTGCACAAGCATTTTACCAGCTAAGTCATCTCCCAAACCCTAAGATCTACATTTTTAACAAGTCCCCACATGGTGTGACATCACAAAACCCCATTTTTAGAACCATCTCCCTGAGATACTGTGAAACCCCGTTAGCTAAATGCTCTAGAGATGAAGGAAAGAAAGACAGACATCGGGTAGGAATAAGTACTCTGGCCAGTACTTCTTCCCAGCTGCCCTCCACCCCACCTTCTCCCCACTAAGAGCTCTCAGGAGCTCTGAACATCACCACCCTGGAGGAGACATCCCAGTTCTAGCCTCTATTTTTTAGAAGTAATAGCCTCATCTGGCCTCCTGGAGCCCCACTTGAACAGTTATCAGAATCTCCATTCCAGGCTCTGACTCTTATCGGCCCAATTAAATGTCCATTTTAAAATGACTTGGGTAGGTGTGTTATGAAAATGAATGCTCACTCTACAGCAGGGCTCTTATGATGACAAATGAGGTCACAGAGAGTCCCGTGAGCTTGGAGACAAGGTGCTATTTATGCACATTCAAAAATACGTTTTCTCATTTCCTTAATGATGAAGACATTGAACTTGGATATCGATCTCAAGTTAGCAAGGCCTGTCTTTGAGGAGGCACTCCCTCAGGCAGCATGGCCAGGTGTATGTAGCTGGGGCTTGTAGGTAGAAAATAGCCTGCTCTCCTGTGGGACAGGCCCAGCATGGGTGTGACCTGTCCTTGCTGTCTCCTGCAGCCTCTGCTCTGCTCTCAAAGGGCACACTGCTCTTGTGGCCTGGCACAGACTCAGGCCCACAGAGCCAAGGGGAATCCTCCAGCGGGAATTGTCTTTGGGCAGCCCAGCTGGCACAGGCTGGGGGCAGTGGTTGCCAGCCAGCTGTCTAGGGAAATCTAGGGAATGGTTCTGGCAACCAATTTAAACCTTTGTGCTTGGGCCTCACATCTGCCTGTGAGCATGACAAAGCTAGACAAGAAGAAACGGTACATGGGGGAGCCAGGAAGCTCCCCCCACATTCTCACTTTGGGGTTCTTTCCTGGCATGAGTGTGCATATGTGTGCTTCTGTGTGCGTGTGCCTGTGTGTTTGTGTGTGCACACATACACGTGTGTGCATGTGTGTGGAGGCCAGAAGACAACCTTAGATATTTTGGGAGGGGGGGGCACCATCCACCTTAGTTTTTTTTCTTTTACTTATTATTTTATGTGTATAAGTGTTTTGCCAGCATGTATGTAAGTGCACCACATGTGTGCAATGCCCACAGAGACCAGAAGAGGACATCACATCTCCAGGAACTGGAGTTATGGGTGCCTATTAGCTGCTGTGTGGATTCTAGAAACTGAACCAAGTCCTCTGCAAGAGCAGCCAGTGCTCTTAACCACTGAGCCATCTATCCAGCCCCCACCTTTAAAAAGTTTATGGTTGTGTGTATGTCTGTATGTATGCGTGTGTGTGTTTGTGTGTCTGTGCATTTGTGTGTGGGTATATGTATGTGTGCAAGTGCCCATAGAGGCCAAAAGCGGGAGTCAGATCCCCTGAAGCTGGAGTTACAAATGACTGTGAACCACCCAACATGGGTATTGGGAACCAAACTTTGGTCTTCTAGACTTAAAGTACACACTCTTTGTAACTGCTGAGTCGTCTCTCCAGCTCCCTGCTTTGTTTTGGGGGGTGTCTCATTGACCTGAAATTCACCAAGTAAGTTAAGCTAACTGGCCACTGAGCCCGAAGGATCTGCCTATCTGCACCTCTCCAGGGATGAGATATAAGCCTGTGCTCCCATGCCTGACTTGTTTTATATGGGTTCTGGGAATTGAACTCAGGTCCTCAGACTTGTTCAGCAAGCACTTTAATCAGCTGATCCATTGTTCCAGCCTCATTGCTGTCATTTTTGTGGTTTTCATTTCCAAAGAATTTTTGCCACATTGATGGAAGTCTTAGATGTTGCCTTTGAATAAAATATGGGACATGGGAAGTGAGTTTGGAGGTATGGCCTATCCATAGGTCAGAGCAGGGGTAGATCTTAGGTCTCTAGTATCTCAGGAAGACTGGGGCACAGGTCAGGTCTCTCCATAGAGGCACCAGCTGCTGATCTGTAGACAACCTGCCTTCTGATCCCACTCTAAACAGTTTACCCAGATGCCACTCAAAGTCTGGATAAGCAAGGGGAAATGCATGATCACTGCTGAACACACTAGCAGCCTGGGGCCTCATTCACCACACTAACCTGATCCCCAAGGATGACTCTTGCCACCCCAGCTTCCCCATGACCTAACCCCAGCCATTGCTGTTCCCAACAGATCTACTACTGGGAGGCGGAGAGCCGGAACGAGACAGAGAAAATGAAGGTCCTTTTCCTCCCTGAGCCCATGGTGAAGCTCAAGAACCTCACCAGCCACACCAAATACCTAGTCAGCATCTCAGCCTTCAACGCTGCTGGTGACGGACCCAGGAGTGACCCACGGCAAGGACGCACACATCAAGCTGGTTGGTCACCCTGTTTAATTACATGTCTCAAGAGTATTGTTGGAGGGCTGGAGATGTGACTCAGGTGGCAGAGTGCTTGCCTAGCATGCACAAACCCCTAGGTCCTATCCCCAGCCCCGCAGAAACTAGGTATGATGGCACATGCCTTTAATCCCAGCACTTGGGAGGTGGTTGCAAGGAGGATCAAGAGTTCAGTCATCCTCAGCTACATAGTGAGTTGGCTGCATGAGATCCTGTCTTTTAAAGAAAATTGTTTAGCTGAGGATTTGGAGAGGGAGTGCAAGGGATATGATACCCTCTTCTGGCCTCTGTGGACACTGCACATACAAGATGCACATACATACAGTGTCAGAGCCTGTATGATGCTAAGTTAGTGTTAGCTGGGGTGGGGCATTGTGTTTACTAAGAAGCCCTAAAGGCAGTGGAAAGAGGCTGTGCCAGCCTCCCTCCTGACCCACAGAGTTCCTTCTGGTACCTTCTCTTAGAGCTGTCCCACTGTATGGGCTGAATTCCTTCTGCATGGAGGCCAGGCCCCAAAGTTGGGCCCAGGCTTAGGTGTTCCCTTGGGCCAAGGTCCTGAGGCCAGGCCTGAAACAGCCCAGGCAGGAGAGGATTTAGGGACTTTTCTTCTTGCTGTGGTAAAATACCCTGACAAATCTGAGTATAGGAAGGATGTATTTTGGCTCACAGTTCCTAGGAATGCACTCCATCCTGGCAGTGAAGGCATGGTGACAGGAGGCTGAAGTTGAGGCATCTGGTCAGGACGAAAAGAATGAATCGGAAGTAGGGCCAGGCTAGTAAGCCCCAAGATCTGACCCAGTGACGCCACCCCCTTCCTCCAAGGAGACTGCACCTCATAAAAGTTCCACAACCTTCCCAAGCAGCACCACCTGCTGAGAACAAGTCTTCAGACACATGAGACTCTGGGGGACATTTCACAAGGAAACCACCGCAGAAGCTCTGCTAACAGGGCTGGGCTGCTACGGCTCATCTACAGGCAGGGCACAGCCGTGTCTGCGGCAGGCCACACCCCCTGACACGCACTCGTCTTCGTTCCTTGTGGCTGGAAGAACAGCAGCTTTCCTGGACAATGTCACCTCCCTGGGGCCATCAAAACCCAGAAACTGGAGCAGATAAGGCAGGAAAGCGAGGCCCGGGAGCCTGAGGGGCCAGATGTGAGACCCAGTATTCTGTAGGCTCCGATGACGGGCACCCTGTGGGCTATGACTGCAAGCAGAGTCAGAGCTGCTTCCGTAGAAGAAGGCTTCCGGAACAGCCCAATTTTCATATTTAAGGATTTTGGAATCGGAGTTAGAAGGGCAGGAATAGATTTGCAGAGCAGAAAGCAATGGCTGGGCCAAGGCTGGACACCAGAGCCTGGCAGATCACAGGACTAGGGGCAGGGGAAGAGCTCAGCATGGGGAATGCAAAAGAAAGGAAGCTGGGCATGGTGAGCTGGGCATGGCTCCTGGAGCTCCTCCTGGGCAGTGAGGCATCCAGAGGAGACCAGAGCCCACCAGGATGTCAGGTGGGAATGACTCCTCACGCAGAGCACACCTACACAGCCCAGGTAAGTGAACAGGCCGCACCTCCACGTCCCTGGCTACACCACGGGGTTTCTAATCTACTAGCAGTCTTGATGGGTCTGTCAGCCTCCTTTCTCAGCCCAGCAGGTCTCTGGGAACCCAGGGTGTCGGGGGGATTTCAAGTGGAGGTTCATTGCTCTGGGCTTTGAGTGCAAGCAGCCCAGCAGCTAGTGTTATAGTTCCAGAGCCTCCGGTGTTGGAGTCCCTCAGCTAATGTCTGAGACTTCTGAAACTCTTAAGATGGCCAGGACTTACAATCTTCACTTTTCACAGTCTCCCCGTTGGCTCTTTAGAGCTTTGTGTCCCACGGTCTCAGCTCTCTAACATCTCTTGTCCTCTCATCTTCTTCAGTCCCTCATCGCCTCAGATCCCACAGCTTCTTCCACTAGCTGCTCTCTGTAATTCTTAGGCATTCTTCTTTCTGCCTCCATAGCCAATGTTGTTTGTCTGTTCCTTGTGAGATCAGCTCCTCTCACTCTACCTGTGGTGAAAACCACAAGCAGGCAAAAGACCATTTGGGCCCTAATGTTGTAACACTGGGAGCAGGAGTAGTGTGCAAGGAGACGTCTGGGACTAACCCCTAGACCCATGCAAACTCGAGCGACAAAAGTCCAGCATAGCTGTGGAAATGGGCAGCCGGCCCCAATCTTAGCCGAAGCATTGATGACTGATGGGTGAGGAAGAGTTGATCTTCTTTAAGGGAGTGGCACTAGATATGTTGACTAGACCTCGGTGGATGAACGCACCGAGGAATGTCAGGGCACAGACACTAACTTGACTCGATAGGCCTTAACATGAATGACAGAGTACATGAAATCCAGCGGAGCCAGGGTGTCTTCTCAGACCCGCAGCCATCTCCACCATGGAAGAGGAGGGGAAGGAAGAAAAGGCAGGTGGAGGGGAAGCAGAAAGGACAGAAGGAGTAGGAAGAAGGAGAAGTGGGAAGGACAGGGTGAGAGGAGAGGGAAAGGGAAGAGGGGAGAGGAGGCGAGGGAGAGGGGGGGAGGTGACCCCATCTACCACAGAGCTCCCTCTTTCCCCAGGAACAAGATCCAGAACCTTCTCTCTGCCTCTGGAAATCAGACTCCATCCACCCCATTCTCCTGTCTTCTCTTACCTGTCACTCGTTCTCCCACCTTTGACATTTATGCCCCCTTCCATCATCCTACCTCCTCTTCTCAGGAAGCCAGAGCTTCTGACTGACTCCAGTACGTTGGGAGCCAATTAATGATCAATGCACCTTCCTCTCATCCGCTCCTTGTACACTTCCACAGCATGGGAAATAACAGCCACACTCCCTGTATTCCACAGGGGTGCAGCTCTGTGTGTGACCCCTAAAGGTGCCAGTCCTTACTCCTATTCCTCTCTGCCCTATTCTTCTAGCTCCTGGGGCTCCCAGCTTCTTGGCATTCTCAGAAATAACCTCCACCACACTCAACGTGTCTTGGGGAGAGCCAGCAGCGGCCAATGGCATCCTGCAAGGCTATCGGGTGGTGTACGAGCCCTTGGCACCCGTGCAAGGTAAGAGAGCTACAGCAGACTGTACTCCAGGGGTCACAGAGGAAGAACCATGAGTCCTCTTTTCCAAGCCAAGAGCTTTCCGGAAGCTCAGAAGGTAGAGTAGAGGGGCCTGGAGAGATGGCTCTGATCGGTAAAGTACTTGCTATGCAAACGTGAGGGCACAAGTTCAATCCCCAGAACCCACTTAAAAAGCCAGGTGTGGTGATGTACACATTTAAGCCCGGTGCTGGGGAGGTGGAGATAGGCCTGGGGCTTGCTGACCACCTAGCTTAGCTGAATTGGCAAGGTCTAGATAAAAAGTAAGAGGGCCTATGTTCTAGTTACTTTTCTGCTGCTGTGATAAAACATTGACCAAAAGCAACTTGAGAAGGAAAGGGTTTATTTTAGCTTACAGCTCACAGTCAAGGGAACTCAGGGCAGGAACTCAAGCAGGAACCTGGAGCACAGACCACGGAGGAACGTTGCTTACTGACTTGCCCCTCCTGGTTTGCTCAGCTACCATTCTTTTACAGCCCAGGGATGGCACCATGCCCGGGGATGGCACCACCCACAGTGGGCTGGGCCCTCCTACATCAGCCAGCAAATAAGAAAATGCCCCACAGACATGTTCACAGGCCAGTCTGATGGAAGAAATTCCTCAGTTGAGGTTCCTTCTTCCCAGGTGACTTGAGTTTGTGTCAAGTTGGCAAAACTAACCAGCATAACTTGTCTCAAAAAATAAGGGGCTAGGCTCCTGAGAAACAACACTTGAGGTTGATCTCTGGCTTCGACACACACATGTCTACACATACACATGTGAACACACACACACATACGTACACACACTTAGAAAAGAATTACGAAGAAGGTGGAGGACAGGCTGTGCTTGCAGGCCTGTCCAGAGTCCACCATGATGCTGACCTGTGGTGAAATCTCATGACTCAGCCTCCTGCACGCAACATATCCCTCTCCTCTTCCTCCTGAGATTCAGTTCTCACAGCTGCAGATGGAAACCTTAATTACTTAGTTATATGGACACTGCTGTGAAAAACTGTTAGACAGAAAAAGCTCATGGGAAGAAAGACTGCTGTCAGTTCATGATTTTGGAGGCTTCAAACCATCTTGGTGGGGTAGGGGTGGAGGTGGAGGTGCCCACAATGGCAGAATACGATGAAGGCTCCTCACATCACATTTGTGTTGTTATTCTGTTGCTGTGATAAAACACCATGACCAAGGCAAGTTATAGAAGGCAGAGTTTATTGGGCTTATGGTTCCAGGGGAATCTGAGTACATCATGGTGGAGAGGCATGGCAGGAAGTAGCTAGAGCAGAAGTCTGAGAGCTCGCATTTTCAAGTATATGCAACAGAGAAAGTAAGCTAGAAGTGGGACAAGGCCAAAGCCCTCCTCCCCCGCTCCCCCGTGACACCCTTCCCCCAGCAAGGCCATACCTCCTAAACCTCCCAAAATAGCACTACCAACTAGGTGTTAAAGTACTTAGAGCCTATGGGAGTCTGTAGCTAAAGTTCCTTCTGGGAGGTGGAAACAATGTCCCACCCCCTTCTACCTTGATCCCTAGGACAAACTGAGGTCCAATTTCACCAAACAGCAGTCTGATCAAACAGTGTTTACTAGGTTTACTTCAGAGCAGTGGGTGATGGTTTCTTTACAGTGGGTGCTCCCCTCCTAAGGCCGCACTGGAAAGTCTCCATTCAGGCATGAATCGTGACCTCCCCACAGCTGCACAAAATGGTGAGAGAGCCTCCCCTCGGCTTCCTCAGTTTATAGGCCCTTAGCCCCTCTTCCTCCTGCATCTAGGGAGGTGAGGCTGACTCTCCCTGACCTCCTTTCATGCTGAGAGTACCAGTCCACAAGCTTAATTGTGATGATCCCAGGCGAGTGAGTGCAACCCATCTTGGGAAGACTGTGTCTGTCCATGAGTCTTCCTGTTGGAGGACCGGCCTATGCAGCTGGGACATTTCTCATTCAAAGCACAGAGCATTGAACCAGGGAGTACAGACTAGCCATAACTACACTCTAACCTTTAAAGACCCACTCTAATGATGTACCTCTACTAGCCAAGCCCCACCTCTCAAAGGTTCCACAGTCACCCAAAAGAAGGACCACCAGTTAGTAAACAAGTGTTCAAAGCCTACACCTGTGGGGACACTTTAGATTCAAACCACAACACCCCCCTGAATCCTACTTTAGATCCCCAGCACCAATGAGCCTTCTGGACCATCAGCAGCTCCAGGATATGCCTGTAGCTCAGGACCCTAGGTATTAGCCTGTCACTCCCCACCATTCATTCACTTACTTACTCAATAGATATTTATGAAGCACCTCTGTGTGCCAAAGAATGTTCTAGAATCTGGAATCCATGGACTCAGGAAAGCAAGGGTCTTGACTGACTCATGTATCCAGATCCTAGCTCATTTGAATCCAGTGAGTTTATATTCAAATAAATTAAGCATTCAAATAATTAAGTCAAGAAAGGTCTAGGAGTATGGCTCAGTGGTAGAGCACCTGCCTACTATCACCCAGTGAGGGACTGGGGCCATGGCTCAGTGGTAGATGCCAGCCTGGTATTTTCAAGGCACTGGATTCAATTCACAACATGGCAAGGAAATGAAACAAAACACCAAAACCTGATATTGATGGATGCTGTGAAGAAAGACACAGGGTTCAGAAAACAGTGTTAGACTGAGAAGAGGCCTAAGTGTCAGAGAGGACCCAGGGGTACAAACGTTAGGAGAGAAGATCCTCCTACAAATTGCTCAGCAACAGCAAAAACAGCCACAGCAAAGCCTCCAAGGGAGGAAGATCTCATTGTTGTCCTCTGGGCGAAGCTTCATGATGGAGGAGAGCACATAACAGGCAGAACTTTCTAGAGATAGTCCATATTTCTCTAAAGACAGAAACTGTAATAGAGCCAAACTCACCCGAGACCAGGAGTCCTTCTGCTAAGCACCGTGGTTTAAATACCAGTAGTTCAATGGTTTCCCCAGAACTTTCTAGATCAACCAGAAATACAGTGGGGGAGAGAGAGTTTAAACAAGGACCTGGAGAGATGTCAAGGGCTTGCAGGTGAATGACAAACAGAACACAGGATAGAATGCGGATGGCTTGGGGGAGCTGATTCTGGGACCCCACAGAAGCTAAGAGCAGAGAGCGGTGGAGATTCCATCCGGGATTCTGCCCCTAGGGCTTAGGTGCAGTGCTGATGATGGAAGGTGGGAGGTGGCA
The DNA here is from genome assembly GCA_035773235.1 of Eospalax fontanierii. NCBI lineage: Eukaryota > Metazoa > Chordata > Mammalia > Rodentia > Spalacidae > Eospalax > Eospalax fontanierii. The sequence goes on from CM069524.1 coordinate 25,830,150, forward strand.
GATTAAAGATGTGCTGGGAAGGTGGAACTTGCAGGCCCAGCCCAGAAAAGCTCTAGAGGAAGGATCAGCACCTGCTCACATGGTACTCAGTACCTCCTATGTCTGAACCAGCACCCCTGTGTTAAGTTCTATTCAAGGTTGCATCTCTTATCTTCCTGTTACTCCTGGGTCCCTTCAGAGCTCTGTGGTCTTTATTCCTCACGCTACTCTGTGCCCAGAGACAAGTCTATCTGTCACTGTACAATGACCCAGGTCAGAGCCCCTCTCCCAGGATATACAGACAAGTTGCAAAATGTATAGATTATCTAATGTCTAGAAGGAAACAATATATAACCAGCCCACCAAATAGTATTGGCTCTCCACTTAAGGCCATGATCAAAGTTTTCTTTTGAAAGAATCACAGTCACGTGGAACAGGGAGTTGATTTGAAGAGGAACATTCAAACATTCAATTTTATTTCATTGAATCTCCGATACCATTGACAAGAAGATTTGCTGTTGCTTTATGGCACTCTAAGAAGAAAAAAAATGCAATGGCCTTAGGCTTCTGCATCATCAATTCTGAGCTGATTCTCAGATCAGAGACATGAAAAGTGGGAGAGAAAGAAAAAGCTAAGGGTGTCTAAGCCGGTTGATGGACTCTGGTATGTAATAGGGCCGGTGATCTGTGGATGGGGTTCTCAGAATCCAAGACAGAACTTGGGGGAGGGTAATTGGCATGGCCCTGCTCCAAGATGTTCTTCAGAGAATGAGTGCCTGTCCAGGAGCAGGTGCCCTGAACAGGGCTGCCTCCAAACCCTCCAAGGCTCCTGCCCATCATGCTTCTACATTTGGTGAGAAAAAGTGGTCGAGATTGTCCAAAGACCTTCCAGTTTGCTTAGCGGGGTTACTCCTCACCCCCGCCCCACCACAGCTTCTTAGTTACTCTTGCAACTTGAACCATGCCACAAGCACCTTTTCCGAGGATGCTAACCAACTAGACCCATTCTAATGAGAAATGTTTGTCAGAAAACCATGCATCCTTTATAAGCAAACCTAGCTTGAGAATTCTCACTCATCCTCAAAGAAACAACTGACTCTGCTGTGTTCTGTGTTAACAGACTCACAAATTCTGTCAACCCAATGGCACATGCCTTGATTCCCCCTGGGCTACCATTATTGTTATTGGAAACTGAGGCACAAGAGCCACCATGCACAGAGAAGGCACATGGAGAAATCAGGGAAGGTTATTCATGCTGGCAAACTCAAGTGGAGTTTCCTCCTCTGAAAAACTTGAGCCCTCAATTTAGTTTCTTCATGTTTGTAATAGGTTTCTCCATGTCATCATTTCTTGACTGTTATAACATAGATAGGTTTAAATTACAGTCTACATGATTACCAGCGCAGATCCTCACGTGCTGTAAGCCCACTGAGGGAAAACTCCTTCCACAGGCATGTGTGCAGATACTGCAAGCAGGTGTTAAGACATTCTTTACCCACAGAATTGATTGCAGGCACCTCAGAGCAAGGTCATTGTAAACAAATGTTCCACCAGTAACTGTACCATTTGCTCCTCAAGACAGCTCTGCAATCGTTGATGCGCTCCATTTAGCAGTCATAAAACCACTGCACATTGAGTACTCTGTCCTAAAATGTAAAATCAGACCTAAAACGATATCACACACACATCCACACACAAGTGGTGTTAAATGCATGGTTATATTTCTTTCCATCTTCACTCTGCTAACTGTAGGGGCCTCCCTCCAAAGAATGTTCTAGGTGCCACTCCTTAGTCAGCTCTGCACCACAGGGAACGTTTATGGTCTCCTTCTCTCTGTACCCGCCTTCCTGCTTGCTCTAGTTTTACTCAAAACCCCCATATCCCACCCTCCCCAGCGAGCTGGCCCCTTGTGTTGCCAGGGCTGGGGGCTCCTGTCCATCTCTCAAGATAATGTCCACATCACTGTGAAATTGGGACATCTGGAAGTCCCTGTTAGTATGTTCACCAGGTTTGATTGCTGTAGACAAGATCCCAAAAGGCACCCCTTCAGTGATGGGCAGTGTTTACTACATCACATGTACTGTGCTATGCACATGCCATTCATCACCCTGCTCCTTATCCTCCTGACAGCCTGTCCCCTGAACTGTCACCTCGCTGTCCATTTTACAACAAAACTGGGCTTAGGAGGCTGGGGAGATGGCTCAGTCAGCAAAGTACTTGCTTTGCAAGCATGGAGGCCTGAGTTTGATCGCTAGCACCCACATTAAAAAAAAAAAAAAAAAAAGACTGGACCTGATGACATACATATACTTATATACCCTGCCAGGGGAGGTAGAGACTGGCTGATCCCTTTGGCTCACTGCCTGTCCAACCTAGCTGAATCAGGGAGTCCCTGATCTCAGTAAGAGACATTGTCTCAAAAATCAAGGTAGCCAGCACCCAAGGAATGATACCCAAGGTGGACCTGTGGCCTCTATACATGTTCACCATGCCTCCCCCCACATTATAAATGCAGAGAGAGAGAGAGAGAGAGAGAAAGAGAGAACTGAGTTTAGAGTCCTTTTTAAAAAAACTTGTGTGTTTTATGTGTCTGTGATGTCTGTGTGTATATATGTATGTGCCATTGTGTGCATGTGAAGGTCAAAGGACGCTTTGTAGAGTCTGTTCTCTCCTTCCATCATGTAGGTCCTGGGGATCAAGCTCAGACTGTCAGCCTTAGCAGCAAGCACCTTTACCCAGTGAGCCATCTCATGGGTCCCTAGAGCCCTTCACTCATTTGCATTAGCCCTGTGCTTTGAAAAGGTGAAGCAAGGTGTGATCTGAACACAGACAGGTTCAGTGCACTGCAGGGGTCTGAACTGCTCGTGACCCATAGAGAGTGTTGGAGCACTTCGTTCCTCCAAGGCAGCACTAAGTTGGGCGTCGGAGACGGAGTGCAAGGAGAGTCATTATGTCATTTCAGACAGATTGCTGGCTGCACAGCCGGATGCGAGCCTTTTACTCCCGGAGTGGTAGCAGTGGAATCACTTCAGTCGCACCCATTTTCGGCTCTTTTCACAAGTCTGTCACTGCCGTTGTCTCTTTGTCTATTGCGAGGGCTGGCTCCTTCTTCCTGAATGGTCCTGCCGTCTATCCGCATGGCCTTTATTGTACTGAGAAATGGAGTGGGAAAGCAGGCTTCTGCCATCCTGGCCCCTTCTCCACTCTACAGGTCAAGAACTGCCAGGATCTCAGCACAAGCAACTCAAGAACGCATCATCCAGGCCCCCAGATTATCTTTTCAGTTTCTGGTTTTACGTTATTGTTTTGGGATTTTTGTTTGTTTTTGTTTGGAGACAGGAACTTACTCTGAAGCCCAAGCTAAATTCATACTCTATAGCTCAGGCTGGCCTCAAGCTTATTCTGTAGCCCAGGCTGACCTCAGACTCACTCTAGCCCCAGATCTGAACCATCTCAGACCAGGCACATCACCAGCTCTTGCTTCCCGGATGTCACCATGATTGATTCCAGGCCCAGTCTCGGAGAGTGTTAGTGGCTGGAAGTGCCCAGTCCACGCAGTGACACTTTATAGTTGCTTCTAGGCAGCAGCAGCCACAAGCCTCTACTAGGCTCCTCTCCTCCAGTACAGGACTCATCCAGCTCCAAAGTTTGGACCCTGCTCTACATGAAGTAAGTCCACCAGCCTCAGGCCCCCTCCTAGTCTCAGGGAAGAACTAACTTTCTCCCCAGCACCATGCTGTGGACCCTGTGTCTGGTGGCAGCAGAACTGCTCAGAGCAGCCCATTGCCTGCCTGGACTGCGCTTTCTGATGGAACTCTGTTGGAAGCAGACAGACTCACAGCAAGTGGATCCTGCAGCCACGTGGACCAAAAGAGGATGCCAAGTGGGATTGTTGGGAGCCAGTCAGTCATGAGCCACTGGGCTGCTCATGAAGAGCCCCACAGGTAGAGTGACCAGGGACAGCAGCCCCACCTCTCACGCCTCCTTGGCTGCTTACTTGGGGCTGGCAGCCTGACTTATAGCTAGGACCCTTAGCAATCAGGCCAGCAGGAATCAAGAGTGTCTATGCACGAGACACCCTGTCCTCCTCCTACTGTGGAGCCCTGACTACACCGAGGCACACCTAAACAACACCTCATCCCCCCTTTGCCTTGATAGGTCTGTGAGGGAGGCCTCCTGCTTCCCCGACCACCAGCCCCTCTCCCAGCTCAGCCACCCCAGCTGAGCCTCACTGTGATATGGGAACAGGCCTATGACAACTGAGGTCAGCCAGGCCAACCCAGCAGAGGTTGTCCAGCGAGACACAGGCCAGATGGCACTTGTTTTGGGTTTTGTCTGAAGAAAGACTCTTACTATGTAGTCCAGGTTGGCATAGAATTCACTGCATAGTGTCCCGTCCAGCGGGCAGCGTGGACACGAGACTCTGGAAACCTGGAATGAGTGGGGGCAGACAGACACACACACAGAACAGACACACAAGGACAAACACGTAGGACAGTCGGACCTGGGAAATGTCTCTCGTCAGGCCGCTCAGACACACATCCATACAGCAATATGGTAATTAACAGAGAGGCACTATCTCTAACCTTCAAAGCCCATCAGGAAGTTGTCTGCATACCAGGAAGGTGGCACTAAGAGGGGGCAGGGGCTTTGAACCAGGGAAGTGCTAGAACCCTGGGGCCATCAGTCCTTCCTTCTTAGCTCAGCTCCCCTGAGAACAAGGTGAGTCCTTTTGGAGGACCCCAGGACATTCCTGTGAGAATTCCTTAGTTACAAAGATTAAGGACTGAGTTTACCTACAGGTGGTCACAGGGGCGTGGTATCTCCCTAAGGCTGATTTCCTCTGAGATGAACTCAAACTACAAGCTGGCTGTTTTCTCTAACTCGCGGCGGCGGCGTACAACAGCATAGCCCAGGCCTCGGGTGCCAAGAGGTAGCCCCTTTTTGAGCCGTTAGACTATAGAGTGAATTGATACACAGATGAACCTAGATGTGCAGCAAAGGGAGGTTTAGACAAGGGCAAGTTGTAGACAGGAGCCCAGGGGACTCGTGCATTCCCCAAAAAAGATGACAGAGGAAGAAGAGGAAGAGGGATCTTTATCACTCACTGGGCAACCAGGCCACCTTCTTTACTCCCCATGGAGGCCTATCACCCTCAGAACAAACAGAAACCGGGCCCTGAGATGCAAACCTGTCATCCCAGCTACTCAAGAGTACCAGTTCAAGGCCAGCCCGGACAACGTAGTGAGACAGCTCAAAGTAAAAAATAAAAGAGAGCTGTGGGTATGGCTCAGTGGTAGAGCACCTGCCTAGAATCCCCCACTGAGGGGCTGGTGTACAGTTCAAAGGTACAGCCCCTGCCTCAAATAAGGTGAGTTTCTTCACCTGGCAATTAGTGACTGCTGGAAGAACCCATGTTCATGGGACAGAGACTGGTCTTACATCCACCAGGTGGGCCATGGAAAACAGGGAGCAGAACCTTCATCCAGTTCTGGTGGTCGCCCAAGTCACACCATGGAAAGAACAGTCCTGGTTCATCCTATATGCTGAGACTCCTGGTTAGTCACTGGAGGGAACACTACTGGAAGGCTCCAGGAGCAGCACACTACCAGGAACAGCAGTACCTAAATGGGAGCATGACCCCACAAGGAGTAGCACACCACTGGACCATCACAAACTAGAAGCACCCTACTGACCTCTGGGGTTAGTACACCCCACTGGCAGCACCAGCCATTGCAGTATCATGCTCCTGGGAGCACTGCTACCAAATACCATACCCTGAAGCTGCCCATGATGGGTGCACTACCCATGGCACTCAAGGCACCATGCCCCATAGACCCCCATGTTACCTAAAGCACTAGCTGTGTGGAGCACTGAGCCATTTGAGCACTGAGCTATGCTTGGGGAATCTGATTTTTTATGGCAGAAATGTTTTTACGTTTTTTTGAAAATGTTTCAAATGGTAGTATTTTATGAGCTCGCACCCTGAGGCTTTGTAGTGCGGGGCATGGTTTAAAAATTGACTGAATAAATACAATTTTGACATACTTGAGATGGAGGGGAAGGCCAAGCTGGCTTTGCCTCCTGGTGGAATTGAATTTACAAAATCCATACGTGCGTTCGTTTTTGCTTCAAGGAGAATGAAGGCATTTTTTAAACAACAGAAAAGGACCTGCTACTAGAATGACTTTACATCTGATAGGACCCAGCTCACTTTCAGGTGACAGTCACTGTGTCCCATGGTGGTCATCCTTGTAAACTTTCTCAAGCAATGTGTGCAAGAGTCCGGTTCGCTGGGCAGAAATGGTCACATTTCTCTACAGAAAAACCCCAGTGAAGAGGGTCCACCAGAAGTCGCCCACACCAGCCTGAAATCATTTGAAGGAAATAATTTAGCTGACATAAATTTGTATTAAAGGCATAATATGAATGCAATGAACCAGCTAAAAGGCTTTTTGGAGACCTGGGGATTACGAGTGTGTGCTCCAGTGACTTGGAACAAGGAATCAGTAATAAGACACTGTGAAACAACCCATGTGGTATCAAAGGGGCGACACTTCTCCACACCTCTTCCCACACTGTGGTGGGCTGGGGACAGAAGTGCTGGTTAGAGACACCATCCACCAGGTAAAGGTCCTCCCAACACCCCGTGAACACAGACCTGACCAGGAAGGCATAGAGGAACTGCTTCCTTGAGATGTACTGAGGTGCCTGGTGAGATGCACCAGGAGCTCAGAGAACTGAGGCAAGAGCTTAGGTAGCTTGAAAAATTGCATCATTTCCAAACTCATATAAGAAAAAAAAAGTCATTTCTCTCCTAGAAAATGTATGTTCCTGTAATTTTTAGTATTTATTCCTTCCACAAATGTTAAATCTCGATTTTCTAATTACACAGCAGTGTTCATCATCCTTTGTTTCATTATCTGTGGTTTTCACTTACCTGAAATGAACCATAGTCCAAAAATAGTAAATTTGGGAGCTGAACAATTTATACATTTTAGACTGTGCCCAATTCCAACTAATGTGACAAAAATCTCCAATGTGAATCATTTCCTTGTCCAGAGTCTCGACACTGTACCTGCTATCCTCCTATTATCTATCAGTAGCCACCTCAGTTTTCAGGTTGATTGTTATCCAGCATATCCACTTTGAATACATTACCCTCCTGATGGTCACTCAAGTGGCCATCTTAATTATCCTGTTGCCCAGCCTATCCACACTGTAAACGCTCCCCTCCTGTTAGTCACTCAGCAGTCATCTCAGTTACCAGACTGGTCGTTGACCAGCAAATCCATGCAGTATACACTATCCTTCCATTCGTCAGCCTCACTGTCCTGGTGATCAGATGAACTGCCGCTGTATCGCGTGTACAATCTCACCTTATATACTTCATAAAGCCCCCATGGTTGAAGAACAGTGCTGTATGAAGAGGCATGGAGGGACAGACTGACTCTGTTCTATATGACAAAGCTTCAGGGAACTCACACATGCATGTATATGCACAAACATACACATGCGCACAGGAAATATCAGGGGTCTTGCATCAGAAATATTGGGGGTCTTGTATCATATCCATGAATAGGGGAGCCCAGTTCTTAACCAGTAGCCCTTTTGCATTATGATCCATTTACATATTTATGTGTGGAACTCTTGCAGCAAGGCCACAGACCCACATGGGGGAAACTCACCTTTGAACTAAATCCAGCATCTTCTATACCTACCTGTCCTGGTGACTTAAATCAAGAGGACTCTTATACCACAGGGCACATGGGAAGGGACTGCTAGTCAGGGTGCATCACTGAGCCCATTCCGGATGCTTCCCCTCTTGCAATTGCCATCAGTGAGATCCACATCGCTTTCTCTGTGTCTGTTGTAGACTTTGGCGCTTTCCTTGATCAGAGCCACTTATCGAGCTCAAACTCTAATTACACTTATCTGGGCTGCAAATTGGCCAGGATCACCACTTAAACTCTCCCTAATTGTAAGAAATGCTTCTTTAACAAATGCTGGGACCATTCCCTTGTTATCACAACAGATCAGGCATACTCAATTGCTTCTTAAAGCTCAGCCTACCTCTTCTCCGTGTGCTTTTGGTCATCCCAGGCGTCAGCAAGGTGGTGACGGTGGATGTGAAAGGGAACTGGCAGCGCTGGCTGAAGGTTCGGGACCTCACCAAGGGAGTGACCTATTTCTTCCGTGTCCAAGCAAGAACCATTGCCTATGGGCCAGAGCTGCAAGCCAATGTCACAGCGGGGCCAGCCGAGGGTAAGTGGAGCTTCATGGACTGACAGCAGGCCATCAGGTGCAATGTCAGGACACACCTGCTCCATTGGGTTTGGGGCTCGTGGTCATTCTCCAACAAGCAATTTCAGTAAAGCAAGTCTGAAAGTGTCTCAGAAATTTTCAAGACACATTGTAAGCCAGGTGTGCTGATGCAGGCCTGAAGTCCTAGTACTTGGGAAGTAGAGGCAAAAGGATCAGAGTTCAAGGTCATCCCCGGCTACATAGTGAGTTGGGGACCTACCTGGGCTATATGAGATCCTGTCTAACAAAACTAAATAAGACAAAAAATGGATAATGTGAACTTCTGTAGATTTCATTACATATGGACAAGCAAATTATTAGGTGCTAAGCCTATGGATTTTTGATGTGTTTTCTGACAAAAACAGAAAAAAATGCCTTAGGAGAAATGTAAATTAATTTAAATTTATTTTGAGACAGCTGTCCTGGGACTTACTGTGTAGATCAGGCTGGCCTCGTTCTCACAGAAATTCATCAAACTCTGCCTCCCGAGTGCTAGGTTTATAGGTGTGTGCTATCATACCTGGCTGAAACTTTTAAAAATATATACAGTCTTGCTGTATAGCCCAGGCTGGCCTTGAATGCACAGCAATCCTCCTGCCTCAGTCTTCCAGGTGCTAAGACAGCAGGCATACACAACCATCCCCGGCTGTAAGTTCAACTTTCGAAGTAAATAAATGAGAACTTTCAAGAGTTCAGGTGACTTGAGGAAAGACTGTGACTTTCCCCTTGGTGGACTCCTTGGGGTTTAGGCACTGGGCAGCAGAACTGTATTTGAAGAGCAGCCCTGGTACGAGACTTTTTGCCTACACTGCCTGTCTCCATCCTCTGGTCTCCTCCCATTTCCATTTGGGCAACTGTGGAAGACAGAGTTCACATCAGATATCTTCCTCTATTGTTCTCTACCTTGTTTTTATTTATTTATATTTTATGTATACAGGTGTTTTGTCTGCATGTATGTAACTGTACCCATGTTGTACAGTGCCTATGGAGGCCAAAAGAGAGTGTCTGGTCCCCTGGAACTGGAATTACAGACAGTTGTTAGTCGTCTGTGGGTGCTGGGAACTGAACCCAGGTCCTCTGCAAGAGCACAGTGCTCTTACCCACTGAGCCATCTCCCCAGCTCCTCCCTGTTATTTTCTGAGGCATTTCTCACTGAACCCTGTGCTTGGCTGGCTGGCCAGCAAGCTCCAAGGGGCCTCCTGTCTCCCTCAGCCCTGTATAGGATTACAGATGGACGCAGTCATGCCCAGGTTTTTTACAGGGGTTCTGAGGATCTGAACTCAGGTCCTCTGTTTATATGACAGGCATTTTACTGACTGGGCCTGCTCCCCAGTCTGTCCACCTCCCTGTTTTTATTTACTTATTTATATTTATTTTAGATTTATTTTTATTTGTGTGTCTGCATGTGAGTGTGTGTTTATGAGTACAGTGCTCATAGAAGCCAGAAGAGGGCATTGGGCCCACTAGAGCTGGAGTTACAGGTGGTTATGAGCTGCCTAACATAGGTGCTGGAAACTAAGTTGGGTCCTGTGCAAGACCTGTACACCCTCTTAACCACTGAGCTATCTCTCCAGTCCCTCTTGCTTCCATTTTCAACATATTTAATTTAATTAATTTTTGAGTCAACTTTGGAGTCTATTGGGGGCTTGTAGCTTTTCTTCTATCTGTCAGTATACAGCCACATACATATACATGCACAGTGTCATAATGTTTATCCATATTTTTCTCAAATTACTGTATATTATACATGTGCTATTCAAATCCTTTTTCTTCCTAAGAGTGTAAAACTGGGCCTGGAGAGATAGCTCAGCAGTTAAGAGCATTGGCTGCTCTTTCAAAGGACACAGATTTGGTTCCCAGCACCTACATGGTGGCTAACAGCCATCTGTAACTCCAATTCCAGGGAATCCAATGCTCTCTTCTGGCCTTCATGGACATTGTACACACGTGATACACTTAGGTAGATGCAGGCAAAACACTCAGACACAAAAAATAAATGAAGGAGGTTGGAAAGATGGCTCAGTAGTGAAGAGCACTGGCTTCTCTTAGAGAGGACCCAGGTTCCTCTGTACTCACATGGCAGCTAATAACCATCCAGAACTCCAGTTCCAGGGGATGTGACTCCCTCTTCTGGCCTCTGCAGGCACTGCATGCGTGTATTGTATTTTACATACATGCAGGTAAAACACTCATAAAATAAAATTTAAAAATTTAATGTTTTTAAATGTTTAAAGGAGGGCTGGATAGATGGCTCAGCAGTTCAGAGCACTGGCTGCTCTTCCAGAGAATCTGAGTTCAATTCCCAGGAACCACATGGCAGTTAATAACCATCCATAACTGCAGTTCCAGGGGATCTGGCACTGTTCTGGCCTCTGTAGTCATTGCACATCAGTACACTTACCTGAAGAGAAAGCACTCATACACATAAAATAAAAATTTTTTAAACTTTTTTTAAATTTAAAGAACAAATATAAAACTCAAATATCAGCACAAAAAGAAACAAATACTAAAGTATTTGCATAATCTTGCACGTAGATTATGCTAACTCCTGTCAACATCTTCTTATGCAACTTGCATCGTCCAGCCATAACCAACCTTTCAGAATCATTTGCTCTGGGTTGTGTGCTGTCCTGTGATTTTAGTGTACATTAACCTATTCATTCCTCCCATCAAACCTGTGGTAGAGCAAAGGTAAGAAACCTAGACAGATGGCATGTGCTTGTTATACCAGCCCTCAAGAGGCTCAGACAGGAAGATTAAGCCTAACACGGGCTACATACCAAGCCCTTGTCTCCAAAAAACCAAATCCTTGGTCTAGAGAGATATTTCTTGGATTAAGAGTACTTGCTGCTCTGGCAGAGGACCAGTGTTCAGTTCCCAGCACCCATGTTAGACAGGTCACAACTACTTGTAACTCCAGTTCCAGGGAATCTGGTTCCCTCTTCTGGCCTCTGAGGGCACTGCACACATGTGCACATACACACACAGCTAAACATACATATCATTAAATCATTAAAATAAATCTTAAAAATAATAAAAAATGAAAACTTCAACACTCCTGCCCCTCACTGAAGGGTCATCCATGTGCTCAAGTCCGATGTCATTCGCTTGGCTATTTCTATCCCACAGGCTCCCCAGGCTCACCTAGAAATGTCCTGGTCACCAAATCTTCCTCCGAGCTGACCCTACAGTGGACAGAGGGAAATGCCGGACACACACCCACCACAGGCTACATCATAGAGGCCCGGCCATCAGGTAGGGATGGAGGGAGGGAACAGCTGTGCGCCTGCTGAGATGCCAGAGCCCCCACAGTGGCATCTCAGTCCCCGTCTTTCCTCTGCAGGGCTGAGGTGGGAGGGTGGGCAGCCCTTATTGAGAGCAAGGCTCATTTCTTGCTTTCCTCCTGGTGCATGGTGGCCACGGCTGTGCTGTTAACCCCTCGGGCATTTGATTTCCCATGTCTTAGCCACATGACACTCAGAAGAATGATAATTGTCATTCTCAGAAATGGATAGATGAGAGGTAAGGGACTCCTGAAGGTGTTTTAGCTCGTCAGGAAGATCTGAAAGCAAGTCAGGGGCTTGTCTCTGGGGGTCTGATGCTATCCGCCTGTGGAAAGAGCCTTGCTCGCTTCTGATCATTACAAACATCCTTATTCATAGTGGGAATGACACACTGACTGCCGTGCCTTTCAGGATTCAGAAAATGAAGTCTAAGATCTGTTCCTGGGCTGGGGAGATAGCTCAGTGGGTAAAAGTGCTCACTGCTGCATAAGCATGGGGCCCTGTGTTTGAATCCTCAGCACCCACATGTGTGGCCACATATGTAACTGTAGTCCCAGTGTTGTGGAGGTGGAGACAGGAAGTATCTGGGGCTTGCTGGCTGTCAGCCTAGCTCCAGTTGCAGTGAGAGACACTGTCTCAAGGGACTAAGGGGAAGGGTGATAGAGCAGGACACCTCGTCTGGCCTCTGTGTGTCCACAGTCATGTGAACACTCCACACGTGGATACACCACACACACATGCGCACGGACTCATGCACATGCACACACAGATCTGTTCCTACCCCCTTTCCTTCTGACTTTTTTATATCTTGCTCATTTTTTACTAACGAGTATTAATTGCACATATTAATGGATTTAGTGTGAATTTTTTTTGAGACAGGGTCTCATGTAGCCCATGCTGGTCTCCAATTCCTTAGGTAGCCAAGGATGCCCTTGAACTTACTGATCCTCCTGCTTCCACTTCCCAAGTACCAGGATTACAAGTATGTGCCACCACATCCAGTTTTAAGTAGCCCTGGAAATGGAACCTGGAGCCTCGTGCATACGAGGCAAGCAGTCGACCAACTAAGCCAGAAATGTCGCAGGAAAGATAAGGCAAGATGCCTGGAATGTTCAGGAAGCAGGTTTTATTTAGGCTGCAGCCTGGTCCAGAGGATTCAAGTCTCAAAGGAAGGAACTCTGAACATTTTATCCCTGGGGTAGTGGGTTACAGCGTTGTTAGCTTGATTGCTTAACAGCAAAAAGTCCTAGATCTTGCAAAATGGATAAAAACTCCCTTGAAAAGTCTCTTTGTCTGAGACACAGAAAAAGAGGAAGCTCCTGTTAAAGGGAGACAAGATGGGTGGCTCTAGCTAGTTATGTCAGTACTCTAACCACAAACCTCCCAGGAGGGCTTTGCTAGTAGAGGCAAAGAGAAAAGATTAAAATCCTTATTTTTCTTAATGTCTTTATTACGTCCTAGATCACCGCCACTCCAAGTGCTGGAATTACAGGCTTATGCTACCATGTCTAGTGTTACACAGTGCTGGGGATGAAACCCAGGAGCCTTGTGAATGATAGGCAAGCACTCTACCCACTGAGCCACATTCACAAGCCTCCAGTATGATATTTTTGTGTGATTTGTGTGTTACTTTTGCACAGTTGTTGCAAAAATACCTGACACAAACAACTTCAGGAAGGGAAAGTTTACTTTGACTTATCATTGAGAGGGTCCAGTCCAGTTACTTCGCCCCATGCACTTGGCAGAACATCATGACAGTGGGAGCCTGCAGTAAAGTAGAGCTGTTCACTTGATGGTGGCAGGAGGCAGTCAGTGAGATAGGAAGAGGCCAGGGATGAGAACCCAGCGGCACAGTCTTGCTGCTCTAGCGAGGACCCACCTCTGAAATAACGCCACCAGCTGCTGACCAAGCACTCCACACAGGAGCCTGTGGAAAACAGTTCATATTCAGACTGATGCTGCACACAGCATGCACTTAACACACCCAATCACACAGTTCCTAGCCGTCACTGTTCTATTTGAAAGTCTAAGCTTGTTTTCATATATGAGAAGGAATGCAGAACACTTACATTTCTGTGTCCCACTTATTTAGCTCATCACGGTGTTGTCCACCTCCACTCATTTTGCTGCAAATGGCAGAATTTCATTCTGTTCTGTTCTGCTCTGACAGAGATAGCTGGATCAGATGTAACTGTGTTTTTAGTTTTGGGAGGAATATCCATCCTGTTCTCTGTAGAAACAGAACTAATTTACATTCTCACCAACAGTGTATGAGTTCTGTTTGATTTCAATAATGAAGGATGGATGCTATTGGAAAATGAGTTTCTGATGGTTTCAGTTGGATGTTGGTAATGGGAACCAAGGGGTCACCAAACATGGAGAATGTTCAGAAGGTTGACTATGACTTTGAGATTCTTGTGCACTTGCAAGTGATCATAGGTGATGCACCATGCTTGTTTCATAAGGGGCTGTCTCGCCCACCACCAGAGGGGCTTTGGTGCCAGGAGCCATTTTGATATAATATTCAAAGAAAGTGTTAGACCAAGGAAAGACCCCCAAAGCCACAGCCGTCAATGCAAAGGATGTTTCTTCTACTTCCCCTCCACACAGCTTCTGAGAGGTTATGAGTTAGAAGTGTCTTCTGGAAACATCTAAGGAGAAGCAGCACCAAACACTGAAGAAGTGGGCTGGGGAGATGGCTCAGTGGGTAGAGTACCTGCAGCACAAGCATGAGTTCGAGTCCTCAGAACCCATGTCAAAGTTAGACACAGCAGCATGTGTTTCGTCCAAACACTCCTACAAGAGACTCCCCAGAAGCTCGTGGGCCAGCCAGATGCTGACACACACACACACAGATGCTGCCTCAAAGAAGGTGGAACACAAGGTCCAACTCCCAGGGCTGTCGTCTGACCTCCATACATGTGGGACAGCATGGATATACCAGTATTCACACACACAAATGCATGCACACACTTATGCACACACAAACTCGTAGATTGTGTTGGTTGGTTGCTTACTGTTGCTGTGATAAACACTGACTAAAGCAACTTGGGGAAGAAATGGTTTATTCCATCTTACAACTTACATCACTGAGGGAAGCAAGGCAGAAACTTAGATGAGGCAGGAACTGAAGCAGAGAACACGGAGGAATGCTGTCTACTGGTTTGCTTCTTCAGCCTGCTTTCCTATAAAACCCAGGAGTTCGTGCCTAGGGACGGCACCACCCACAGTGAGCTGGGCTCCTACATCAACTAGCAATCAGGAAAATGCTCACAGTCATGTGTAGTAGCCACTCTGATGGAGGAAGTTCCTCAGTTGAGGTTTCTTCTTCTCAGGGACTCTGGTTTGTGTCAAGTTGACAAAAACTAACCACCTTGTATATTTTTAAGATAAATAAAAATTAAAAGGAAGGTTGAAAAACTTCCACCTAAAAGGAATTGTCAAATTTTCTGTAAGATATGAAAATGTCAAAATAATTAAATATACAAAGAGAGAGAAATAAGTAAATATAAAGGAACAAAAATAAAATACTTTGGCTCAAGCATTCAGGGATGAGATCTGAGGAGCAAGATATTTGTCCAGGTCTAAAACTGGGATATTAAATCAGGGAAGGTATGGAGTCTTCTATGATCACTGGTCCCTTGTAGACCCTAGAAAAGCAAACTGGTCCTCTATAATGACTTGATTCAAGAGTTCTCTCAGAGTTGGTGAGAACCTGCAGACAGATCCTAGCAGAGCTCTGAGCCACAGTGAGGGGTTGGCAGTCCTAGAAACCCACCAGTGATGGGCTTTTCCCTGGTTTAAGGAAATACTTAAATCTAGGGTACAGAAGACTACGGAAGTCAGTTGGAAATCTACATTCAATGGGTTGGTAGATGCCGAAGCTGGCCCATGGGCTGGAGTGAATATCTCAAAAAAATCGCCCTGGGGACTAGTGTTATGGCTCAGCTGGGAAAGGCGCTTGCCACCAAGACTTGTCACTTGAGTTCAAATCCTGGGATTCACGTCATGGAAGAAGATAACCAATTTCCACAGGTTGTCCTCTGACCTCCACTTGTGTACTGTGGCACAATCTCCCACAAAATAAATGAATAAGTAACAAAAAATATTAACCATGATGAGCCAGGCATGGTGGCACACGCCTTTAATCCCAACACGCAAGAGGCAGAGGCAGGTGGATCTCTGTGAGATCCAGGCCAGCTGGGGCTACAGGGAGACCCTGTCTCAAAAAAAAGAAGTCACCCTTGCATGGCATTAAGGATTTCATTTTTGCTGCCATTCCACTCCACAATGGAAGGCAGTTACCAACCATTTCCCCCTATGGATGGCTGACAGCACAGCGGGCTGCTGGAACAGTCTTTCACTGGGCAAAGTACACAAAGATGCCTTGTCCCATCTGTAACTTGGGTCAGCAATGTAGGCCTTTATAAACTGTCAATATTTAAACACCTTGCTGGGACCCAGGGGCCTCCAGATCTCAGCTGGCATCTATTTTAGGCCTCATTACACAAACCATTAAACACTGTATCCTCTGATTTTTTTCCACCGAAGCTCTCTGACAGACTTCTCCAGACGAGTCCTGGTTCATGAAGACTCTGCCCACCCAGTGTCTAGGGGGAACAGAGGCTCTTTGTTTTTGGCGTCCAATGGTCCAGAAGGTCTGTTTAGCCTGATGTTTCCCTGTCCAGCCACATCCCTGCCTGTCCCTCTGAAGCCCATCAGCATCAACATCGTGTCCCCCATCTGTCTGAATCCCCATCTTTACCCTTGAAGACTCTGGTGAAGAACCCCATGGCTAGTGTCCCCTGCAGACACAGAAGAGAGCAACAGCCCAAAGACAGATGCTTAACACTAAGACACAGGTTTTCGTACTCCAGTAGGATTGGTACCTGAGTGTGGCCCAAGAACACAGGCCAGCATGATAGCTGACCAGCAAGTTCATTTCTCCAAATTGTACACAAGTTTCCACCTAAATCGTGTCACAAAAGCAGCTATATGGTGGCAGACTGGAATGATTTATTTACACCAATTATTCGGAGGCATTTTGCTGTGTAGCTCACAAAGCCTAATTTACATATTTACACAATACACTGGAATGGCACTAAAGGAACTATAAATATACTTTCCTCTCCAAAGCAGCCATGAAATATATATTTAGGACGTACCTAAGGCAGGCATCCAGATGATGCCATTAGCCCCCAGGGGAGGGGTTAGGCCTGTCTACCCTCGGCCTTCCTGGGTGTGCCTAAGTCCCTTCCTATTAATTATGTTCCTTTTCAGTAATTGGTAAGAGGAACTTCAGCTGAACCAGGTAGAAAATCAGTATTTTCAAGGTGGACATGGTGGCACAGGTCTGTCATTCCAGCAGTCCAAAGGATGAGGCAGGAAGATCTTTATTACAGGCCAGCCTGCACTACACAGGGAGACACTGTCTCAAAAATAAACCAATATTGGGAGGCTGGAGAGATGGCTCATCAGTTAAGAGCACCAGCTGCTCTTGCAAAGAAACTGGGTTCTGTTCCCAGCACTCACATGACAGCTCACAGCTGTCCATAACTCCAGTTCCAGGAGATTTGACACCCTCCTCTGGCCTTCATGTGCACTGCACACATAGTGAACTTACATGCATGAAGGCAAAACACTCACTCATATACATAAAAAAATTTAAATAAACCAGTCTTGGGCTAAAGAGATGGCCCAATTGGTAAAGTGCTTGCCATGCATGCATGAGGAGCTGAGTTCAATTCCCGGAACCCACAAAAGGAGGGGCATGCTGAAGAGATGGCTTGGGAGTTAAGAGCACTGGCCGCACTTACAAAGGACCCATGTTCAGTTCCCAGCACCCCCATGACAGCTTACAACCATCTGTAACTCCACTTTCAGGGGAATCTGAAGCCCTTCTGACCTCTGTGGGCATCACACAACACAAGTGCACTTACACACATGCCAGCAACACACTCATACACATAAAATAAGAATATAGTACATACACATTAAAAATAAATAAAGAATATTAAGGGTAGCATTGCACACACGTGGTACACTTACATACGTGCAGGCAATACATTCACTGACATAAAATAAAAATAATATTGTTTTAAATATTTAAAAAACAGGCACTTCTAATCCCAGTATAAGAGTAGCAGAGACATGTGGGCCTCTGGGGCTCTGGTCAGCCAGTCTCACTGAATCAGCAAGTCCCCGGCCAGTGAGGGACAGATGGTACCTGAGGAACAGCACCTGAGGTTGTCTTCTGGTCTCTGTACGCCATGTGCATACACATATGCACACACGAACACTAAGTAAATAAATAAATCCGTATTTCCTGAAGGTTGGAGATACACAGAAGGCCCATGTATGCAAGTTGAGCAGATGGACCTCCACAGAGTCTCTGCCTCCTACTGCCCATCTTCCGCTCCCCTCTGGGTACCTTTCAAGACCATCAAATGCCTGTGTGTTGTTCTCTTTTTTGGAGGTCAGTCTCCATAACTGGCCACTTCTCCCCTGATACACATAAGGCATGCGGTCTCCTACCTTGAGCAAGGACCAGACAAGGGCCATGTTATCAGCAGCCATTTAGCCTGGTGTTTAAGCTTCACCTGTCTCAGTTAAGCGTCTGGCCTGACTGTTTATAAGAGGAGAAATGGAAGAGCTTAAGAAATAAACACCTGACAGGCATCCATGCACTCAGTGCTGCAGGCTGATGGTGTCAGGTTGTTGGCTGTGTGAGTTAGTGGAACCCAGATCTCGGTAGTGAGTGACAGTTTCATTCAGCATGGAAACCCTGTTTAATTGCCCGTGAAATCAAACTTCTGTATTGGCATGCCGTCTGCCTTGATAGCTACCGCTCACACTTAGGCCTGGGCATCCGAGGAAAGTGGCCTGCAATGTCCCCTGGTCGTGCTGACCTGAGCTGTCTTGGTTCAGAAAAGATGTAATCCTTTCTGTGAGCAGATGGGTCCCCAGTGTCAGGGCCTGGGAGACATTGGCAGTGAGAGAAAAGCTGACTCATTCAGTTCCCTACAGCAGCAGATGCGTTTGTGCTAGAAAAGACTTGTTTGGGAGAATCTTCAGTATTCTTTATTTCTTTGGTAGATAATACAATACAGACTTAAAACAAATAGTCGTGTTCTCTAAGGAAACTCCATTCAGTGGTAGAGCTGACTGTGTTTGGGGTTTGGGGGAGGGGCATTTCATCTGTGTTGGGTTTTAGGTCTATAATGATAATGGCGTTAGATGAACAACATTTGCAAAATTTCTTTCTTGGTGGCCTTAGGCTTTCTTAAGTGCTCAAGGGAGAATTTCTCAGAGGCTTAAGTAACAAGAGCCCAGGAAAGTCCTCTTTCAGGTAGCCATAAGGGGAGAAGGGGTCATCAGACAGACACAACTGGACCTTCCTCCAATTCATAGATGCTCCACTCTCCAGGACCCAGCGCCACACTCACTCAATGTCCCACTCCCACGGCACCCCACTGCTCCAATGCCCCATTTCTACAGTGCCCAGCACCTGCTCCTCCAGCACCCGCTCCTCCAGTGCTCCACGTCCCAGCACCCAGCTCCCCCAGCACCCGCTCCTCCAGTGTCCGTTCACCCCAGTGCCACATTCTCTCAGTGCCCCACTCTTCCAGTGCTCCACTCCCCCAGCACCTCACTCCCCCAGCTTCCCAGGACTTTGAGAGGTAGAGCCTTGAAGTCCACCTCACCCAGGAGCATTACAGCTCTGGAACCCGAAAGGGGCTTGGTTCTGTGATCAGTCACCCTGGCATTAGTCACTGGGGTAACCAGTCACATGGGAGACCTAAGAATTAAGTCATCTGAGAATCGGTTGCAGATGAATCATCCAGGGATTTTTTGATGAGGAATCTGTCAATCAGGGATCAGTCATCCAGGAGTTATCCAAGGGACCAATCAGTCATTTGTCAGTCATCCATGGATTGTCTAAGGAACCCATCACCCCAGGGACCCATCACTCAGAAGACTGATCATATAGAATTCCATCCTCTGGGACCCACCATCCAGGATCAGTCAGTCATGTGTGGTCCTGGCTTTAGAAGGACTTGACTATTCTGTTCCAGCCATGTCACAGATTTCCCATGGTGATGATAAGCTGCTCCCTCAGGAACTGCAGAGTCTCAGCAAGTGAACTGAGTTTGGGAGACTGAGAGCCCGATATACTCTATGCCCAAGATTTTCCTGAGGGGAACCCCAGACCATTCTCTCCTCCCTGGTGATGATTGACATCACTGTCCTGGTACCTGGGATCTTCCTGGTAGCAAGAAAATCAATCACACAAATCTCATTATTGTTAATAGTTCTAGAATGTTCTCTTTCCACAAGAATTTGTGGAGGTTTTTTTGTCCAGCACTGATTTATAGAGATATTTAACAGCACAATAAAAATGAGAAAAGGAATCCACAGTTGGAGAACAGAGAGGCCACTCTCCCACATTTTTTCTTAATCACTCATGATCACAGTGTAAGTATTGGTATGGATAAATAGCATGGTGAATTATAATCGGAGTAGGGTATGCTAATTTTAGAGAGGCAGAATTAAGCAGAATAAAAAATATGATCATTTTCTTCTGTGAATTCAGAAAGAAATGTTCTTAGTCATCCTCCCCCATTTTTGAGTACAAATGGATTGCTGAATAAATTGTTTGGTGTTGAGATTCTATATCAATATTTTAAAATGTTTTTATAAAAAATGCACAGAGTTCCTGGAGCTATGACAGAGTGCTTAAAATAAAATGTGGCCTTCGGGTGGTGGTAGAAGAAGAAAGAATCATGTTTGTGTTTGTCCCTGGCAATAAGAAGGCATTAGAGAAGCATTTGTGTAGAAGCACTCAGAGCCCTCACCACAGAGGTGTTTGGACGTCAGACTCAGAGGAAATCTCTCAGACTCAAGCTGCTTTAACTTAACTTAAGTGGGTTTGAACAGCATCCAGTTTGTAAGTCTGTATTTCTGTCTATGGACTCATAGCAAAATACTATCTTTTTAGTGGGAGAACATTCCACAACTGATTGAACATTTAAGGTCCTGTAACAGTGACTGTTCAAAAGTAGGAAGTAAAATAGGGATGATCAGTATTTACAGAAAGATGCTGGAGTGGGGGCCTGAGAGAAGCCATGGGAGGCAAAACTGGCTTCTTGGATAGATGGACAGATGGGTAGGAGGGTGGGTGTGTGAGTGGGTGAGTGGACGGATGGATGGATGGATGGATGGATGGATGGATGAGTAGATGGGTAGGAGGGTGGGTGTGTGAGTGGATGGATGGATGGATGGATGGATGGATGGATGGATGGATGGATGGATGGATGGATGAGTAGATGGGTAGGTGGATGGGTGTGTGAGTGGGTGAGTGGATGGATGGATAGATGGATGGATGGATGGGTAGGTTGATAAATGGATGGGTAGATGGATGAAAAGGGCCAATATTTATTGAGTTCTTGAGAGTCTTTGGGGTACGAACAAACTGTAAATGTAGGCACATGCTCTGAAAGCTGTGAACAGAAGCAACTACCTCCTCCTGGAATGTGGACTGGGGTCAGGGGTGGCCCTGGCCTTGGTTTTCCTTCACTTCTGACTGAAGAGACTCTACATAGCTTATAAGAACAGACTACTCACCTGACCTTCTGCAGGATGGAACAGAGTCCCTCCACAGACTGGGCCCTGATTACGTGTAGGTAAACCAGTGGGGAGGCTAGAAAAGGGGGTCCAGGGGCTCTGCAGGCTGAATGGCACTAAATGCACAATCAGCCCACTATTATTATGCAAAATTCACATACAAAACTATAAACCAAACTGGAAAGATAGCTCAATGGTTAAGAGCACCTGCTGCTCTTCCAGAGGACCCAGGTTCAGTTCTCAGCACCCACATTCAGTAGATCACAACTCTCTGTATCTCCAGCTCCAGGACATCTGACACCCTCTTCTGGCCTCCAAAGCCACTGCACACATGTGGCATACACTCACAGAAACACACATGCATACACATAAAAAAATCTAAAAATAAATCTTAAAAAAATAGAAACCACACTGGCAGTCATTCTATACATAAACCTTGATATTTAGGCGGAAGAGACTATCCACATAAGCTGCAGTTTGCCTTGTCACTCCTGTAGGGATCTCTTGATGAACAATGACTGTGAATATTCAGAAGTGAATCACATGTTTTGATGTCTCTGCCAGTGACTTTAAAGTCATTTCCGTCCCCTCCTTCATTAACCTGTGACTATCAGGACTTCACCCGGGCAAAGTCTAAACCCTGTGCAAACAAAGACTCACACACTGGCAATTTCCTCCTGTTTACCATTGTGCTAATCCATCCAAGTGCATCTCTTGCAAAGGTGCCAAGAGAGTTTGTTTCCCATCACCCTGGAGGCCATAAAAATAGTGAGTACATGCACATGCATATTCAGTGGGCTTTTCCTCCCCAGATCTGCTTTTTCAAGTGTCACAGACCTTTACCTGTCAGAGGAAATGGAACTTGGGAAGAGCTCCTACTTCATAGGAACAATTTGGGCTCCGAGTTCACATTTTAGTTAACAGCCTCCCTAGTAGGTAAATTTATATTGTAATTTACAATCATCTGTGTTGTATTGACTATGTGTGAAGCTGTGTTCCAAGCATTTTATTTTAAAAAAAAATGGAAGGCTTTAATATAGGACTCCTGTTCAAGGGGACAGAAAGATTGTAAGAGCCAGAGAAGGAGGTACATGACCATATGGCGAGTCCTACAGGCTCCTGGGACCTTGCTCCTGTGAACCTACAGCAATGGTGTCAGCACACTCAAGACCCATGCAGACTCAAGCAGACAAAAACCCAGCTCAGAACTGTGGAAATGGGCAGCAGGCCCAAAGACTATCGGTAGCTGATTAGTACTGGGTGAGGAAAACCTGACCTTCTTAAAGAGAGGGACTTTAAATAGGCTGACTAGACTCCAGTGGATGAACTTGCACAGAGGGACATCTGGAGACACTAACTTGACTCAATAGGCCTTAAAACAAATGACAGAGTGCATGAAATCCAGCTGGAGGGCAATGGGAGGGCGCCAGTGGGCGTGGGGGAATAAAGTATAAACATGACTAAGAAGTTCTGTATGAAATGGACAAGCCTTGTATGAAATGGACAAGCCTTGGAAGGCTATGCACAAAATGTACCACATTTTTTGGGTGTGCATGTGTATTGTATAGAAGCAGAGGTCAATCTCAGGTGTCTTTCCTCGGGCACTGTCTATCCTGTTTTTGAATTGGGGTCTCTCACTGCCAGGAACTCACCAAGTAGGCTAGGCTGGCTCACCAGGGATCCTCCTGTCTATACCTCGCTGTTGTGTGACACTATTCCTGGGGCAGTGTGAACAAACGTCTATGTAGGGTCCAGCAATTGCCCATAATGACCACAGTTGAGACAGTATGCAAAGCACAAAAGCAGTTTTATTCTCAAGAATCAACCAGCACGCTGGGGTCTACCATTCACAGCAATGGCAACCCGAAGAGTTGGTGCAACCACAAGAGAGGGGGCTTTCTAGGTTGGGGTTAGGTAACCTTTGGAGGGATTGGACAGTTTGTTTAACATAGTTGAGGATTCGCTGATGGTTCAGGCCCCTGGGGTAGTCTGTCCAGTGTCCCTGATTCAACAGAAGGGATGTTAGCTAAGGGGATGTTTGCTAAATATAAGGTGAAAGTTACATCCTTGGGACTTGTGGTTAATCTGCAACTGCTAATACTGCGAAGTTGGGTGGTCTGCTGGGCTGTTTCCTGAGAAAATGCAGGAGTCTTCTCAGGAAACAAAACTTAGCATAAGCGAACTTAAAACTAAGATGGAGCCCTAAGTAAAATGGAGTTTATTAGGTCCCCACATCTACTCACCCCAGATAAGAAACCAATGAGAGACCAAAGTCAGGCGACCACCCAAGTCCAACTTAGTGAACCAGTGAGTTTTACTGGGGTCACTTACAGGAGGATGGGTGAGGAGCAGAAATAACTCAGAGACAGCTGCATCACCAAAAGTCCATCCCAGCATGGGTAACAGCTCACAAAAGCAGGAAACCTGGAGGGCGCTGCACAACCTGCGGGCAGTTCAGCAGACTGGAGAGAGTCTTTTCCAAGGAGCTCAGGCTGTCTGAGCCTCTAAGGCAGCTCAGGTGGTACCTGCTTCTTCCAGGCGGCTTAGCAGGTCTAAGAGTCTTTCTGCAAGTGTATGTTTTGGGAGAGAGTAGGGGCCTAGCGAATCTAGTCAGTTTCAGGGACTTCCTGAAGTTACTCAGTTGTTTAATTCCTGAAGTTAATCTGCTTCAGAGTGGAGTGTTTCACCTCCTCTCACCACTGCATCCTGTTGTTTCCCTCTTTTTAAATTCCTGAGTAGAATTTCCCTTTGAGAGGCTGGAACTGGGCTTGGTTGGTACAGCACCTTCCTGGAGGGGGCCTTGATGTGGCTCAGAAGTGAAGCTCTTGTCTAGCCTGCACTGCCTTGGGTTTGATCCCTGACACTGCAAAAACAATTAATTAATTAAAATACTCTGCATTTAGAGCTGGTTTGATTTGGAAGATGGTCCAGGGTACACTCTGCTCTGATAAGATCCTTTGCTTTGTTTAAAAGGTAGAAACCAGAGTCTAATTCCCAGCAGAGCACTAGAGACAGACAGTGGTGTCCTGAAACATTCACCACTTCCCTGTTCGCCACGTCAACCAAAGTCCCGCACTGCTCTAAAACAGATGTGGCCCAACCTAGAGAGATTAAAACCACTCTGGGAGTGGCAACATCTATACAGCCTACACTGCATGGAGAGCTCCACACAGCAGCACATGATGCTGGCTGCAGCTGGGAAGGAAGCTATGCCTCAGTTTCCCCTTTACCTTTGGCTGGATTTTGTTTCCAGTCAGGGCATGGGTTGGATACTCATGATGATCAGGCATGGCATTACCATGCCACATGACAATTACTTGAATAAAAGAGCCTGACTCTTTAGTTTTTAAGAACTTGCCAAGGTTCATTAAAAATCATGAGTCCAGATTATGTCCATTTTATAGAAGACATTCCTATAAGTGAACCAGCTGCTAGTGAGCAGCAGGGTGACTGGGAAGAACTGCCAGTAGTCAGGGAGGAAGTGGAAGGGATTAGCAAGGATGCCTCCATGGGACCAGGAAAGCAGCCAGACATAGGGGAGCCCAAAGTCCCAAAGGCAACGTCAGGTGGGAAACCAGACAGCGCCTAGAACACTTGTGATGGGACAAGGGAAAAGAAAAAAAATTTTTTTTAATTAAAAAAGAAAGAAACAGAAAACACTACCTAGGGCCTGCAATATGACTCAGTGGATAAAAGTACTTGTCACTAAGTCTAATTACTTGAGTTCAATCACCAGGACCCACATGGTTGAAAAAGAGAACCCACTCCTGTAAGATATAGTCTGACCTCCATACACATGCCTTGGCATATGCACACATACACACACACACACACACACACACACACACACACACACACACATACACACACACAGTACATAAATGTAATTTTACATGCAGAGGCAAACAGCACTCCTAGCATGCAACTCTGAGGTGTTACAGATATAGGATGTCTCTCTCCCCGTTTCTACTCTGTGATCTTCTCCAGCTTCTAACATGGGCATCGGAAGATGCTCTGTTGCAGGCAGCTGTTAGTTGACTATTCAAGCAGCTGTGCATCCTGGTTCCTAGGCTCGCATCTGGAAGAGTTGCCCTAAACTCTGCTCTGTATCCTGTCCCTCTTGCAGATGAAGGGTTGTGGGACATGTTTGCAAAGGACATTCCCCATAGCACCACATCATTCACCGTGGGCCTGGATAAGCTGCGGCAAGGAGTGACCTATGAGTTCCGGGTCGTGGCTGTGAATACAGCAGGCTTTGGGGAACCCAGCCGCCCCTCCATAGCAGTGTCAGGTAAGCCCTCCTGGACACATGAGGGGTAATGTCCTTTCTCCAAAGAACAGGAGGATAAAGTGGAACTATTCATCCATGGGAAGAGAGGGCAGGAGCTGTGGGGCTGGTGGCAACCAGAGACTAGGTAGAGGGATTGTCACAGAGCCACAGTGTGGGCTGGAGAGATGGCTCAGCAGTCAAGAACACTGGGGCTGCTCATGGAGAGGACCCAAGTTCAGTTTCAGCACTCACAACTGTCTGCAACTCCAGTGCCAGGAGATCCAATACCCTCTTCTGGCCTCAGTAGGTATTGTAAGACACAAGTGCATTCACATACATGCAGACAAAACACTCATACGCATAGGATAAAAATTAATAAATTAAAAGCAGAACCACAGCAGGGAGCATCATGGGAATCCCCGAAACTACATGCCTTCTCCCTGGCAATGCCCTCTGCCATAGGATCCAAGGCATAGTCATCAGCAAAAGCACTTTATAGACAGATGCGATTCCCATGCCAGGATGTGCTCAGAACCTAGGTACAAGAGCCAGGCACTGTGGCAGAGACAGGAGGATCCCTGGAGCTCACTGACCGTCCAACCTCGCCTGATGGGTGAGTTGCAAGACAGTGAGAGACTCTGTCTCAAAGGATGACACCTGAGATTGACCTCAGTGGTTTCCACAGTCACCCACACATAGACACACACATGTGCACACATACACCTGCATGCACACAGATGTACACATGCGCACTGTACACACACAATCACAATAGTGCACACACATGCATTAAATAAGATGCAGGTAGCAGGAAGGGGCAGTCATGGTGGGCAGGGGTACAGAGGAGTTTGGGGTCAAGTGAGCTGGGTGGGCTCTGCTTTTAGCTCAGCTCAGCCACGGGGCTCAGCTTCCTCTGCGTTTGCTGAGATGTAAGGGCTGCCTCCCCCACTGCTCTGCTCTGGGGGTCTATAGGGAAGCCTGGAGTCCTGACACCCACACCCTTACCCACAAGCATCCTTGAGTTGGGGGTTGTGCACACATGCACCACAGGATGCTTGTGAAAGTCATAAGACAACTTGCAGAAGTGGGTTCTCTCCGTTGTCATGCGGGTCCTGAGGATCAAACTTTGGTAATCGGGTTTAAGGGCAAGTACTTCTACCCAGTGAGCCAACTTGTATGTCCTTCATGAACATTTTAAAACATGACTGTATTACAAAAGGATAAAGACCTCCCAAACACCACAATGCTATAATTCAAAAACTGCCTCGGGCTAGAAGACAGCTCAGTCAGTAAAGTACTTGCTGTGCAAGCACCAAGACCTGAGTTTGACCCAAGAACCCACATACAAAAGCCAGATGTGGTGACTTGCACCTATAACCTCAGTGCTGGGGAAGGGTGGATCCCTGAGGCTCACTGGCCAGGCAGCTTGATCTATCTGACAAGCTCCAGGCTGGATGAGACTCTGTCAAGAAAGGGAGGGACGAAGGGAAGGAGGGAAGGAGGGAGGGAGGGAAGGAGGGAAGGAGGGAGGGAGGGAAGGAGGGAGGGAAGATAGATGGCTGGCTGCCTCCTGAGAAGTGGCTCCTGAGATGGCCCTCTGGCCTCCACACACACAGCACACACACAAGCACATGAACATGCACATGCCCACACTTGTGTCCTTGCGTGCACATACATATGTACACAAATATAAAGAGAAACAAAATATTGCTGTATTTGTCTAATCTGAAAAACTGGTATAAAGTTTTCTATGCCCACGTGCCCATTAACCCACACAGTGGACATCACATGGAATGGGGTTCTCTCACCTCCTTCATTGTCCCCAAACATTTCTCCAAGATCCTATGCTATCTAAATGCCAGCCATGGCTGCCAACCAGACCACAGCTTATCACAACCCTCAGAGATGCCAGCCACTGTTACCTTCTCTCACCTCCCTACAGAACCTCGGGGGTGAGAGTCTCCCGTCATGGGACAGCTGAGAGCTCCCTTTCCTGCCTGTGGCAGAGACAGGCCAGTGCTGGGCCCCTGGTTGGTGGCTGGTGAATCACAGGGTTTGTTATATGGGGTATTGAATGTGCAGCGAGAAACCCCACTTACGTCTTTTAGATTCGAAACACTGTCATCCCCTGAGCATCCCCGTGGTATACCATTAGCCAAAGCCGATTTCCCCTTTATTCCCAGCATGCATTCATTCTTTATCCATCCAGTGAGATACTTAAGGCAAGGCAGATGTGTTTTCTGTGGGTTTGACAGCAGGAGGTGGACCCCCGGGCTCTGCCTGTAAGAGGCTTTGTGTTGGGGGTGGAGCGAGGAGCTCAGTGCTGCAGAACCAGCTCCCCTACAGGAATACCCCCTGAAAGGCAGGAGTGGAACCCAGGGCTGCCTGGCTCCCACTGAGAATCCATTTTCCCATTTTCTTCTCAGTAAACAGAATAAACACAAAGGAAGTTGTACACTCTGCCAAAGCAGATTTTACACGAAACCCTTTTGAAGGGACTTCTCAGAAAACAAATTCCAACACAAAGCCTATATAGTTTAGCTCAGTTTATCTTGAGGCATTAAAAAAAAACAGCCCCTAAACCTTAGAGACTCATGGGCCAGTGGAGAATGCCAACAGGTAGACAGATACATACACAGATTGTGGGGGCTGGAGAGATGGTTCGGTGATTAAGGGCACTGGCTGCTCTTGTAGAGAACCAGGGTTCCATTCCCACATGGCAGCTAACAATGGTCCATAACTCCAGTTCCAGGGGATCCCACACCATTTTCTGGCCTCTGCACACACTGTATGCATGCATGTGGTGCACATACATACATGTAGGCAAACACTCATACACAATTTTTTTTAAGTTTTTGGTTAATTTTTAATATACCTAGTGATCACTGGAACAAGAGAACTTTGTCAAATCCCAAGACCTAGAAGGCTTTTCTTACAATCATTGGGAGCCATGAGAAGAGGCTGGGAACAAAGTTTTTCCATCAAGGTAGATCTCTCTGGTGGCAGTGTAAGGGGTGGATGTAGGTAACTAGGATGGCGGAAGATGGTCAGAATGGTTGGGACCAGGTTGCCATGGTGAGGGAGAAAAGGCAGTGTGATGGTGAGGCAGGGCACACAGTGTGCTTGGAGGGAAGCTCTGCCCCATAGAGGTAAGCACAGTCTCATTTCCAGCCGGGCAGTGTTTCCACAGAGATGGGATGGGAAGAGAGGCTTGTTACTCTGTAGGACTGACAAGGATGGGAAGGTGTCGGGATACAGAGGTCATGCCCTAGTCTTCTACTTGTTGTCATGAAAAAATACTCTGACAAAAGCAACTTCTAGGAGAAAGGGTTTATTTGGGACCACATTGCAGAATCCATCCATGGTGGGGAGTCAAGGTAGCAGGGGAATAAGTCAGCATCACAGTCAGGAAGAGAGAGACGATGCTGGTACTCAGCTCCCTTCCCCCTTTTTACTCAGTCCAGGACCCAGTCAAGGAATGTTCCCACCCACAGCTGAGGTGGGGCTTTGTTCCATCGGTTAACCCAATCAAGACAGTCCCCCACAGACACTCCCAGAGATTCATCTTAATCCAAATAAATCCCTCACAAGTGTACCCAAAGGCTTATTTCCCAGGTGATTCTAGATCCTGCCAAGTAGACAACTAAGACTAACCATCCCAAGTTCCCTAGACGTCACTCAGGCCTCCACAGCCAGACAGTGTTTCCTCTCCCCTGTGACTTGATCATCTACCACCACCACCCCCAATGGGTTCTGGGGTAATGGCTGTCGGGAGCCTCCATCCAGCCTCATCCTGCATGAACTGTCTTTTCTGCAGCCCAAGCGGAAGCCCCGTTCTATGAAGAGTGGTGGTTCCTGCTGGTGATGGCGCTCTCCAGTCTCCTCCTCGTCCTGCTGGTAGTGTTCGTGCTGGTCCTGCATGGGCAGAGCAAGAAGTATAAGAACTGTGGCACAGGTGTGACATCTGCCTCCATCTCCCTGTCCCTAGGTGCCCTGACACATGGACCTGAGGGTTCACATATGGTTTCTCCCTGGAATCTACTAGGGTCTGTCTTTCCACACAGGTCTGATACAGAAAAGACAGATGCAAGAAGTTTTCTTCTCAGTAATAGCTCCAGACCTGAACTGACGTTGTGGCTCAATGATAGTGTTTACATAGACTCCTCCAGTGAGGGACCTGTGACATGGCTCAGTGCCTGTCAAGGATCTCCCACTGAAGAGTTTGGGTCTGTATCTGCCTTGAATCCCTCAGGGGAAAGGGTGTGGCTTAATAGTAGAGTACCTGACTAGAATTCCCTAATGAGAGGCTGGAGTGTGGCTCAGTGGTAGAGCACCTGCCTAGAATCCCCCAGTGAGGGACTGGGATGTGGCTCATCAGTGGTATTCTTATTTAGAATTCCCAGTTAAGGGCTTGGGGCATGTTTCAGTGGTAAAGCACTTGCCTAGAACCCCTCCATTCAGGTCCTGATGGTATGCCTCATAGGTAAAACATTTACTTAGAATCCCCCAGTAAGGGGTTGGGATCATGGTTCAGTGGTAACTTACATGCCTAAAATCCCCCAGTGAGGAACTGGTGTGGTTCAGTGGTAGAGAGCGCTGGCTTAGAATACTCAGCACTTGGAAGGCAGAGGCAGGGAGATCTCTGTGAGATTAAGGCCAGCCTGGTCTACATAGCCAATTCCAAGCCAGCTGGGACTCCAGGGAGATCCTGCCTCAAAACAAACAAACAAAGAAGGGCTGAAGAGATGGCTCTGTGGTTAAGAGCACCAGCTGTTCTTGCAGAGGGTCCAGATCCAGTTGCTAGCACCCAGATGATGGCTAACAACTATCAAAAACTCCAGTTCCAGGGGATTCATTGCCCTCTTCTGACCTCCACAGGCATCGTATACACACGGTACACTGAAGTAGATGCAGGCAAAACACTCATATACATAAAACAAAAATAAATATTTTTTTTAAAAAAAAACACGGCGGATGGCTTCTGGGGAATGATTTTGGAAATTGACCTCTGACCTCTACATACCCATTTATGTATGCGTGCTCACGCACAAAGAATGCAACTGTCAGGCCAGCTAGACCCCACCTTTGACTTGGGTTTCCATCCATCGTCTGTCTATACTTTCTAGAAAGACCTGTACCTGCTGAGAGGCTTTTAACGAAGAACCAGCCACCCCGGGCCCATGGGGTTAGAGCAGGACCCTGTGGACCCCTTCTAGGCATCAATATCTTAGATCTTTGTGTGAACAGGTTAACAAAGCCTGGCACCTAAATTGCCTGGACATTTGCTTTTGTCACTTGAGGCAATACATCCCTGGAAAAAAAAAGGCTTTTATTATTTTTTTCCTATATAAATTCACTTCTAACAAGTGTTCGTAAATCAGATTTTATTCCTCTGGGATCTGCAGTGTATGAACGGCACGTCATTTCAGTGAGTTAATGCTGTTACGGAAGCCTGTGTGTGGAGCGTAGAAAAATCTCCCTGCGTCTCAGTCTTCTCTTCCATCTGGAAAACAGACTTGAAAAGACACATCAAACCTGCAGCTTAGGGTACCCAGCCTCCCCCTGGGGTATTAATTTAACATTATTACAGCCTGGGGCTGGGCTTCTGCTCTAGAGACTTGGGGGAACTTAAGCCTTTTCAGGTCCTAAGTTACTCAGTCCCTTCCAACAGGAGCCTGCTAACCTCTCTCACTTTGATCTCACTGCCCAAACTCCATCAAGTCACATCCCTGTGCCAAGGCAAGTTCAGCACCTCCTTGCTGCACAGGGTCTACTGGCTTCTCTGTTGCTTGCCATCCCTGCATCTGCCTTCATGGAAGGTGCTGGGTGCCCAGCTCAGAGGACTCTCCTAAGAA
This sequence comes from Eospalax fontanierii, assembly GCA_035773235.1. Lineage (NCBI taxonomy): Eukaryota > Metazoa > Chordata > Mammalia > Rodentia > Spalacidae > Eospalax > Eospalax fontanierii. The sequence continues at coordinate 25,861,466 of CM069524.1, forward strand.
CGAATAGAATACATACCTTATTATGTCACGATATGTGTGTGGTACTGTCTAGGGGCAACAGGGACAGGGGATCATGACAGCTAAAGCCCTCACTCTCACAAACCTCTCATGCAATAGAGGAAGATAAAAGAGAATCTGAGAAACAAGCAGATGCAGACATGTGAAAATTTATCAAGATGGGGCTCGGGGGTAAGAGTGCTTACTGTGCAAGCATGAAGACCAGAGTTCAGATCCCCAATACCTACATAAAAACCCAGGCATGGCAGTAAACATGCTTGTAACCGCAGTGCCGGGAATAGGGAGCAGAAATAGGAAGATTGCTGGGGCTTGCTGGGTGCCCGCTCAGCTCCTTTTTCACTCAGTAAAGTGGAGAACGATAGAGCAGGACTGTGGCCTCTGTTTGCACAGGCACAAGTCCATGCACATGTGGACGTATACCATACATTCTCACATGTGAAAGAAAGAAACAGCTCTCACTCCAAAAGACTAAAAGAGATGGTTTATTTAGGGGCCAAATCAAAGTGACCAGAGCCCCGGAACATACATGTAGGCTTCCCCCAAATACCATGTTCCAATAAGGTGGCAATTTCATGAACTTTTTATAGTAGCAGAACAAAGAAAGTCATAAATCAACGTGCTTTTCAATACATTGGCGGGTACATTCGGTAGGCAGGTCGTAGCAAAGCAGAGAGTTCCACTATAAGCCTTCGATGCTACGAGCAGGAAGCCCCCAGGAATGACACCGCTGAGGTAAGGCCCAGGGTGGAGGGTGTTGACATAAGACGGTGTGGACATGAGGGGCATAGTAACTATAGGGACAGCTCTGAGGATTGGGGGTCCCACCCCACATGTGACGTGGAGCCGTTGTGAATCTTGTTTTGTGACAATATTGACAAAAGCAATTTAAAGGAGGAAAGGTTTATTGTGCGCTCAAAGGATGCAGTCCATCGTGGTGGGAAGCATAGCAGCAACAGTCAGGAAGCCGAGGGGTGAACACTGGTGCTCGGCTTGCCTTCTCCTTTTTACTCAGTCTGGGAGTCCAGCCTGTGGAGTTAGGCTAGGTCTTCCCACATCCGTTAGTCTAATCTGAGAAATCCCTCACAGACAAGCCCAGAGCTTTGTCTCCTGGATAATTCTAAATCCCTTCAAATCACTAATCAAAATCAGCTATCACACAGAACAGAACTGGAGAGATGGCTGAGTAGTTTGAGCACTTGCTGCCAAGCTTAAACAAGCTTGCAGACCTGAGTTCAATCTCTAGGACCCACATGGTAGAAGGAGAGAATCAATTCCTGAAAGTTGTCTTCTGACCAACACACACACACACACACACACACTCAAAAGTAAAAATTACATTTTTTTTAAAAGACTGACCATCACAGATCTGTATTTACATAGTTATTTAAAAGCCTGTAGTTGGGGCTGGAGAGATGGCTCAGTGGTTAAGAGTACAGGCTGCTCTTAACCTGGGTTCAGTTCCCAGTACCCGCATGGTAGTGAACAACCATCCATAAATCCAGTTCCAGGGAATTCAGTGCCATGAATACAGGAACCTCTGTTGTGTACTGATCCACCCCATGTCACTGTTCTGGGCATGTTACTGAAACTTCACTTACTTTCCCTGCTGTCTCTAGGAAAAGGCATACCCAACATGGAGGAGTCGGTGACGCTGGATAATGGAGGATTTGCTGCCTTAGAGCTCAACAGCCGCCACCTCAGTGTCAAGAACACCTTCTCAAAGAAGAATGGGACGAGGTAAGGAGGCCGTGTGGGCCAAGCCATCAAAGGCTGAGTGCCGGCAAGGAAGTATCTCATGTCCATGGGCACCCACCAAATGAATTTCACTGGATAAGGATTCAAAGCACAGTTCATCCATGGGCCTGCTTCTAAGCCCACCAGGTAGTGTTGGGTCTAGGGGTCAGACTGCAAAGGAGTTAGGGAAATTTGCAAAGATACAAAAAGGGGATGGGTCCTCAGGCAGGCCATAGACCTGGAACACTGGGCAACCCCTAGGCTGGCCTTAGCCATCTCCTGGCCAGGCACCTGGGCCAGGGAACTCCAAGTCTATCAAAGATGGTAGCAGACTTGACCTTTGTCCTAGATGGAAGGCTCTGGTTGTTACCATCCTCTGTAGGCCAGGTTGTCCCATGGTGACACAGACTGCCCTTTCAGATGTGATAGGGATGACCCTCCAGACAAGACACCTGTTGCTGGGTGATGCATTCTAGACATGATAGGGAGCGGCACCAATGAAATCTGCACAGTGTGGTGCACTAATGAGATCTGCATGATGACAAAACAACTGGTGGACATGCCAAAGTGGATTTGGGGAATGTCCCCTGGGAATGTCCCTCCCGCAAGATAAAGAGCTACAGGTAAGGCCAGTCATGGTGGCACACACCTTTAATCCCAGCACTCAGGAGGTAGTGGAGCTCTGTGAGATGGTGGCCAGCCTAGTCTATATGAGTTCCAGGCTAGCTCGGGCTACAGAGACACTTTAAAAAGCAAAAACAAGAAAAGGAAATGAACTACAGGCAATCAATGGATGCTGAGGGAGGAAGGATAGGTCTTCTCCAGGGACCACTTCCCTGAGAAGTTATCTAATCTGAAAGGGCAGCCCTAAACACAGGTTCACATGAGCACCACTGAACGGACTCCGTGGGAGGGGACTGGAAGGAATGGGACTAATGGAAAGACAATATACATGTCTGAAATTCTCAAAAATTGAAAAATTGGAAAAGACGACTGCCCCTCCCCACCAAAGCCTCTCAGCTCTGTGCCCTCTGCCCAGCTAAAGCTGGAAATAAGACTTGCCAAAGGGAAACTATACAGTGACCTTCACCTGGTTTTTGACCCTCAGGGTCTTGAGAATCCACTAAAACACATAAGATAGGGCTAGGCAGATGGCTCAGTTAGTGAAGGGCTTTCTGTGCAAGAATGTGGACCAGAGTTTGGTCACCAGAACTCATGTGAAAAAGAAAAAACAGCTAGGTGCAGTGACAGGTGCTTGTAATCCCAGGTTGACTGGTAGGCAGAGGCAGGAAGAATCCTGGGGCTCACTGGCCAGCCAGCCTGGCCTACTCAGAGTTCCAGGCAAATCAGACACTATCTCAAAAGACAGGGTGGGGACTGTGGGGACAGCTCAGTGAGTGAAGTGTGAGAACCCAAGTTCAGATCCCCAGAACCCACGTAAAGCAGAGTTCATCTGTAATCCCAGTGCTCTCATGGCAAGGTGAGAGGGGGAAACCGGAGAGTCCCCGTTCAGGAGCCAGTTAGCCTGGTGTATACAGCAGCAGATATAAAGACCCTGTCTCATACAAGGTGCAGGACAATGTTTGAGGTTGTCTTCTGACCTCCATGCACAAACCGTGGTACGCGTGCACACACACACACACACACACACACACACACAGAGGGAAAAAGTGTAGAGAGCAATTGAGGAATGACACTTGTGAGGTTTATCTGTGGCCCCTAATTGCACATGTGCACATGTGCATGATACACACATATGAACATGCACATATACCAATAAAAAGCACATACAAAACACCAGAGAATAACTTCCCCAAAGTCTCCTCGGTATCGGAAACGCCCCTTTCTCACAGGACTGCCTTTAACACGATGGCTTTTTTCTACAGAAAAGCAAAAAGTGCACACTAAAACTTGCAGTAAGAAGCAGCACCCAGAGATACCGTCCACTGTTTCTGTCATCTGCACACTGGCAAGGCTTGGATCGTTTGAAGGATGCTGGTGCTCAGAACCATCTCCACCACCTGTGTCTTTGAAGGAGGCACATCCCCGTCAGGTCTTCCACGTGGCCCCAATCCAGAGCAGGGCAGGCTGCTACCCCTAACTGTTTTCCTCAGGGCAGGAAGTGAAAGTTAACAGGGTCCTCTAAGCCCCTCTTCCTGTCCTGTTTGTCTACAGAGAGGCAAGTTTTTCCCATTGGGTCAGAGAAATAGATATGAAAAAGCAGTGATGTCAGTTGAAGGGCAAGGGAGACTCATCTCAGGGAATTTTAAAATGTTGCTCCATGCTACAAATGTCCCTCCCAACTGCCAAGACGAGAAGCTCATGGCCTTGAGGGGCCGTGCCTAGGGACGGACAGTCCTCCCATTTGTGAGGTCTGTGAGCTTCCTAGGAAAAACTAAAATTGCTTCAAGGTGAAGTTGGAAGGTCCTGGCCCACAAAGAAACGTCTCCAAGGGATCCTGTATAGAGGGAAGTATGAGTATCAGTTGTCAGTAGAACCAGAACCCGTGTGGCTCTGAAGGGAACCCGCAGAAAGCCAGGCAGGAATTCACAAGAGGCAAATGAGGAAGCCCTTTCCAGCCAGGCCTATCATCTCAGCTACTCAACAGACGGACTAGAACTGCAAGTGCAAGGCCTGCCTGGGCTCCAAGGTGAACTCAGATCCAGCCTGAGCAATTTAGTGAAATCCTGTCCCAAAATAAAAAGTAAAGAGAGGGCTAAGGGTGTGGCTCAAAGTACAGTCTCTGCCCAGAATCCCCCAGCAAGGGGCTGGGGATATGACTCAGGGTTAAAGCATTCCATTTGCCTGACATGTGCAAGGCCCTAAATTCAATTTCCAGTACAGAACAACAACAAAGCTATTTCCAATCCTTCCCGCTAAGATCCCTAGGCAGAGAAGTGTGAGCCCTCAAGCTACCAAATATCCAAATGGCCTCAGAGGGCTGTAGTACAGAGAGACTCCTGTGGCTGCTTTGTCTTTAAGGTCTTGGCCCAGCTCAGCAACTGAGAGCATTGTGTGAGCACTTCAGGGATGACAGGGTTCAGAAGGGTGGTGGTTGAGAGCCATGGGTCCCCAGGCATCTCACCCTCAAGCATTTGTAAGTGGCAGTTTCTGCCGCAGAACAGTCAGGTCTCTCTGTCTGCATCCTCTGTCATCCCCCTCCATCTTCTCTGATGTCTGCTTCAGAGCCACCCACTACCTTGTTACTCTGAATCCAAGAGAACACAGGCCATGATTCAGGATGGTCTAAAGCAGTTGGAAGTTCTCCGTGTGGCTGCTCTGTAACTCACACAGTTCTGGGGAAAGCAGGACTCACTGGCTTGCCTTCGCTCATCCATGTCAACTGACTTCTCGTGGGGTCCTGAGCTTTCTCACAGGGTCAGATACAAATCATCCTGGGCTTGCAGAAAGCAAAAGAAAAAGAAATCATGATGGAAAGGAAAAGAGGCTGTTTTCTGGTGGTTTTAAATAAACACTTACCTTTTCAGTCCAAGGCCCGTGTGTGTGATGAAAAGAAGGGCCTTGTACTGTGTATGGTTAGGTCACATATTTATGAAACCCCCAGTATAGGGAAGGCCTGCGGGTCTAGTGGGGTGGCTCAGACTGGCTCCCTTTGCTAAAGTCTTGGGTATTGTTGAAATGAGGTCCGGAGCAGAGTGTGATGGCACAGGCCTGTAATCTCAGCACTTGGGGGTCCAGGTTGAAAGGATTGCAAGTTTGAGGACTACCTGGGCTCCATGGCAAGACCCCGTTTCAAAAGAGAATAAAAGAGGCTGAAGAGATGACTCAGTTGGTAAAGGGCTTGCCAGGCAAGTATGAGGACCTGAGTAGAGCTCCGCAGAACCATGTAAAAAGCTGGGCATGGCGGTACAGGTCTGTAACCCCAGCACTGTGAGGCAGAGACTGGAGGGTCCCTGAGGCCGGCGGGTCAGCTGAATTGGTGAACCCTGGTGCAGAGAGACCCTGTCTCAAAAAATATTGTGGAGCCAGGCATGATGATGCACACCTTTAATCTCATCGGGCAGATCTCTGTGAGATCAAAGCCAGCCTGGGCTATATAGTGAGTTCCAGGCCAGCTGGGGCTACAGGGAGTCACTGTCTCAAAATAACAGCAGCAGCACAGTTAATAATAATAAAAAATAACAATTTAACTAATAAGGTAGACCACAATCAAGGAAGATACCCAGTGTTAACCTCTGGCCTCCACATGTATGCACACACACATACATGTAAACATGAATAACACACATAATCACATACAAATAAATTTCTTTTAAATGAGACACAGTTGGCAGCTCTCTCATCCAGTGGTGCCTGCTTCCGTGAGGAGATGCAGTGTTATAGCTCCTTACACAAAAATGATTTACCCAGACGGTTAGATGAGAAATAAGTCTTTCTCAGAATACATTATCTTTGAGGTGGAGAAAAAGGAGGCCTGGGGGCCAACAGTATGTCTCAGCAGATAAGCACCCACAGAGGGTCAGAAGAGGGCGTTGGATCCCCTGGACCTGGAGTTACAGATGGTTGTTAGTTGCCATGTGGGTGCTGGGAGTCAAACCCAGGTCTTCTGCAAGAACCAAGCCTGAAGACCTGAGTTCAGTCCTCAGGGCCCACATGGTAGAAAGAGAGAACTGACTCCCATAAGTTACTCTGTGCCTGCCACATGTATGCCATGGTATGTGCATGCACACACACTAAATAAATAAAAATATATACATCAGTTTTGGTGCATACAATAAATTAATTAATTAATAAGCAAAAAAAATTTTTTAAACAGAGGCTTTGAGCCTTCCCTGGGCTTTTTTGCTGGAGAACCTGAGGCAGAGCCAACCCCAAGGGAGTTATGAGAGTTATGAGAGTCAGTTATACCTTCAGACCAGAAATCTCCCCCATGTCACCCCCCTGTTCACCCCATCTTGTCAGTGAGCCTGACATCTTGACCAATGGCTGGTGACTTTCCCCTTTGTGAGATGAAAGGTCACCTGTCTACAGCCACCACTCAGCTCTGCATGGTCCTCAACTTGAGGGTCCTGGACAGGGGGAAGGTCTCTAAGAGTAGGCCCTAACCACAGCCTGAGGACCCCTGGACAGCCTGGAGAATTATCAGAAGTGCTCATTTAAAGATTCATTGAGTCAGGGCTGGAGCGATGGCTCAATGGCTTCTGTTCTTGCAGAAGATCTGGGTTAGCACCCACATGACAGCTAACAGCCATATGTAACTCCAGTTCCAGGGAATCCAACACCATCTTCTATTCTCTATGGACACTGCACAACATGGGTGCACTTACACACATGCAGGCATAACACTCATACATATAAAATAAAAATAAATCAAAAAAATTTTTGAAGAGGTTCATCAAGTCTAAGCAGAGATTCTCCCCCAGGTTTTAATTTATCCATCTCAAGAAACAAACCACGGAGCTAGGAAAATGACTCAGTGGTTAAAACACTTGCCACACAAGCTTGAGAAGGATCTGAGTTTGGATCTCCTACAAGCCATATAAATACCAGGCAAGTGTGGCCCACTGTAATTCCCGTACTCTGGAGACAGACGGGGGATCCCCAGAGCAAACTGTCTAGCCAGACTAGCCTTATCGATAAGCTCAGAGTTCAATTGAGTGACTCTGCTGCAATTGATAAGTGGAGAGCTGTAGAAAAAATCTCCTGAGGTCAACTTAGGGCTTCCATAAGCAGGTGCACACACATGCATGCACACATGCAAACATACATACATATATGAAAATAATTTAAATTAATAATAATATACCAGGAAGTTGCCAGCTGAAGGGCATATTTGTTTTCTGTTGCCATGTGACAAATAGAGTAACACACACCTCATGGGCCAGATGTCAGTCCAGCCCAGCTACTCTCACAGGAGAGCTTTGTTCTCAGGAGACCCTAGTAGGTAGAAATCTTTCAAGTTCTCTTGGCTCTTGGTGAAATGTGTTCTCGTGGCACTGGGACTGAACTCTGGCCTCTTTCTGCCTCTGGCTGGAGGCTACCCCCACTCCACTGTTTCCAGAGGTTGTTCCAAGCATGCCTTTGCTCCTCGGAGGTCAGCAGGAGTGTCTGTCAGGTGTGTCTCATCTGCTACCTGTGGGCCACATACGGCTAAGGATAGCCATGAATACAGCCCAACACAAAAGTGAAAGCTTCCATAAAACATTGTGACTGCAGAGTTCTCAAGCATGAACTTTTGAGATGACACCATAGTGTCACAATGTCTACAAGTTGGACAGAAAGACTGGAGGGGGGGATGGCACAGTGGATAAAGCATTTGCCACACAAGTGTGAGACCTAGAGTTAAGATCCCCAGAAACTGTGGGCAGGCATGGCCACTGCCTGTGATCCCAGCACTCACAAGGTAGAGACAGGCTCCCTAGAGCAAGCTGGCCATCAAGAGCAGCCAAATCAGCAAGCTCTGGGTTCAGCAAGAGACCCTGCCTCAGTAACTAAAGTGGACAGCTATTGAGGAAGGTACGTGCATCAGCCTCTGACTTCCACATGCATACACACACACACACACCACGTGCAAACATGCATAGCACATACACCAAAAACAATTAGACATGCCTAGTGCTCTGTTGTAGTTTAGTTTCTGTTCCTGTGATAAACACTATGACCAGGAGAAAATCGGGGAGGAAAGGGTTTATTTCATCTTATAACTTCCAACCACAGTCCATCATCAAGGGAAGTCAAGAAGTGAGGCAGAGGCCATGGAGAAACGCTGCTCACTGGCTTGCTCCCCTCTGGCTTGCTCAGCAACCTTTCTTATATAGCCAGGATCCACCTGCCTAGGGATGGCACCGCCCACAGTGGGCTGGGCCCTCCCACATCAATTAACAATTAAGAAAATACCTCACAGACACAGCCACAGGACAGTCTGATGGAGAGAATTCCTCATTTGAGAGTCCTTCTTCCCAGGTGAATCTACTTTGTGTCAAGGTGACAAACACTAACCAGAACTGTCCTAGTGCTACCTGGCCTTGATGGGGTCCCCCTCATACGGTGTCATGTGATTGTAATGTGGGAAATGACCTCCCTACCCTTCCTATATAATGTGATCTGACCCGGTCATCCCCACATCTGACTGGTTACAAGCCCGTCACCGGCTCTGCCCACACTGACAGCCTGCAGACTATCGGAGTGGTGATGGGCTGTCTTTGGAGTCTGTCAGTAGGTCAGGGCTAATGCCTCCTTGCCATCTGGGTCTTGGGCCCCATCAGAGGGAGCCCAAGCTGTTGCATGCTTCCCCGTTTGTGGGGAAACCCTCCACAAACTTCATCCTGGCAAGTCAGACCCCTCCCCTATGGTTTTGTCTTCAGCCCTGGCAAGCACACACCCCTTTCTTCTATCTCTGGGGAGTTTTGTGCACCCAGTGCCTCCAACTGCACTTGACCTTTCATTGCTCTTCCTCATCAGTATCTCATTGGAATATGACAGCTGGTCCCTGGTTCCCCAGACCTTGAACAGCCCCTGAAGCCAACAGACTGTAGAATCACAGATAGCCAATCCTCAGAGCTGTAAATCAGTCACAAAGCTGGCTTTCATCTTGTTCTACTATGACAGAGGCCAGATGGCAGAAACTTGTGACATCATCCTGTTTCAGGTCTCCACCCCGGCCGAGCCCTGGAGGTCTGCACTACTCCGATGAGGACATCTGCAATAAGTACAACGGTACCGTGCTGACCGAGAGCGTGAACCTCAAGGAGAAGTCCGTGGACGGGTCGGAATCTGAGGTCAGTGCCCTGCTTTCTTCTGAGAGTGAGTGCCAGTCCTTGGTTGATTCGTGAGCCTTCTGGTTCCTTATCTGTCCTGCTCCATTAGAGGTTCACAGCCACCCGTGAGGTGGGCCAAGCTGAGGATGGAGGTTCCCCTGTACAGACAAGGGAATTTAAAAAACAGTCTAAGTTGTGCGACTTTTCTTGGAGAAACAGAAAAAAACTCCCCCCACCCCCCACCCCCGACAGGGAACACCAGCAGACCAAAGAAAGGGTTCCATCCAAGTCCAGGTGATGAATTGTAGTAGTCACTTTTCTCCTTGCCGGAACAGAATACCTGTCCCAGCTCGCTTCTCTTTCACTGTGATAAAACACTGACCAAAACCAACTTAGGGAAGAAAGGGTTGATTTGGCTCACAGGTCACAGTCCATCATCAAGGAAAGCCAAGGCAGGAACCTAGAGGCAAGAACTGAAGAGAGACCATGACGGGAACACTGCTTACTGGCTTGCTCTCCTTGGCTTGTTCAACTCTTAAACAACCAGGCCTATCTGCTTAGAGATGGCTCCAAAAGCCACATGGCCAGGTTCTTCACAGCCAACAGCCTACTCTGTATTAGTCACTTTTGTGTGTTGTGATAGAAACACTAATCAAGGGAACTTATAAAAAGAGAAGCTTGTTTCGCTTACAGTTCCAAAAGGGGCAAGAGCCCATCATGGCAGGGAGGCATGGCAGCGGAAGTGGCTACAGTAGAGGTTAAGTGCTCACATCTTCAAGCAGGCACATACAGAGCCACTAGAGATCTGGCAAGGCTTAAGAACTCTCTAAGCCCGCCCCCAGTGACGTGCTTCCTCCGGCATGGCCACACCTTCTAAGACCTCCCTGTAAGGTGTGAATGAGACCCCCAACAGTTTCGGACTCTGGAAGAAACCTGGAGCCAGAGCTTATCTAAGCCTTGCAAACCGGTTCCAGATCCCAAATTCCTTGGCAGATAAGCAAGGAATTCATGAACAGCTCTGGAAAAGGACTACTTCCTGGACAGAAGCTTGCCTGAAACGTCAATCAGATGTCATGGCAACCCCCCTCCCCTAAAAGCCAGGAGGGGACTGAAGGTTTAAAAGGTTATGTCAGGTTCAGGGTTCGAGAGACGCAGCAGACAGAAGGGACCAGACTCCGCTGGCAGCTAACAGGACCCGACTTTATTGAGAGAAGACCAGATGGGACTAGCTGCTCCGCACCCACGGGTGGAGAAACGCTAGGGGGCTAGCCTCCCCGAAGAGATGGGGGAGGCTAGTCCCCTCACCCCCATCTTGGGGCTGGGGCTCGGGGGAACCAGGCTGGCCGCGCAGCACTAGCAGCACCAGCAGCAGCAGAAGCCCAAGCACAAGCATAAGCACAAGCACCAGAAGCCCAAGCCCCAGAAGTACAAGCACGTTGTCCAAGTCCTCAAAAACTGTTGGGGGTCTCATTCACACCTTACACTCCCAAAACAGCGCCACCAACTGGAGACAAAATGTCCGAATACTTAGAGCCTATGGAGAACATTCTCATTCAAACCAGCATACCCACTAACACCCCAGGGTAGTACTTCCTAGTTTGTCCCTCGTGGTAATCACCCCATCTTGCCTGGAACACTTCTTCCTCTTACTCCCTTCCTGTTCTCGCTGCCTGGTGTAGATGAGAGGATTTATTCACAGTCATACCAGTGACATGGGGCCCTGCAGAATTATCTGCCCTGCTGTGCTCCAGGGCCCCAGGACCTGTCCATCTCAGGATGCCCCATCTGTGTGGGCACTTCTGAGCAGAGTGTGTCTCATATACGTGTGAGGAGAGTTCAACCAGGAAGGCATGTACCTGTGGGGGTTCCAAGGTTCCAGAGGGGTTTCATCGCCTGTTCTCTGTGTCTCACTTTGACTAGCATAAAGGGAGAAATTGGCAGTTCCAAAGGTTGTCCCCATGAGTCCTAGATGCAAGCCTTGAGAGGGGCCAGGGTCACAAGCCATTTGTGGTACGCTTATGCCTAACCCACCTCTTGGCATTCCTGCTGTAGATCAATATTTAATCTAAAATATACTTTCACCTTCATCCTGATCTGATTTGGGGCCTTACTGAGCCCTAAGGCTCAATAAAATAGCTCCTTTTCAAGTGTGGCTTATATATGAACTCCAGTGAGAGGGCAGTGGGTGGGTGCTGATCAGGCCCTTCCGGGTTTCACTTTGCATGTTCTCTTTACAAAGGATGCTGGGTCTGTAACATAACCTGGAGCTTTCGGGAAACAGTGGACAGTGGTGTAGAAAGGTCTGGAAAGGTGGATTTATCTCAACTGGAGGGCTGTCCCATAAAGCCAGTAGAAACAGACCTGCCTTCTCTGGGATGAGGTTAGGCAGTGCTTCCTTGCAGCTGGTCCTTTAAGGGCAGTGGTGGGGACACAGTGAACAGGGAGGCAGAAGGATGGCCTTTCCCACATGCAGACACTGCCTGAGGTCCATCCTTAGCTCCTGGCCCACTGTTGCCTTCAGTACTCACATGCTGTTGATAGTGACTATGTGGCAGTTGTGCATGTTGAAAGTACCTTGTGCCTTGACACATGTCACTCTGTGGTGCTGAGTACTGACTGGGGGTCAGGCCCTATGTCATTCACCCTCGGTATGTTTGGTATGCATGCCAGTCCCGTGAGGTGGGACATTT